>CAWUFW010007074.1:0-600000 GCA_963921515.1 Calotriton arnoldi | reverse complement strand
AGATCTTGTTGCAAATTTAGGGATCATGGGGTGAGTCCACAGGCTCCTGCAGCCACTGCCTGCTTCCCACCAGCAACCATAGTGGTTACGGTGGGAGCTGGCAATTATTTTGATCAGTGGGTGCACTGGTGTCCATATGGGGCACCCATAACTCCATTTTTGGGGGGAGCATTTCACTGACCATGTCATGAGTGATGTAATATGTGACGTCAACAGCAGTGCATTCCGGGGGCGCGAGTTATAGTTAGCTCTTCTAACTATAACGGCCGAATTTCTCTGGTTTTATACGAGTGAAATGTCCAACTAACTATAACGTCTCTGAAACCTGTGTTTTTTTTCAGTGAATTTCTATGGTTTTTTAAATGCTAATCCCTAACTATAATGTCCCTGAAAACTGTGGTTTTTTCAGTGAATTTCTAAGGTTTTTTAAATACTAATCCCTAACTATAACGTCCCTGAAACCTCTGTTTTTTTCAGTGAATTTCTAAGGTTTTTTAAATGCTAATTTCCAACTATGCCTACATAGGTAGGACATGTGCCGAAAGAGGAAGAAACGCGCAGAAAGAAGCAAGAAAAGTGCAGAAAGAGGCAAGAGAGGTACAGAAAGAGGAACAAAGGTGTAGAAAGAAGCAAGAGAAATGCAGAAAGAGGCAACAGAAGTCCTGAAAGAGGAAGAAAGGTGCAGAAAGAAGCAAGAGATGCGCAGAAAGAACCAACAGAGGTGCAGAAACAGGCCTACTTTGACTGTACCTTACAACAGACTCATACAAAGTACCCTAATCACTAATCCTTCTCCGAAGATGCCTTAAACCTCACTTTTCTCTTGAAGGTTCACTATTAATCGACTGCTCAGAATGTTAGGCCTACCAAATATAAAAAAGCAATCCTAAGCATATCACTGTTGTAAGTCTGACCAAGTTTGTGAAGGTATGCATGCGTGTCTATGCTTTTACCTAGTGACATGTTAAATGTAAATAAACATACAAACACTTGAATACTTGTGTTTCAAACAGCATACTCTGTAAAATTGTGTAAAAAATGTGTATGCATTTCTTTCTGCTCACAATACAGGGCACATGGATATTTAATAGTATATTTGAGGAGCTCCATAACACATATATACATAAGACATGTCTGCCTGTGCAACCGAATGACAGAGCAGATCTGAGAAGATTTGACCACCTATAGGAGAAGTTACCCACTTTTTAAGCTACAATCTTCAGATGCATAACACATGTAAGAATACATATATAAGTAGACATATACCTCAGTCACAAGAGCACGCAGACCTTTAAACTTGACAGCTTGCTCTTCCCATTTGAGTACAGAAAGAGGCGAGCGAAGTTTAGAAAGAAGCAGGCAAAAGAGGTGCAGAAAGAGGGAACAGGGGTGCAGACAGAGACAAGAGAGGTGCAGAAAGAGAGAAGAGGGGTGCAGAAAGAGGCAAGAGGGGTGCAGAAATTTGCAAGAGAGGTGCAGAAAGAAGCAGGAGCAGTGCAGAAAGAAGCAACAGAGGTGCAGAAGGAGGCAAGAGGGGTGCAGAAAGAGGCAAGAGAAGTGCAGAAAGAAGCAACAGAGGTGCTGAAAGAGGCACGAAGGGTGCAGAAAGAGGCAAGAGTAGTGTAGAAAAAAGCAACAGAGGTACAGAAAAAGGCAAGAGTGGTACAGAAAGAGGGAAGAGAGGTGTAGAAAGAGGCAAGATAGTTGCAAAAAGAGGGAAGAGGGTACAGAAAGAGGCAAGAGGGGTGCAGAAAGAAGCAAGTGAGGTGCAGAAAGAGGTAAGTGAGGTACCGAAAGAGGCAAGAGAGGTGCAGAAACAGGCAAGAGAAGTGCAGAAAGAGGCAAGAGATTTGTTGAAAGAAGCAACAGAGGTGTAGAAAGAAGCAAGAGAAATGCAGAAAGAGGCAAGTGAGGTGCAGAAAGAGGCAAGAGAGGTGCAGAAAGAGGGAAGACGAGTGCATAAAGAGACAACAGGGATGCAGAAAGAAGCAAGACAGGTGCAGAAAGAAGCATGAGAAGTGCAGAATGAAGCAACAGGGTTGCAGAAAGAGGCAAGAGAAGTGCAGAAAGAAGCAACAGAGGTGCAGAAGGAGGCAAGAGAACTGCAGAAATAGGCAAGAGAGTTGCAGAAACAGGCAAAAGAGGTACAGAAAGAGGGGACAGGGATGCAGACAAAGGCAAGAGAGGTGCAGAAAGAGGTAAGAGGGGTGCAGAAAGAGGCCAGAGGGGTGCAGAAATTTGCAAGAGAGGTGCAAAATGAAGCAAGAGCAGTGCAAAAGAACCAACAGAGGTGCAGAAAGAGGCAAGTGAGGAGCAGAAGGAGGCAGGAGAACTCCAGAAAGAGGCAAGAAAGTTGCAGAGACAGGCAAAAGGGGTGCAGAAAGAGGGAACAGATGGGCAGACCGAGGCAAGAGAGGTGCAGAAAGAAGGAAGAGGGGTACAGAAAGAGGCAAAAGGGATGCAGAAATTTGGAACAGAGGTGCAGAAAGAAGCAAGAGCAGTTCAGAAAGAATCAACAGAGGTGCAGAAAGAGGCAAGAGGGGTAAAGCAAGAGGCAAGTGAAGTGCAGAATGAAGCAAAAGAGGTGCTGAAAGAGGCAAGAGAACTGCCGAAAAAGGCAAGAGAGGTACAGAATGAGGCAGGAGAGGTGCACAAAGAGGCAAGAGAGGTACAGAAAGAGGCTAGAGGGATGCAGAAAGAAGCAACAGAAGTGCAGAAAGAAACAACAGAGGTGCTGAAAGAGGCAAGAGGGATGCAGAAAGAGGCAAGAGAAGTGCAGAAAGAAGCAACAGAGGTGCAGAAATAGGCAAGACAAGTACAGAAGCAGGCAAGAAAGGTGCAGAAAGAGGGAAAAGGGGTGCAGAAAGAGGCAAGAGGGATACAGAAATTTGCAAGAGAGGTGCAGAAAGAAGCAAGAGCAGTGCAGAAAGAAGCAAGAGAAGTGCAGAAAGAACCAAGAGGGATGGATAAAGAGGGAAGAGGGGTGCAGAAATAGGCAAGAGGAATGCAGAAATTTGTAAAAGAGTTGCAGAAAGAACCAAGAGCAGTGCAGAAGGAACCAACAGAGGTGCAAAAAGAGGCAAGAGGAGTGCAGAAAGGGATAGGAGAGGTGCACAAAGAGGCAAGAGGGGTACAGAAAGAGGCAGGAGGGGTGCAGAAAGAAGGAAGAGAACTGCAGAAAGAAGCAACAGAGGTGCTGAAAGAGGCACGAAGGGTGCAGAAAGATGCAAGAGAAGTGCAGAAAGAAGCAAAAGAGGTACAGAAAGAGGCAAGAGTGGTGCAGAAAGAGGGACGAGTTGTGTAGAAAGAGGCAAGAGAGTTGCACAAAGAGGGAAGAGGGGTGCAGAAAGAGGCAAGAGGGGTGCAGTAAGAAGCAAGTGAGGTGCAGAAAGAAGCAAGAGAGGTGCAGAAAGAGGCAAGAGATGTGCAGAAACAGGCATGAGAAGTGTAGAAAGAGGCAAGAGAGGTACAGAAGGAGGCAAGAGAACTGCAGAAAGAGGCAAGAGAGTAGCAGAAAGAGCTAAGTGAGGTGCAGAAGGAGGCAAGTGAACTGCAGAAAGAGGCAAGAGAGTTGCAGTAACAGGCAAAAGGGATGCAGAAAGAGGGAACAGGTGGGCAGACTGAGGCAAGAGAGGTAGAGGAAGAGGGGTGCAGAAAGAAGCAAGAGGGGAGCAGAAAGAAGCAACAGAGGTGTAGAAAGAGGCAAGAGAAGTATAGAAAGAGGCAAGAGAGGTGCAGAAACAGGCAGGAGAGGTGCAGAAAGAAGCAACAGAGGTGCAGAAAGAGGCAAGAGGGGTGCAGAAAGAGGGAAGAAGGGTGCAGAAAGAGGCAAGAGGGATAGAGGAAGAAGCAAGTGAGGTGCATAAAGAGGCAACACAGGTGCAGAAAGAGGCAAGAGAGGTGCAGAAAGTAGAAGAAATGAGCAGAAAGAGGCAAAAGAAGTGCTGAAAAAAGAAAGGTGCAGAAAGAAGCAACAGAAATGCAGAAAGAGGCAAAAGAGGAGCAGAAAGAAGCAAGAGCGGTTTGCACACCATTAGTACCAATTTAATACCCACATTTAGCAATAAGTAATAGGTGACCATTCTAGGTTTGCAAAGGGCCTTCCACCACGCTGTAACACTTGTCGCTGCATTTTTGGTAGCGTTTGAGGAGTTTGAGCTAGAAACAAGGTTTTTTTGTTCAAATCTGCAGATTATGCAGCAGATGATGGATTATGTGGCAAATGCGGAAAATGTATAATTGTGTGAAAGTCAATGCCTCCAAACAGTCACATAATTCCAGTGGCCCTGCTCATACTTCCGACTAGGTCCAGAATTGCTCCTCAGTGGTTCCTTCTTTTTTTGTCTCATTGAGTTTATAGTTTAGCTTCTATGGAAACGAGGAAGACTAAACCTGAAGTTACCACTCCACAACACAGACTACCATACCACATAATTACTCTCCATAACACATAATCTCACTCTACATAATTCCTATGCACTAAATACCACATACTTTCTATCCACATAATTTTACTGCACAACATACCGCATAATTCCAATACCCACAACGTACATCCACTCCACTCAAAAAACATCAGTAAAAAACTTTTACATTTACAATGCCAATAGCCGTAACTTTTGCAAATGCGAGACCTATTACATTCCAAATGCTTCTTTAACTAGTAGTCACGTTTGCAGAGTGCTGGAGAAAGGGGGCTGGGCCTCCGACCAGCGCTCAGGAATTCCGCTGCATAGGACTTACAGGAGGTACCAGGAAGGCTTCTTGGCCCCCAAAGTCCCTCAAGAGTAAAGTGGACTTCATCCCCCAACCAGTAGTGTGCCAGGAAGCTCGTTTGCAGAGTGGTGGAGAAAGGGGGGCGTGGCCTCCAAAGACTTCTTAGCAAGCCCACTGAATGGGACTTACTGGAGGTAACAGGAGGGGTAGTTGGCCCCCAATGACATTCTTGGTGGCCAACTACCCCTTCTATTACCTCCAGTAAGTCCCACACATCAGGATTGCTAAGTTTTCATAGCAGGCCATGCCCCCTTTGCCCACCACTCTGCAAACCCGCTCCCTGGCGCACTCTTGGATGGGGATTGAAGTCCCCTTTGCTGTTGGGGGTCCTTAGGAGCCAACTAGCCTACCTGTTACCTCCAGTAAACCCCACACAGTGGGATTGCTGAGAGGTGGACAGAGGCCACGCCCCCTTTATCCACCACTCTGCAAACGTGCCTCCTGCCGCGCTCTTGGTTGGGGGATGAAGTCCCCTTGCCTCCTGAGGGTCCCTGGGGGCCAACTTGCCCTCCTGTTATCTCTAGTAAGCCCCACACAGCTGGATTGCTGAGAGGTGGTCCAAGGATATGCCCCCTTTTTACACCACTCTGCAAACGCAGCTCCTGGCACACTGCTGCTTGGGGGATGAAGTCCACTTTAGTCCTGAAGTCCTCAGGACACAAAGGGACCTCATCGTCCCACCAGCAGTGCGCCAAGAGGCGCGTTTGCATAGTGGTGTAAAAAGGGGCATGGCCTCGGACCACCTCTCAGCGATCCCACTGTGTGGGGCTTACTGGCGGTACCTGGTGGGCTAGTTGGCCCCTAAGGACCCTTAATATTCAAGGGGGCTTAATCCCCCAATCCAGAACGCGCCAGGAGGCGCGTTTGCACAGTGGTGCAGGGAGGGGGCAGGGCCTCCGGCGAGATGCCGGCTTTTTTTAAATTTGGTTTTTGGAAGGGGGTCTGAGCATTTTTTTTTGTTTTTTTTTAAATGGGAAGGGGGCCGTGCAGCTGTCCTCCCATGGCCGATTTCGGCCCCGGGGGCCCATCCCCCGGGGCATGACCACATATTTAATTATTTTTTTTAAACGTATTTTTAAGGAGTGGGGCGCACGGCCCCCCTCCTGAAGCCAAGATTGGCCCCGGGGACCCCATCCCCCTTTGCTGAGCCTCGTTCTTTTTTTTATTTATAATTTTTTTATTTAGGGAGGGGGGCCGTGTGGCCTCCCTTCCCTGGGCCACTATTGGCCCCGGGCACCCCATCCCCGGGGCCTGGCCACACGTTGGGGCCACGGGAAAGCCCCAATGCCCCGGCGGTCACAGCCGGCTCCCCGCCTCCTGTGGGAGCCGGCATTGCTTTTGGACAAGGGGAGCTGCTGACATGCACCTCCCCCTGTCCAAAAGCAATCTGCTTTGCTTCATGGAAGCGAGAGCAGGTTTTCATAGGGCCATGCTCCCACCCTGTCATTGCAAACTGCAATGTCCCGGGGGTGGGCACCCTGGGGCATTGTTGGAGCCGGCCCTGGGGGGTGGCGGTCCCCAGGGCCATGAAAAGCTCCAGGAGGGGGCCGCGTGTCCCCCCTCCCTTTGTGTGCAAAGCCCCGGGAAGGTGGTGCTCCCCAGGGCCGAGGGTCCACAACAGACCCCCGAATTAAATGTATAAATGCCCCAGGGAGTAGGTGGTCCCCGGGGCAGTGTGGGGGGGACAGGAGCCCCCCACACTTATTTTTTAATTATTGAAGCTCCGGGGAGGTGGCGGTCCCGGGGGTTTGGGGGGCCCACGAGGCCCCCTCATACATAATAGCAATGCCCCAGGGATATGGCGGTCTCTGGGGCAGCGTGAGGGGGACAGGAGCCCCCTCCACACCTTTAATTTTTTTCAAAAGCATCGGGGAGGTGGCGGTCCCCGGGGCTGCGGGGGCACCCGCTGGCCCCCGCTCTATTTTTTATTATTGCTCCTGCGACCTGGCCCACCCGGGGGCTGATTAAAACGAACCACAGATGACCGTACTTTGTTTTTTATAATTTTTCAGTGGAATTCGGGCAACCAGCGCGAATTCCGGCGATTTTTAAAAAAATAAATGCTTTTTTTGGGCCTGGGGTCCCTGTGGGGCCCACTGAGCAGGCCTAGGGGGTCAGGGTGTTTCTACCCTGCCCCCTTTTCTTGTTTTTTATCTTTATTATTACTGTTTTCTTGTGACTCAGTTTTACCGAGTCACAAGATGGTTGCCAACACTTTTTGGTTTGGAGTGTTGACAGCCAATCAAAATGAAGCTCATGCTCGGGAGGGTTTGCGTATCCTCCTCGGCCACCAGATATCGATATTTTTCATTTCAGAATTTCTCAGGAACTACTGAACGGACTTACATCATTTAAAAAGTAGAATGCTTTCTGAACCAAGACCTACCTGTTTGCCAAATTTGGTGTAATTCCGTTCAGCAGTTCGGGCTGTAGCTTTATCTAAAGTTTCCTATGGAAATTAACATGTTTTAGGACCCCCCTTTTTTCTCGGCCCTCGCTCGGTGAATCACCCCAAAACTTTCAAGACAGGAGCTGACCTGAGTGAACCATTAGTTTTGAAAAATTTGCGAAGATTCTTCAAACGGCGCCAAAGATATTGGCAAAAGAAAAAATGCTTTTCCTATGGAAACTAGGTCCTGACTATAACTACCTACTGGCGACCACCAGTAGGTAATATATGTATATATATATATATTCACTTAAAAACCATAGGTTTTAGGGACAGTTCTAGTTAGTTGGACATTGCACTCGTACAAAACCCGTGAAATTCCCCGTTATAGTTAGTTCAGCTAACTATAACTCACGCCCCTGCAATGCACTGCTGATGACGTCACATATTACATCACTCATGATTTTTTTTTTGGCCCTGAGCAGGCCTAGGGGGTCAGGGTGTTTCTACCCTGCCCCCTTTTTGCGTTTAGCGCACTTTTTTTACTGCTTCGAGGAACAAGATGGCTGCCAACACTTCCTGATTTGGAGTGTTGACAGCCAATTAGCATACAGCTCGTGATCGGGAGGGTGCGCGGACCCTACGCGGCCATAGATATATATGTGATTTTATTTTTAATTTTCTCAGGAACTACTGAATGGATTTACACCATTTAAGCAAAAGGCACGCCCCTGAACCAAGGACTACCTTTTTGGCAAATTTGGTGTAATTCCGTTCAGCAGTTCGGGCTGTAGCTGCGACTAAAGGTTCCTATGGAAAAATGAATGGGGAAAACACGTTTTGGGACCCCCCTTTTTTCTCGGCCCCCGCTTGACAAATCACCCCGAGACTTTCAGGATAGGAGCGGACCGGAGCGCCCCAACAAGTTGGAAGCTTTCGCGAAGATTCGTCAACCGGCGCCAACGTTATTGCAAATAGAATGTTGCGGATTTCCTATGGAAAATAGGTCCTAACTATAACTATCTACTGGCGAGCGCCAGTAGATAATATATATATATATATATGCCATATGAAGGTACCCGAAGGATGAAGGTGCCACACACAACATAGAGTTAGCCTTTTAATGGTAGACAGCAACACACTCAGCCAAGCCTTCCCAGCACAATATCTCTTGCCATACGCGTTTCGGGTAAATCCCTTGTTCACTGGCTTGGGGAAGCAGCTGTGCTAATTAGATCGCACTCGTGATTTTAAGGAGTCAGTCCCGCCCCAATGGGCGTGTACAAATACTGCATCATGGTCTTTGAAGTTCAGGTAAGTTTTTGAAGTCCCTAGTGGATGCTGCTGTACGTTCCTTTGTCGTTTTTTTAAAAGAAAAAGTTCCTTTGGGTCGCTTGTCAGAGCCAGGCTGAGATGCTGCTCAATTTATGTCCAACCAAAACGGCACATTGTTCCCATCGTGCCCTGAAGTCACAGGCGCGGGACCCGCTGAGTCTGCAGTGGGGCGCCTTTGCGGCCAGGGCAGGCCACTACATAAGCCATATGAAGGTACCCGAAGGATGAAGGTGCCACACACAACGTAGAGTTAGCCTTTTAATGGTAGGCAGCAACACACTCAGCCAAGCCTTCCCAGCACAATATCTCTTGCCATACGCGTTTCGGGTAAATCCCTTGTGCACTGGCTTGGGGAAGCAGCGAAGGCGCCCCACTGCAGACTCAGCGGGTCTTTTTCTTATTGTTTATAGTCTTTTTCTCCTGTACTAGCCGATGGATTATATATAGTTTTGGGCACAGGCCCTGTACTGTTTGAACACAATTCCTGCAAGCTACTTTGATGGGAGCAGTTGTTGCCGTTGTGTCAGATCCGTTTATGTTGGGCACTGGCCCAGGATCATGAACATGTCGAGGAAATATATATGTGTACTTACTGTTACCTAAAAGCTGAGGTGGGGAGTTTTATGTATGTTAACTTCTGCCCCCTGCTCTATCTCCTCTTACATCACATGTCACAGTACTAGGATGCTCTTTTCTTGTTCTTTGAACACGACGGCCTCGCATGTAAAATATGTGGTACTCCATTGTCAATATATGTCCACATGACTATGTACAGGTGCAGCTGCAATGCGCAAATTTATTTGCTCATGTTCAATGTTACTTTTTTGTTTGGATGTAATTTCAATTCTCTTTATTGATACACAGGATTTTTTTTTTCACGAGTCACGTGACCACATCTCTTTGACACCATGTCTGGCAGTCTACGTTCGATTGCCGTAGATACCCAGCGAGGATAGTAGTTTACCTCCTTGCCATAGGTAACCCACTTAAAGCGATTTATCCCTTGATGGCCATTTAGTACCAAGGCTCATTTAGATCCGTTCAGTACAATCCAGGACGGTGTCTGCACCATGTCCTTATGTTTTGTTTTTTCCACTCCCTCTCTGTGTCCAAATCAGAATTCCATGTGTGTAATTTGTCATCCAACACAGGGAGCACAGAATGGTTTTTAACTGTGTCAATGATTATGAAATACATGTTAATATCGGGTGGAAAACAAGTTCTAATATGGCTCCCAATTTTCACATAGAATGTTATCTGTATTGTTAGTTCTTCGTCTATTGCAACCCATTACGATGTGGTCATTGTATACATAAAATGGTGACTGAATTATCACTTCTTTCGTGTGAGCAAGGCGTAACTGCCGAAACGCATAGCGTGGAAGCATAATAAACTTCCTGAACTGGTCATTTCCATTGGGTCCTGAGAGTGCATTATTTCGCGAAGCGAAGTGGATTTTGGACACATATATATATATGAAAAAACAAAGGTTGCCCTCAGTAGAAAGGCCACACCCGGGGAGCTGAAACCTCCATCGTGAGGACAGCAGTGGAGCCAGCCTTCACCTCGCAGCACGCGCCAAACATGTTTCGGAATCACTTCCTTGATCACTGGCAACAGAAGGACGTACACCTGCAATGAGTGGAACACGCCTCTTTATTTGAATAAAATCCGGCCCCAGTGGGCGTAGAGGTCTCGCCGAGTAGGCGTGTGCAGTGTTGCACCCTGGTCTTTGTAGTCCCGCTCAGTAAATCCAAGTGGATGCTGCTGAACGCCTCCCATTAAAACAATGTTAACCCCAGTGGGTTTGCTGAAGGGTTAAAGCATGGCGCCAATGAAGTACCAATGTCACTCACAGTTGTGTACCCCCCGGTCCAACCGGGTCTCCAAATAATAGACCCAGGATCCGCTGTATCTGCGGCGGGGCCTCTCTGCGACCGAGCCAGCCACTAAACATGAAAAAACGAAGGTTGCCCTCTGTAGAAAGGCCACACCCGGGGAGCTGAAGCCTCCATTGTGAGGACAGCAGTGGAGCCAGCCTTCACCTCCCAGCACGCGCCAAACATGTTTCGGAATCACTTCCTTGATCACTGGCAACAGAAGGACGTACACCTGCAATGAGTGGAACACGCCTCTTTATTTGAATAAAATCCCACCCCAGTGGGCGTAGAGGTCTCGCCGAGTAGGCGTGTGCAGTGTTGCACCCTGGTCTTTGTAGTCCCGCTCAGTAAATCCAAGTGGATGCTGCTGAACGCCTCCCATTAAAACAATGTTAACCCCAGTGGGTTTGCTGAAGGGTTAAAGCATGGCGCCAATGAAGTACCAATGTCACTCACAGTTGTGTACCCCCCGGTCCAACCGGGTCTCCAAATAATAGACCCAGGATCCGCTGTATCTGCGGTGGGGCCTCTCTGCGACCGAGCCAGCCGCTAAACATGAAAAAACGAAGGTTGCCCTCTGTAGAAAGGCCGCACCCGGGGAGCTGAAACCTCCATCGTGAGGACAGCAGTGGAGCCAGCCTTCACCTCCCAGCACGCGCCAAACATGTTTCGGAATCACTTCCTTGATCACTGGCAACAGAAGGACGTACACCTGCAATGAGTGGAACACGCCTCTTTATTTGAATAAAATCCCGCCCCAGTGGGCGTAGAGGTCTCGCCGAGTAGGCGTGTGCAGTGTTGCACCCTGGTCTTTGTAGTCCCGCTCAGTAAATCCAAGTGGATGCTGCTGAACGCCTCCCATTAAAACAATGTTAACCCCAGTGGGTTTGCTGAAGGGTTAAAGCATGGCGCCAATGAAGTACCAATGTCACTCACAGTTGTGTACCCCCCGGTCCAACCGGGTCTCCAAATAATAGACCCAGGATCCGCTGTATCTGCGGCGGGGCCTCTCTGCGACCGAGCCAGCCGCTAAACATGAAAAAACGAAGGTTGCCCTCTGTAGAAAGGACACACCCGGGGAGCTGAAACCTCCATCGTGAGGACAGCAGTGGAGCCAGCCTTCACCTCCCAGCACGCGCCAAACATGTTTCGGAATCACTTCCTTGATCACTGGCAACAGAAGGACGTACACCTGCAATGAGTGGAACACGCCTCTTTATTTGAATAAAATCCCGCCCCAGTGGGCGTAGAGGTCTCGCCGAGTAGGCGTGTGCAGTGTTGCACCCTGGTCTTTGTAGTCCCGCTCAGTAAATCCAAGTGGATGCTGCTGAACGCCTCCCATTAAAACAATGTTAACCACAGTGGGTTTGCTGAAGGGTTAAAGCATGGCGCCAATGAAGTACCAATGTCACTCACAGTTGTGTACCCCCCGGTCCAACCGGGTCTCCAAATAATAGACCCAGGATCCGCTGTATCTGCGGCGGGGCCTCTCTGCGACCGAGCCAGCCGCTAAACATGAAAAAACGAAGGTTGCCCTCGGTAGAAAGGCCACATCCGGGGAGCTGAAACCTCCATCGTGAGGACAGCAGTGGAGCCAGCCTTCACCTCCCAGCACGCGCCAAACATGTTTCGGAATCACTTCCTTGATCACTGGCAACAGAAGGACGTACACCTGCAATGAGTGGAACACGCCTCTTTATTTGAATAAAATCCCACCCCAGTGGGCGTAGAGGTCTCGCCGAGTAGCCGTGTGCAGTGTTGCACCCTGGTCTTTGTAGTCCCGCTCAGTAAATCCAAGTGGATGCTGCTGAACGCCTCCCATTAAAACAATGTTAACCCCAGTGGGTTTGCTGAAGGGTTAAAGCATGGCGCCAATGAAGTACCAATGTCACTCACAGTTGTGTACCCCCCGGTCCAACCGGGTCTCCAAATAATAGACCCAGGATCCACTGTATCTGCGGCGGGGCCTCTCTGCGACCGAGCCAGACGCTAAACATGAAAAAACGAAGGTTGCCCTCTGTAGAAAGGCCACACCCGGGGAGCTGAAACCTCCATCGTGAGGACAGCAGTGGAGCCAGCCTTCACCTCACAGCACGCGCCAAACATGTTTCGGAATCACTTCCTTGATCACTGGCAACAGAAGGACGTACACCTGCAATGAGTGGAACACGCCTCTTTATTTGAATAAAATCCCACCCCAGTGGGCGTAGAGGTCTCGCCGAGTAGGCGTGTGCAGTGTTGCACCCTGGTCTTTGTAGTCCCGCTCAGTAAATCCAAGTGGATGCTGCTGAACGCCTCCCATTAAAACAATGTTAACCCCAGTGGGTTTGCTGAAGGGTTAAAGCATGGCGCCAATGAAGTACCAATGTCACTCACAGTTGTGTACCCCCCGGTCCAACCGGGTCTCCAAATAATAGACCCAGGATCCGCTGTATCTGCGGCGGGGCCTCTCTGCGACCGAGCCAGCCGCTAAACATGAAAAACGAAGGTTGCCCTCTGTAGATAGGCCACACCCAGGGAGCTGAAACCTCCATCGTGAGGACAGCAGTGGATCCAGCCTTCACCTCCCAGCACGCGCCAAACATGTTTCGGAATCACTTCCTTGATCACTGGCAACAGAAGGACGTACACCTGCAATGAGTGGAACACGCCTCTTTATTTGAATAAAATCCCACCCCAGTGGGCGTAGAGGTCTCGCCGAGTAGGCGTGTGCAGTGTTGCACCCTGGTCTTTGTAGTCCCGCTCAGTAAATCCAAGTGGATGCTGCTGAACGCCTCCCATTAAAACAATGTTAACCCCAGTGGGTTTGCTGAAGGGTTAAAGCATGGCGCCAATGAAGTACCAATGTCACTCACAGTTGTGTACCCCCCGGTCCAACCGGGTCTCCAAATAATAGACCCAGGATCCGCTGTATCTGCGGCGGGGCCTCTCTGCGACCGAGCCAGCCGCTAAACATGAAAAAACGAAGGTTGCCCTCTGTAGAAAGGCCACACTTGGGGAGCTGAAACCTCCATCGTGAGGACAGCAGTGGAGCCAGCCTTCATCTCCCAGCACGCGCCAAACATGTTTCGGAATCACTTCCTTGATCACTGGCAACAGAAGGACGTACACCTGCAATGAGTGGAACACGCCTCTTTATTTGAATAAAATCCCGCCCCAGTGGGCGTAGAGGTCTCGCCGAGTAGGCGTGTGCAGTGTTGCACCCTGGTCTTTGTAGTCCCGCTCAGTAAATCCAAGTGGATGCTGCTGAACGCCTCCCATTAAAACAATGTTAACCCCAGTGGGTTTGCTGAAGGGTTAAAGCATGGCGCCAATGAAGTACCAATGTCACTCACAGTTGTGTACCCCCCGGTCCAACCGGGTCTCCAAATAATAGACCCAGGATCCGCTGTATCTGCGGCGGGGCCTCTCTGCGACTGAGCCAGCCGCTAAACATGAAAAAATGAAGGTTGCCCTCTGTAGAAAGGCCACACCCGGGGAGCTGAAACCTCCATCGTGAGGACAGCAGTGGTGCCAGCCTTCACCTCCCAGCACGCGCCAAACATGTTTCGGAATCACTTCCTTGATCTCTGGCAACAGAAGGACGTACACCTGCAACTATTTGTCCCTTGATCATGCACACAGCATCCCATGGCTGAGATACATTAAAGAACAGCTTGTCTTGTTAGGGAGAGCCGGTTGCTTTGACGACCCGCAGAACATCTCCACTGTCCCCAAACGCCAGGTAAAACAGGATTACTTAGTCAAACGTAAAAGATGTAGAAATGCCTTGGTGATGGGAAAGAAGAGGGTGTCCAGCTATCTTCCTTTAGTAACTATGGACAAAGATTTTATCTGGTGGGGTTTAGGTTTAACATAGCCCACTTTTTTGTCTCATATCCCAGTAATGCTTACTCTGACTCCGCTCTTGAACTATATCCCTGTGATTCGTGTTCAGTACAGTCTATGCTGCAGTTTTTCTTTTTCTGTGAGTTATACTATGCACCCAGGAAAACCAATTCAATTCCACTGTCAAGATCTGTTAATATTAGGAGGTGCAGACCCGCCATGTTTTACTTACAGCTTTTACAAACTGAACATATCTGTCTGTTGATTTACAAATTCATCTCTGCAGCTGTGAGATTGAGGACCCTAGTTGAGAAATAGTATTTTGTGGTGAGTTGTGCTGGTGAATTTGTGCAATTTGATTATCTTAAATGCATGTGTGTGCATAAGACATGCTGTGATGGAATGGCTCATTGAAGGCTGCTATAAGATACGCTTTCTCTTCATTCCTTCAGTCACTTTAGCCCTATGCACCCTTTTGACCATTGGGTAATTTGATTATTTTAAACGCATATATTTGCACAATACTTGTTGTGATGGTGCGGCATGGTGAAGATTGTGATAAGACGAGTTCTCTCTTAACTCCTTCAGCTAGTCTCACACAATGCACTTTCTAACCTAACTGTGGCTGGGTTAGTTGGGCTCAAGGACATTTCAGAACTACTTAAATTGAGATGGCACCTTATATGCCATTTTTTAGATGATATTTTTCTATGACTGAGATTTTGTGTGGACATGTCATTTTTATAAGACTCTAATGTGATGTACTGTGATGACGATTCTATATTCTGTTCCTCTGAAGCTCATTTTATTAGCATCAAATATTGTGATGCACTGCTATGATGTTTTTATATTCAACATTATTTCATGTTTTTTTTTTACCGAATAAAGATCATTCTGATTCTGAATATATATATATATATATATTCACTGAAAAAGCGGGGCGGTTTGAGCGACTGCCAGCACGGAGTCCTTGTTTTCCTAAGCAAGAAATGCCTTACACCAACTGTTGCCTGTTGGTGTCTGGGCACTGCGAAAGCCTATGCCGGAGCGGTGAGGTCAGTTCTGGCGTACTTATCTTTAAGCATCGGTCCCCTTCAACCCCGGTTCATGTGCCTGATAAAACTATATTTCTTGATGCCTGCCATATCAGACCTTGACATTATTGCCTTCGGCCTTGCTCTCTCTCTTTTTCACTTTTGACCTCTGCATTAACATTTTAACAGTGTGGGCACTTCGCTCTTTATGAGACAATCCAGGGGTTTTGTGGGATATGTAGTCCTGGTGGATTTTCCGTGCATGCCCGGAGGCTGACATTTAAGTCGGAATGCTGACACTATGTGTATTATTTAGCCCCGGATTTGCCAATGACATTATTTAGATTTACTGACTATGGAGTGTCTTAATAGCTATGGTGGCTCTGGCAACTCGGCAAGAGTTCGCAGGACCTTGTAGCAGAGGTCACATGGAGACGGAAGAAAGGTGATTTCACCATCAGCTCGAGGGAGCAATTTTTTGGACGTTTGTCTGTTTTTTATTGGACAATCAGGTGAAGGGGCAGCAGCTGTAAATATGTACCATTTGTGTTTTTTTATTGTGTTTTTTTAATATGGCGATTAGTGAAGAGACTTTGGCTGCACAATTCTAAAAGCTCACATTACTCCCATTTTAGATGAGAGGCATTGTTTTTAATCATGCACTTATGCATGCTGTAAACGGTAAAGGCTAACTTTGTAAATACAGTTTCGCACTGTGCAACTGATATAGTATAATATGTTTTTAACAATACTATTGCTTAGCTTTACTGAAAATAGAGCATGTATTCATTATTTAGAATGTACACAACAAAAGCGTGGTGATTAGCAGTATGTTGTTTATGTTTATTGATGCCTCAAATGGGAAGGGCTATTTATACTGTGAAAATAATGGCGCCAAATTAGATTGACAAAGGATTCTTGTAATCCGAAACACGTCTCTCTTAGCTCAGGGGTTGAGGGTGGACCTGAGCAATAAATATTTGCCTCATCTTTACTACCTCGTTACCGTGCCTTCGTCCATGGAGGTGTCTGTGGAAGCTGGATTGTTTGGTCATATATGTATATATATGTATATATATATATAGATATATATATATATACATATATATATATATATATATATATATATATATTCACTGAAAAAACCATAGGTTTCAGGGACGTTATAGTTAGAAATTATCATTTAAAAACCCTTTGAAATTCACTGAAAAGACCATAGGTTTCAGGGATGTTATAGTTAGAAATTATCCTTAAAAAACCTTTGAAGTTCACTGAAAAAAACATAAGTTTCAGGGACGTTATAGTTGGTTGGACATTTCACTCGTACAAAACCAGAGAAATTCGGCCGTTATAGTTAGTTGAGCTAACTATAACTCGCGCCCCCGCAATGCACTGCTGATGACGCGTTTGCAGAGTGGTGGAGAAAGGGTGCTGGGCCTCTGACCAGCGCTCAGGAATTCCGTTGCATAGGATTTACAGGAGGTACCAGAAGGGCTTCTTGGCCCCCAAAGTCCCTCAGGAGTAAAGTGGACTTCATCCCCCATCCCGTAGTCTGCCAGGAGGCACGTTTACAGAGTGGTGGAGAAAGGGGGCATGGCCTCCGATGACGTCTTAGCAATCCTACTGTGTAGGACTTACTGGAGGCAACAAGAGGGGTACTTGGCCCCCAAGGACATCCTTGTGGGCCAACTACCCCTCCTATTACCTCCAGTAAGTACCACATAGCAGGATTGCTAAGTTCTCATAACAGGCCACGCCCCCTTTGCCCACCACTCTGCAAACGCGCTCCCTGGTGCGCTCTTGGATGGGGATTGAAGTCCCCTTTGCTGCTGGGGGTCCTTTAGGGACCAACTAGCCTACCTCTTACCTCCAGTAAGCCCCACACAGTGGGATTGCTGAGAGGTAGACACAGGGCACACCCCCTTTCTCCACCACTCTGCAAACGTGCCCCCTGGCACGTTCTAAGTTGGGGGATTAAGTCCCCTTGAATACTGAGGGTCCCTGGGGGCCACCTAGCCCACCAGGTACCTCCAGTAAGTGCCACACAGCGGGATTGCAGAGAGGTGGTCCGAGGCCATGCCCCTTTTTACACCACTCTGCAAAAGCGCCTCTTGGCACACTTCTGGTGGGGCGATGAGGTCCTCTTGTGTCCTGAGGACCTCAGGACACAAGTGTACTTCATCCCCCGTTTTTTTTTTTATTTTGGGGAGAGGGGCCGCGTGGCTCCCCTCCAGAGGCCAATTATGGCCCCGGGGTCCCCATTCCCCAGGGCCTGGCCAGCCTTCTTTTTTTATGTTTTTTTTGGGAGAGGGCCACGTGGCCCCCCTCCTCAGGCCAATTATGGCCCCTGGGACCCCATCCCCTGGGGCCAGCCTGACATGCAGCTCCCCTTGTGTAAAAGCAATCTGCTTTGCTTTTTGGAAACAAGAGCAGATTTCCTGCTTTCGCTTTCAAAAAGCAAAGCAGGGTTTGCTATGGCAGGGCGGGAGCCGTGCTCCCGCCCTGCCATAGCAAACAGCAATGTCCCGGGGGTGGGCACCCCGGGACATTGCAGGAGCTGGCCCTGGGGGATGGCGGTCCCCAGGGCCATCAAGGGCTCCAGGAGGGGGGCCGAGCAGCCCCCCTCCCAACTGTTTAAAGCCCCAGGGAGGTGGTGGTCCCCGGGGCCCGGGGGTCTGCAACAGACCCCCGTATTTGAATGTTTAGTGCCTCGGGGAGGTGGTGGTCCCCTGGGCAGTGTGGGGGGGCTCGAGCCCCCCACACTAATTATTACTTATAGCCCCGGGGAGGTGGTGGTCCCCGGGGTTTGGGGGGCCCGCGAGGCCCCCCACCGAATTTTAACAAAGCCCCAGGGAGGTGGCGGTCCCCGGGGCTTGGGGGGGCCCGCGAGGCCCCCTGCCCTTATTTAATTAAAGCCCCGGGGAGGTGGCGGTCCCCAGGGTTGCGGCGGGGCCGCGTGCCCCCCACACATAAATTATGAAGCCCCGGGGAGGTGGCAGTCCCCGGGGCTGTGGTGGCCCCCATGGGCCCCCACACCTTAATTTAGAATTGCCCCCGGGACCTGGCCCACCCGGGGGCTTTTTAACAAACAAAGCTCGGGAGACCGCGCTTCGTTTTTGTTTATAATTTCAGCCGGATTCGCGCACCCAGCACGAATTCGGCCAAAATTATAAAATAAAAATGCTTTTTTGGGGCCTGGGGGTCCTTGTTGGACCCCCTGAGCAGCCCTAGGGGTTCAGGGTGTTTCTACCCTGCTCCCTTTTCTTGTTTTTTACCTTTTTTTTTTTACCTTTTTCTTGTGACTCGGTTACCGAGTCACAAGATGGCTGCCAACACATTCTGGTTTGGAGTGTTGGCAGCCAATCAGAATTGAGCTCGTGCTCGGGAGGGTTCGCGAATCCTCCTCGGTGCTCAGATATCGATATTTTTGTTTTTGGAATTTCTCAGCAACTACTAAACGGATTTACACCATTTAAAAAAAAGGTCGCTTTCTGAAACAAGAGCTACCTTTTTGCCAAATTTGGTGTAATTCCGTTCAGCAGTTCGGGCTGTAGCTGTGTCTAAAGTTTCCTATGGAAATTTACATGGGGAAAACGCGTTTTGGGACCCCCCTTTTTTCTCGACCCCCACTTGACGAATCACCCCAAAACTTTCAAGACAGGAGCTGACCAGAGCGGGCCATTAGTTTTGAAAATTTCATCAACCGGCGCCAAAGATATTGACACAAGAAAAATTACTTTTTGAATAGAAACAAGGTTCTAACTATAACTACCTACTGGCGACCGCCAGTAGGTAATATATATATTAGCCAGTGACGGTTGCCACTGGGGAGTTATATTTAGAATCACGTTTCCATAGGAATAGCATTTTTTGATTTCCTAATAACTCTGCACCATTTGAAGAATATTTACAAAACTTTCTAAAAAATGACTTGTCTCAAACAGGTCTCAAAACATGTTTTCCCCATTCATTTTTCCAAAGGAAAATTAAATACAGCTACAGTCAAAACGGATGAACGGAATAACACCTAATTTGACAGAAAGCTTGATCTTGGTTCAGGAAGCGTTTTTTTAGATTTGGTGTAAATGTTTTTGAGAAATAAAGGTTCAAAAAGTTTGTATATTTCAAGCCACGGACCATTCACGGATCCATTGCGGAGGATCCCTGGATCCAGCTGCACTGTGATTGGTTGACTGCAACTATTCATGATGGATCCATGGATCCTTAAGCCTGTGTGCAGGATCCCATTGGCTGACCATAACCTGAGGAAAATTTTATGGCTGCCATCTTAGGACTCGATGGAGTAGGTTGGGTTTCACATCATCCCCACCTAACTCCACCATCCACCGCTCTCCTGTCAACTGAGATGCCCACTTGAGTACTGTAAGCTCCCTGAGGACTGTGGACTTGATTGCTGTCACCTGAAGAGAGGCGCGGCATTGCAGACATCATTGTTGTGTTCCCCTTCATCCGGTGTGCTGTGGTTGCAGCATCATAAAATGGCAGAATGAGCTGCAATGCAAGAGCTGCAATTGGAACAGTGAGCGGCAACTACGGAGAGCAGCTACAGAAGGCGTTTTTATCCTGTTTCATTTTGTGAAAATTGTTTTACGGCTGTTTGTGAACATCTAACTTTAGGCGCAACACTGGCCGCCTCATTGTTGTTGTGCCCTTCAGCTCATAAAATGGTTGGCAGAGCGGCGCGTTTCGGAGGCAGCCATAGATAAAGGTTGTGAGCGAAAGGCAGAGCGCTACTGGAAAAGGTACAGTAATAGCCATGCAACCGGGTATCTAAACTTGTTTTTGGCAGCCGCGGATCAAGGCTGCGATATTGAAACAGAGATATAATGTGGCTTTACAAGATCGCAGGATCAGTGCAGTACTAGCCTGAAACTCGAAGCTGGCAAAAACCAGAAACAGCAAACAGATACATGGTGTCAACCCAGATTTGACTTTAAAACCTATAGGAGAGGCACGATTCGGAGGCAGTCTCGGATCAAAGTAAATGCTTTGACAAGCAGTGCAGTGAGGGAGAGACAGTGCCCTTCCTTATTGCTGTTGTGCCCTTCTGCTCATAAGATGGCGCGTGGAGAGGTGTGATTCGAAGGCAGCCCCGGATTAAAACTGTGAGTGAGAAGCATAGTGTGACCTTAACAACAGTGCAGTGAAAGACACAGTAGCAGCTGTTCTGTCTGTGAGTCATTTAGGCAGCCGCGGATCAAGGCTGCGATATTGAAACAGAGATAGAATGTGGCTTCACAAGATGGCGGGCTCAATGCAGTACTAGCCTGAAACTCGAACCCAGCAAAAATAAGAAACAGCAAACAGATACATTGTGTCAACCCAGATTTGACTTTAAAACCTAAAGGAGATTGTGTATTGGCAGCCATGGATAAAGGCTCTGAGGATAGCTGGACACATAAGATACAGTAACAACTGTTGTGTATTGGAAGCCGTGGATCAAGACTGTGAGGCACGGTGTAACCGCCGCAGATCCAAAACTGTTTACGTACATCTAACAGTTGGCCTAGTAAGCGCAATAGCCGTACACAGAAGACACAACAACAGCTGTTATGTAAGAGCACTGCAATATAGGCAGCTGGCCTGATTTGACTTTAAAAACCTAAGAATATCTTGTGCCCTTATGCTCATGAGACGGCTCACTTTGGAAGCAGCTGCGGAATAAGGCTGTGAGTAAGAGGTGGTACATGAGTGCCGCGGATCCAAATTTCTTATTTGCATACATTTCAGTGGAGTGGCATAGAGTGGAGTGACATAGAGTGGGTAGCATAGAGTGGAGCGTCATACAGTGGAATAGTGTATAGTGGATTGGCGTACAGTGTAGTGGAGTGGACTGGAGTGTCTTATAGTGGAGCGGCATACAGCGGAATAGCGTACAGTGGAGTGGTGTGCTGTGCAGTGGCATAGAGTGCAGTGTGGCAGACTGGATGATGTGCACAGTGTCCTGACCATGTCTCCTGAGTGCCCTCGACCACCCAGTGTGTAGAACAGGGACCACGGGGGAGCCTTCAGAGTCTCAAGACCCCCACAATCCCAGTCAGCTCCCCACCTTCTGCGAGAGCCGGCATTGCTCTCGCACACAGGGAGCTGCTGAAAATGCAGCTCCCTGCATGTGAGAGGAATATTTTCATCTCTTTCCCTGTCTGCATATTTAAGTGCAGGGAAAAATATGAAAACTCCACTTCCAGCAAGTGGGAGCTTCCGATTGCTGGAAGCCTGAGTGTTTGCTTTTGCTTGGTGGGAGCTGTCAATGCTCCCACCAAGCAAAAGCAAACAGCTATGTCCAGGGGGGGCACCCCAGTACATAGCATGAGCCAGCCCTGGGGAGTGGTGCTCACCAAGGCCATATAAGGCTCCACGAGAGGGGCCGTGAGGCCCCCTCTTTTGATTTGCATGAACCAGGCCCCAGGAAGTTGGTGGTCCCCAGGGACATATATGGCCTGGGAGGGGGGCCGCATGGTCCCTCTCCCTCTTTTTTTAAAATATAATTGGCTCCGGGGAGGTGGTGGTACTCGGGGATCCCCATATATTTTTACAATTGTAGTCCTGGGGAGTTGGTGGTCCCTGGGGGGTCCCCACGGCCTCCCATGTATTTTTTAAATTGTAGCCCTTGAGAGGTGGTGGTGGTCCCCAGGACCCGAGGGATCCACGAAGTCCCCCACATTAATATAAAAAAAATCCCTTCGAAGGTAGTGGTCCTCGGGCATAAACAAGCCCTAGGACGGAGGGTCAGTGCACCCCTCCATTTTTTCTTAAAGCTCAGGATGCCCTCAGGACCTGGTCCACCCATGAGCATTCTTTGCAAGGTTTTTTAATTTTTATTACTTAACTATAACCACTAACCTTTCACACTAAGGGGCCGATTTCGATGGCGAACGGACCTGAGTCTGTCCGACATTGATCTGAAACTGGGACCGACCGACCAAACCAGCAATTATGATGCGACCGAATACTGTTCGGTCGCACTCCTATTCTTTACAATGGGAGCATACATTCCGACCGGAATGCACGCTCTCACGGTAAAGAGCTGAGGTGCAGTTCATCCCTGCACCCAGTGGCAGGCACCTCAAGGTGCCTGCCACCGGGTGCAGTGATCACTCAGCCACCATCCGGAGGCCTTGCACCCATGGGGGCCCTGCTGGGGGCTCCCAAAGTCAGATTACAACAGCCTTTCTGTGTCGGAAAGGCCCGCAAAGAAAGGCTGTAGGAATCCACCATCGTAACCCCTCGGGCAGAAAGAGACGCCCTTGGGATTACTGGCCCCTTTCCAAATACCAGACGGGCTCTCCGAGCCCATTGGAAGCCATTCAGAAAGCCAGTTAGGATTCCTTTCTGACAGACCACATCATAATGGGTCGGTCGGAAAGGAATCCGAATGACACATTTTGATGCGGTCCGAACTGCTCCAACCAATGATTGGAGCCGTTTCCGACCCCATCGAAATCGGCCCCTAAGTGTGTGAGTGAGTCCAAGAGTGTCTCAGTGGGTGTATGTGTGTCTGAGTAGGTTTGTAAATGGGTGTGAGAGAGTATGAGATGGGCTGTAAGTGGGTTTATTAGTGTCTAAGTGGGTCTGTGAGTGGGTGTGTGAGTCTCTGATGAGGTAGGCGGTAAACTCCCTTTCGCCAGCAGTTTGCAGAGTTTTTCCACTTTGAACTCCACTTGGAATGCGGAGTTTGGCAAAAACTCTGCCAACTGCTAGTGGTGCGAAGTTTACTGGTGCACTTACCTCTAGACTTCATCCTCCAACCTGTAGTGAGCCAGAAGGTCCCTCTGCAGAGTGGTTAAGAAAAAGGAGTGGGTGCTCTGACAAGGTCTCAGCAACAGTTGGCCTAGTAAGCACAATAGCTGCACACAGAGCCACAGATTTTTGCAAACATTTCAGACACCAAAAAAGAGACCTATCATCCCAGTTTTCTACTGATATACACACTTCTCACAAGCTGTGTACTGCTACACCTAAGTAGAAAAACAAACCTGTGCAACACACAGAACTCAGATTTGTGCTTAACTATTCCCGTGACTTTTAAAAGCGAACTTGTGGTCCTGATCCAACAAACGTTTCAGACTCTAAGAAGGAGGCCACTATAACCATAAATATAGCTACACATGTAGCCAGTATTGTTGCACTGTTGGCCATTACAACCTTAGGCCAGCATAAATACAGCAACACGTGTAACCAAAATACACCATAAATACAGATTGTAAGCACACTTTCCTGAGACATTTAAGCAATAGGTGTCAGTAGCACAATGGGAAAAAATACCAGGAAAAAAGAAACAGGTGATGGTCTATTAACGGGGCAATTGTCTGTTGTAGTAGAGGAGGGTAGAACAAATGAGGATAGACAGAAATGCCTAGCAGTGACCCTTGACATTATTCTGCAGGCTATAGCTGCTTCGCGAGAAGCATTAGAAAAGAAAATTGATGTTCTGGTGACAGAAAAAGAGAGGATCATCGCCGTCTGGTGGAGAGGGTCATGAGTACAGAATGCACACAAGGTGAAATTACCCCAGAAATAGGCGATATGCGGAAACAGTAACTTCTTCTAGAAAAGAGAGTGAAGGTGCTGGAAACGAGGGTGGAGGAAATAGGGCATGAAGAAATATTATTCCATTATAGGGCGGCCATAACGGGTCAATGGAAACATGATTTCATTTATGGAGTCATGGTTGAAGGAAGTAGTGGCTTCGGTGTTATGCTCTGGAGAGACCATATTGGGTTCCTGGATACCCTTCACAGCCAGGAGAGCCAGAAAGATCAGTGATTGCCAGATTACTATATTTTAAAGACCAGACCGGGATCATATCCTAGCGCAGGCATGAACAAGGGGTGATATTTTTCTACAGAACCAGAGAGTAATGCTGCTCTCTGATTTCACTGGGGAAGTAAAAAAAGTGAAGGGCCTCTTTTACAGAGGTTAAGAGGTGCTTTCAAAATAGGGGGATTACTTACACAATATTTTTTCCTGCTAGGTTGCGTGTTGTTTATGGCAGAGAGGCACTGTTTTTTGCCTCACCTCAACTGGTCTCTGAGTGGATAGATCAGCTCCCCTGGGAGGACGGTGATCGTCCCAAGAACAAGAAGCAACCAGTTAGTTGTTCTAAAAGCAGGGGAAGGAAGGGTGGAGGTGCAGTTCCCTCTAGTTTACAGGCTCATCAAGAGTAGAAAAGACTGGTCAGAGACATGGCGGGTCATAGCGGTGCAGAAATTCGAGCCCTTACACAAAATACTGATGACAAGAATGGAACGGAAACAGATGGGTCCAGTGCATCTAGTTCTGAATCAGAGGTGGTTCTACCACATATGACACTGGGCACATCTGAGGATATTCTTTGACAAATGGTGCATTGTGTGGCTAGGCAATTTCAAAATTGGCAAAAAAGATGGAGGTTAGTGGACTCGTGGATGTGTTCGCACACAGATAATAGGGACTACTCATACTTTTCAGAGCTGCATGACCTTCATGTGCGTTTGGATAAATTTTTGTGTCAACCCATGGTGCATTGTGAAGTTCCAAATGTGGAGTATCTATGCAGAATGACCACTGACCATAATCCTGTCTTACTTTCATTGGGGTGGAATAGAGAACGAACATGAATATTGGACTGGCTCTTGCGAGTGGAGACTTTGGACGATCCTGTGTTTCGTAATGTTATATGAGTGGCAGTGATAAATTGTTTTCAGTAGAATGAGGTTTCATCTGCGTCTCACCTGAAGGAGTGGGTTTAAGGTTGTTATTCGAGGGTGCTGTATAGCGTAGATAGTGGCGTACCCTTGTGAAAGAGATCGAGAAGCATGAGAAAGTGCTATGTGATTTAGAGTTCGAGAAACTAGGAAAACTGCAGCTTTTGGATGCAAGGGAGGAAGTAGGGGTAGATACAGAAAAATTGCGTAGCTTTAACTACAGAGAGTAAATGAAAAGGGTGCATGCGGAGCATGACAAGGTAGCTACTTTGTTGGCCTGGCTCACAAACCCTAAGAATAGGGGCACACAGATACTGGAAGTAGTTTCTGAGGAGGGGACACAACTCTATAAACAGGAGGCCATCAACAGAAGATTTGGAGAATTTGATACAGAAATGTACACTATGCCATTGGAGCTTCTGTCACAATTTATTAATGAGTTTTTAGAACCGGTAGATTTGCCTAGCAGTACGGCGGAGTAGGAAAGAGACCTGGGTGGGGATGCAACTATTCAAGAAGTGAAGGCTGCCATAAAACATTTGGCATGAAGGAAAGTTCCTGTGTTATATGGACTCCCTGCGGAATTTTGACTTATATGGAGCTGTTGGCTCCAAAGCTGGTTAGTCTTTACTTGGCAGCCCGTGAGCCGGGGAGATTGCCCCACACAACTGCAGAAGCTATAGTGATCCTGTTGTTAAATCCAGGAAGAGCCCCTGAGCATGTACAGGCTTATTGCCCACTTTCTATGCTAAATGTGGATTACGAAATACCTAGTTTTGGCAATGTGCCTATCTCCATTAATGTTTAAACTAATACATACAGACCGGTCAGAGTTTATTCCGAGAAGAAGTACGGCTCATAATATTAGGAGGGGGCTGGCAAATAATGGAATCTGATTTTGCAGAGAAAGGAAAAGGGGTGATTGCGACAATTGATATTGAAAAGTCTTTGATAGTCTTCACTGGGATTTCCTTTATAAAGTGATTGGGTAACCAATTATTACAAGAGTTAAGCTTTTGTATGTGGCACTTACTGCTTGAGTCAAAACGGGTAGGCATATTTTGGAAAAATATGTGGTGGGAAGAGGGCAGAACAAGGGCGCCCACTTTCACCATTATTGTTTGCAATTGCTATGGAGCCACTTGCTAGTTGGGTGAGGAATGGAGAGGTTTCAGGGGACTGGAGGTACACGATGTACAACATTATTCAGCATTATATGGAGATGATATGTTATTTCTCAAGGATGCTAATGTAGATTTGCCTAATGCTTTAAACCTATTAGATTGGTTTGGACAAGCTTCTGGGTTAAGCATCAGCCGGAAAAAATCATACTTGTTCCCATTACAGAAAGATGTGCCGCAACCTGTAGATTCAAGATAGCAGGCACCTATCTTGGAGTAGTAAATTTTAAACATTTAAAAAGTGAATTGTTTAAAGAAAGCTGCAGCATGTCAGCAAATTACACTGCCCAGTGCCACCAAAATAAAGAAGTGATGGGGAAGTGGATAAAGTGGAACAGGCAGAAGGAGTTAAATGCCAATGAGTAGTGAGATTGGGGGGAAGCAACGGATGAGTTGGGTGGGGGCAGTTGCTTAAATTTTAAAAAAGCTGAACTTGGTGGCAAAAGGTGAGTGAAGCAACATGCGGGCTGGTTGGAGCAGTATGAAAAGCATAATGGTGTGCAGAATATGAGGGAAAAGCTGCACACAGAGGAGGGAGCAAGAAAATGCATGCCCTTCCATGGCGTTCTTAAAACTAAAGAAAATAGCAGTTGCCTGGTGTGTAGCCGCGGTAGGATACAAGTCATCCAGTCAAGAGGATGGTAAAGAAGTTATGCTTCAGGGGAGGGACAAACACAAGAGAAGGAAATGAAACCATCAAATAGGAGGTAAGCAAATAAGACTGACAAGAAAGTCAGCCAATGTAAGCGATTAACTGACACAAAGCCTGCTATAAATATTGGTGTTGCCAGCCATAGGTCTTTGATAGAAGACAGCTAAAAGCTGCATCTTGCAAGACCTAAAAATGGCTTTATTTCACCAGGGGATCACAAACAGCATGCAGACAATATTTATTCTTTAAAAATAACTTTATGGAGAAATTACATTAATATAACACTATCTTTTAGAGCTAACATCACTCTAACCCGAGATCTAACCCTAACCATAAATCAGCTTCTGCACTACCACCAGTATGATCCACACTCGTTCTACACCCTGTCCCAGTACCGTTGCATACTGGTTTTGTTTGTGGTCATACAAAAGTTAATTTTGGATTGCTTATGAATTTAGTACGTTATCACAAATCTGGATGAAACTTTCAAAAACAAAATATGTCAACTTAGGTTTAAGCCTGGAATGGTGCATGCAGAGTGGATATAGAGTATTATATGGAGTCAAACAAGTCATATTTTTTGTTCAAATTACCATAGTGAATTATTAATAAGCGAGAAAACCAGAACCCTTGCCTGAAGACTTTACCCATCCAATATTGAGACTGATGGATGTCATGGCCTTAGGTGGGTGGGTTATTGATAAGGCCCTTAGACCATGTTCAGAAGGCACTGATGTTGAGTGACTGCCAGCAGGACATGGAAAAATGCCATGCTGTGTGTATTCAGTACAGTTAAAGGCTGCTTGAATCTGACATTTGGAGCATGTTACTGTCCTCTGTGGTGGTAAAAGCTATTACTCAGCACCTGCTGTACACAAATTAATAATATTAAAGGGTTTCATTTACTACAGGATCACCACATTTGTTAAACTGTATTTTTCTGATTAATAATTCTAACTTCAATCCAATTCGAACCTGAAGTCAGATGAGTCCCCATCTAACATGTATGTGAACCTGAGCAAATTACTGATTAAAGGAAATTGACCACAAATGCCTCATATTTACATCCCTAGTTTCCCAAAACAAAGCAGCAACATAATTTGCCCTCTTGGGTCTTACTTTCCACATTACATTTGAATACTCTGTACATCCCTTCTTACTGTATTGCAACCAACCAGCCTAAGATTTAAACCTATGGTGCCAGATTTAGGATACCTGAGAACAAGGCAAGTTTTCTTGAATCTTTGCCATTAAAATGTATACTACTACTTAGGTTGATATTCACAGGTGGTGAGGGTAGATTTTCATTTCCTATTCACAACTTAAAAGACTTAAAGCAGTTAATAACTCGAGAGTGGTAGCGCAATTAGGTTATAGGCCACTGGATCGGTTTGGTGGCTTAGTGGACTAAGGCATCCACTAATTTGCTTCTACGGACACAGGTTTGAATCGAGGTGGGTTCACTCAGCCTTTTATCCTTCTGAGGTCAATGTAATGAGTTTAATTGACTTGGGTAACAATAAGCATCTGTCATTCAGCACCAAGTTGGCCTATGTGCACTTTTCAAATGCATCCTATGTTATGTATTGCCAGAGCTCCAAGTGGTCCACTTCACTGCAAAAACAATAAAATGAACCATGATCATTAGCCTTATGGGTGGTTTGGCTTTGACCAGAAACAGCCTCTAGCCCAGTGGGTGAAGTATCTCTAAATGAAGGGAGTCTTTTCTGCTAATGAGTGCTGAAAATGTACTTGAATATATTGTTTGTTAATGGCACAGCAACTAGCTGCCCATTAAGAAATGTAGTGATAACATATATTGACCTTCAAACCAAAATTGGAATGCACTAAAACATGAGTAGTGCACTCACACTGTACATCATAATGTGAAATTTCTGGAACTATGATGGCGAAATGTGTTTTTAATATACTAAAAATGAACTACTGGGCACGTAAAATGCACATCGGCGATCATGCAGGGTACAGCAATATGACTGTTTTATGCCATTTTAATGGTAAAGCGCATAGATTTAACTCTGAATTTGGAGAAAGGCAATCATTGCCCACAGTTTTTGATCTGTGCATTTTTAGGTCATTCTCCAAGAAATTCAGATTTACATATATGCACTTTAGACAGTGTAATTACCTAAAACAGGCATACAGTATGCCCTGTGCAAGCGCACATGTTCATGATACTGCCTCGTGCATAATTTGACCTCTACCTGCCTATATTAAATTGTTTGAATTAGACATCTGTTAAGCCTTCTCGAAAAGGCTGTTAAGAGAAATGAGATGGCCTTTTTAAGGTGACGGCACAGGGATTTTTGTATCTCAATCTTTGAGCACAATCATTAAATAACCCCGCCATTGGTTGTATGGACCATTTTTCATCAACAAGGAGAATTGAGAAGGAACAATCATTTGCATCAAGCAACATGAACACTGAAGTGCATTTGAGTCCTCACAAGAAATTCAGAAGAGAGTTGGTATGTGTTAAAGGGTTTTATTAACGATTATAATAATCTCAAATTGTTTTATTCGTAAATTATAAATTATTTAGTCGTCATTATCACAAATTCAAATAATCCATTAGTTGGTATTTCAAAAAAAGGAAAAATAAAAAATTTGTGAGTATTACAAGTAAAATAGAGAAAATACTAAGTGTAATCCATAAAGGAATTCCCTAACCTAAATTAAGCATTAGAAAGTCAGTTCAGAAACCCCAAATAAACAGTCTAGAGAATAGACTAGGGAATTTTGCAAGCTGGAAAGTATTTTTGGCTAAAAATCAGCAAACATCGCTAGAAAAGAGAAAGGTTCAAAGGGGTCTCTCCTTAAGAGAGGTAATCCTAAGAATACCAGATATAGTCATAACCCACTCTAGGAACACACACTAGTATAAATTTGCTAAATCACAATTTGTTTACAGTTGGTGCATTCCCCATACTCAGCATCCAACCGGATTTCTGCAAACCCTGGGATCAGGGAGACTCCCCATTTTCTCACGTTTTCACAATAAGACACAGATTCCTGTCTTTGAAAAGAATCTTGTGGTTCAGACAGTTGTTCCCATGAGTCATATTTCCTGCCATCATCTCTCCTCCCGGTGAGAACCTCACTATCAGTTGTCTAATACATAACAAATATTTATTCACTAGCTAACAAAATGCTTCTGGAAAATCACAGCATCTGCAGTGGAAGAGAACAACAATCTTGTGCAAAACACAAGGTCAATGCGATAAAAACAGGCCTTTTAATCCTGATGTATGAATTGATGTTAATAAGGCATTAGTAGTTAAGCTAACTTAAATCAGTATGTTATTATTTCTTTTATGTGTTTGCAATGTCTAAGTATGGTTATCTAGTACAAAAATGGCATTCCATTATATGCATGTTATTAGCATACATTTTTATACTTTCTATTTAAATGTGTTTTGTTTGTAAAATGAAGAAAATCGGCTCCATCTAAGGTATGATCAAAGTCGCAAAAGAAAGGTGTGCTGGTCATTGCGTAGGCATGGCTTTAAGTGGGCCAGGTCCCTCCAGGTAACCGACCAGGTAGTAACTAAGAAAATACATTGAAATGGGTCCTTATTGGCCCTATACTCATGTCCTTACCTGTAATGGCAAAACACTGATTGAATTCTGAACAATGAATGCAAAAAACTTTAAGGTATCTATGTCAGGGATTTAGTCCCCTTTTATGTCACATATTTTACTTAATTTTGCATTGTCTGAGGGTGGTACCTATATTAAGGATGCTGTTTTTCTGTACTTTTTTGTGTAAGATATTATCCTTGTATTTTGAATACTTTCAACAGAGTCACTTCCAGGTGTTTCTAACGAGCCATGAGTTAGCGCTCTGGAGTTAAGATTAAAAGCAGTGTGAGTTCCTCACTGTGCCTGCCAGTTGGCCAAAAAATGTGTTCAGAATTCACGGTCATCCAGTCTTTGGACTCTCTGCAGAGCGCACAGAGCAATGGTCACATATTCCAGTTGCAATTATGATTCTTTGGAAATGTGTGTGAAGGAGGCACACAGTTGTGAAGGCGAAAGTAAAAGAAAATGCAGTGCTTACAGTGGAGTAGGTGTGTTGTGTGTTTGGGGGTGGTGAAGTGAAGGAGATGCAAGGAAGTCCATACTGGAGACAGTAAAAATAGGGTGCTGAACAAGAAAGAGATGAGGTGTAAGATATGCAGATGGATGAGATGTAGGGAGGAAAAAGGGCAATATAATCTCCTACGTCGACGGCACTCAACTGATCCTCTTGCTCACTGAGGACCCCCCACAATGCCAAAACCAACTTCTGCAACGCTATGACCGATGTAGCAAAATGGATGAAAGACAGCTTCCTCAAACTAAACTCTGACAAAACAGAAGTTCTGATCTTCGGGAAGAACACCTCTGCATGGGACCACATCTGGTGGCCAGCAGATTGCGGACCAAAACCCGCTCTGACAGACCACACCCGCAACCTCAGCATCATCCTCAACAGCCAACTGATTATGAAACGATAATTCAACTCAGTCGCCTCCTCCTGCTTCCACACCCTTGGCCTGCTCCTCCGAATCTTCAGATTGATCCCAACCAACACCAGAAAGACAGTCACGCACACCCTCGTCACCAGCCGCCTCGATTACAGCAACGCTCTCTATACCGGAATTTCCACCCAGCTCTTCAAAAGACTTCAGACCATACAGAACACTGCAGCCATACTCATCCTGAACCTCTCCAAATGGACCAGCATCACCACTCACCTCAGAAAACTCCATTGGCTACTGATCCAGAAGAGGTGCCAGTTCAAGATCCTCACGCTCGCATAAAAAGCTCTACACAATCAAGGACCTTCCAACATCAATCATCGATTAAGCTTCCACTTCCCCAAAAGACACCTGAGCTCTGCCTTGCTCGTCCTCGCACCCCACCATTGCAGCCGCAGCAGGAGCTGCTCCTTCTCCTACATCGCAGCCAAGACCTGGAACAACCTGCCCCTCCACCTCCGAACAGCACCCTACCTGGTGGACTTCAGAAAGAGGCTCAAGACTTCGCTTTTCGATGGAGACATGACACCCCAGTGCCCAGATACCCTTAGGGATGACTGTGCTGTGCTATACAAATACTAAGTGACTGAGTGAGTGTCTAACATAGAGTGAACCTAACAGGAGTGAGTTGAAGACGTCTACACCTTTTGCATGCCTCAAGAATGTTTAATTCACAGACTCACAATTTAATAATTGAAACATATTCAATATTAACTATTTAAATCAAAATCATTGTTGTTACTCACTTATCCTAAACAAGTAACAATGGCGATAAAGCCAATAGTCCATGCTGGTTTTAGGTGTATGTCAGTTGTGGTGATAGATATCTGGATGAAATAACAGAAAGCTCAGAGAGAAATCAAAATACCAGTTGAGTGGGAAACTATGGGAACCACAGAAATGTAGTTTACCTGTTTATGTCATGCCCTTAATTACATAGGCTGTGCCCCTTTTAGAGATCCTCCACTTTTTTCACCCCCTCTTGAAGCTCTGGGTGTGGGATGGTGTCAGTTAGCATGTCTCAGTTTTGGAACTCCCCTTCTCAAGGGATAGTTTTCGGTTCTTCCTAGCCCATGATTTGAACTACTGCATCAGCACTCAGACGCAGGTTTCATAGCCAACAGGTGTAACCTTCCTCACAAGTCATTGTCAAGTTCTGTAAGGCTGTTGCAGTCTTCATACCTGCGTTGGAAGAAGTTTGCGATTCCCTCAGTCAGAACGGGCCCCTTAAACTGCAGAGAACTGCTGTCTGCCGCTTCTTGTCCACCTACAAAAACATAATTAAATTGGACCTACACAAGCACAACTGAACTGGGAGCTGAGTCAGTAATTCATTTCCAAGAGCCCGCTCACAATTTCCCACTGTTTGCACTGCTGACGTATTATTTTATCGAATTCTATGGTGTATTTGAATTAATGAAAGATTTGCTGTGGGCTTATTTTTGACTAATTAAGTGAAATTTTAACTTCTGCAAACATGTTAGCAAGATTGCATTTGTTAGTTCTCTCTTGCGTTTTCTATCATCCAGAGAACGCTTTAAACTATCAAACGAGCAGGCTAATGAAATAAATAAATATTAACATTTGCATAATTGCGTTGAATAAAGGTAACATTACAATCATATCATGCTGTGCGTAGTGGCTTTTTGCAGTACATAATTCTTTATAAAAGTATGCTGAGATATTAAACTAATAGCATCATAAAGCAACATAAAAATTTATTAATATAATTGGAGATCACGGTCTTGTCAGATGCAAACACGCTTCACTCAATTTCCCCATATTTACATTACTTAGAAAACAGACATGCATTGACAATGCCAATAAATTTAGCCTTAAGTGCCGAGTTATTGGCCTGCCACTCCTTTTCTCAAATTGCATGCATGCACTCGCATCAGAACACGTGAATATATGACTCTCAATATTGGAACGAGTTTTCTATTAAAGAAAACCCATTCCAAGATGGTTGCCGCTGAACATGCTTCATTACGTAGGAGGCCAATGTTATTTTACCACTCTAACATGCCGGATGGCTTTATAGACCAGTAAATTAACAGTTATTGTAATTTCAATGTAGTCAATGCAAATCAAATTTTATGGGTTAGATGTGTTGCATGGATAGGCCCCTCGCACAAGTCCTTTCTAGGGTACTGTATGGTGATTACCTTTAAGAAGGAGCTTTATAGCAGGAATCTGCTGTTCCTTCAGACAAACTGTGTTAAGGGCCAAAGTGTGATTAAATTATTGCCTTTGGTATTTTAGTGAACCAAACTATATTTCTGGTGAAGGACGCGTCATTGTTACTGCAACTTACCAATGTCAAACAGTTTTCAGCCTTTAGAGAATATTGACCAGCTTGACTGACGCTCCATCCTCTCTTGGGCTTGTTTGACACAATTTAGTTCTGTAATCAATGTGACGGACCCTATGGCTATTAACCTGGGCAATGCTGCCTGTATAACAAAGTGTGACAACCCTATCAACCTGTTCTCTCATGGGACACTGGGTAATCTATTAGTGTTAAGTTGGAATATCACAGGTATTAATTCTAAAATTATGTTAGAATGATCGAATGATTAGTTCAATTTTATCCGCATGTAAGGCTGATAAATCTTGACTCAACTCTCCTTTATGGCGAAGCAGTGTGAATAAATAGACGAGTCCGAACTTAAGATAAAGTCTATTAGGAGTTATGTTCTCATTCAATCTACTCTATCTGTTGATCCATATTGGATTATAGAATTTTGGGGTATATTAGCAAGAACGGCGTTAAAATTATCGCCGCTTTAGCGGCAGGAAACTGCCGCTAAAGCGGCGATAATGGGCTTGATAATATGCCCTTGAGAATTCCAATAGAAGCCCAGGATCACAGCAGAACATGGGCTTCTATTGGTATTCTCAAGGGCATATTATCAAGCCCATTATCGCCGCTTTAGCGGCAGTTTCCTGCCGCTAAAGCGGCGATAATTTTAACGCCGTTCTTGCTAATATGCCCCGAAGTGTCTTAGAAAGACACCTTTAGTCGAGATTTAGACTTGGCTCTGTACATCATCAGTTGCATTACATCAGTTGCGTTTCTGTAGTGTGGGTGTTAACAGGTTATTTGTACAACTCTGAATTTGGGGTTATTCACACTATCCTGTGATTCGGAGGAAATTTTGAATAATTTGTTCTATATTGCACACTGGCTAATATTTGTAAGACAAAAATGGAGAGAAATTAATTTGACAATGAAAAAAGTTCTACTATTCTATGTTCCCACACTTCTCCCCGCAAATGCAGCATGAAAATCGACCAATTTGACCCATTTTGTGGATGTGGGTAACTGAAGTATTTGGGTCCAGGCTCGGCTGTCACCTAGGGAAACTTACTAAACTCAGACACTGCTGAAAACGAAATACCCAAGGGAATCCAAGGTGTTGTGAGTTGCATGTAACACCTATAATTTCTTATGCAGAATGCCATTTAAACCTCCAAATCAGGCTAAAATCACACATTTTCCAACATTTCCAGGAGGAAAACTTTGGGAATCTACAGGATCCACAAACTTCATATCATCCACTGTTCATACTTTTCATGATAAAGTTGGTATCTATTTCCGGTGACACAATGTGCTCCAAAATGCAATGTGGAAACATCAAATTTTCACCATGAAAATTTACTCATTTTGGCAATGTAGGTAGCAATGGTATTTGGAAATGTATTTGGAATTTGTTTTTTAATATCCTTGAAATCCAGAGATTTTCTGCTCCCATCAGGGCAGATTGGGTTTAAAGCCTACAATCTTCCCCTTAGAAAGACCATTAGATATTTTGGGTTGGAGGTATAGCCTGATGGAGGTGGACCAGTACCCATTTTTAAAAAAAAACATCCCTGGGGGTCAACCGCGGAACTTAAGTTCCTTATATGGAACGTAAATGGACTTGGGGACAAGCTGAAGCGAGTTATAGTCCTCTAATACTTAAAGAGGCAGGTGCCTGACCTGGTCCTTTTACAAGAAACCCACCTAATTGATAATACTTGTAAGGCCCTAAATAGATGGGGTTATCAATTGATTGCACATGCGGGGTTCACCTCCGGCTCACGCGGAACAGGGGTGCTCCTGCGAAGAAATTGCCCCTATATGATCAAGAAAACGTGGACCGATGAGCAGGGCAGATTTGTGGCAGTGTCCAGATCCTGGGAAGGGAAAACGCTTAACGTGCTCTTGGTCTATGTCCCCCCCGCGTTGCAACAGTCCACTGTGCGCGACCTTAGTAAATTTATCCTTGACCTTCCAATAGGCACGTTAGCGATAGGGGGAGACTTTAACCTCACGTTAGACAGTTCGCTAGACCGATTGCCCCCGTGTAGAGATCCTGTTGCTGGGTCCAGACTAGCTGAATTTGTAGCGGCTTTAGGCCTAGTGGACATTTGGCGACATCTTAACCCCATGACTACGCAATTCACCTTTCACTCCGGGGCCCACAATAGTCAGTCACGAATAGACTATGGGGCCGATTCCGATTCGTGACGGTAATTTCTCCGACCGAGCCGTCCTCGGAGAGATTTCCGACCGAATCGGACCCGTGCAGTCCGACCGAACGAGTCCGATGCATTCGTATGCCACCGGACACGAGTCGGTCGGACTCCCATTGTACTCAATGGGAGCCGGTCGTACAACGCGTACGCAGGCTCCCATTGCCTCAATGGGTGCGAGGCGGTCAAGGCGCCCCCTACAGCGAGTACGCCGCGAAGCACTTCGCGGCGTACACGCACAGGTAGGGGGACCCTTGGGTCCCCTGTGTGCGCCTCGCACGGGTACGCGTACGGGGGGTCCGACACGGACCCCCAAGTACGGCTCCGACAGCGAGTTCGAGGCGGACGGCGCGAGTCGGTCGGAGCGGTCGAGGTGCGCATCGTACTTACCCGGCCGGAAAACGTCTCCATTGCGCGGTGCGGAATCGGGTCCGAGCGAGTCGGTCGGAGCGGTACGATCCGGGTACGAGTCGGTCGGAGCGGTCGGGTCGCCCGGACGAGTCGGTCGGCGAATACGCATCGTACTCGCTCGCCCGGACGCGCGTACGACTCGGTCGGAAAATAGGGCTCCGGATCGGATCCGGTAAAACCGAATCCGATTCGGAGCACTACCGGCCGAGATCGGAATCGGCCCCTATATGCTCACACACTCGGAGGACCTGCCTATATTTAGTGAGGCCCGCTGTCTGGCCCGGGGTATATCGGACCACTCTCCTATCTTGACCAGGATGACGGTGGGTTCCCAACCCAGGTGCACGACCTTGACTATCAATCCATGGGCGCTCAAAATACGGCACATTAAGACGGCGTTAATCAAGGATACTGAATTATATTTTAGAGAAAATGTTGGCTCAGTCACCTCAGCCCAAATCCTATGGGGCGCATTCGGGGCAGTTACAAAGGGGAGGGCCCTTGCCCTGATGGTAGGCCTAAGAGGAAATTAACAAAGCGTATAGATCAACTTGAGGTCGACATCCTACGGGAGGAAACGGCACTGTCACAGTCCCCTGATCACGCTGCACAGCAGTTATTGGCGGCCAACATACTGGATTACAAACAACTCCTCACAGAGGCAGCTAAGGCAAAACAAAAATCAATTTGCCATAAAATCTATGAGCACGGGGAGAGAACGGGCAAGCTATTATCCTCACTGGAAAAAAGAGAGCAAACATCCAGATGGGTGCACCAATTGCAGGGGCCCAAGGGGGAAGAAATCACTGACACCCAACAAATAGCTGACACATTTGCCGCCTACTTTGACTCGGTCTACACGCCAACCAAGACAGTCTCGCCACATGCGGCGCGGGAGCTTCTCTCGACTATCAATGTTGCCTATCTATGCTTTGAAGATAGGGACTCCCTTGAAGGGGAACCTACGGAAGAGCAAATCCAACTGGCCATTCGCGACATCCGCTCGGGTAAGACCATGGGACCCAACGGACTCCCAATCGAGTTCTTTAAATCAACTGCCTCCAAGCTAACTCCCTATCTCTGCCAGATGTACCTAGAGAGCTATGAGAGAGGGATGCTGCCAGAAGAGATCAGATTAGCTACAATTGTGGTTATCCACAAATAAGGCAAGCCAACTAATGACTGTAAGGCGTATAGACCTATCTCTCTTCTCACGGTAGAAGCCAAGATACTTGCAAAATTATTTTCCAACAGGCTCATCCCCCTGATCAACGGACTGATACATCCGGATCAGTCAGGCTTTATGCCTGGCCGTAACACCGCCTTGAATTTACGATGCCTGCATGGGGTGCTGGGCAGGCAACACACGATCGGTGAGGATGTGGCCCTGTTGTCCCTCGATGCCAAAATGGCCTTTGATACTATCGAATGGGATTACATGTTTGCGGTCCTGGAAAGAATGGGATTCGGGCCCAACTTTATAAATTGGATCAAGTTACTGTATACCAGGCCAATTGCTCAGGTGGTGGTGAATCAATATACTACTAGACAGTTTCAGTTAGGAAGGGGAAACCGGCAGGGATGCCCCTTATCACCCTTAATATTCGCCCTAGTGCTGGAACCTCTGGCAGTCTGGGTTAGGGGAGACCCGTTGATCCGTGGACTCAAATGGACCGAGACTCACGAAGATAGAATTTCACTATATTTCCTACAATATACTGCTATATATGGCCTCTCCGACATCCACCCTTCATCGTATTCTTTATATCTTTCACATATTTGGCAGTCATTCAGGATACACAATAAACTGGTCTAAGTCACAGATATATCCGCTGCAGGGCCCGCCACCGCGTATACCAAGGGAATTTGAGATTCCTGTTGCACCGGTGGGCTTCTGCTACTTAGGAATCTATATAACGACGTACTCAGCCCGTTTTTATGAAGCAAACTTGCAAGGGCCCCTGATGCGCTTTTGCCCTGATGTCAAACATTGGCGCTCCTTTCCTCTGACACTTCTGGGACGTGCAGCCCTCTTTAAAATGCTGGCACTGCCCTGTTTTCTTCATGTATTGCAAAATACTCCCGATAGAATCCACGACTCCTACTTCGCCAGCATTGACAGTGCTGTACGCACCTTGTTATGGGATGGCCGAGCACCACGAATAGCGGGGTGGTATGATGGGGGAAATGCATTGCCCGACCTTAGGTCGTATTACCAAGCATCTCAACTTGCGGTGATCAACCGCTGGGCTCATGGGGACCCAAGTTTCCGTACAGACTGGTGGCTTATGGGACAAGATGGATATAATAAAGCGCTATATACGAACCCCAAGAAATTAGGCCTTACTGGACCGACAGCACGTACAATTGAAACCTGGCACATGGTCAACAAAAAACTTGGCTGGCACAACAAAATTACACGTGCGACCCCACTCTGGGAACCCGAACAATTGGGTCGTTTGAGGGCTTGCCCCGGGTTTGATAAGTGGGACCTGATAGGTATCTCAACGGTGGGGGATATGTGGAGTTCCAAGGGATTGGCCACTTTCGCTGACCTACAGAAAGAATATGACCTTGCACAATCCGAAACATTCAGATATCTACAGATCAGCCATGCGCTCAAAACAGCAATACCGGGGAGGGGCCCACTTCCCGAGGCTTCCCCACTGGAAGACAGATTGATACTTGACCACATGAATAAGAAGGCTATATCCCTCACCTATAAAAAACTGATTAACAATCGCCCTGATCCTTTAATACGTCTGCGGCAGCATTCGGAGGCAGATCTGAGTGTGCTGGAAGAAGATGATTAGCGAGACGCCTTGGCCTCTCCTAGGGAGGTGGCCATCCCCATGAGACTGCGCCTTGTCCAACTCAAAATCCTACATAGAGTTTATCTTGCTGCGGGAGTCTTGGCTAAGATGGGTAGGAGGACTGATCCTTCTTGCCTAAGACAGTGTCACCAGGTGGGAACTTTCATCCATATTCTCTGGGAGCGTCCAGCTGCTCAATCATACTGGGTGGCTGTCACCAAACAATTGGAGAAAGCTGGGGGAAGAAATTGACTGCTACTCCGAAACTATGTCTGCTAAATGTCTGGGATGCCACTGACCTCACCCAGACCGAGAAATCATGGGTTTCGTTGGGATGGGCCCTCGCAAAACAAAACATTGCACAAAAATGGGGTGTAGAGGAGACGCCACATATCAGAGAGTGGGTTGCAGATATGGACAGAGCTATGATTGCAGAGAAATATGTTTTCAAACATAGAGGATGCCCCCAAAAATGGGATCGTAAGTGGGCGGCATGGAATGTACACAGGAGAGAAATATGCTTGTCTCCAACTGTGGAACTACGTCGTAGTGAAGTCAGATTGCACGACCTACTAAATGCTGAGGGAGAGATATGGGAATAATGAGCCACAGTGGTATCAAATTATGTAAAATAACTTATATACATTTTGCATCTGATTGTATGGTTCTGATAACTGTGCTGTTTGTTTTGTTGATCAATAAAAAAAGTTTTTAAAAAATACATCCCTGACCATAGTGGACTTCACACCCACTGAGGGGGGCAGATTCAGAGTTTTACCCCAATCTGCTCCTCAAGGGTGAAAGAGTTGAACTGTTTAGAAGTAAGGGTCAGGTCTGACACCGATGACTGGGCAAGCTTCCCACACACCACATATTTCCTAAAAATAATATCTCTGGTATCTTCTGGGTATTCTGCCCCCCTCCCCCATGGCAGATTGGGGTAAAATTCCCAGGCAGAAACACTGTTGGGCATTTTAGGGATGGGGTCATGGGCGATGCCTGAAAGCCTGCCCCACCCCATTTTTTCAAACAAATTAATAAAATAATAAACCTTGGTCTCTGGTGAGCTTTCAGCCCTCCTTGTGGTAGGCTGAGAGCAAACCCCCACAATCTACCCTTCAGAAGGGGCAGAAATTATGGTGGGTCCACAATGCGTAGTCAGGGGGTCCATTACTGCTCAGAAAATCAAATAATATTAGAAGTTTAATGAAATATATGTGCATAAAAAAGCAAAATGCAAAATTTTAAATATAAAAATGTTTGTATACTTAGCTTGCGTGGAAGCAGCTCACATACAGCAAACAGCACTATGAACGAATAACGGCCTCAACAGAAGAACTAGTATGCACCTACAAAAAGAGAGCATGCATTAGGTCCAAAAAGAACAAAGTGGTATTATAGAGTCTAGCATATTGCTTTGTCTTTTAGAATCAAATGCAAATACTCCAGCCTTTCCATTAAAATTATAATTTTGAATCGTACACATTGTTTTTGTAAGTGAGTTAAACTTTTTAATATGCATATGTGTTTCATGTGTACTTGCTTCTGTAGTTGTGTGTAATGATTTCAGGTTCAAATCATAGAAATGACTTAGGTCGGGGTCCTGAACTCTAAAAGTGATTTAGTTGGGGTCCACGGAAGACAATCGTTTAAGAACTGCTGCCATCATTAATTCTAGTTACATTTACAAAAATTTAATAATTATCTTTATCTTACAACAAATGCCAAACCTTACTATTAATTAAAGTAAATAAAAAAATACTAAATAAACATCTTATTACAAAGCCGTAATTGATTTAACTGAAATTAAATTAAATATGAATTGTTAACCTAACACTATACACTAACCATAACCCTAATCATTTAATAGATTAAAATTACATTTCAATAAAAAATATTTTCCTAAACTAACCCTTATGCTAACCTTAACTCTTTCCATAATCGATATCATTTTATTTAACCTAATTATTCTCATCCCAAACTTAGGGGCTGGTTACGATGGCGGACTGACTTCAGTCCCACAGTACGAATTACAATGCGACCGCCACCGAGGCAGGTGTTGCGCTCTGCCTCACCCGCCACAAAGCAAAAAAGCGACTGTTTACATATCCCTGCACTACGTGGCAGGCACCATGCGGTGCCTGCCACATGGTGCAGGGATGTGTAGGGGGCACCATAGGTGCCCCCCAAGTCCTGTGTCAGGGGGCCAGGAGGTGAGGGGGGCCCGGATGGTCCCCAAAGTCCTTTCCACCTGCTTGTTCATGACGGGTTAACCCACTATGAACAGGGAGGCGGAAAGGGACATCATAATCCCTACGGCAGTGCCTGGTAGGCACCACCACCATTGTAGGGACTAAGAGCCCCTCTGCCGCACTGGAGGGCTCAAGGAGCCCATCGGAGGAGTGGCGGTCGGTGTTACTGACCGCCATCACATCGCCCGCCATCCTAATGTGGCGGGCGGAGAAGGTGGTTCCGATGGCATGGAGACATCCCTTAATACTGATCCAAAACCTAACTCCTAATCAATATAAATTGAATTTTTTTTAGTAGCTTAAATTAAACTCATTAATTGAGGCCCATCCTAACTATAAATTAATTTAAATAAAAATATGTTACATTAAATTATTTATATAACCAGAACCTTTTTAATTAATTGTTTTCTTTACTTACATTATAGTACTTTAACCCATTGACCGCGGCGCGAATTCCGGCGCGGTGCGGGTGATTTATGACTGGGCGTGGTTCGGACGGCCCCCGGCCGTCCTCCGCACACGCCCACTGTGACGTCGGACGGCAGGGGGCCGTCCTCCGCACGCAACCGGTTAAAATCAAATGCTGATGTATTTAACTTTAACAGTGATGTTCCCACTGCTGATCTATCAGTGCCAGTTGATTTTAATGCCAAAATGCATCCAGGCTATACTGATACTGATGCTCTAAGTCTTATAAAATCTATATGAGATATTGGTGTCAGTATATTTCCAAGAAGTGTTATGAGTATGAGAGATGATATTGTTATCAATCAATTAGTGTCAAATTAGATGTTCATGTTAAAAGGGCAATGCAGAGGACATCAGCTAGCAAAGCTTACCATTTCAAAGCCTTAGACATACTGACTGTGTTGTCTGGGTCATTTCCCCTTTCTGGCTTTTATGCTTTTGTTCAGTATGAATTTCGCATAATAACGTTTTATTTCCATTAACTTTTGTAAGTCAGGATTTCGGAGTCTGGTGAGAGGAGCTCAGAGTACCCAAAGGTGGAGTCATATTAGTCAGCCGATGGCATCTCATCTACCAGTCACTTATTTCTAACAGTAGCCACTTGCGGATATTTGACCCTTCAGCCCCAGTTTTGAACAATTACTCGATAGAATGGAATGACTGTAGTGTAGCTCCTATTTCCCTTATAGGCTCTGCGCATTGGAATAATATATCCTATAGGTTTGACATAGGACTAAGGTCGGTATGTCCCTATCGAGTATATTAAACTTAATTACTTGTGCCAGCTAGCTCAGAGGCCACTAGAAACTTCTTGACGACAAGAAGGGAGTAGTTTCTGGCAGCCGCAAAACATGACCACTGTGTTTCCCTTACAGAATCAGGACGTGTCCCAGAGTCGTAGAAACAATAGATAACTATTTCACTCAGCTCAGTCGTGCATGTTTTGGTTACTCTCAAAGTTACACAGAAATAACAGACGGGCGTTTTCAATAAAAGGTTTATTGAACAGTCTTGTTTCTGTTGTAAGTTAAATGTGCTGTTACGATCACAAGACAGTATGCGAGATAAATAATGTACAGAGTGAGCAGTAGAAATAAATAATACTGCGTTAGCATTATCTTTTCAGCATATATGCTTTTACATAAAATGACACAGCCTAAAAATGCGAGTACTCATACGATGCGTTTCTAGCCTAGTTCTACCCCAGTGTTCCTAACCTATCCTAGGTGTAGGGAGAAGTAGAAGTAGGTGATGTAATCCTGACTAGAGTACACTAAGAGTATGTTGCTCCTAGCATGCCAAGAGTCTAGTATGCCAAGAGTCTAGTATGCCAAGAGTCTAGTATGCCAAGAGTCCCTCTAGGTTCTAGTCTGCTCCATACCTGAAGAATGAGAGAGGTAGGAATCTCTTTCCCAGACTCGAACTCCAACACCCCGCAAGGGAAGTTAGATCACTGGAAGCTGGACTCTCTGCGTGCAGGAATGACAGTGTCTTCTCAGTGCGTCCGGCCGGGAATCGGGCTCCTCTGAAGTCGAGGTCTCCTCCGATTTGCAGGGGTTTGGGAAGGTATATTTATACCTGAAAATGTTAGCATTGATGTGAGTTGGGCAGCGAAAGACGTCATGAATGAATCCCTAAGGAATAATGGTTCATGCATAATATATGAGTCCTTGAAGAAATCAATAGTCCTGGGCAAGGAAACTCCCGCAGCCTAAGGGTCTGTTTTTCATGAACTCGTTGTGAGGCTAGGGTGGACGGATGTCGGAATCCATGCCTGTATTTGGAGTGCATGGTTTATGCCTAAATAAGGTCTGGGATTTTATGCCTATATAAGGGCAAGGCGAATTGTGCCTATATAAGGACATGAGTCGGGAAAGCCCGTTTATGGACACCCTAGGAAATATACAACACCCACTCCTCTTTCGTTTGTACGATGATACTAAAATGCTAAACATATAAAAAATGCTAAAACATTAAAATGGAGTACTGCATATTAAAAAATATTTTCTAAAAGCATTAAAAAACATATTGAAAATGCAAAGGTTTCCGTACATCATTAAGCAATGTCTTCATTTCCAGCATAAAGTTCGAAATAAATGCAATCGGAATGAAACATAAAAGCAATAATTACATATGACGAAAATGATCGATAACTTAATACAAAATCGAAGTTATTTCCTGTCATAAAAATTAAATGAACTGTTCTAGACACACAAGATGACTAAGTGTCCCTGGAAGTACTGCCAAGTCCGTATTATAAAGCTAGTTCTACTTTAAGCAGATCGAAGTGCCATTTTCGTTCGAAAAAATGGGACAAAAGTTCAAATTTGGTAGAGTTCCAAGTGTTTGAAAAATGAAGGCCAAATTGTTACTGCATCTCTGGAACACAGTATGCTAATTCAGAGTCAGTTTATGGGTCTGGTGTAAACATGAGATCATCTATTTCAATAGACAAAACATCATCCACAGTCGTTGGTGTAAGTTGGAACACCTCGTGTAAGAGATTGACCGCACAAAGATGTGAAGCATCGCTCTCAGCATAGGTCGCCGCAGCAATGTTCGCGTCCGTTGTTACCTGTGTGCCTGGAGTTGTCTCTCGTACCTCAGCAGCAGCCGGAAGCGTCTGTGAGATCTCAATGAATGCTGACATCAGGATTGGTAGCCTCTGGGGACAACACAAAGCATGGGCCGTTATCGGGACCAGCAAAGTATCGACGTCCTTTGGCGTGGCTGATGGATATGTTAGACAAGCGTCCAACACGCATTCTTCACCACATAGCAGGCATCGTAAAACAGGTAAGATGCAATCTTGCCAGATTGGTCTGAATGACAGGAACCAAGTTGTATTAAGGTCCCTTAGACGAGTCATGCCCAATAGCTGTACTATTCGCTCACGGCACTTTCTTTCAAGGAGAGCTTTCTCCATTTCGCTCGGAGTGATGTCTGCGAATAGGCTGGCCATAGCGCAATAGTAGAAAGATGAATAAAATTCCGGCAAGAAGTGCGAGAATTAATGGTATGCCACCAAACACCAAATGTGCAAAGTTGGGGATGATTCCAAGTATTGCCTGGAAAGGTGCTAACAGAGCGGAGCAAATGCTCTTAAATACATGTACAATTCCGGTCGTATCTGACTTGTTAAAGATACGTGATACCATTTCTACGAAATGTATAGGGCAGTTTGTACGTATTAAAGTCTGTATCTCAGCCGAAGTCCTTGCTACTTGTAGATCATAGGTTTCTTTGGCCGAGGTCAAAGGCACTGTTTGCTGTAAAAGCATGGCTTTCATTCTGCTTAAAGTATCAAATCTTATAAAAGAGACGTTCAGCGAAGGCCATAGCGGCGACTCCTGACTGTGTCTATTGGGGCAAACAATACTTGCATACAGCAAGTGACCCTGGAGTTGACCGTTACTAGATATGGGATGCCTGGCAACATTCCACAGCAACTCTGATCATTCAGCATGAGAGTAACTCCGGTTAGAAAGTTGTCCAAACGTTGGATTAATCACAGCAGCTGGTGTACCATGCTGATGGCAAGACAAATTTGCCACTGAACCATTACAAGTCCCGTGTAAAGAAATGTCCTGACACATAAGTGAACCGGTCAGTGCATTTTTACAGTTGGTACCGCTAAGAAACACTTCACGATCCCCACTCCAACATCTATGTGTATACGGTAAATCCCAAAATTTCTTAATGTATTCCTTACCCAACCTTTCATATTTGCCTGCTTGCATTTGTCTGAGGCAATACTGAAACTGAAAAGTTGTCACAGGTAATGCTATTTTGCCATGAATAACCCATTCTGTAGCTGGTTTTTCTGCCACTGTGAATGGTAACTTCTCCAGTTTTTCAATGCTTAGCACTGTATACCTTGCTCCTCTTTGTGCCAATTCGACCTGTTTATCAGTGAGATTGTATTCTGCAAACAGAGACGACGTGTTGATGAAACGCCAAGGCACATAGCCCGCTCGCAAAGATTGCAGCGTCCAGCTCAATAACACTATAGAACGTAATTGAGATTGACCTTGTTGTAACATAGCCAAATCTTGTTCTAGAATGTCGATAGCAGATGATACAATGCCATCCAATGAATATATTCTGGAGGACAAAGTTGTTAACCCATTGTCAACCACAGAGAGTGTTTTCTCTAAATTAATACGATCAAGTTCACGTATTCGTTTTGCGGCCTCTATCTGTGACACTTTCCATGCTTCATTATAAGCAGCATAAATGCCGGCATATATGAAACGTTTTTGACGCGGTTTTCTTGGTCCAAGCAAGAATTCCCTAAGATCTGCGTCTCCTGTAAGTAAGGATAAGTATTGTTTCACATCCTGTAGTGTAGATCTATGCAGCCATTCGAGGCATAATTTTCCTACACTGTATGTTGTTACTACCCCCGGATGTTGTCTTTGGACATATCTTGGGTCTGGCCCATGAATAGTAAAGCCCTGAGTTTTGTTCAAGAACCTTTCCTAACAGTTGTTTGTGTCTAAGGGCCAGATCAACCATTTCTTCCAATTTGGATCAGATCTGTTGAATTGTAGTATATTGTCAACTGTCACCACTGCCTTTGTATTATTATCACTGGCAGGTGTTGGCACAGAAGGTGATTTCATCTCTTTGATCTTGGCCAATCCAAGATAAGATGTTTGTTGGACGGTTTCATTCAAAAACAGTATTTGTTCAGGGATGATACAGGCTCTAAATAATGCTTCTATACCCTGTACTTGCCAATCTTTACTACCCCAGACAGTTTTTGTCTCTATTGTGTCTTTCCATAAGTCGAAACCCTGTGTTGACAGTTGGGCAATGAATGCTGCAGAGTAAATCTGTTTCGTATTTGTTAACATAATTTTCAGTCCTGTTTTGTTTACATTTCTGTAGTAAAACGTCAGATGTATTGTAACCTAAAAAATATGGAAACTTACTAGCAAAAGTTTTTGAACTACCTTGTGGTGGTGTAGGACAATGTTCCCATTGGTTAAACATAAACACATTTCTTGGATATGCAGTTTTATGCAAATAATGATGACCATAGTGGTTATAATAATACAGTTCTTCATAGTCTGATGAACCCTCTAAATATTCATTTTTAGAAAATGCAGCAGATTTTTCTAGATCAAACATTATGTCAGTCACAGTCTCAAAGTCCCAATCATCTGAATAGGTACTGGACGTATTTAAATCACTTAGTGAAATTTTAAACAAATGTGGAATGTTCAATTGTTACGTTGGTCCGAAAATGTCATAATCTGTTTTGTCCCACACTATACCATCCTGTATAGGAACAGCTGTGATGTTCACTGATAACAAGTCTCTTGCTTCACGATGGGAAGATTTATGTGGTTTCAAAAGTACGTTAACGCCTTTTCCTTCACTATCCACATGGATGTATCTGCCACTTATAAGCACGCTTATAGTTGTTACCAAAGCTAACCAGAGCAGGAAAACAAAAAGTCCAGATGTAATCCAGAGTTCAATCCATGGAGAAACCAGATAAGTCTTTTTCAGAAAGTGAATAAAGTCTTGTACTTGCTGCTTTAGTTTGAAAGTTGCTGGCGTCGTTTCAGGTTCGCTTGGATCTTCTGAGAACGTATCAAAGTCAATGAAATAGCCAGAAGCAGTTCTGTCAATTGTTGGAATTGCATCAGGATTTGTAGAAATCACAGGAGACAGTTCATCACGTGTCACGTTGGTGTAGACAGGTGTATTTGGATGAACTGTTATTTGGTTGTCAAGAGGGATGAGTTCCATGGCTTGGTTGCTTAGTCCTTCATTTGTTACAGCTGAATTCTCGATCGTGATCAGTCTTTCAGTCTGAACCTCTTGAATAGTAGCGAGAGGAGTGCATCTGCTACTAGGTCGAAGTCCACGAGGCCTACTGCTTAGTATTGGCCACATACTGTGGTTTGATCAGGTCGATGGACACAAATCTTTTCTCCTTTCTTCCAGCAAGGGGCGGCAGAAGTACTGTCCTTGTTCCTTGAACAGCTAGAACAGGTACCGGTTGTCTGTAAGAAGGTCCAAATTCCTTCTTGTCCGCGATTTTTTCTCTGACTAGATCCCCAACTTTTGGAATCCAGACAGGCCTTGCTGGGACCGCCGATATTTCCCCAGTGGTGGTTGGCTGTAGGGATACGTTGCTTTGTTTCGTTCTTAATTTGTCAAGATCCTGTAAAACAGCCAAGCGATCTTTGATATCAAATGGTTTATTTTCCACCACTGTGCCTACGTGTTCTAAGTCTGGAACCCACATTCTTGTCCCAAATAGGACCTCATATGGAGTGACCCCCTAGAGAACTTCTTGGCAGATTGTTGAGAGCGCGCTGTACGCTATTGAGGTGTTTGACCCACCCATCACCCGAACCTAATACCCTAGCTGTTATAGACTGCTTTATGTCCCGGTTTTCCTTTCCACAACAGAATTTCCATCAGGATGGAATGGAGAGGAGTACCGCAATGCAACGCCCAGACTGGCCATGGCCTCCTTGTAAGCCCTAGAGCTAAACGCAGGACCCTGGTCACAATGTAGCGTGCCTATTGCGTATGTGCCGATAAAGACTCGCAAATCTTTAATAACAGTTCGAGTGTCAGCCGAGCGCTGAGGCCATAACCATAGGAACCTAGATTTAGTATTTGCGGGAATGCCTTTGTCCAGTTGGACGCCGGCAAGTAGATAGCCGAATGCTGTCTAACAGTGATGTCTGTACTGGGTTGCCGCATTCGCAGCATTGTGTCTGGTGGCTCTCTCGCTGTAATTTACAGTCTAAGCAGTTGTTGATAAATATGTGAATGTGTGTCTTCATTCCAGGCCACCAGTACATCTCTTTTAACGTCAAAATTGTTTTAGAGATCCCTTGGTGTGACAGACCCTCCCCCAAATGTGTTTCATAAATCAAAGCTGCTCTTCGTTCCATGTTTGGAATTACCCTATCCCCCACTCCAGGGATTCGAGCAAAAGGAACGTTATTCGCATCAATTACATAAGAGTACTTGAGTGGAAACTTATTTGGTAACGCTGCACTGCTGCCTTTGCTCGAAGCATTGACAGCTAACATTATCTCACCGTCTATTTTTGTTTTTGAACGAGTGATCGCTGCTACGGAAGCCGTCTGCACAGCCCACTTTGCGGCTTCGTCAGCCAATGAATTCCCTGCAACGTGAACGCCATCACGCTGATGACTCAGTGTGTGAATCACGTGAGCCTTTGGTAGTTCGTTTTTCAACTGAACTACTTGTTCCCAAAGCAGTTTGTGCTTTATTGTGCCACCTTTCGCATCTTTGAAACCATTTTCAAGCCAGTTTTGTATATAGTTATTATACGACTGAACACAGTAAAAGGAATCGCACACGATTAGTGTGAGGAATTCTCGATCCGTACTCTCAAGTGCCAGTTTGAATGCTTGTAGTTCAGCTCGCTGAGCTGTACAATCACCTAATGATTGAGTTTTTGTGACCATAGGTCTGAAGATGCCATTTCGCATGCGACCTTTAACGATAGCACACGCTGCACTGTAAGCTTGCTTACTCCCTGTTGCGGGCTGTGCGGATCCGTCAGCGTAAATTATGAATTCATACTGATCGAGAGGCAGAATCTCAGTGGGCAGAGGACATTCTTGTTCATATTGGAGAAATGCTTGTGTTTTTAAATCTGGATCAAAAACGTATTCAACATCAGGTGCAGCAAGAGAATTAACCCATTGTATCCATCTCGGATGTAGTGCTTTAGCATTTGGAATGCTTGCTTTTGTGACCGCTTCTAAAGCTGGTACTGGGGTTACGACAATTATGCGTTTCCCTTGGGCTAAGGCTCTTTCTTTTGCTACAGCTGTTTGAACTGCTGTTAGAATTTTTCCAGTAGAACTGAATCGCATTTCCGCTTGTGTGTACAAATGTGATTTGTACGCAATTGGTACTTTTTCACCCTCATTGAAGGTTAAGTAGGTGAATCCACATTGACCCGAAATTATTCGGATCACCAAATTTCTTTGACTTACGCGTGTTTGTAAGTGTTTGGTTGCTAACATGTTAGCCTGGAGTGAACGCAAAATTTCTGTGTGTTCCTGTGTCCAGTTTTTGATAGAAAAATCAGGTTTGATTAATGCATAGAGAGGTTTAACCCTTTCTGCATAGTTTAGTATGTATGTTCTTCCAAAATTTAGGAAACCCAGGATGGATTGTAAGTTTTTAGCGTCTTTGGAGGTTGGAGCAGCGCACATTTCTCTAAAAAGTTAGCTGCCAAGCTCTTGCCTTCACTTGAAAGCTCATATCCCAAAAATAGGACATTGAGATGGGCAATTCGGGACTTTTTAAAGTTGAACTTGTAGCCCTCAGAGGCGAATCCCAGTATAATGGTGCTCACCCTGTTCAAGTGTTTTTCCAAGTCATCGTCTGTCAGATAAATGTCATCGACATAGGACAATGCCTCGTTGTCATAAATTTGTAATAACTCAGTTACTCTCGCTGAGAATAAACCTGGGCTGTTCTTGAACCCTTGTGGGAGTCGACAAAAGTGACGCTGGGTCCCCATTATGGAGAATGCCGTTAAGTACCTACTTTCAGGTGCTATATTTTGACAAAAGAAACCATTTGAGATGTCTAATGTTGTTTTGTATTTTTTACGCACAATGTTATTCATTAATGCTGTGCTATGTGCATTTTGCACTGCAAAAGTTTTAGAACAAGTGTTTAAATGTCTGTAGTCCAAAACTAGACGATATGTATTGTCTGGTTTGGAGACAGGAAACAAAGGATTGTTCATTGAGGAGGTGCATGTTTCAATCACCCCTTGATATTCAAGTTGATCTAAGATCTCCCTGACCTGTTTTTAGCTTCTTTGCTTAATAGGATACTGCCTCTGTGCAGTTGGTTCATGTTTCAGATTTATTTTATGGTGAGGTGAGTCCTCATCCCATCCTACATGATTTTTATATAATGCTGGAGCCTGGGCCACTGCCCATTTTCTGGCATATGTATATTTTAGGTGAATTGGTATGTGATTGGAGAAGACAGGCATAATAATGTCCTCGCCATGTGGGCACTCCCTGACAAATTGTGGTGGCCAGTCCTTTTCTGCTAGAAGTATGTCATAACCCTTTGATAGTTTTTCCCAAAGAGTGCTTTAACCTGTCTAGGTTTGTCTCCCTCCATCCGGAGTGTTATGTCAAATAACTTTTGTGGAGTACTAACCCTGGTGTCTACAGTCTCTACCGTAATGTACTCATTCAAGTCCACTATCTCCAGAAGTTCCTTCCAGGTTCTGGCGAGCTATTGTGACTTCTGCTGCACTGTCCAGCATTGTCTGAGCCCATTCTCCGTTCTTGAGTTGTGTTCTCAGTATTCTCGGCATTTCTGATCTTCAGACCTGCTACTTTCTTTTTGGAGAATTGAGGTTTTGCCTTAGTTTTTGGAGCGTGTTTGTCGTCTTTCGATTTCACGCGTTCTTCTCTATGTTCTGTTTGTCCTCTTCTTTCCGAAGTCTGTGATGAGACCTGAAAGGGACGAGAGGAACGTGTATCAGTATCTTGATACCTATCAGGTTTTCTCAAATTATCCCTATTCCTGAGGTTATACCTCCTTTCAGAGGGCTCCTTTTGAGGAGACCTACCTCGAGATTGAGAACCTTTCTCATTTGAATTTTGTTTATTAGACTCCACTTCTTTTTAGAGGATGTAGGAGTTTGTTTAATTGAGTCCTTCTCAGGACTTTCAGATAGTTTCGGTTTAACTGGTCTCCCACCCAAACTATCTCTGCCTAATTCTGCATAAGATTGTTCTATAATTCTGGGTAGCTCTGTTTGATGTTCTGTAACATCAAATTCCCTTAATTTTTGTCGGATCGCCACTGCTGCTGCTGCCTCTCCTTTAATATTAGATAATATTATTGTTGAGACCTGGTCAAAATTTTTCAGTAATTTCATACCTAAATTTAAAGCAGGCTCTGCCCCGTATTCGTTTTGAATTTGTTTTAGGACATCAGGTATTACCGCAATTGACGGAATGCCGTGTGTTTTAGTGTAGATGGCAGCAAAGACTGAGCCCCAAGTGGTGCAGTCCTCCAGTTGTGGTGTGATCCCCATTGGTAAACTAATGGTTAGGATTCTGTGTTTCTCATGTGGGCTAGTATTTGGAAATACTGCTTCGATTTGAGTAATTTTTGAGCTATCCAAAATGGAATTTGCTCCCGCTTAGTGGGCATTTTACCCATGACTGCGTATAGAGTCTGTGGTGTAATTTTTAGAGTATTCCCCTGGTGAGGGGTTTGATTTGGAATTGTTAATGGTGGTTGGACAGTAAAAGTCCGCATGACATATTGAACCAATTGTCTGTAGATTTTTATTAACTCTGTGAGTTGAGTAAGTAGTTCCTCATCTGACATTATTTCGATGTCGGGATGAGGTGTATAACAGGCTAGAATCGGCCATGTTGCTCCTGGTCTACCTAGTGGACCGAGCCTGGTTATGTTTTTGTGATGTTTTAGGGCGCCTTTAAACCAGAGCTGATGCTCTTGGTATGTTAATGGAATTTCTATATCCTCGAAAGGAATGTATTCCTCTGGTGGTTCATCTTCTTTGTAGAAGTGAAACATGTGTGTTACTGGATTGGATTCAGGAAATATTACCCATGAATAGAATACCTCTGTCTGAAAGGATTCATGTGCCTCAATCACGAAAACTGCTCTACCTCCTCTCGGTGATAGGCCATGTTTTATAAGTTTTAGAGTAATGGCTCTTCTTAAGTTTGGAGCGATGTCGATGACACCCTCCTCGGTTTCATTTAAACCTGTGTTGTTAAAAAGTGCTGGCTGGGCTGGATCAGCCGCAGCTCCACCGTTTCCGGCGGGATTGTCCCCGTTTAAGGACATTTTGTTTTATGAAAAATGTAGAACAAGTTTCAAGGAAACAAAGATAAGGTGCACAATATTGTGGAACACTGTATCCTTCAACGTTGAGCAAACCAAACAGCTAATATATAGGGTACTGCCCTATGTAGCCGTGGCAGATACTAACCCTGCCCACTCCAGAAGTAATTAAGTTTAATATACTCGATAGGGACATACCGACCTTAGTCCTATGTCAAACCTATAGGATATATTATTCCAATGCGCAGAGCCTATAAGGAAATAGGAGCTACACTACATGGCGCCCAATATATAGGGTACTGCCCTATGTAGCCGTGGCAGATACTAACCCTGCCCACTCCAGAAGTCTTTTGGAGTATATGGGTAGGGGTCTCTGAGAGAAAAAGAAGAAGCACGGCTGAGTTACTCAGTATCTAACGTTGAATTACTGCCTTACCAAACGTTGGGCACCATGTGAGTGTAGCTCCTATTTCCCTTATAGGCTCTGCGCATTGGAATAATATATCCTATAGGTTTGACATAGGACTAAGGTCGGTATGTCCCTATCGAGTATATTAAACTTAATTACTTGTGCCAGTGTTTTTCCTTCTGTACCCCTCGCTGCCTCTCTCCACTCCCGCCGCTGCGTCCCCTGCGGCCCCGCCCCCCTGACTGCCCATTCGCTGCCCCTGCCTCCCACCTCCCAGCTGCTCCTCCCTCCCACCTCCCCATATATGGCAAGCCCGTCTGCGCCCGTCCGCGCCTGGACCGCGCCCAGCGCCAGAGCCCCTGGGCCGTGCGCCCCCCGCACCAGCCTCGAGGACCGACGCCGCTACGATGCCACCACACTCCACGCTCTCAACCCCGGACGGACGCACAACTGCTTCAAGGCCGCCCCGAAACGCACACATGGCCCCTTCACCTGCCGGAAATGCAGCTACACCAGCCTCAGAGCCACCGAAGCGCCCACCAAGAAGGACCTCAACCACCTCCGATGCATCCTACTGAACACCCGCTCCGCACGCAAACACGCCGTCGAGCTCTGGGACCTGCTCGACACATCATCACCAGACGTCACCTTCCTGACAGAGACCTGGATGAACGACTCCTCCGCCCCCGACATCGCCATAGCCATCCCAGACGGCTATAAGATCACCCGCAGAGACCGCGTCAACGCAGTAGGAGGAGGAATCGCCATCGTCCACAAGAACACCATCAGGGTCTCGACCAGCACTGACGACACTCTCAGCACCGCCGAACACATGCACTTCCAGAGCCACACGGACCCCAACACCACCCTTAGAGGCACCCTTGTCTACAGACCCCCTGGGCCCCGACCCCAGTTCAGCGACTCCATCGCCGACTTCATCAGCACGCACGCCCTGACCTCTACCGACTACATCCTCCTCGGAGACCTGAACTTTCACCTGGAGAACAACAACGACAGCAACTCCACCACCCTGATCGACAACCTCGGTCTGAGCCAGCTCGTCACAACACCGACCCATTCCGCCGGCCACACGCTTGACCCCATCTTCTCCTCAAGCTCCCACGTCTCCTTCAGCCACACCACGGAACTCCTCTGGACTGACCACCGCTGCATTCCTTTCACCTTCCAGAAACCCACCACACACCACCGCACCCAACAGATCCCACGCCGCTGCTGGAGCAAAGTCACCGAAGACCAACTACGGGCAACCCTCGCTCTCAGCCCTCCCTCCGACCCATCCAACACCGACGACGCCGCCTGCAACCTCAGACGATGGATGGACGACTGTGCCTACACCCTCGCCCCGCTGAAAAAACTCACCCACAGTGACACCACCAAAAGAGCCAGCTGGTTCACCTCGGAACTCCTAGCTTCCAAGCGCACCTGCCGGAAACTAGAGAAGAAATGGCACAGTGATAAGACACCGGACAGCCACGCAGCCCACAAAGACGCCATCCGTAACCACCACCACCTCATCAAGTCCGCCAAGAGAATCTCCTTCAAAGACCGCCTCGACAACAACGCACACAACAGCAAGGAGCTTTTCAACATCGTGAAGGAACTCTCCAACCCCAGCTCCAACACCAACGACATCCCGCCGTCGCAACCCCTGTGCGACTCCCTCGCCACCTTCTTCCACCGCAAGATCGCCGACATCCACGACAGCTTCAACACCCAGACAGCCCCAACTAAGATCGATGCACCAGACCCACCGCACACCATCGTCCACGACCCCCTGCCAGCCTGGGCCAGCGTAAACATTGAGGACACCATCAAGACCATGAGCACAATACCCAGGCCCTCGTCAGTAGCAGACTGGACTATGGGAACGCCCTCTACGCGGGAGCCCCGGCCAAGCTCATCAAGCGACTGCAACGCATACAAAACGCCTCCGCACGCCTGATCCTCGATGTACCACGCCACAGCCATATCACCCCCCACCTGAGGAACCTGCACTGGCTCCCCGTCGACAGGAGAATCTCCTTCAAACTCCTCATCCACGCACACAAGGCACTCCACAAGACTGGCCCAGCCTACCTCAACAGACGACTCCTCTTCTACGTCCCAACCGCCAACTCCGCTCCGCCGACCTCTCCCTCGCCACCGTCCCTCGCATTCGAAGAACCACCACCGGCGGCAGATCCTTCTCCCACCTCGCCGCCAAGACCTGGAACACCCTTCCACTAAGCCTACGACAGACCCAAGACCTGCTGACCTTCAGGAGGCTACTCAAGACCTGGTTGTTCGACCAGTAGCAGCACCCCCCCCCCCTTTTTTTCTCCCCAGCGCCTTGAGACCCTCGCGGGTAAGTAGCGCGCTTTACAAATTCTGTGATTGATTGATTGATTGATTGAGCTAGCTCAGAGGCCACTAGAAACTTCTTGACGACAAGAAGGGAGTAGTTTCTGGCAGCCGCAAAACATGACCACTGTGTTTCCCTTACAGAATCAGGACGTGTCCCAGAGTCGTAGAAACAATAGATAACTATTTCACTCAGCTCAGTCGTGCATGTTTTGGTTACTCTCAAAGTTACACAGAAATAACAGACGGGCGTTTTCAATAAAAGGTTTATTGAACAGTCTTGTTTCTGTTGTAAGTTAAATGTGCTGTTACGATCACAAGACAGTATGCGAGATAAATAATGTACAGAGTGAGCAGTAGAAATAAATAATACTGCGTTAGCATTATCTTTTCAGCATATATGCATTTACATAAAATGACACAGCCTAAAAATGCGAGTACTCATACGATGCGTTTCTAGCCTAGTTCTACCCCAGTGTTCCTAACCTATCCTAGGTGTAGGGAGAAGTAGAAGTAGGTGATGTAATCCTGACTAGAGTATACTAAGAGTATGTTGCGCCTAGCATGCCAAGAGTCTAGTATGCCAAGAGTCTAGTATGCCAAGAGTCTAGTATGCCAAGAGTCCCTCTAGGTTCTAGTCTGCTCCATACCTGAAGAATGAGAGAGGTAGGAATCTCTTTCCCAGACTCGAACTCCAACACCCCGCAAGGGAAGTTAGATCACTGGAAGCTGGACTCTCTGCGTGCAGGAATGACAGTGTCTTCTCAGTGCGTCCGGCCGGGAATCGGGCTCCTCTGAAGTCGAGGTCTCCTCCGATTTACAGGGGTTTGGGAAGGTATATTTATACCTGAAAATGTTAGCATTGACGTGAGTTGGGCAGCGAAAGACGTCATGAATGAATCCCTAAGGAATAATGGTTCATGCATAATATATGAGTCCTTGAAGAAATCAATAGTCCTGGTCAAGGGAAACTCCCGCAGCCTAAGGGTCTGTTTTTTCATGAACTCGTTGTGAGGCTAGGGTGGACGGATGTCGGAATCCATGCCTGTATTTGGAGTGCATGGTTTATGCCTAAATAAGGTCTGGGATTTTATGCCTATATAAGGGCAAGGCGAATTGTGCCTATATAAGGACATGAGTCGGGAAAGCCCGTTTATGGACACCCTAGGAAATATACAACATGACTGCGTTTGCTTGACCTCGTGGATTTGTAGTACTCGCATAGAGTGTTGCTGAATATATTTCATAGCATATATATATATTTTTTCGCCACTGCATCATTTACTTTTTGATTTTAGTAGAGACACTGAAACTTTTTAAATGTGCAGTATGTTAATTGTGGTGCTTGATCAGTTGAAGAATCCCTGTGCGTAAAGGTATGGTTTAATGGCGTCATCTGTTTAGTTTTTCTTCCTCAGCTGAAATATATGGTGTAAGTCTTTTATTTCAGTTCTTACCCAATCATCTATGTTCCTCATGAAAGGTGAAGTTTACCTGATGAGCTAACTGGAATGTATTCTCTTGCATCTGAACTCAAAGCTCTAGTCCTGCAGATGTCTGCGAGCTGCTTCCTCCTCTCCCTCAGTGATCCTAAAACATCAGCGTCCGTGTGATGATGAAGTTTTCCTCCTTATACCACTGGATAGATTTTTTTTCTACTACATATTAATATCCACAGATTCCTTAACATATATTCACTCTTGTCGGAAATGATTCACACATTTCCTCTTGTCACTGCTAGAGGAAATTAGAAATTATTTGTCTCAGTGATGGATAACGAAAGATCACAATGTACTTTATAAACAGACCGTCTACTTCAAGTGCATTCATACCACAGATCACCTGGGTAGAGACGTGGTAAATTCCATGTTAGCTTCTATTAAACGGGGATTTGTTTTTCTCTACAGCTGTTTTCTACAGTTTGAATTATTTGATCAGCCTCCGAGGTTGCCATCAATATTCCCATATCCTGGTGGGTTTATCGATTCCATTCAGACACCATACATCAGCCTTGCTTGTTGTACTTTATGAATCATTGAATACAATGCTGGGCCGAAGCCATCAGTGTTACAATGGCCTCGCACCCCCAGTATGTGACAGAGTGGGTACTCACAACACCTCATCGATTCTGTCACAAATCAAACACTTGCCAGAAGTAAATTGGGTCAGAATTGAAAGGGAACTTCAGTCACTTTATATCTTCACATTGAAGAGAAATACCTTTTTCTTGTCTACAGTCATAAAAGATATTTTATTTTAGGCATTGATTTTTTTTTATTCAACAAAAGAACATTTTTGATGTGAAAAAAGATTCTACGCCTTATTCTGTAGGAGTGCCAAGGAAACTCCATCACCGAATCCAAACTAGAAAGATTAAATGAATATTTGTCCTTCTGCTCCTTCCAATTTGTTCTCAACTTGGTAGGGGAATGTATGTATCTTTTTTTGGTTTATGTCATACAGTCACTCAGCTGATAAACGTCAATTTATAATTATAATTTAACTCATAAATGACATCCAGAGTTGTTTGCACTCTCTCCTTGCCCCTCAATGGATGCCTTCCAAAGCACAAGATGGGATCTAAGATGCAGTTATTAACAAAAGGGTGCACTGTCTCAGAGTAATGGTTAGTGAATCGGGAAAGGAGATGGAATAAGTCAATATTTCTAAAAAATACTATGAGGGTTATTCATTATTGTTTTGTGTGGGCGCTTGTGTGAGGCAAAGCGGCGTATAGTATTGCATTAAGTTGCTTTCCACTAAAAAAAACAGCATACACAGCGCAAAATCACACAGCACTGAGCAAGCATCTGCACAACACTCAGTACAGTTAGGGCAATGGGCCAGATGTACGAAGCTTTTTTGCTTTCTCAAATTGCCGATTCGCAGAATCGGGCCATTTACCACAGCAAAAAAGCTTTTTAAAATGTACAAAAGGCAAAAAATGTGATTCCGTAACTTGTTACTGAATCGCGATTTGCATTTTCTACCAAATACCAATTCGGTATTTGGACGTGGCGTCCATTCCAAATACCGAATCAGAATTTTATGTATTAATGTTTAGCAACCAATTTCCAGTCCCAAAACAGTAATACTTTACCACCAGTTTAAAACTGGTGGTAACCCATTTGCAAAGGGGGAACGGGTCCTTGGGAACCCCTTCCCTTTTGAGAATGCTAAAACATTTTTTGAACGAGTAGGCAGTGGTCTCACGGACCACTGCCTACTCTTAAAAAAGGAAACTGCAATGTTTCATTTTTTGTTTTTAAATGCATCCCGTTTTCCTTTAAGGAAAACAAGCTGCAAAGATTGCTTTATTAAAAAGCAATAACAGAAATGGTGGTCTGCTGAACTCAGCGGGCCACCATCCCTGTGATGGCTGCGATTCATAATCGGTCGCAAATTCCGAACTGCCTCATTAATATGCATGAGGTAGGTCTATTTGCAACCCACTAGGAATTCCTGTTTCATACATTAGGAATACCGATTTCCTAATTGCAATTAGGAAATCGCTATTCCTAATGTTTGTACATCTGACCCTTAGGGCCCGATTACGATGCGGTTAGGAAAGCATTCCCACCTAGGGCCCAATTACAATGCGGTTAGGAAGGCCTCCTAATGGCATTTGCTCCTTCCGAATCGGATCGGGAACGTGTCTTCCCGACCGAGGTCCAGATTACGATGCGGTTAGGAACATAGGCTCCCATAGAAGTAGATTGGAGTCCAACCAAATCGTATCTGAAAGCATCCGGATGCATCATACTCGGTCGGTCGGACTCTCGTAATTGGGCCCTAAGTGTCTAGCTTCTGAATGAGTGCTCTGGTGAAAGACAGGAACTAAATTTGTCATTTGCTAGGTTGCATTGAAGGACTCCATTAGTTCTGTATTCTCAAAGGGCCTGATTGAGAAAGGTAAACTTACACTTTTGTGTAAATGTACAATTGTTTGCTATTCACAAATGTATTTTACTAGTAGTATCTTCATGACTGCGGAGTCTCAGCATATAAAAAGATAGGACTGTCTTAGTAAAATACATTTGTGATTACAGCAAACAATCGTAAACTTACACAAAAGTGTATGTTTGCCTTTGTAAATCGGGCCCCTAGTACCTGCGATGAGACCTGGACATTTTTGCGCTGTATCAATATGTCATAGTGCAAAAAGGCCAGTAACAATGATTCATAGAGATCTCGCTTCATCTTTTTATTTTATTTAATGGTATGCATATTCTCATTTGATCTCAACCATATAAATAGCCACATTAGCGTTAAAATGTATGTGCTTGCAAATTTACAAAACTTGGCACCAGTATTGCTGAAGGTGTGGAAAATGCCCACAACTGATTTGCAAGTACATTTTATTAGACTTGATCAGTGAAATACATAGTAGTGAATATGTTGTGAATAACTACTGTCGTAAGTTATATTTATCTACTAACGCTTTTTCATAGTTAATGCTGAAGCATCAGAGTCAAGCTGAAAGTTCCATGTGCATGGTCAGGATCTCGAAGAGGGCTTTGACTTCCAAGAAACTTGCCAAGAGGCAGCATAGCTACCACAATTCTTATATTTTAACACTGATTCATTAGTCACATTAAGTCCAAGATACAATTCAATAAAGCACCCATATGTGCACAACTTATATTAGGCCTGGGCGCAATTTAAATGAAGCATCATTTGAGGGGAAATTAGCAAAGAAGTAACGAATTTAGCGAGTGTGAGTGGCTGGCTGCTCGTGCTGCTGTTCATGTTGTTTTGCATTTAGCACAATTTTCTTAGCGCAAAATGCATCCTCGAATCCATTTTCGATGCAGGACTACTCTTCTCACATAATTTTGCAGAATGTTTAGGTAATTCCACATGATTACACTATTCTGAATTACGTGCGTTCCGCCTACCCCAACGTATATCAAAAAACAATTTAGTACTAGTTCATTTTGACTTAAAAGCACTTTTTAGCCTTAGGAGTTCAATGAGGATAGTCTTTATGACTGACAGAATCTGATGGCAAAGGAGGAATAGTATTTCCTACTGACAGAATCTGATGGCAAAGTGGAACTTCAAATTTATAACTGGCACTATGGATATGGATAACTGCAGAATAGTGCCATAGGTAAGATTTGATGTAACTTTAGTGTGATATACTCGAGTTAGTGGTTGCAATGAAAATCTGCCAAAGTGGAAGTTAGGAGTCTCTTGTACTATTATACCATTTGCAAAAATTAATTGCAGAAAGTGCACTGCTGTTTTGCAAATGGAATGAATATTATTTTGTGAACCAACCTATGTAGACATAGGTCGGTTCACGAAATACGGAACGGCAGGGAATTGCAAAATGATCTGCCTAATTAATATTTATTAGGCAGGTCACAGTGTGCAACCCCTTGCAATTGGCCACAATCAGAAGGATGGTGGCCTGCAAGGGTCAGGAGACCACCATTTCTGTGTTTGTGTTAAATAAAGAAATCTTTTTTTGATAAATGTAGCCCATTTTCCTTAAAGGAAAGGGGGCTGGGTTTAAAACAAAAGCTTTCTTTTTGTCAAAAAGTTTCACTGAGAGTTGGCAGTGTTTCGTGTACCACTGCATACTCTCCTTGAAACTTTTTCAAGTTTCACAAAGGGGAGGGGTTCAAAAGGTGACCTCTTCCACTCTGTGAATCAATTACCATCCCAACTTGGGAGTCAGTAACTTTTCAATGTTATGTGACTAGATTACGGTTGCACACCATTAACCCGTTTGCTGCTTCGAACGTTCCGCGCCAGTGCAGAACGTTCTATTAAACGGGCGGGGCCGCATCGGCCAACGGACGTGCGCAGCACTACCGAGGTAGTGCTCGCGACGGCCGTTGGCCGACAGCAGCAGCAAACGGGTTAATACATCAGGGTAAGAATCGCTGATTGAAAAGGATGCCCAAAATGCATCCCTTCCAAATAGCGTTTCTGATACCATTCCTAAACCCATTTAGTGATTCCCAAAAACCTTTTCCAAAGTGATTTTAATACATTTTAAAAAGGGTTTTGGCATTCTCAAACCCTCTGATTTATTGAATCTGAGGGTTCGGGAATGCTAAAGCCCTTTGTACAATTTACCCTAAATCCTCCTAAAGCATTACAGCTAGGAATTACAGAGTTGGTCTTAACTGCCATTTAAGGCACCTAAAACAACTTTTTATCCATGTTGGTTGGGTGTCAAGGTCACCTACTTGGTAAGGCTGTTAGGTAAGCAGGCGTTTGATGGTTTTTGTACTCTTTCATCAAGAGTAAGTGCTGCAACATCTGCCCTCTTAAGAGATGCCCTTCTTATGTTGTCTGTTGATAAGGTATTGATTTGGGCTTCAGTGCATTCTTTTGTGTGGCATTATTGATTGGTTTCTGAAGGAAGGCAACAGTTTAATTTTGGTAGGGTGGTAATGGTATTACTAAAGCAATTCAAAAGGAACAGTAGGAAGCCTACATGCAGCTATTATTTTACTATCCATCACCGCCAGGCAAACCCTGGCGGTGAGTGGCAGAAAAATATAAATAATGCTTCACCGCCATAGGAGATGACTCCCATGGTGAGGGGAGCATTATTATTTTTATATTTTGAAAAGAAAATCCCATTTTGAGATTTTCTTTTTCAAAATAAAAAAAAACCGGTTTGGTGCAGGGTTGCACCATGCATTGACATAAACCACTGTCACAGCGGTTCCTGCCAATGCTGTATAAATGACTGCCAGCTTAGCGATTTGAATGTGGGTGGACCATAGATTGATGATGTCAGAGACTACTCTGTCTCGGCCATGGTCAAAGCTCTCTTACGGCCCAAGTTAGTAAGGGCCATCAAAGAATTGGCTATATGTCCACCCACCTTATTTAGATGACATATAGCCATTTTTCTATGCCTGTCATTCCAGGAAAAACCTGTCAGTGTGGGGCACTTGAAAGTGCTCAATGCCTCCCCCACCATGAAACAAAACTCCCATGGCGAGGGAGGCATAGCTTTTCTATTTTCGAAAATAAAATCCCGCATTGTGACTTTTTCTGGGGAAAAAATTTAACTTTGCTGTATGGCTCTGTCATGTTCAAGGAGGCCCTCTAGCAAAGTTACAATGCATTGCCAGGAACAGCCTTGACGGAGGTTCCTGTCACTGCTTGAAATATCCGGCTGCTAATGGAGATTTCAAAATTTGCCAGTCAGCACCTCTGCCAGGGTGACGGAGTAATTTACTCCCTGGTGGAGGATGGGCCGACCGCCCAAATTTAAATCGTCAGAAGGTAAAGTCTTTAACCAGGATGACCCACTTGGTTTATCTGACCTGTGCTGCATTGCGGTCAGCCTGTGATTGCACCTAAGTCATGGTCAGCCATCAACAGTGATTTCTGGGTGGCTCTTTACTTTTACTTGCCACTTTCTGTTTCAAAATGTAAAAAAGGTTATCTCCAGTCCCCCTTATTCGATTTTTGTGGTTTTGGTATTATTTTTATTATCAATTGTTTCTTAATTTTTCAGAATTTGGTTGTGGGATTTTCACTGAGTGATGCTTTAACTTTTTGATTGTTTTAGTATTGCCAAGCATGCTACATCTTTTCTACATTAAACCAGTCTGCTCTGTGCCATTGCTTCCAAAAGATGAGGTCAGGTTTGAATTTTTTTAACTACATGTTTAACCCGAAGGGATTCTGGGACCTATTACTTGGGTGAAACTCACATCCTCCCTAAAGAATTACCAATTTTCTTACCATAAACGTCAAAGCAGTCAAAGACAGTTTATACCAGCCTTGCACTAAATAGGCAAGGATGTGAATACTGGACATTGCTTGAGAGGTTGTTCTCTTTAGAAAACTTCCACAGTAAGTCAATGTCTTATTTTGGTTTGCACTGGTTTCAAGGAAAAGGTAAGAATAACTGCATTATGGAGGAAGAAAATAAGACTAGCAAACTTCTTAAAGAACATGTTATTTGCCAGTAGAGTTTTTACTTGCGTATGAACTGCAGCACATAATGCATTGAGCAAGTACTTTGCCTGGGTTTTAGAGATCTCAAGTCCTCTTCAAGTGCTACACATCGCCGTTCTTACTGCTGTTTCCTCAGCATTTAGTAATTGAAGAATCCCAGTCATCAACGTTTCTTAGAACAGCAGGACATGAAATGGTTCAATGATGGTACTACAGAATAACGACAACACAAATATTGTGATACAACAATATCGATTAAAAAATATCAATAACCACAATATAAGCTTTGAAAATCATCTAAGTAAATTACAAATATTGTGCCTGCATCCTGAGCAAACAATACAGATGCCTGTTACTCTGTCCAAAAATCAAATCAAACAACCTACAAACAAGCATTTGCAATGCAATAGGTCTCGCATTTACACGCGTTTAAGCTATTGGCATTGTAAATGACAATGCCTTTTATTTATGTTTTAAAAACCAAAACCTAAATAAAAGGCATTGTCATTTACAATGCCAATAGATCAAACTCGCGTAAATGCGAGACCTAGTACATTGTAAATGCTTGTTTAATTATCCTTTTAATACAAGGTAAAGTTTAGACATTTTTCTAAGGAAACACAACACTTACCCACATATGATTTCACTGCCTGGCGGCACACCATACAGTCATAACGCGTTCTTCCTCTTGGACTTGATATTTTTCCATTCAGATCACACCCCTTGCTCCGCCCTTTCGTTACAGCCATTCGACTATTCCCTCGCCCAAGATCGGTACGAACCAAATAATGTATTTTGCCCGACTCCAAGCTGTTTAGAACCACTGTGGCTGATAACAAAAATATCCACAACTACATATACATCGTTGCTCATGCAGCTCCCTGGACTAGCACAAGAGAAATGCAATCATACAACTCTGACATTAACATGTTTATTCTACAGAGTAAACGTGGGGATATAAACTATTCGCTATGACTGCATTCCCTACCACCGGCGCCACCCTCCATGGTAACGAAGAGATTGGGCAGTGACAAGGTCACCCCAGTCTCGTCCATTCATTACTAGTTTATACAGGCGCTGGTTCTCACAGACAGGAAGCATGAGGCGCACATAAGACATTACGCTGTAGGGAAAGAATGCCACGGCTCCAACACTAACCGACCACATGTGTCGCACCCTATGTTCTGATGCCCTATGAAAAGTAGCGATTCTGTGTCACCTACCAGGGTTCACGTGCGTACGCCTCCATCTTGAAACGATCAGGACAGGTCATGACGGACACCGCCTACAAGGCGGGGGTGGGGAGCATGTCTTCATATTCTTTTGTGATTGGCTAGTCTCTAAATCAAGGTGTGATTATTAGCAAGGCTGCTATTATAAGAGCTTGCGCGAGACGAAGGACTGGTGATTGATGTTTCAATGGGATTGTGTGCAGTGGTTGTATGTATGTTGGGGTTGAGAAGCAGTCCCATTTTGATACTTGGAACAGTGCAGTTAAAGTATGTGCGACTCACAAACAAGACACACAACCTTGCTATTAAGTTGCCCGGTAGAACGCCAGCTCTTGCTTTTACTAGGTCATGCATTGCACTCTAGGAATCTTAACTTAGGCGTCAGGCTAAACGTGTATCATTGCTAAGCAGTTTCAGTCTAACGAAGGTTATGGAAAACACTTGTATCATTTATGTTTCGTGTCAACGTCAGGCTAAATAACGATAACTTTTTTAAAATTTAGCTGCAGCAGTGAAAAACAAATAATTCCTTGTTAAAAAAAAAAAGTATTTTAGTACTTAGTGGCTAGGTCAAACATACAGGAGCGTATTCGCTCGGTTACAAGCAATGTAAGGGCTTCTGCAGTCTGGCTCCACAGAGCGTCCAACTTTGGGCCTTGGGAACCCGTGTTCGGGTCTCGGCGTCAGCTGCACAAAACAAGCACCAACAGCTGAGAGCCGGAGACACACAGAACATGCTTTATTACCGTCATCACATGTGCTCAGAACCAAGCCCAACTTGAAGAGACCCAGCCCGCGAGAGCGCCGAGCTGGAATGCAGCATCGAGGGGTTATTCGCAGGCTACAGTACGAGCGAAGTGCCTCTGAAGAGCGTTTTAGCACAGATACGGCAGATCCGTGTCCACGCAGGAACCTGTCGACGGAAAGAGAAACTCAATAAATAAAAAGTACACACACCATGTAACAACCAAGTAAAGGGGCCAGTAGCCATGAGAGGTGACAAATGATGTCATGGCCATACTAAGGAGGGACTAACAAGCCTATTGATGAATCAGAAGCCAGCATTTAGGACGGACAATGACACAAGGCAATGAAAAATATGGGCAGGGGAGTGGGCGTTGCTTCTCTCATGTAGTGAACTACAGCAGATCTTCACCAGAGCAGTGCTTGCGCGCTGACTCTAGGCTCGACCTAAAAAGTACAACTACTTTAACACTTGTAAACTATTAAAGCAAAGAAACTAAACTTTTTCCAATATTCAACAAACTAAAAACAAATATCTCCCCTATCCCTTTTCATATCTCCAATACAAAATAAAATCAAGAGAACATTTCCCAAAGAAGCCAAACAGAAAAAAACATGGGGTCCACCTTTGAAATCTCCAAATTGACATAAGAAATATACTGATAAATGTAAGTACCTATTAAAAAAAGAAATGTATGTAACCAAAAATATATAATAATTAAAATATCATACAGAACATTAGAGTAAAAAGTTTACATTTGTACAGCTTAATATGTCCACTGAAGCCATTTTCACAGAATCTCAAAAAGGTAAACCCCTCATGATGTACCAAGGCCACAAAGATAGTAAAGAGCTGTCTCCTCTTTTATTTAATGTCTACCTCCAACCTCTGATAGCCGCACTGAATCTCATGGAGTGCCAGATCTACAACTATGCAGATGACACTCAAATTATCATTCAGATAGAAAACGCCCCGGCTGCCCACTCTCGAATGCAAAACATTTTGAAATATACAGTTAACTGGATGACGGCCAATTCCCTCAAAATTAACCCTGATAAGACTGAGGTACTGGCCATCACCACAGACTCCAGTCCTTGGAGTGACCTTTTCTGGCCACAAGAGTTGGGCGCAAATCCTGAGCCAGCCTCGGCCGTAAAAAGCCTCGGCATTAAAATTGATGCCAAGCTGTCCATGACGCAACAGGTATCTGCCGTAGCAGGCACATGTGTTGGCTTGCTTAGACAGTTACGGAAGCTGGCCCCCCTTCTCACCTTTGCAACTCTTAGAACGGCAGTTTCAGCCTTGATAGTGTCGCGTTTGGACTACGGGAACTCCCTGTATATTGGCCTCCCAGGAAAGTTGCTCGCTAGATTACAGGTCATTATGAATGACGCAGCCAGATTGATTTTCAAACTGCCTAGGAGGGCTCATGCCACCCCCTCCTACGCCAGCTTCACTGGCTTCCGATCAGGCAAAGAATTAGATTTAAGGGGCTTTGCATTGCGCACAAAGCCATTTACGGCCAAGCCCCAACCTACATTAAGGATCGCCTGGCTACCTATACCCCTGGTAGGCCACTACGATCCTCCGAGGCCGGCCTGCTGGCCTGCCCTCGTTTTAGTATGACCTCAAAAGGTGGCAGAGCCTTTTCAACTTTAATTCCTGTATTATGGAATCAGCTACCGGAGAATCTGCGGAAGGAACAAGCCCTTCTTCCCTTTAGAAAGAAGTTAAAAACGCTCCTCTTTGTGGAAGCTTGGGGCACAACCTAATCATTTACATCTCCTTCACGTGCTAGGGCAGGGCTCTCTCTCATAGCGCTTAGAGACCGGTCGGTGATAACGCGCTTTATAAATGATAATAACATAACATAACAGTAGCAAAGAACTTAGCCACTGGAAGCTTATGAAATACTACTCAATGGGGCATATTCACAAGAACGTGTGATAACCACCGCAAGTTTAGCTTAACGCAACTTCTCACATCGCAGTCCATCGCGGGAAAACAACGCCGTGTTAACGTAGTATTCCCAACCCGGCGGCACCATGCGATAGTCCCACGATAACGCGTCAAATGACCGCGTTAAATTCAACTCGACACCGCAAAAAATGCGAAACGCGAATAAAGTTGCGATGAGGCCAACCGCAATACAAAAATCAGCGATAACCAGCGACAGGCCTGCAATTCCCACGCGTCATGCGGGAAAATGCACCATAAAAGCTGAACAAGAAAAACACACCATAAACAAAATAAACTGCGTAGCAACATGGATGCACCCGGAACGAGTGTCCAGGTCAACGCGAACCCCACAAGCCACACAGACCACCAGCAAGGAACCTCGGGGTCGGGGAAGGCCAAGGGGAAGAGGAAGAGGAAGACGGGGTACAGTCCGCATGACAACCGGATCGTCGTCACGGAGGTGAAAGAGCACTAACAACAACTGTCCGTCACCTCCACCGTGTCATTGGCAACACAGACGAAAACTGGCATTCCATTGTGAATGCAGCCGGAGTGTCGAGGAGGCCAAGATGTGCTGGCATGATGTGAAAAGCCAAACCAAGCAGAAACCCACTGCCAACAGGAAGGCAGCAACGGCGAATGGAGGTGGGAGTCCTGCGCCACAGGAGGAGCTGGAGCAAATGGTGGCCACAGTCATCAGTGTGGAGACGGTGCAAGGAGTCGGGATTCCGGACACTGCTCGACATGACCTGACACAACATCAACAGGGTGAGTAACGAACAGGGACTGTGGGGACGGGCACAATGGCACACATGCACAACGACGTGTAGCACCCGCACACCCACAATGACCCTGGGTCATGTCCCTGATCCCCGTGGCACACTGCAGCACACATACAAACATCAAGTAGGCCCCCGTCCACCATGTGCCCAAAGGGGTCCCACCCCACATATCACCAATTACACAACACACACATGCACCCATGCGAAACACAGCAAAGATGCGTATGTTAGAGCCACACTGACAATGCAATTGACACCACATGACGAGCAGCATGGCTGGAGTACAATCACCATGACATTGTGCACGCCACGAGACTGAGGTGGCTGAGTGTGGACCACATCTGGAAAGGAGCAGGTCACACTCTGACACATCCACGTGCACAAACAACCACTGACGTCAACAATACATCTGCAGACAAACAATGCACAAGAGTTCAAAAACCGTCCAAGAGCACAAATGACCCAAGTCGCCAACATCACAGCACCTTAAAAGCACAAAAGTCAAAGGCACACCACCTCCAAGGGATAAGGGGCAGCAAAATCACAGCTGCAGGTGCGACTCTCACACAATGCAGCACACACACATAGCAATGACAGCACATCCACATGGACGACAATGTGGTACACAGTGCAACACTTACACTGCAGAACAGAGGACACAACTGGGTCCGCCTGTGCGCAGAAAATGGCCAATCACATCTGACATAGCAGGAAACTGTGAGATGCAAATGTACGTGTACAACCTCACCTACGTCATGTAGTCCAAATGTCCACTGTCCCGCATCAAATAGTCCGCCCTCCCAAACAGTCACAATGTACATTGTCATGCAGTCTGTATGTAAACTTGAACAATGCGGCAACATACATGCCAACACAATGTCAACAAGCATCTCCCCTTCACATTGCAGAGGGACACACAACATATCCAGCAGGCCAGACCAGACAACTCTACAGTGATGCTGAAGAGGACCTCCACACTCCCGACACCGACGCCCTACAACAGTCCATGGACATCTTAGGCAATCGACCTCCAGGAGCAGGGCAGCACCGCTGCATCAAGGATACCCCACCCCCTGCACAGACAACACAGCTGGACGCACCCACCACCCCTGCTGGCTCCCAGCAGCCCACCGAAGCACACATCGCATTCCAAGGCCAGGTGTCAGACTGCCAGAAGGGGGTGGCCGAACATGTGCGGGTGGGGTACTACCTCATGGAATCCGAACTAGATCACATACGTGGGTGTCTAGGTCCCATCAGGGACCACCTACACTCCCCAACGGAGACCCACACTGCGACAGAGACACATGCCTTTGCACATTTCCAATACTGAACCACATCCAGAGCCACGGGATAATCATCCACACCCCCACGCTGGACTGGCGTACGCCGGCCCATTTCACTCCTCTTACGTATTGAGTGGGGGACGACAAAGCTACATGTGCAATGTCTCACCTGCTGCCTGTGGTGACATGGCTGCGTCCTCTGTACACGGCACAATGTAATGTTGTAGGGCCCGGGGCCCTAACACATACATCATGAGCACACGGACACACTCAGATAGTTCGTTGTACTGGCTACGGGCACGTGCCCTCGACACCTTTATTGGCATGGTCACATGTACAGTGACGCATGCGCTGGATGTGTGTGGGGTGAGTGTAAGCCAGCCCACATGGGGTCGTTGGTGCTGGCAACAACTTGAACAGTGATCATAATTAAAGCGGAAACAGAAAACACTAGCATAACAGAAACAACTGTGAAGCATCATGGTGGTAGCCGGAGAAAGTACAGTGTTCACCCAACATGCAAGCAGAATGGTCCATGATTTGTGGTGCACTGAGTCAGTGGCACCTGAAGAGCTGAGCAGGGTATCAAGCTGATGGTGGCACCCACGACAGGTGTGAGCAACTCTGACAGTCTGGCAGTAAGACACTTCTGACTCTGGCACCTGTTGTTTGGAGTTGGTCCTGGCGGTGGTGGCGTGCGCATCCTGCGGTGATGCGACGTCCGGGCAGGTCAGGACTCGATTTGATGTGTGAGCCCAGGTGAACCACAGTTGAGGCTGGAGGCAGCGGAAAGCACAGGGCCAAAGACACATGGCCTTGATGACCCCAGTACATCGACCCAGAGGCCATCCAATATGCCATCAGACAGGGGCCACGACTTGAGCTGCACAGAGTTAGTGGCCCTGGATGCACTGCGGCCGGCACAGGCACACCGCCATGGGACGGTGACTTGCTGTGCAGTGAGATAGGGCCACGTGAGGTGAGCGGGTCCTCGTCGAAGGTGAATGTAGCGGAGGTTTGCGGGGGACAGTGGAAGGTGTCCTCCAGGGCATGATGCAGAGGGCAGAATCCGGCCGGAAGCGGCAAATAGAGGAGTGGAATGCTACAGCCTCGTTTTTGCCACAAAGTCAGTATCACCGAATAGATGATGAAGACAACCCCCAGTCCATAGACTCAGTCGCCACCAAAGTTCAACCAGAAAGTGTCCATGGATGTCAGGGAACAGACTTAGTGGCACCGGAGCTGAAAGGGGATGCAGTCTGCGATGAGGCCAGTACAATGATATCAAGTCTGCCATAAATGAATCATGACTGAATTCCCAATGTGTGACCTATTCGCCCGCAGTGTAGGCCGAAGGCGTAGTCATCAAAGGCCCACAGACACGTGTGGTTGGGATGCCATGCACATACTTTGTGTCACCACATCGAAGGGAGTATAGTGATTTAAACTCTGCACTGATATGTGTACTCGGCCATTGTGTAATGAAGACTCAGTTCCAAATGTGTGGCCTACTTGACCGCAGTGTAGGCCCGAGGCAGTGGTCAGCAGGGGCCCACAGCCACATGTCATTGGCCCGCGATGCACAGAGTTAGTGACACCAGAGCAGTTGTCAGCAGTGTTCGATCACCTCCGTAACGATGATCCTTTTCTCCCCCGGACTGAACCGCGTCTTCCTCTTACTCGTCTCCTTGCGTACAATGATATGAACTCCACCATGCAGAAACCAAGACTCAGTTCCACATGTGTGACCTACTCGACCGCAGTGTAGGCCGAACGCAGTAGTCAGCAAGGGACCACAGACAGGTGTAGTTCGAATGCTATGCACAGAGTTGGTGGCACCACATCGAAGGGAGTACAGTGATATAAACTCAGCCATAAAGTGTGTACTCTGCCATTGCATAATCAAGACTCAGTTCCAAATGTGTGACCTACTTGACCGTAGTGTAGGCCGGAGGCAGCGGTGGAGTACGTCAACGAGAAAGGAGTAAAGTGGGCCTGTGTCGCGGAGGCCGTGATGGTCAGAGGAGGCTGCCAAGGTTGCGGGCTTCATGCTTGGAGCTTGCGCCGGCACGTAGTGGACCCTCCTTGACACACGCCGGTGTCGGCAGGTGAGCAGTGAGGCCTGGCTGCGCAGGGGCGGGCATGACGGGTTCAGGGAACAGTGGCCCGGGGTGCAGCAGGCGCACAGGATCGCAGGCCACACCGCTCATGGTGACGGCGTCGTCCTCATGGCGGGGTGGGAGGCGCCGCCTTGGCAGACACATTGGGCATTCCGGAAGAGAACCACGCCCAGAGCTACGTGCTTTTTATTCACACCCCTACGCTGGCCTGGCATCCTCCGGGCCAACCCACTCTGCACACGCTTACAGGGGAGGACGTCACAAGCTACATTTCCGCGAGCTTCCCCACTGGCTGGAGTGACATGGTTGCGTCCACTGTCCACTACACTCCAAACACCAGCAGTGCATGTAGACATGGATATGTCTGTGGTCTGCATACTGCAGTTTGTCCAGCACATCCCTGCCACACTTGGCATTGTGTACATTCTCATTCATGGGTCACTTGCCTCCTTCGCACATGCCTGGTTCCCACCTCTCCCCACATTCCGCTATTGTGTGGCTGAGGTGCCATGCCGTTGATGGCTCATGTACATGGCTAACCAAGGTTGCCACAGTAAGTTGTGCTGTCGTGTCTGGTGGGTGGGCATGTTGTTTGGCATGTTGTATGTGATTTTGTGACGTATGCAGTGCCAGAGTTGTGACTTGCATGATTGAGGAGTTGAGGTGTGTGGTGTGTTCATTTGGTACTTGCCAACGAGCAGTGCATTCCCATAGGTGCCATCCTGGAAGCGCTGGTTGATGTTGGACTGACGGAAGATGAAGGGATCATGCACACTGCCTGGGTAGTTGGCTACGACATTGGTGAAGAGTCCCCTGTGGTCCACTATTGCCTGCACGTTGATGGGATGCGTGTGCTTTCTGTTGGGGTATTGTGTGCGGTGTTGGCAGGGAGCAAAAGTGGGACAAGTGTGCAGTCGATTGCCCCCGACACGTGCGGGGATCCAGCTATGGCGTATAGTCCTTGCTTGGTCTCCAGCTGTTCCTGCGCATTGTGGGGGACGTATGGGTGCTGGGGTCCCTAGCTGGTGAGGGCATCCAGGACAGGTGTGAGGAACTTGGATGGGGCTGGCTGTGAGACTCCTCCGACTGGGGCGGTTGTTGTTTGGGAGGATACCAGAGGCCAACAGGTGCAGCACAGCCAATAGCTTTGTCTGCGGAGGGATGTTGGTTGTCCGCTGTGTTGGTACCATCAGCCTGCGGGCAATGATGGCCAGGATGCGGAGGATGGTTGTCCTTTTGGGCCTGTAGTGGGCATTGGCATTGTCTGGTGTTAGGTCTGTGGGGCTGGTGCATTTCCTGAAGGTCCGCTGTCTTTGTCTGCGCTGCCTCTGTGGTGGTCAGGGGGGGGCGGGGGTCCGTTGGGGGGGTGGCGGTCCTGGGGGTGGTGGCGGTGGGTGTTGTTGCCCTCTCGGGGCTCCGGGGTGCATGGTGAGTGGCTCCATGGCATCTGTTGTTCTTCAGGTGTGGCTGTGGGCTGGGCTCCCTTTTCTTGTGCAGGTTGACCTCCTACTTTGCACCAGGTCAGAGCAGGTGTTAATTTCCTGCTGGTAACGCGCCGTATCGCCTGTTTTGTGTTCCTATCGCCGATGTGGCTGGTCGTTCAGAATGTTGCGTTGTGGTGTTGTCGCGGCTTTTTGCTAGGGAACGCCTACTCTGCATCTCATTAGCGTTAGTTGCCGGGGTCATCTGTGGCGATGTTTTTTGCGACTGCTTTCGCAGGAAAAGTGGTGTTATGGGCTGTTAGCACCAGCTTGTGAATGGGGCGATAAATTTAGCGTGACTTTGGATGCGTTAAAGTGCCGATAACTCGGCGATAGCTCCTTGAGAATATGCCCCAAATTGTTGCTATAGAAGGGCAACCACTGTAAATAATCAAGTAGAGAATATAACTGAACACAGTTATCCACCAAAGAGGGCAGAGATTGAGGGACACAAAACAATACAAAACTTGGAAGTGGCCCTTCAAGTTTCACTACTCCAAGTGAAACAGTTACTAACTCACAGTACAGCTCCACTATTCTCAGCACCCAACCTAAAAAGGAAAATTCCTAGGAATAGAATGACATAAAGAACTTCTAACCATGCTCCAAAGACCTTTTATGAAATAGACATCCCTAACCAGCTGACAGTAGCTTATACATTTAAGGATTTCATTTTGCTTGATTATGTAAAAAATTAAAAAAGAATAACCCTTTTTGCAACACAACAAAACTAGTTAACTCTAAATCAATCATCATCTGGCACATGGATGGAACCTTTAAAACTCATCTTCCTTTTAATCAATTATATATCATTCATGGAAAATACTAAAGACAGCACCATGCTTTTTATTTGCACACTATTACCAAACAAGCAAAACATCACTAACAGTGAACTCTTAAACACAATAAAAGAGCATACAAATAACTACTCACTCAATAAAAGGGGGATAGATTTTGAATATGCAATTAATCAGCATTTGTACAGCGCAGCACTGTCAGTCATGGGTGTATCTGGGCGCTGGGGTACAAAGTCTGCATTGAAAAGCCAGGTCTTGAGGAAACAATGGGAAGAGGGAAGAAACATGCAGAAAAAGGCAAAACAGACGACAGAAAAATGAGCGAGCAAAAAAGGAAAAACAAAGGGCAGAAAAACAAGCAGAAAAGTCAAAACAGAGCAGAAGAGGGCAAAACAAAGGGCAGAAAAATTAGCAGAAAAGGCAAAAAAGAGCAGAAGAGGGCAAAACAGAGGGCAGAAAAACTAACATAAAAGACCAAACAGAGGGCAGAACAGAGGGCAGAAAACAAGCAGAAAAGGCAAAACAGAGGGCAGAAAAATTAGCAGAAAAGGCAAAACAGAAGAAGAGGACAAAACAAAGTGCAGAAAAATGAGCAGAAGAGGCAAAACAGAGGACAGAAAAATGATCAAAAAGGCAAAACAGAAAAAAACGAGCAGAGGAGGCACAAACACAAGGCATCAGGTAGACAGGCAGCAGAGGGTAGCGGACTGCGGGCAAGCTGGACAGGAGATCTGTCACAGGGGGAGCTGGCACGAAGATCTGCTCAATGAGGTTGCTCTGTGGCCTCCATTAAGTAGGTCCTAGTGGGAGGGCGGTGCACTGGGTGGCGGGAAGAGGGAAATGGCGGTAGAGGCAAATGGGGGGAGAGGGAAGAAGCAAGCAGAAAAAAGTAAAACAGAGGGCAGAAAATTGAGTAGAAAAGGCAAAACAGAGGGCAGAAAAACAAGCACAAACTGCAAAATTAAGCAAAACAGAGGGCAGAAAAACTAACAAAAAAGGCCAGAGGGAAGAACAGAGGGCAGAAAATGAGCAAAAAAGGCAAAACAGAGGGCAGAAAAGGGCCAAACAGAGGGCAGAAAAACAAGCAGAAAAAGACAAAATAGAGGGCAGAAAAATGAGCAGAAAAGGCAAACAGCAGAACAGGACAAAACAAAAGGCAGCAAAATGAGCAGAAAAGGCAAAACAGAGGGCAGTAAAATGAGCAGAAATGTAAAACAGCAAGAAATTAGCAGAGGAGGCAAAAACAGAGGGCAGCAGGTAGACAGGCAGCAGAGGGTAGCGGACTGCAGGCAAGCTGGACAGGAGAACTAATGCAGGGTGAGCTGACATGAGGACCTGCAATGATACATGCTATGATACATACACTAGAAAAAGTGTATCCAAACACCCACATCCCAGGATGTTACTTTTAATACAACGCAACCATCTGGAACCACCTAAAACAACTCAACTAATAGCAACTTCCAATTAAAAATCAAGAAACCCTTTGCCCGTGCCTTCATCCCATCACTGAAGTAACCCGATTCTCAGATTGTCAAATGGAACTCATCTTATTATAAGCACAATGGGCCTGATTCACAAAGATAAGCTACACTTTTAAGTAAGTTTACACTTTGTTGTAAGTTTACCAATTTCAATATTTACAAATTCTTAATCTAAACTTGCTACGAAAGTGTAAGTTATATTTCTCTATCCCCAAATTAATGCAACTGGTTTACTCATGTGTGGGTCGGTGACGTCCACCCTTACCACCTCTCTAAACCCCTCTTACTCCTCCCTAATCCCAGCCCCTTTAGTAGTAAGTCTGCCCGTTTTCCACCCACTCCCCTTTGTCTCTCCCACATTCACTACTAAAATCTATACTTACATGTACGGAGACTCTGCAATTGGCTTAGAGATCTCCGCACATATGGGCATAATTAAAATGTACACTTTGTAGTATGTATTGTAGTACATTTTGTAGTACTACAAAACATACTACAAAGTGCAGTTTGTGACTCAGGCCCACTGTGTGGAAACTAAACCCAGTCCTCACCTACTTGAGAACACGTGGGTTTACTGTCAGTCAGCACAACTCAAGAAGCACACACTGATCCAGGTTCCATATGGAGTGGTGGAAAGTTTACCCCGGTACTCTAACTAAAGCTAAAAATAATAAAGCCACACAAGGATGGTACTATTAATTCCAAGCTACAATAGGAAGACATCACCTGACATTCTATTAATTCACTGAAGATTTTGGGATAAAACAATCCCTATCCCAAACCTTAACATCTACACTGTATCTGTCCAAAGAAATTCAACACATGCACAATTTACTTATGAATAAAGTGTCACTTTACTGGGAACTGAAATCCGTAGACTATCTTGACTCTGACAAACACCCTACTTTAAAACCATTACAATAAAAAACCTTTACTACTAAAAACTTGTTCCAAATACAACCAAATATCCAATAACATGCATTTCCTAATGGGAGCAAAAATATTGTGGTTTTTAATACACAATTAGTAAAAAAATTCTGTATTTAATAACAAAATGATATATTTTTTTAAAGAACACAGTGATAATAGATCATTTATCTAAAACACATACACTAAAATAAATGGCAAAACAAATACATCTTCAAAAAATATACATACTACAATCAGAAGCAGTAGCGGTCGGTGGTGGGAGTGCCGCCGGGCGCTGACGTGGGGCGGGGGAGGGGCCGGGTGGGGGGTAGTAAACTACGGATTACGGGCGATTACAGGTAAGCACATATAAATAAATAAAACGATTTCGCTTCGCGCTGCATCACATTTGGCGATGCAGCGCGAGAAACGAAATTTGTTTTATTTATTTATATGTGTACTTACCTGTAATCGCCCGTAATCCGTAGTTTACTACCCCCCACCCTGCCCCTCCCCCACCCCACATCCGCGCCTGGCGGCACTCCCACCACCGACCGCTACTGATCAGAAGTAATACAACTATATGTACACAAACCTCCTTATTTTCAATATATGTAAATATTAATTTAAACACAATTACATGGAAATACAGATAAGATAGCATATTTTACATAATTTAAAACAAAAATCACACCCAAAATAATTTATGAATTAAAATATGCTCACAGTTTTGCAGGTTTAGATTACTTTCAACAATGCTGTTCAACAGCCAAAAATACACAAAGAGAAACTAATAAAAATGGAAGCATTAAGCTGCCAAAACACAATATAATCCATCCAGAATTAAAATCCATCTGTGAAATCCAAGTTACCCTTAAAATTAGAAAAAAGTTTAAAGTAAAAACACAGCCTACAGGAAATAAAAAAGAATTTCTTTATAAGGTTAGCTATAATAATATATTTAACATAAAAAGAAAAATGGGAGCGCAAAGGAAAAATATCACCTTAATTAAAAGACTTCAAGCCTGGTTACGATGGCGGTTAGCCCCCCACCAACAGGCTGTTGGTGGTGGTCTCCCCGCCATCGGAGACATGTTTCCCGCCCCCCCATATTACAATGGCGAGCGGGGATGATGGCGGTCGGAAAGTTCGAACGCCATGCATCCAAACGGGCTCCTTGAGCCCGCCGGTGCGGTGGAGGGGCTTGTAGTCCCTACCATGTTGGCGGTGCCTGCCAGGCACCCCCATAGGGATTACAATGTCCCTTTCCACCGGCCTTTTCATGGTGGGTAACCCGCCATTAAAAAGGCTGGCGGAAAGGGACTTTGGGGGCCCGTAGCGGGCCTTCCTTCCTTCCTGGCTCTTGACCTATGGTGCCCCCCCAACATATCCCTGCACCATGTGGTAGGCACTGCATGGTGCCTGCCACGTAGTGCAGATTTATATGTGTGGGGAGTCTGTTTTGTCTTGCGGCGGGTACTGCAGAGCGCAGCACCGGCCACAATACAAAACTTGGGCAATCCAACCACCATGGTTGTAGGCGGGCGGTCCCAAAAACAAAACGATGGCGGATGGACTGGAGTCCATCCGTCATTGTAATGACCCCCTTTATCTTTACAGTAAAGAAAGCAACAAATACATTCCCACCACCAAAATATATACATTAACATAAAAAACATTTATAAAACTCAATACCAAAATTAAGTTCAAACATAAGCATAGAATTCCATGTTACCTAACTCCCTAACAAACCCTATTGTTAAAACACACACGCAAAAATAACATTCACTCTGCATAACTACTTCTCAGTAAATAAAAATAAGACACCTTAACTTAGCCCCCTACCATCAATCCTAAATTAACTATTAATGTGTAATTAATTTGTATTAAGATGTGAGTCGGAAAGCCTCCGTCCGCAGGTCAGAGGCTTTCCAACTCACATCGTAGGTTCCAAATCCAACAGCCTTATTATGATAAAGGCTGTCAGATTTGAAACCGGCCGGTCGGACCGACTGCCTTCCGACGGGCTCAAGGAGCCCGTTGGCCAGTCAGAGGTCACTCATAATCCCCTATGTACGGCGTTAACGCTGTGGAGATTATGATGTCGCTTTCCGACAGGCTTTTCATGTTGGGCTTTCTGACATGAAAAGCCTGCTGGAAAGCGACTTTGTGGTCCCCTAGCAGGGCACCCATGTCTCTGCAGGCTCCGATTGGAGACCTGGGGTAAATCCCTGCACCATATGGCAGGCACCGTGAGGTGCCTGTCACGTGGTGCAGTGATTTACACAGGCTCCCATTACTCCATGGGAGCTTGTGCTACGGCCGGTTTATGGCTGCAGCACAAGCTCCCATAGGGAAATGGGAGTATGCGACTGCACCATGGCGATGTAGAGCGGACATGAGTCTGCCCAACATCGTAATCAGGCCCTAAGTGTTCACAGAAACTGTGATCTGACTTCTGTTTGGTCCCCAACCATTGGAGAATGAAAAGAAAAAAGAAAGCCAACAATACTATATTGCCGGTAAAAAAAATGTTTAATGGAAACAAAAAAATAATATGATATATTTGAAACTGCAAAATTATGAAAATTAATAAATGGTAGTTATTACTTTATTTAAAGGGTGGGGTTTTCTTTAGTTTAAAAATACCAAGGTATTTTTGTGTTTAAAAAGGTAAAGACTAAAAATTTAACATTTTAAACTCTAAAAACATTGAAATTCACCCGTTATAATTAACTGAAGTAACTATAACTCACACCCCACCACGCACAGTGTTGTTATGTCAGATGTCATCAGTGATGTTTTCATTGATGTCATAGAACATGTCATGAGTGATGTAATATGTGAGGTCACAAGTCGTGCATAATGAGGGCACAACTTCAGTTAACTATCACTGGTGAATTTCAGTGGTTGAAAAAGTTATGTTTTAACTGACATTTTCAACTATAACGTCACTTTAAGTTTCATTTTTTCAGTGAATTTCTGAGATTTATTTCATGTAAAGTATGATATTATTGCATACCTAACTATATTGTCACTTTACCCTATTTTCAGCTAATTTCAGAGTTTTTTAACATGAAGTAACAATATGAAGGGTGTCTTTTTAAGTAGGGCAGACTAACTGGCTTTGTCAAAGGGTCAGAACACCAAAATATAAACTGCAGGCCTATTGGCTTTATCATGGGGTCAGCACATCAGCATATATATTGCAGGCCTATTGGCTGTGTCAAAAAATTACCATACTAATTTATAAATGTCCATAATCGAATGTATTTCTTATAGATACACACATGGTAATGCACAATCCTAATTATTGTCACAAAAATGAAAATAAAGCATTTTATTCAAAAGAGCCATAAACATGTTTGAGTTTTCCTTAACATGCTTCAGGTCACAAAGTGCAGCTGTAAGGCCAACTACAAAGGGTCCCCACACTACAGCTAAAATGCATACACCTCCACCTTGGAGTGCTTTAAAAATGATGGTAAGCTCTCTTGGGGGTCATGCATTCAAAGACCCAGTAGGTTTACAGTGTTTTTTTTAAACATTTCAGGGGGCTGCTTTGCTCCCTGCAGCCCCCCACAACACTTTTATAAATCATTAGTGGTGCCCCTTCTTGGTGCACGACAACTACAATGTTGTAAACAAAGCCCACGCAAGACATTACGGGGTGCTCCTCGGAGGAAGCAGTAAATATTTAATGAGCGGCCACGCAACTCCCTCTTTCTTTATTTTCGGTGCCCCGGTACCACCAGGGGCACCCATAGTCAAGTTTCTTTTTTTTGGCAGAGCGTGAGCCCACTCCTGCACTATCGCACCTTAGTATTCTTTACTGTTTTGGGTTCACTGTGCCCTGGCCCTCCCCGGGGAGATTATAATTTTAAAGGGAGGGCCCACTCTTTAAAAAAAAAAAGTACAGCGTTACTATAGCTGTACCGCAGTTTGTTTTTATTTTGTTCCTGTGGAGTCCAGGACCTATATTATGTATGTCATGCAAATTATTGACTAAAAAATGAAAAAATGTGTCTTTATGTTACAAAATAGTGTAAAGATAATTTTTTGTATTATAGAAATTCATTCATTTTCATTCAAATTTATTTTCATAAATACATTTATTTTTTACAAAAATGCTTTCAATAGTTATGTTTTTCATACTAAATAAACATGATTTAAGTTTACTTTTACTGCGTTTAGTAAAGTTATTTAACTTTAACAATGTCTTACTTTGACTTTTTATTTGCTAAAATACACTTACATGCCTAATTGTAGATACAAGCCTATAATGAATCTTATATAGTTATTAAAGTAAAACCTATTACACAACAAATAAAATAATACCTAAAGCTTCTACTATAAACATTAAATAAACTATCCTTAAATCAATGAGTGTCAGGTTTACTATTCTAACGTCATTCCAACAAACCTTTGACAAAATGCAGGCATTATGGGGGGATCAGATTTACTATTAAGGCTCCAATCTAACTAACATTGGAGAAAATCTATGCAGTTTAGGCGTCAGAGTGATTATTCTAACTCTAATCCAACTAACATTGGGAAAAATGCACAAAGTTGTGGGGGTCATATTTACTATTGTAACTCCAATCCAACTAACACTGGGGTAAATGCACATATTTGGGGGGAGTCAGATTTATGATCTTAACTCCAGTCTACAAAACACTGTAGAATGTGCATATATTGGGTGGGGGTTTCTGAGTTACTATTCTAACTCCAAACTAAGAAATCTTGGACAAAGTGCATACATTGTGAGGGGTATCAGATTTACTATTTAATCTTCAGTCTAACATTGGACAGCATCCAAATAGTTTAGGCATCAGAATTACAATTCTTACTCCAATCCATTGGAAAAATGCATAAAGTTGGGGGTCATATTTAGCATTGTAACTCCAATCCTACTAACACTGGGGAAAATGCATGTAGTTAGGGGTCAAACCTACTACTCTGGTTCCAATCCAACTAAAATTGGGAAAAATTCATATTGTTGTGGGGTCAAATGTACTATTGTAACTCAAATCTAACAACAATTGAAGGAAATGCAAATAGTTGAGTAGTTATATTTGTGATTAAAGCTCAAACACAAGTAACATATTAGAAAGTGCATATAATTAGGGAGATCAGTATTACTACGATAACTCCAGCCCTAGGAAAATTCAAGTGACAGCATACAATCGAGGTGGAGGCATATTTAATTTGATAAATAGAGTCCAATAAATCATAGGCAAAAATCATAAGGGATAGTAAACAAAGCAAAGCTTTAATATAACACAATATTTTTCAATCTTTAATTTAAAATTGTAAATTCCAGTCTGTGCACTTGTGAAATTAAAAAAGTAACAAATACATTAAAACCAACAAAAAAATTGAAGATAAGTTTAAAATATTTGTTATATTTATTAAGCAATATTAATTTCCAAATGACAATGGGGCCGATTCCGATCTCGGTCGGAGGCGCACCCAATACTATTCGGTCGGGAAAAAAGCCATGCGAAAGCCAGTTTCCCGACCGATCCGTACAGTACACCGAACGAGCAAGTACGATGCGCACAACAGCAAAAATCCCGGCCGAGCCGTACTCACCCAAACCAGGTCCTGTTCTCCGACCGAGGCGAATCCGGAAACGCCGAATCGAGTCGCACGGAAGGGAAAATGCAGCCCCGTCCGGCCGGACAAGTACGATGCGCTTTCCGTACGCGCCGAACCCGTCGCTACGCACGGCACGTCAAAGCATCCGGGAGAGGCGCACATAAGCTCCGAATCGCGCCACAACACGATCCACGGCTACGAGACGAACACAGCACCGACGAGGACGACGCGAAGCGACGAGGACGAAGCCAAGCGACGAGGACGACGCGAAGCAACGAGAAGGACGAACGACACGAACCAACCATGAATCCCTTCGTCCCGATCATACCAATATTCTACATCTACTACCGGAACAGGCACGGACGCGTACGGCGCAGAAGGTAAGTCAGACACCAACCACAAAACACATACAACACGTACACGACACATCACACACATACACTGGGAATCTGAATATACTTACACCAGCAACAGCAGCACCATAGGGGCGGGATGCCCATCACCAATGCCACATATGCACACAGGGGCCTGAATGCGCGCCACCACCCCAACCCAGGGGGGCTGGATGCCAACCACCACAACCACCCTCAACCAGGGGGGCAGGATGCCTACCACTACTACCACCCTCACCCAGGGGGGCAGGATGCCCACCACTACTACCACCCTTAGCCAGGGGGGCTGGATGCCTACCACCACCACCCTCAGCCAGGGGGGCTGGATGCCCACCACTACTACCACCCTTAGCCAGGGGGGCTGGATGCCCACCACTACTACCACCCTCACCCAGGGGGCAGGATGCCTACCACTACTACCACCCTCACCCAGGGGGGCAGGATGCCCACCACTACTACCACCCTCACCCAGGGGGGCAGGATGCCCACCACTACTACCACCCTTAGCCAGGGGGTGCCAGATGCCCACCACTACCACCCTTAGCCAGGGGGCAGGATGCCCACCACTACTACCACCCTTAGCCAGGGGGGCTGGATGCCTACCACTACTACCACCCCCACCCAGGGGGCAGGATGCCTACCACTACTACCACCCTCACCCAGGGGGGCAGGATGCCTACCACTACTACCACCCTCACCCAGGGGGCAGGATGCCCACCACTACTACCACCCTCACCCAGGGGGGCAGGATGCCCACCACTACTACCACCCTTAGCCAGGGGGGCTGGATGCCTACCACTACTACCACCCTCACCCAGGGGTGCCAGATGCCCACCACTACCACCCTTAGCCAGGGGGCAGGATGCCCACCACTACTACCACCCTTAGCCAGGGGGGCTGGATGCCTACCACTACTACCACCCCCACCCAGGGGGGCAGGATGCCTACCACTACTACCACCCTCACCCAGGGGGGCAGGATGCCCACCACTACTACCACCCTTAGCCAGGGGGGCTGGATGCCTACCACTACTACCACCCTCACCCAGGGGGCAGGATGCCCACCACTACTACCACCCTCACCCAGGGGGTGCCAGATGCCCACCACTACCACCCTTAGCCAGGGGGCAGGATGCCCACCACTACTACCACCCTTAGCCAGGGGGGCTGGATGCCTACCACTACTACCACCCCCACCCAGGGGGCAGGATGCCTACCACTACTACCACCCTCACCCAGGGGGGCAGGATGCCCACCACTACTACCACCCTTAGCCAGGGGGGCTGGATGCCTACCACTACTACCACCCCCACTCATAGGATGGACAATGCATGACACAACAAGCACACCACAACCTAGGGAATGCAAGATTAAGACATCCCCCCCCACCATGACAAGCGTGTGAGCAGGCTGTGTCAAATGCCTACAACACCGAACATGACATTGAACATACAATGTGACCCCCTAGCACATGTGCCACACATATATGTGTGTGGCACCCACAATGCAAGCAGCCCATGACCATTGTGGCAATGGGGCCTAAACCCCCATCATCACAGTGACCAAAAGGCAAGTGTGGGGTCCATAGCTGAAGCACATTTTGACCATTGTGGCAATGGGGCCTAAACCCCCATCATCACAGTGACCAAAAGGTAAGTGTGGGGTCCATAGCTGAAGCACAGTTTGACCATTGTGGCAATGGGGTCTAAACCCCCATCATCACAGTAACCAAAAGGCAAGTGTGGGGTCCATAGCTGAAGCACATTTTGACCATTGTGGCAATGGGGTCTACACCCTCATCATCACAGTGACCAAAAGGTAATTGTTGACAAAGAAAGAGCTGCAACTGCCAAACTGCATGGATCATTCCTGGTCACAGAACCAAAAACTCATCTGTGGCAAAGTAGTGTATGTGTCCCATTGCAACATAAATTGGGGGAGCCAAATACTGCAGTGCAAATGAAACATTCCTTTGGCCATGTGCAGACAAACAACACCCATGGTGGCTGAGACCGTCAACAGTCATCAATGACACAATGACAGAAGTGACCATCAGAATGCAGAACCACATATTTGCACCAATGGGCACACAAATGCAGATACCCTGTGGAGACAGCAGATGTGAGGTGAACAGATACCATACCATGGCAGCAATGGGACACACAAACCATGATCACTGTGCTGACCGATGACCTAGGAGTCCCAGGGACAGCAGGGGAAACACACCAAACAACATACAGCCAATGGCACACCCAAGATATGCCAATGCAGTGGTGCAGATGCACAAACACAAACAGGCAGACCAACACTGTCATCATACACAGCAGGTGAGGGGTGGGGGTGCCATTGTCCCCAGGCAACAACACAACACATGAGGAGAGCTGAATACCAATCATACAGATGTGCATACACTGCCACACTAAGGTAACTCATGGATCCAAATCCCCTATGTGGGCAAGCAGGCATTGACAGGTGAGAGGGAGCACAAAACACACATGTCACACAGGCACGTAGGAACAACAACTGACACAGCAAGTCACAGACACACCACAGCACCACCCCCAGGGCCCCCACAATGTGGTGACCCTGGGCTGAAGAAAAATACCACTGTGATGACAAAGCTAAATGTCGTTCACACTGTGAACCACAGTCAGGTGTCCTGAGCAACTAACTACCATCACACCTACACAAGCACAAATCAATCAGCATGGCCAGTAAGCCAAGGCCAACATGGAGGCAGGGGACTAGCCGGGCAACAACTCTCATCTGCACACACTCAACACCACACCCCTCGACCTCCAACAATGTGCAGCAGTGAAGTACACATGCACTGGTGACATTGCACATGCACCCATTACTATTCCAGGGTGGTGGGTGGGAACCAAGGTGTAGAAACACATCACACATGGACACTCAACAAGACTCCTGAATGTCTGACACACTGCACACTACGCTGTACATGGACATGACGGCAATACCACACCGACCAATGGGATCCCAGCCACAGTCACACACCAATGAAGAAACCAAGGTCACCCACAAAGAACACACATAGACAACAACCAACATTGCAGCCCGGACCCTAAGGAGTGCCAGCAGTCACACACACAACGTGTCACAATCACTGAAAGATAACACAAACTGGAAATCACATGACAGGGGCAAACAACAAGTGCCAAAGGGAAACCTGACTGTGACCCATCTGCGTCAGCACACAAACTCTGCCCTGACAGCAAACACACCTATGGGTGACACCCTGATGACCAGTAATGTGCCATGCACCCACATCACAGAGAACACAGGGAGAAGACTTTGGGGGAACATAGCTCAAGTCAGCAAGCATCACAAACAGGTACAACACTAGGGATCACAGCATGCGCAGATGAATGGAAGTGAACACACAGACATGCACATACAACACACACCTTGGGCGCAGGCAATGTCACACGTGTACACACTGCCATGAGGGGACTCCACTCCTGTGTGAGGAAAGCTGTGCCATATGTTGCCTCAGTAGGGCCCCATCATGTCAGCTGAGCACTTGGTCACACAATCAACAATTAGCACCAAATGAGGGCTCCCATCACATCAGCCTGGTCATGGATGTGCCAACGGAATCATCAGCACAGATCCAACACACTTGTATAGCAATGTTGCACTGACTACACGGATGAGTCCCTCCCCATTGATGCCCAAACCTGCATGTCCACTGGAGATGGCAACACGGTCAGGGAAGTAGACAAAAGCAACGATGGCAGGCACAACAGATGTGCAGGGGTGGAAGCCACAGATGTGAAATTGCCAATGTAAGTAGGAAACCCATTGCCAAATACTGAACACATGACACCCTCAGATGCTGCTATTGATGACATGGATACACCACATGATAGGACACATTCCCCCTGGACCACATGGGTTCCTGCACAGTAACACTTCATAATCATGAGACCAGATATCACCATCACTGCAGCAAGGGCATGGTTAGCTGCACCAACAACATGTACATCTGAAGCATGAGCACTAGAGAAAAGAAAGTTGCTTTATTCAGCATATGTGTTGAGGCCAAACGAAGTCCTGAAAAAGAGCAAAGGCCAATGGCCAGTCCATTGTCAAAGTTCAAACAGGGTGACACTGGCAGATGTCACCCTACGCATGCCTGCACAATACCAGGGACAATCCACTAGGAGGGGCAACCGGGGGGCAGGCCAGGCACCGCAGGGACAGGATCAGGGCTCACCAGGGGGAGTCAGGGAAGGGGTGGTGGGTGCTGGAGAGCCACTGACAACTGCAGTGGAGGTGTCTGACATGGTGTGTGCCGGCACAACTGGGGGGCATGACACAGATGTCGTGGGTGCCGGCACAACTGCAGTGGACCCTGCAGATGGGGTGGACAGGTCCGCCACTGCAGTGCCCAAGTCAGACAGGGCGGTAGTGGACTCCACTGCAGTGCCTACCTCCAGGGGAGGAGAATGGGGAACAGGCAAGGTGGGTTGGACAGAGGGGGAGGACACCCTCACCACATCAGTGGCACAGACAAGCGCAGCGGGGGTGTGGTGCTGGGAGAGCAAGTGGCAGGGGGAGAAGGCCGGAGCATCTTGGGGATGGTATATCTGTGGGTGGGGGAACCTGGGGCAGGGTGTGGTGGGGGCACCTGTGCAGTGGGGGCCTGAGGGATGGAGGACGGAGACCTTGTGCCTGAGCTGCAGGGCGGTGGCGGGGTCTTGCTCTTAGCACTCCGGGGGACTTGCGGGTGGGGGCCTCAGTCCGTCTGCGCCTGGGGGAGGGTGTCCGGGGGCGAGGGGCACTCTGCTCCGTGTGGGTGGGCTTCCTCTTCCCCCGGGATGCTGGAGCAGCTTCATCGGTGGGGAAGAGGCCGAGGTCACAGAGGAAGAGCTGCTGTGACTTTGGGGTTGCAGGTGAGGCAAGGGAGGGTGCTTTGGAGGGAGAGGGAACTGAGGACTGCGCAGTGCATGTGGATGCGTGTGTGTGTTCCAGGGCCCCATCCCCTGTGAGTCTGGCTTCAGTCCCCTGAATGTGCTTGCGTGTGCGTTTTGTCATTGGCGTGTGTGTCAGTGTGCTGGATGTGTGTGTGCTGGTGTGTGCCAGTGTGTGTGTGCCTGGGATGGGTAAGGTGCTGGGGAGTGTGGATGGAGCAAAGGCAGGAGGGGTGAGGGACCGTTTGAGGAGGGACACTGCTGCCGTCAGGGAGGAGTCCATGGACCTATTGCCCCTCTGTAGGTCAGACATGCCCGATGAGATGCCCTCCATGAACGACACCAGCTGAGTCAACAGCGCGGTGTGCGCATGGAGGACACTCAGCATGGCTGTCTGCCCTACATGGAGCTGGCGAAGGAGGTACACAGACTCCTCACTCAGGGCAGCAGGGGACACAGGGGCAGGGGGTGCGGTGCCTGGCCCAAAGGAGACACGCTCCCGGACATGGGAGCCTCCACGGACCTGGGGAATGGGAGCCGATGGGAGGGCGGTGGTGGTGCTGGTGGTGGCGGGGACAGCAACACTAGCTGGGGTGTGGTGGCTGCTGACACCCGCCTCCACAAGGGAGTCATCCTCCGAGTTGCTCTGGTCCTCAGCTGAGGTGGATGCTGCTGAGGACTCCTCGGTGTGGCTCCCCTCGCCCTCCGTGCCACTGGGTCCCTCCGACCACTCCTCGGCTGCTGACCCAGTCTGGCTCTCCGGCTCCTCCTGGTCCGTGGAGCTGTCCCCTTCCGTGGCCGTGGATGTATCTGCAAACAATGGGGAAACAGACAGACATCAGTCACCTGCACATAACGCACACACCACTGTGAGCACAGCACATCACAGAGCAAGCCCTGGCATCATTAGTTGTACATTGCTAAAAGTGCACTAATTGAACAGGAGAAGTCAATTGTCAGTCTGATGCCAAGCATGGCACTCACATCCCACATGGCCTTGCACCCATCTGTCTGGTGTCTGTTGGATTGCAACACCCCAGTGTTGACACATGCACCAAGTACACAGTAGTTGGACAGTGCAGAGGACACGGTGTGGACACATCACAGCTCTTGCCACTGAGTCAGTACAGGTTTACGGATGTAAGGGATGCCCAGAGTCAAATAGGAAATGCATGTGATGCATACCAGCGACAGACACCATGATGCACCCATGTCCTGATAGCCAGCGCCACTATGGTGTGCATGTAGCACATGTCACTCCCCTGCAGGATCACCAATCAGTAGACACATGCCATGGCGGAGGCATGACTGCAAAGTCATACATCACTGTCTCAGTGATGTATGACTTTGCAGCCAGACAACAACACTCTGCACTGTGTCACAATAGTAGGTCATGGGGAATGCAAGTCCTGGAGCTGCACAAGTGCACATGTACATCCCCCCACAACACATCCTCTTAACCCTCATCTGTCCAGGTCATACCTATTGGACATATGGGAGACCTGTGACACTACCCTACATGTCAGAATACAGGCATTGTGTAAGCAATGGACCCACCCATGATGCCCACCACAGAGTCAGGGAAACAGATGCTGTCTCCCACCTTGAGTCAAGCAAACTGCAAGGACACAGTCCTAAGTGACAGAATTCCCTGCATGTAAGGGCCACACCTGGGTATCAGATGAGGAGTGGGCAGTGCACAATAGAGGGACATGGCTCCTGGACAACATGACTGCTGTACTGTGGCAGTTCAACCTGGCCCGAGGAGGGCACATAACATGTTAGACAGAGTACACAGTGCAGTCTTTGACTCACCCCCTCCTTGCTGCTCTCTGGCCTTCAGCTGCCCATCCAGGTCTGGAAAGACCACCGCCAGGATCCTGAGCATGTGGGGGTCAGGGTCCGTGTTCCGCCCCTCCTGCGAGGAGGCGACAGCTTCAGCTGGACCCGTGCAATCCTCCGGGTCCAGCCCCGAAGGTCCTGCCACCTCTTTTGGCAGTTGCGGATCCGGCGCTTGTAGACCCCCACGGACCGGACAGCCCGGACGATGTCCTTCCAGATCTCATGCTTCCGATGGGCAGAAGCCTGTCAGGATGACAAAGTGATAAGGACATTACTACACATGCAACATATCCGTGCATGACACAGTTGCATATACATGTCGCAATCACAGGGGCACATGGTGTACCCAGGCAGTGCACGGCTGCCCATGGACAGTTTTCCAGAAGTCACTACATGGTATCATAGCATGGGGAGTAAAACCCTGTTCAGAAGCACTGTCACTGCACCATACCTGTCCAGTGCAAGTCACTACACACTATGGGGGGTGACAACTACTCAGTGAGCCTGCTAGCCAGTGGTGTGCTGACTCTCAGCCTTGCTAGTCAGACAAAATGCACATTCAGAAAGGCAGTGCACAGAACACTCACCTGCTCCCCTGGTGTCCCATACAGCTTGCTGTACTGTGGAAGTAGGCTGTCCAGCAGGGCCTGGTTCTCTTCAAGGCTGAAGGCTGGGGCTCTCTCCACAGTACGTGCCATTGCAGGGTCCAGAGGGGCAGAGACAGCAGCAGTGCAGTGGCAGATGTCGTCCTGGAGCATGTAGTGCAGGCAAGTGGGCTCTCAGGGGAACATGCAGCAATATATATGTGCTGGAGAGGCAGATACTGTCCCTTGTGTCCAAAGTGATAGGTCCAAGTCGTTTGCATCTTCTGAATCTGGCCAATCCATGGAATAGCAGCACCAAAACACGCCCACAGCATCCTTCAAATCTTCAACTTCATGACATACATTATTTTGCAACATTGTTGTGGGTGACCAACTGATTTTCCAGCAACCGACTCGTTCGAATATTCAAAAACGCGTCCGTTGCCAGGCAAGCCCATTGTCAATGGGTGCGCACCGATCGGTCCATTGCTGTTCAACGCGCACAGGGGTACAACGCGTACCCGCACACATTGAAAGCAATGGGCCGGCCGGAGGCACCGATCGGTCCATTGCTGTTCAACGCGCACAGGGGTACAACGCGTACCCGCACACATTGAATGCAATGGGCCGGCCGGAGGCACCGATCGGTCCATTGCAGTACAACGCGCACAGGGGTACAACGCGTACCCGCACACATTGAATGCAATGGGCCGGCCGGAGGCACCGATCGGTCCATTGCTGTTCAACGCGCACAGGGGTACAACGCGTACCCGCACACATTGAAAGCAATGGGCCGGCCGGAGGCACCGATCGGTCCATTGCTGTTCAACGCGCACAGGGGTACAACGCGTACCCGCACACATTGAATGCAATGGGCCGGCCGGAGGCACCGATCGGTCCATTGCAGTACAACGCATCACTGTACATGTGACTGGCATATGTCAGCATGCCTGTCTCAGATGGACATATGCCAGCCACAGATAGCTCCCAGGGAGTGAGGGGCACACCTACATCACGACAGCCTGTCCAAACCTTATCATAAGGCATGTAAGGCTGCATTTCCTATTGTGTGTATGTTGGTGTACATGTTGTCCTGTGGGTGTCACCTGTGGGCAGCCACCCCCAGGCTGTGCACGTGTTCATGGGGACAGGATCATGGGTGTTACGTGTACGTGACCACTGTGATGTGCAACTGTTCATATCTGTGCATGTGCCATGGTCACATTTCACAGTGGTGTTTGTGTATGTCATGTCACATACCCCGTGAGTCCCATGTGGGACGGTATGTTTGAGCCAGGGTGTCCCAGTGGCACAATAGTGATGGCCCTCCACAGTCTTTGTGCATGTAGTGTTTACAATGTCTCTGATTTCATGTGCACAATGGGAGACAGTCTCCACATCCACGTTGTGTGTGCATGGACTCTGATGTTGTGCGTGTGTGTCACAGACGTCCATGGCTCTCCTGCCATGGCAAGTGTGGCCACTACCTGTGGGGGTCATGTTTGTTTTGTTGTGGTGTACACATGATACTCCAGGTGATGCCAGTGTCCATGTGGCATTACAGGGTCCCTGGGAATGTGCCTGTCGTTGAGCTGTGGTGCCTGGGGCACATCTGTCCTCACATGTCACTGGGGGTGACTGTGACACAGCATCATGATATCCAATGGGCCAACCTGGGACAAATTGATGCCACCTGTAGGACCGTGTTGACAGATGTTGGCCATGTATGTACCATAAATGTCGTTCCGGTACTGCACACTTCATGTAGTTGTGCCTCATGATGATGTATGTTGGGATCTTGAGTGTGTTCAATGCCGCATATGTGGGGTGACTGACGATCTTGCTTACTTCTCCTCTGCACTGCAGGGCTCCTGCTGTCCATCGGCCATTCCCAGACCTGGCAACGATGGTGGAACGGGACAGCATCCGACGGTACCGCTTCACCAGGCAGCTGATTGAGGATTTGGCAGTGCAGTTGTCCCCACATTTGCAGCCTGGCCGGCCGTATCCTACAGCGCTGACCCCCAAGGTGAAGGTGATGGCAGCCCTACACTTCTTTGCCACCGGTACCTTCCAACATACTGTGGCGTCTGCTGGTGGGATGTCACAGACCATGTTCAGCCGTGTGCTCCGCGATGTTTTGGCGGCAATGTTGCTCTTCCTGAACCGGTACATCTATTTCCCTAGACTGCGACGACTCACTGACGTGAAGAGTGACTTTTATGCCCTGGGGAGGATGCCGCATGTCATTGGCTCCATTGATGGGACACATGTGGCTTTGGTACCACCACAGGCCCAGGAGCAGGCCTACAGGAACCGCAAGCACTACCACTCGGTCAATGCACTGGTGGTGTGTCTTGCAGACATGACCATCACACACGTGTGTGCCCGTTTCCCTGGTTCAGCACACGATGCCTTTGTGATGAGGAGTAGTCGCATCCCCAGGTTGATGGCACAGATGCAGAACCAGCGTGCCTGGCTTGTCGGTGTGTACTGACTTTGTGCCATTGTGTGTGATCTGATCTGTAGTATTCCGCCCACTTTTCCAAGTCAGCTGATGTGCACTTGTCTGTCCGTAGGTGACTCGGGATACCCCAACATGCCGTGGTTGCTGACACCCCTCAGGAACCCTGTGACACCTGCCCAGATGCGCTACAATGAGGCACATGGTCGGACCAGGAGAGTGATTGAGCGGACCTTTGGTCTCCTGAAGAGCCGCTTCCGCTGCCTGGACAAGACCGGAGGGTCCCTCCCATATGCCCCTGCGAAAGTGTGCAAGATTATCATCGTCTGCTGCATGCTCCACAACCTGGCAGTGCGGAAGGAGTTGCCTCTCATCCAGGATGACGATGACCAACATCCGCCACCTGTGGAGGATCCTGGCCTGGACCACGATGCCAGTGACGATGATGATGATGATGGTGATGGTGATGTCCGCACACAGCTCATCACCAACTTCTTTAGCTGAATGTGAGTATCCTGAGGTGTCATGTGAATGATGTGAGTTGGCATGATGTGTGGGTGGTGCTCTGGTGCTGTTGGAGTGTGTCCATGGGCTACTTGACAGGATGTGTGTTGCGATGTGTGGTGACAGGTGGGCTGTACTCCCCAACAGTGTTGACATGCTAACTTGGTTCTGGGTGGGTATCTTGTAACATGTATTGTGCATGAGTTTTGCTGTTCTGTCCTGTACTGCATTGCTTTTGACTGTGTGTCATTTCTGTCCTTCACAGGGTACTTTCAGATTCGTTTGGTGAACTGTGTCCACCGACGACGTGATTGCACATCCAGGCTGGTAGCTGTTGTGTCCCTACAGGTGATGTGCGCCACACCCATGGACTTCCTTCTGTCTACAGTTGTTGACTGTGTGCCCGCTACCAGGTGGGGTTACCTTGCATCTGTAGTGGTTACGGCATGTTGCTACTGTGTAATAAACCTGTGCTTCACTTAGTGATGTGCGTTGTCTGTGGTCACACATTTGACTGCCATTTGCTTACTGCACCTGTGGGCTACTTGACTACAACTGGGAATGGGTGTGGTGTCTGTGCATTGCACCGTCTTCCCTGGCAACATCAGTGTAGGCAATGAGTCAGATGGCCTAGGTGTGTATGTGTTGTGTAGCCCTGGTGGTGTGTCTCCCTCATATGTGTCACGTTGCCTGTACTCACATGCCTGTGTTGTCCTTGCTGTTGCAGTTCGCATACACTGTGTAATTTTGCAGTTCATCATCCCCATAACAGCACCCACGTTGGAATCACGACAGAGGCAAGTATGGTGTATTAGTGTGTTTATTGTGATAATAGTGCATAGGATGGATTGTGCTGTACATGAATCTTGCAATCCCAAGTTCCTAGATGAATAGAAAGTCCAGGTAGACAGGATCCCCAGTATCGGGGCCACTGTTGTCTGACACATTGTTCCAACTTATACTCCCCATGCAATGTGTGGGAGTAGTGTTGCCATCAACAGGGTGAACAGTCTGTGCACAAAGGCGAAAATCCAGAACAGGTTCAGGCTTCCTGGGAGTTGCGCTTGGCCATCAGCCTCTCACTTTCCCCTCCTCGGACGACCCCTCTTCTTGGGGGGGCCCTCAAGTGCAGGCTGCTGCGGTGCAGGGGACTCTCCGCCAGAGTCCTCCTCCCTCCCTGTGGCAGTTGCAGTTTGTTCGGTACCAGATGTTGTTGGCACACAGGGAGGTGTGGACTGGTTGCTGTTCATCTGGCGGAGGCATTGTAAAATGTCCCTGTGCACCGCCGTCATCTCATGTAGTACATCCCACTTGGACTCCACGCGGGTCATGTGGGAGTCCACACGTGACATGTGGGAGTCCACACGTGACATGTGTGACTCCACTTGGGACATGTGGGAGTCCAAGCGGGCATGATGGGCAGCCTGCTGCTGTTTGATGTCTCTGAGGAGCCCCACTACCTGGCTGAGCTCTCCGGTGCTGGACTGGTACGCATCAGCTATGCGTACCAGTTGTGGGTCTTCATGCACACCAGCAACGTCTGCAAGCAGCGACCTCTGTCTCCCACCCCTCCCACCACCCCTGCTGACATGTGCAGTGTGTGCAGTTGCACGCACAGATAACCCTGGTCCACCTTGGGGGTTGGTGGTGGTGGTGGTGTCCATGGCCCCAGGTTGGTCCAGGGTCACTGCGCTGGTGTTGTTCCTTATTCTGTCCATGTCGGCAGGGATGGTATTCGTGGTGACAGTCGTTGGAGGGGTGGGTGCAGGGGGTGCAGCTGGTGGACCTGCTGGTGCTGCAGCTGGTGGTCCTGCTGGTGCAGCATGTTGACTTGCACCGGATGTGCCAGGTTGTTCTTCATCGTCCGAGGAGGACAGAGGCTGTACGACGCCAGTGAGCTCGGCATCCTCTTGAGCCTGGGACTGGGACTCCTCAGCGTCTGCTGCTGTGTCCCTATCATCACCTGTTTTTGGGAGACACAAACAATGTATGTCATGTTTCTGCAGGCATCAGTGGTTGACACACCTGACAGTTGTGACTGTGCCTCGGGGTGCGGGCCTGTACATTGTATTGTCCTAAGTCGTCACAGTCAGGGGTTGATATTGGTGTGGCACATTGTCCTGCATTATTTGGGCATTTCTATGTATTCTCTGGGGTGTGAACATGGTCTGCATTGATTGTGTTTGGTTGACAGCCAGACCTCCTTCCCACCCACCCACCCACCCACCCAGTCAGTTATCCCACCATGGAACGTGCTTGCATTGCAGGGAGTGTAAGTTGTCTCTCAGGATGTCAGTCAGTGGTGTCCTGCTGTTTGTTGGTGCACAGTTGGCAGCAGGGCCTTGTGCTCCCCACAGCAGTAGCCAGTGTCAGCCATCTTGTGAGTCCTTCTCCACTCCCTGTGATGTGAGCATGGTTCAGGGTGGTGTTGATGGGACAGTTGTGGGGGTGAGCTATGTCTGTGACTACGTCTCCCATCATGCTATTGCCTCCACCCCCTTCCCAGCATGCCCATGCTTCCTTCCTTTTGACTCTGCTTCCCTGTGGGGTGGGCTGGCTGTGCTGACAGGATGGCTGGGAGTGTTGTCCTGGCAGTTGTTTGGCTAAGAGTCCCAAGAGTGTCCCTGTGCTTCACACAACATAACCCAGGGTGGTGGTGCTTTGTGGGATCTTGTGTTAGGATGGAGGGCATTGCATTCTACCAGGTGGGTACTGTGGAGTTTGTGTTGGGGGGGTGTGAGGGGAGGTGCTGGTGACTATAGTCAGTGCTGCAAGTCCCCCTTCCCACCCAGCCAGCCAGATAGCCCACCATGGAACGTGCTTGCATTGCAGGGAGTGTAAGTTGTCTCTCAGGATGTCAGTCAGTGGTGTCCTGCTGTTTGTTGGTGCACAGTTGGCAGCAGGGCCTTGTGCTCCCCACAGCAGTAGCCAGTGTCAGCCATCTTGTGAGTCCTTCTCCACTCCCTGTGATGTGAGCATGGTTCAGGGTGGTGTTGATGGGACAGTTGTGGGGGGGGCAATATGTGTGACTGCGACTCCCATGATGCTATTGGCTACACTGACTTGGCCAGCATACACAGAATTCCTTCCTTTGAGTGGTCTTCACTGTGTGTTGGTGTTGTTGTGGTGGCTACATGTGTGGATGTGTGTGTTAGTTCTATTTGTGCCACTGCCTAGCTGTAGTTGTGGTTGTGTTTGTACATGTGTTGGCACAGTTGGATGTGACTTTTTTGATGGCATGTGTTGTGTTTATCTGACTGACATACACATTTTGGGATGATTCTGTTCTAGTTGCTGTGTAATTGCTATGTGTGCATGGTTTGACTCTCCCCTTGACAGTGATGTGTGTGTTTTGTGGCAGTTTATTGTGTACATTTGTTGTGTACTCACCAGGCTCTGGGATGTTCTCTAGTCCATATACGCTCACTGGCGGAAGGATGGCCCGCACCTTCTCCTCCCAGGGCCTGAGGTATATTGGCTTGGCAGGAGGGCCACTGCCGGTCTGTTGGCTGTTGCTGTAGTCTATCTTCAGCAGGTCCCGTACCCTCCTGCGCACGTCATACCACCTGTTCTGGATGTCCGTCTTTGTGCGCCGACATGATGATTGGGCGTTCACCCTGTTGATGATCCTCTCCCACATCTTGGTTTTCTGCGACATGGGGGTCTGTTGGACCAGAGTGCCAAACAGCTGTGGCTCCACCCTGAGGATCTCGTCTACCAGGACTTCCAATTCACAATCTAGGAACTTGGGATTCTTCTTGGGGGGCATGGTGATGGGTGGTGATGGTGAGTGATGTGTGTGTTGGTGTGCAGGTGAGGGTGTGTGAGTGTGTGTTTTGCTGGGTGTATGTGAGGTAGGTATTTGTTGGTGTGCTGATGGTGTGTGGCTTGTGTGAGGGATGAGCTGTGGGTGTGTGGTTGCTTTCTCTTGGGTGCTGGCAGTGAAATGGCATTTGCAAAGGCTCATGGTAGTGATTTGTGTCCTTTATATAGGTGGAGTTGTGGGTGTGTCTTTGTTCTCTGTCCCCACCCCCCCAGTATTTATTGGCTTGGTAATTGCTTGTTTGGCCTTTTTTTGGGTGATTTTTCCTTTGTGCTGTTTGTGTATGTTGGAAACGTTCTTGTGACCGAGTCGGACCCTGCATTGGTCTCGTACGGTGTTTTCCGTTTCGTTCACGCTGTGTTTGTGCAGTTTTGTATGCTGCGTACGCGTCGGTCGCGGTGTATTGTGTTGCTTCGGCTCGGTTTTGTATGCGTGTCGGTCGTACGGCTTGTCCTCCGTCCGACTCGGTCGTGTTTTTCGCGCCTTGCATCGTACTTTGCGGGTTGGAGTTGGCGGGTACGATTCGGTCGGATTTGTTCCGGGTGCGTGTCGGTCGGTTGGATTCGCGTGTTTTTCCGGCCGGATTGCTATTTTCCGAGCGGCTCGGTCGGTCGGCTTGGTTTCCTGACGTGTCGGTCGGATTTATCGCGGCTTGCATCGTACTTGGCGTGTCGGGCGCCACTGGTACGTGTCGGTCGGTATTTTTTCCGGATCCGAGTCGGTCGGTGCTTTTTCCGGCCCGAATCGGAATCGGCCCCTTAATGTCTTTTTTCACCTGTATTGTAACTGGCAATGATGAATAAAGTTTGTTTAAAAAAAAAAAGTAGGGTTGCCAAAAGAAAACTGGCAGGCATGTGTTGTTTAAGCAGCCTGCAAAGACCTCCTCTTGACACTAAATAGGGTTATAAATACAAAAGTATGTATTCCTTTGTAATGTCACTTTTCTGTCTTTGTTCCCTTCAATTATCAGTCATGGATCATTCAGGCAGCCCTAGAACACAATTAAAAATGCATTCTATTTATATTTGCTGTTCGAAGTATGCACAGATAAGTGCTGAAAAAACAGCTTTAGGTGACTGTTTATTTTTGTACCGTCTGGGACATAAAAAGAATGAGCTGGCAACCCTAATCATAAGACTGGAAGTTTGTTGCAGGATCAGTACATTATTTATTTCCTCCACCCTCAATCCCTGATTAATGCCATAATAGCAATAATTTAACTTATATCTGAAACCCTAGGCCGCCATCAATAACATGCTGAATTACTTCAAGTGTCTGGGAATGCACCCTGCATTCAGACAACACACTCCTCATTCTCGCCATTCACTTTCACGCTCACCCTGCCCTCACAGCGATCACAATGCACTCACACTGATCACCATGCACTCACACCATTCACCCGCTCACCCTGCACTCACAGTGATCACTCTGCACTCACAATGCACTTGTGCTGTTCACTCTATACCTCAACCTGCACTCATGTGACACTTCACTTACCTGTCCCCCTCACTGCTCAATCTGCAATCTCACTCAAACAAGCCCATCACTAACCATGCATTCATTCGTCCCACTCTGCACTTACATCCGCACCCAAATTCATATGGTCACCTCACTCACCCTGCAGTCACTCCTCTTACCCTACTCTCACATTGTCGCATCGTTCAGCGTGCACTCACATGGGCACTCCTGCCACCCACACAGCGCAGAGGGTTAATGTGCCTACTACAAAGAATGTGTTCCATGCAGATCACAGAACTGAGTGTGAGTAAACTATGAATAGCGCTATAAAAAAATGAAATATTTGTCAGAAAGGTGCTATAGAGAGATGAGGTGCATTGTTGGTGAGTGGTAGTGAGGGAATTTATGGAGAAGGAGGAAATGGGGAAGGAGGCGCCAAAAAAGACTTTTGCACCGTGTGCGACCAGTGCTAGGACCAGCACTGGCTGGGAGTGTTAGCCCCCAGTGGCGGATCCTCCGCTATGGCAAGGAGCGTCGCCCCACTGCTTTCGAGCAGTGGAAAGGAAATATAAAATGATAATAACTTTAAGTTATTATCATTTTATGTTTCCTTTGTTGGGCGAGGCTGCTCTGCTCAGGGAGCAGGGCAGGAGTGGCTTGCCCACTCCCAAGTGCGCAATGACTTTTTGGTCGGCCCTCTCGGGCTGCCCAAACCAGTCATGCGCACTCTCCCCTTCCCTATGCAGGCTGCATTACAGCCTGCATGGAGAACATGCTCACCCCTATAGCCGCTGGCTGAGCGCCGTCTCACGGCGCTCAGACCAACCACAACGCTGCATTGCAGCATTGTGATTGGCTTAGAGGAGGGAGCCTGGCTGCCTGCTTCCTGTTCCTGAAGTTGGAAGCAGGAGAGCAGGAGGAGGACCAGAGACACGGGACCCGGCCGGCAGAAAGGTAAGTTTTTGTTGTTGTTTTTTTTCCCCTCGTGTGACCCCCCCACCCCGCGCGACACTCTGCGTCCCCGCACCCGCAACCCCACCGCGAGCCATGCCAGCCACCCCTGTTTCCTCCCCCCCAAAGTTCGGGTCTAGTTGCGCCCCTGGCTCCCAGCCAGGATACTTGAACAAATGTAGGCCTGATGGCCCCTTAATTTGGCCTTTGTTTTGGGCCCAGGTGGAATTTAAAATAACAAACCACTTTGCCACCTACACATTGCTGCTCAGAACGTAAGCAGACAACCTGCAGGTGCTGCTGAATGTGTCCCGTGTCTGAAAATTACGCCGGGACTAGTTCAGCAAGTTTCATTTGGGCCCAACTTCTGGGGAGCCGGCGTCCATCCTGTGAAAATAGTGGGTAGATACCTCTACCCGTGTACACCCCCGACTTGTGCCCTGAGTACAATTATTTGTCGTCCTTTCCTGGTATTCATCGACCTTGTCTACATCACCGGGACATTTAATTGACTATAAAGAGTCTAGTCGCTGGGACAGACATCTGAAGACTGTGAATGCGCCATCAAATTCGGAATGTCTGGTCAGCCAATGTTGCACAAACACGCTAATTCCTGTCAAAGAAAAGAGACATATTAACATCCCTCTCCCCTTTCTGTCCTTCAAATGCGTAGGAGGCCTAATGCAGCAGAACTCTCCGCATTAGAAGAGAACCTGGGCTGTGGAGTCATTTCTGCGGCTGCCTTTTCCCCCCTCCAAGACCCCTCTCCCGAGCCTGCCAACTGCACCTGCTAACAGCATCCCTAGGACCAATCAACTGATACTGGGTTGCAGAGGATTCGCCATCTGCAGAAGCGTGGAAGTCGAACTGCAGGTCTCTAAGAGGTCTGTAAAAGGGAGCGCAAGATCAAAGCAGACAGCAGCACGAAGCAAAGCAAACCATTTACCTAATTACCCACCAACGGGCCAAAATCAATTTGGGCAGAAACAAATGTTCTCAGAGAGATGCTTAATAACCATAATTGCAGCACCATTCATTCGGGAACATTTGCACCGGTTTTCCTGGAATAAAGCATAGAAATCCTTTAGAGTTTATAAAAACCTCTATCAAGTGAGGGATCTTCCTGTACTTGTAAGATTTCACACAATAAAGCTACCTTTTCCACTATTCCTTTCTATCACCATCTGACCCAACATTGCTTCAACCAACTTTGGACAGTGGCGATGTATTTCAGCTTGGAATATCACGCTACATTATTGCAGACTCCACAAAATACAAAATGCACAAATATGTGCATTCAGTAGTTGTTTGCTGACTGAGGCGATGCATGCATGTTAAGGCATGATATGTCTCAGTGAGAGCTTCATTGTGAGTGCCCCAGTGTCGGATGTAATATCCATAAGTTCTGGTTCAATCTTACTCAGTGGGGTTTTAAATGTATTGGACATCTGTTCCAGGTTTTGCCAAACATGGGGATAACATGCGGATTTTGGTGTTTACCAGACCAAAAAGAGAATTTTCTGAAGCGTTTTCCCCTGGTAAATTTCGACATGTTTGATCTACCGAAATTTACCTTGGGTATCTGACCTTTATTGCAATCGGTAAATACAGAGTATGGTAAACTTCCCATAAATAGTAATTGTGACTAGGTGTTTGAGCAGTGATCATAAATATCGAGGGCACTTGTAATAAGGTCCTAAGAGCCGTCAGTTCTTTGGTCTGCCATTTCCATGGGTAAATATTTCATCAGTCAGGGCTTGGTTTTAGCCTGAGTAGTGAAGAAATATCTTCTGAGTTCTGGAGGAAGAACTGAATCCAGAAAAAATTCCACCGATGAAATGTGAGGATACTATAACGTGGGTCATTCCTCCAATAGAGTTGCTTCCTGGTTTACCTCTTTCCTCAGAAATCGGGCAATTTTCTATTATCACCCATTTTTAAGTCAGGCTCCAAGTCTCTAGCTGACAACTCATACCTTACCAGCAAACATTTTATACCATGTCATAGAAAGAACAGATGCATGGAAGGCCATTTTCCATGCTGAAACTCCAACTATTAAGCTCTACACTACCGACGATGCACTAGATCCGACAGCTGATCCGCTATCCAAAGGAAAGTCAACAGATGATGGTGTGCTCAGTAGCTAAAGGTATTATTTAGGGGCATGTTTATCAAATAATCATGCAGCGTAGCAAGTCACATTGCTGCGCTGCTCTGCGTGACAGGGAAAGGGTAGGCATGCGCCATACTTAATATACAGTGCATTCCTTTCATTTCCCAGCGCTGGCGCACAATGTGCTGACTAGCGCCAAAACAGTATTTCTTACACCATGGTGCAAGGGTGCCTCGTTGAAAGCAGGATTGTTTTTTAACAGGAAGGAATACTTTTCTGCACAAAAACAATCTCTTGAGGCATATTACTTTTTTTTGGATTCACAATAGTTTTTGAAATACACATATTCTGACCCTCAGAGAAATGTCCACACCTTATAAAAGTAAATGCCTTCCATCGGGTACATATGGTGCGGGTGTATGGGGATACACTGGCATGGGTGACTTACAGATAGCTGAGAATAAATTCTGTTGTAGGCTCTTGGCCATTCCGAAATCCACACCCAGTTTCATCGCATATCAAGAACATGGTCTTGGTTTTTTGGAGGACCATGTATGATTGTCCCCACTTTTGCTGTGGCTCAAAGTCTGGTCTACCCCTGAGACCAGCTTTTCACGCAAGGTGATAAAGGACAGTATGAATTTGACTCAGATGTCTGCCATCTGGTTAGCATATGTTAAAAACCCTTTTTCCCAACTGGGGCTAAGTGACATCTTTGGCCACCCATGCAATATTAATCCCAGGTCAAAAGCGATGGTGAAAGAAAGGTTTCTCAAGGACAGGAATAAGGCAAGAATAGTTAATCCTCTCGATATGGTTTAGATTGTTAGATATGTGCCGATTTCTACCTCCTCAGGGATGGAGCCATATTTATCATGGGTCATAAACACTGAGCATAGATTTTATCTTATACGGCTCTGACTTATCACGGTCCGTTTCCTAGCTGCTTTTCCTAGGTCAGGCACTTGGTTCGCTATGCTCCCATGTTGTGCCTGTGATACTGTTCTCCGCGCAATCCTCTATGCACTTTATACTTTTTTGCACACTTTACTGCACTTTAAGGGCTCTTTTTTATACCCCGTCTTGAGAGATAAGGCTCTTAAGACTCATAAAGAGGGTTTGCACTTTTTACAAAGCCTGTCCGCTCCGACAATCTGCTTCTCTGTTTTAAACTTTTTCCTTGCTGGCTTGAAGCTGAGTAAGAAATATGCTTTATAATTATGCCCTAGCTAAAAGATATATTGTATTATGGATTGTATGTACACATTGATGGAAATGAATTAGACTCTTGGAATTACTTTTATATTGTAAATCTTAACACTTCATGGCCTGTTTTTATTATTTTTAATAAGATGCTTTTATGATTGTATGATTTTTTACTTTTTAGATCTCTTATTATGTTCTTCTTTCTTGATGATTATTGTATCAAGTATTTTATTATGTGCTTCTATAGTCAGATTCTGACCGAATAAAGATTATTGACTTGACTTGACACATTCGAACCACTGGACACATAAACATTCTCTAGGGTACACGCATAGTTAGAGTAAAACAGCTTGATTGAGTACTGACCATAAAATAGGTTCAGAAAAACTCTGCATGAAAAAGCATTTGAAAGGGTAGGCATGGCTTCTCCGTAATAGTGGAGGAGCGTCGCCCCACTGCCAGTAGATGAAAAATAAAATTATAATAAAAAATGTGTATTATCATTTTATTTATTACTGCCTGAGCAGCCTGAGTCTTGGAGTCTTGGGCTGGGCGGGGCCATGCCATGGCAGGGAGGAGTAGTGGTGTGTACTTATAAGTGCCTGGTAGTTTGGCTGGCTGTCTTAGGCCGGCCAAACAGACATGCACACTTATATTTCTCCAACCCAGCTGTGTTGCACAGCTGGGTTGGGGAAAAGCCACAGGCTCCCTGTGCCTGAGCAAGTGTAAGACCAGCCCACTCAGGCCAATCCAGGTGCTTCAGCAGCGTCTGGATTGGGTGGAAAACCTGTGCTGTGGCCCATGGACTTTCCGGGAGGAGAGCTGGAGAGGAGCACCGAGGCGGCCAGCAGCATCAGTGGCAGGTAACTCTTTGTTTTAAAAAAAATTATTATTATTCCCCTAACCTCTCCCGAACCTCCCCTCCACTTTAGAAAGGAGGCCGCCGCCAGTGAGAAAAGGGTAGGTGAATGTAAAACAAGCACTCAGCAGCTAAAGCCAGATGGTAAGAACAGATATAACAATTCTCAATCTTCATTAACTTGACATATTCAGCCAACATTTGGAAGTAAATGTTATAATCATAGACATTCCCAGACTGAGGAACATGTTAAATTCTACTTACATAAGTTTCTTTGTTATCAGGAATTGTTTTGGTCATATTAATCAAGTCTGGTGAAGCATTTCCCTCTCCCTCTAGGATTTAGAAATATAACATCCACCCAACTGCGGACACTGCTACTGCAACTTCTAAAATTACTAGGACATTTATATAACATGTTAATCTTGCTCCAGGTCAAAGAAGATTGTTTTCTTCTTATTACTTGCAATGTCAGTCCTCGATTCCTCTATTCCTACCCTATTGTCTCTAGTCTATCTTGAAATCTACTGTGACAATCAGCTACATGAACTGGATGGCAAGGGCTCTTAGGCTCTCTGACCATTACCCTAATCTTGCATTTTTGCTTTTTGACTTTTGTCATTCTTTAGCCAGGACATCTAGGACATCTTGCATGCCTTTTGTCACTGCAACTTAATTCATGGAGGTTCATCAGTGTCAGTCAAGTACTCATCAGATTCATTGTTGTTCTTCACAAAGTATATCCACTCAGCAGGACCTGTGTACCTCTGATTGTGTTTCTTCTCTCTCTTTGGCCATTGCTCCCTATCTGTCCTAAATCATCACCACTGATTTCCCTTTGTCTTTCATCATCTTGGTCTTCAGGCTCTTCATTAATTGCCTCTGATCTCATCACTTTGGGCAGCACTCTTTTCTTTCTCTTTTCATTTTTCCGCAATGTTTCTTCGCAATGCGCTCTCCTTTCTGTCGTGCTAGATATTCCAGGTTCATGAGACACCAGTTCATCATCAGATGCCGGAGCTCACATTGGAATCTCTCCTGCTCCGTTCTTTGCTTCAGAGGAGCTCTCAACACCCTATTCTTTTTCAGTTCTCCAAGTGGCTCTAGATTCTCGGCATATCCGAAGTCTCAGCCTGTGATCCTGGCTGTCACTCGCTGCTGAGGATTCTGCTTCTTCAAGAGGTTCTGGATCCGACTGTGACTCTGTTGCATGGGGTTGAGAATTCTCAGGCTGATACTCTAATTCATCTTCTGATGGTTCAGAAACTTAAGATCAAGGTGGACTTGAAGAATTAGCGGAGGTTGGCTCTCTTTCTTACTCTTCTCATCTCGCTCTATTTGTATGTGAAGCACAAATCCAGTTAGGCAAGCCTGCACATTTCAGGGCTTTCTTGGTCACTAGGATGACCTAGTACAGCCCTTGACAACATTCTTCCAGGCACATGAACCCAGTCTCCATGGTTCAGGTCATGGCAGGAGGCAGTCTTTACGTCTGGTGCTGCAATGTCACCCTGATGAGAGATAGAACGGACCACATCAGTCAATCCTTTGCAGTACTCATGAACTAGGGGGCTGATTACAATGGCGGGCGGACGTATCGGAAACGGGACCGTCCGACATGCTGTCGGCGGTCCCATAAGAGGCATTACAATGCGACCACCACCACGGCGGTCGCAATGCCTATGTTTTGCATTGCGGCGGGTGCTCCTGGCTGCAGCACCCGCCGCAATGCAAAATGGGGACACCTGACATATCCCTGCACTACGTAGCAGGCACCATGCGGTGCCTGCCACATGGTGCAGGGATATGGTTCCCCCTAATGCCCACAGCTGAGGGCCAGGTAGGAAGGGGGGCCCACTACGGGCACCCAAAGACCCTTTCCGCCTGTCTGTTCATGGCGGGTTAACCGCCATGAACAGGCGGGCAGAAAGGGACATCATAATCTCTACGCCAGTGCCTGGTAGGCACCACCACCGTTGTAGAGATATAATTCCCCTCCGATGGTCTGACGGGTGCCTTGAGCCCGTCAGAACCATGGCGGTCGGTCTTTCCGCTTGCCAACAAAACGCCGCCATTGTAATATGGCGGGCGTGAAACCTGCTTACGATGGCGGTGAGACCGCCACTGACAGGCTGTCGGTGGCAGTCTCACCACCATCGTAATCAGGCCCTAGGTCATCAGTGATATTCACAAGTGCAGCTTCTGGAACAGAGGGAAATTGCATTGATCTTCCCATCAATACTTCATGCGGGGAGAGTCAGGTCCTTCTGCCTGGAGAACTTTGAATGCTCATCAGTACCAGGGGGAGTGCTTCTGGCAAATAAAGAGATGTAGAAGCGCAGGCTTTAGCTAATTCTACCTCGATTGTTCCATTTAGTTTCTCTAAAATGCCGGAGGTTTCTGGTCTGTAACTTCAATGGAATCTCTGGTCAATGTCTATGGCTGTACATAGTAGCTGCATCACCTAATTTTTTAAGTGAGTCCTTTGCGGGATTAATTCCCTCAGGGGTAGTTTGGAAACTATCTGACTATCCAATCTCCTGGTAGGGTAGACCTCAACCCAGTGGGAAAATAAGCATATAATGACAAATATGTACCTCAGTTGGTTGCAACGGGGCATCTCCCAAAAATTGATCCAGAGACGATTAGAAGGGTCATCAGATTTTCCTATGTGACTCATTGTCACAACAACTCTTTTCCCCACATTCTTTCTCTGACATGTCATACATCTCTGTCATAAATTCTCAGCCATAATCCAAAATTGAGGATTGCACCAAAACCGCTTGAAAGCCTGGACCATTCCATCGCAACTGACATGGGTCGGCCATGCATATGTCTCATCATGGCAGGCAAAATGGAATCGGGCAGAACTGGTTTTCCTTCCCAAGAAACCCAAATGTCACTGGCATCTTTCACACAACCCACCTTTTCCCATTTCGTCTTTTCAATTTCAGGGGCTTCATGTTGCAATTCTCTCAGTTCATTACAGGTCCGTACTATGTTCAATAACATATTTGAGACTGTCCCTTCTTCTGTAGTGCATGGTTTATCCAAGTGGAATGGGGAGAGGAGTTGGCCTAACGGTTAGGGCAGTCGACTTCAAATCTGGAGAACCGGGTTCGAGTCTCGGCAAGGACGCGCAACATCCTGTCATTCTGGGCAAATCACTTAATCTCCCCGTGCCTAACAAAAATGAATGTGTCCTCATGTAACGCAACTGGTGCTCGTGTGAAGCGCTCTGATACCCGATACCTTCGGGTCAAGTTTGCGCTATATAAAACTCAGTAAAAAAAAAAAAAAATGTGCTGGACTCAAGGGCACAATATTGGGCGACTTCATCTGCTTATCGATTACCTCTGGTGACCAAGTCATCGCCACTCTTGTGTGCAGCACACTTCACAACAACTATCTCCTTTGGTAATTAGAATGTATTCGATAAATTTGAGATGTAAAAAATCCATCTGTGACCACAACTGTCCAAAATCAATATGCTTTGGTGAGGGCAATGATTTCCGCCACTTATTTTGAAGTTGCATGGCAGAGGTAGGATGCTTCTACAATTTGATTACAGATACAGATGGCATAGGCTGCTCTTAAAATGCCACACTGTCTCTCAAACAGGAGCCATCAACAAATAATATATGATCAGATTCGGCCAGGGACACACCCAATATGTCTGGTCACGGTTTGGTACACAATTCAGTGACATCTATACAATTGTGGTCAAACTCATATTCATTATCTTCATCTGGTGTTGGCAAAAAGGTAGCAGGATTGAGGGTATTACACCTCCTCAATGCAAAAATTTCCGCAGCAAGAATGATTCTCTCATAGCGAGTTAGACAGCTATTGGTCAGATGCTGTCTGCATCATGAGAATTTCAATGGAATGAGGAACCAAAACTATCAAGAGGTGGCCCATTACAAATTTCTTGGTCGGTTGTATATTCAGACCAACTGCTGAAACATCTTTGAGACAACCAGGTAATGCTGTGGCTACTGGGTGAATGGTAGCTGAAAAATAAACCATACGTTTTGCCTCACCATGAGTCTCTGTCAACACAAATAATCCACACCTATCTGATTTATGACAGAAAAATACGAATTATTTGTTGTAGTCTGGCATTCCAAGAGACGGTGCACTACACAGCAGATTTTTAAGCTCTTGGAAGGCCGCCATGCAATCATCATCCTTCGGCACTGAGTTATTGACATCGATCTGCATGAAAGGGAAAATTTGGGAATCCATTCTCAGCAGTATCCTACCATTATCAAAAACATTCTTACCTCTCTTTGTTTGGTGGGAAACTTCATTTTAACAACAGTTTCAATGTGCTCATGGGACATTCAACTGGTCCCTTTCAATCTGATATCTCAGGTATTTGACTTCATTCTGGCATATTGTAATTTCTCTGGAGAAACTTTATGCCCATTCTCAGCAAGGTAGTTGAGCAGTGCTATGGAGTCTTGTCTGCAAGCTTTTTTGTCAATGAGGCCACAAGAAGGTAGTCAATATATTGAACTAGACTGTAGCTACATAGCATCTGTAGGGTTTCTAGGTTTTTCTTCAGGATCTGATTGAAGTATGAGGGGCTTTACGTATACCCCTGAGGAGCGTGACACCACACAAGAGTTTTCTCTTGGATTCTGAATTTGATTTGAAGAGGTAGTGACTCCCTTTGGGCAAGGGGAAAGAAAAGAATGCCTGACATAAGTCAATGACCATGAACTACTCGGCTTCTGAAGATATTTGGACAGGATCATGGCTAGATTCGGTACAACTGGATATCATAGGATGACAATTTTGTTTATTTTACAGAAATGCTGCACTATTCTTCACTTCTTATTAGCTTTTTGCAAGTCCATAATCGGAGAGTTACTTGGACTCCCTATCACTTCTCTGAGGATGCCCTATTCAACCATATCCTCAATGATCGGGGTGATACCAGATATATGGCCTCTTGGGTCAACTTCTAGGGTCGTGTCTGAGGGAAAACTGTATCAGATCTGAGGGTGATCTTTAGAGTCTTTGCATCCTTGATTAATCCCACCTCTCTGCCAGTGAAATACCACACCTCTATTCTGAATAATTTTTTTAAATGTCAGGATGTAAATCTTCCTTTGTAAGGACAGGGTACAGTCTCACTGTGGACTCTTGGGATTTTAATTTTAATTCAGCGTCCGCAGCTTGGGACTCTATTTCTACACCATCAGGTGTACAATAGATCACACAGTTGAGTTTACAAACCAAGTCTCTACCCAACAGATTTACAGGACTTGAATCGCAAATCACAAATTTGTGATGGTCTCGAATGGTGCCCATTTTCACTGGAACAGTAGCTGAAACCTGGTTAGTGTGCCCCTGATCCATGATACCTAGAACTTGGACTTTCCTTCCCGAGAGGGGTACGTTCAGGACCTCAACCATCCTGACGGTTCAACAAATGGCTCTGGTGTCAATCAGAAAGGACATGGGACATTTGTTAACTTCAACTTTCACATACGGACTACTCTGATCCACTTCCAGAACTGTGCCGAGTACTCAATCCTCCTTCCACCTCAGGCACCATCATTGGGCCTCCTCAAATCCAACGGGACTCTCAAACATGATTGGAACCTGGGGCACAGTAGTAGCAAATAGGTTCTGATGAGTTTTGCTTGGGGGTGGAATAGAGTGCTTCCACTTGCATCAGGATGAGTACCACAGAGCTTGGGGCAGTACCAGTCTTGGGCCCCTTGGATTAATTCCATGGGGCTTCTGTTGGACCTAGCCCTCTCTGAAAGGTCACCCTCAAACCGTTTGCCTTTTTCCCTCCAATTTTTTAATGCTTGTGCTCACTCCTCTAACCATCGTTCAATTGACTTACACCTGACTGGCATATTTCATTTATTTATAAGTCCCTTGTAGAGTGATATACCATATATTCAGGTCCTGTAAATTAAATACTACCAGTGGACCTGAGGCATATATTCTGCCACCCACTTAAGTAGCCACTTAAAACTTGTTCCTGGTCTGCCATTGCATCCTGAATGCAGTTTCAAACTGCCAATTCGACTTGGCAGCAATGTTCCCTCTAATTTTTTCCCTCTGTGTGCGGCAGTGTAGGGTCTCTGTGCGCTGCAGCCATGGCTATGTGCGCCAGGAACCAGACCGCGTGTGTGTGCAGCGCCAGATATCACTCCAAACTTTTGCTTGAAAAACCAATCACCCCGCAGCCCAGCTCTGTTAAGAAGAGAAATTGTATTCCTCTGTCTGATGTAACATTTCCTATACATTGATTTACACACTATGATTCAGTGTCTCTGTGTAATGTGCATGCGATGTAAAGTGCTTAACACCTTTCACTGGTATGAGTGGCGCTAATAACAAAATAAATATGAAAGAGAGAGGGGTTACGGAGACTTGAGGGGCACTGTTAAAGGTTGGTAATGAGAGTATCCATGGCGGAGGTGGTCATTGGGGCGCCAACAAATATTTTCACACCAGGCGCCACCAGCACTAAAGCCTGCCCTGTTCAAATGGCACTAATAATTACAGTGGAATTATGAAAACGTCCCACATTGCAATTTGAAACCTTGGCAGCTATGTTGCTGCATTTCTTTTCTTAATACGGCTGGGCTGCGGGGTGATTGTGTGCATTTGTTAAGGTTTTTGTGTTAATTGCAGCTCATGATGGGTGCTGCGATTAACATGAAAACTTTAACAAAGGCACAGGGATATCTTAAGGATTTTGAGGGCCCTGGGCCAAACTTATTTCTGGGGCCCCTGATCAGAACAGCTTTTGATTTATGATCCAATTTCAGCTTTTTTCATGTCCTTTCTGGCCAGGTCACCGACACTGCAGAGGCACGCTGGTCCAAATTCTAAATGTGCTTCCATCTAATATTCAGGGATAGTAATATGTGTTTTCAAAATTGTAACATAGCAGCCAGAAGGAAAAGGAGAGGAGACTAGTGAGAAACAGGATTTAGTGGCGGAGAAAGGGGGAGAGAGGAACAAAGGAGAAAAAAAGTCATGGCGCAAAGTTGAGAAATGGAGAAGGGGGTAATGGAGAAATTGGTAAGAGAGGGACGGAAAAAGAAAGGCAGCCAGAGGGTCTGGAGAACTGGGAGGGAGAACGGAGAATGGAAAACCAGTAAGAGAGAAAGCAAAGAACAGGCAGCGAGAGGGAAATGGAGACAAGAATGGGATGGGGGAGAAGGGGAAAGTGGGTAAACGGGGAGTGGGACAGATATGAGGAAGAGGAAAAAGAAGAGAAGGAAACGGCGAGAGCAGCTGAGGAGTGGAACAAAAAGGACAAAAGATATGTCAGAGAAGACAGCGAGTGTGATATGGCAAGGCTTCAGAAGTAGCATCTCTGCATATCGACGTTGGGGTTCTAAAGGAGACTTTTTTGCCATCTTGTCATTTCTAAACGCTCGCTCTATGTAACCGTGTTCACTTGAACAAATTAAGAAGGGTGGAAGGCTGGTTAGGCCTTGCCAAGATTTTGAATCTTGCCAAGATGCAGGTCTGAGCAGATGGCAGCTGCAAGTGTGTAAATGACTGATCCATCTGTCGGGAGTATTCTCTTTACTAACACTTGCTCATTTCCTACAACACTCTCCAAACCACTTCCTGCAGGCATGAGCTCGGGCTGCAGGTGCTATGAATGGACTAGTCTTGCACTGGCACGGAGTCTATCCAGAGTGACCCCCCTGCATGGAAGACCCAACGCTTCTCGCAGCTTTTGGCTTCCACCGAGAAAGCTCCCTTGTTCGTGACATTTCCTCCTGGTAGTCTCCAAATCTCACATGTGGTGCCAGGTCTCATGTGCTAACTGGCAGATTTAGAATCAGCACCTAAAGTGCCCTTCCTCACATTCTGATTGTGTGATGTTCCTAGCTGTTAGTGGGTGACTTATGAGGGACACTACGTTCAGGGCTTTAAGTGGGCCGGGTCTCACCGGTGCTGAGCACCGGCAGTTTTTTAAAGGGGGTCTCGAAACGGGTCTCTATCGGGCTCTGTTTTGTGCCCTGGCACAGGCGGTCCTCTTTTTTTCCAGACTGCAGTGACAGCAGGCACATCCATGTGCGCGTGCTCACACTGCTCACTTCTCACTAGTGGAGAAGTTATGGCATGACGTCATGCCAGGTGAGCGTTGTAGGGGAAGGGAAATCCTTCAAAGAGTCATTTTCTCTCTGGATTTCCCTTCTCTTTTTGAAACTCAGGGGCAGCAACATTGTCGTGGTGTCACCAGGGCTTTAAATGGAAGCTTTTTCAATATTATATACAAGCCATAGTTGCTGCTTATTTATCTTATGCAACTAACAACCACTGACAAAGCCAATAGTCCGACTTGTTGTAGGTATCATGTTACTTGTTGTATCATATCTGGATGCAATGACAGAAACAGCAAAATACAAGTCGGGCGGCACACTATGCTAAACACAGATTTTTTTAGGTTAGATGTTTTTAAGCCACGCCCTTAATTACATTGGCCACACCCCTTTGTGAGACCCCCCAGTTTTTTCATCCCACTTAAAGCCCTGGATAAAGGGAAATGATGCTGATTTAGGCGTAACATAATATTGTGTCAGACTGGACATATATCTTCGTTTGGGGATTTAAGCAGTTGTAACCCGAGTGAATTGGAATGTGAGTGTAAGGAATAAAGGGCGCTTAATATTCAGATATGATTAAACCCTGTGTGCATAATCTCAAAGCACCAGACGAGTACAACTCAGAGCTGCCCTTATGAAGAGTGTTGCACTCTCAGCCGCAGGGCATCTGAGTTCAAGTTCCGTAGCTGTAATTGCCTTCTGCAGGAGTTACTTACTGGAGGGCCTCAGAGCAGGTAAACAGGCATGAGTCAGCAGTGGCACATTAGAGTTTATAAGTGCCAGCCAGGGAAAGGCATAGGCCGTAGTTAGAGAGGGAGAGAGAGAGTAAGAGAGAGAGAATAAACACCTTAGACAATGTTTTCTTCAGAAAAAAGTTGTATCATAAATCTGGATGCAATGACAGAAACAGGAAAATACAAGTCGAGTGGCACACTATGCCCAGCACAGACAAGTTGAATAAGTCACACAATCACCCCCAAGCTGTGCTCTATTAAGAAGAGAAATTCAGCAAGTCTACAAACAGGGGTGTGCTTCACACGCCGTGTTTGTAGAGTTGCTGCATATCTTTTCTTAATAGAGCTGGGCAGCGGGGTGATTGTGTGACTTAGCTAAAGTTTTCAGGTTAATCGAAGCGCCCGTCAGGAGCTGCAATTAACAAGAAAACTTTAACAAAGTCACACAATCACCCCGCAGCCCAGCTCTGTTAAGAAGAGAAATTCAGCAAGTCCACAAACAGGGCGTGTGCTTTACACGCTGTGTTTGTACACTTGCTGAATTTCTTTTGTTACTAAAGCGCTGCTGTGGGCAGATTGTGAGCTTTTGTTTAAAGTATTCGTGTTAATCGCAGCTCGTGACGGGCGCTGCAATTAACATGAATACTTAAACAAAAGCACACAATATGCCCCGCAGCGCGCTCTAGGTACAAAAGAATAAAGCAAATGCCCTCCATAATCCCACAGGCTGCCGCAAGACTTACCTGCCGCTCCCTCGTCTTCTTTTCAAATTAGTTTATTCCGCCCAGGAAATACCCATTTTTCGCGCCACTCGCTTTATTAAAAGCAGCGGTGCGAATGCTCTTGCGGGATCATGTGCTGTGTGTGCGTGCTCCACACACGGCACTGCGCGCTCATGGCAACAGAGGTGCGCGGGCACGCATGCGCGCAGCTTAATGGGAACAGTGCTTGGCAGTATGACCCCCGTGCCAAGCCTTAAACTCCCCTTTTATTACACAAAGGCCACCCATACGGTAGGCCCTAGGTAGTCATAGTGCAGGGTGTATTGTAATTAAAAGGTTGGACATGCACTTTCAAGTTTTACATGTCCTGGTAGTGAAAAACTCTTGAAGTCATGTTTCACTACTGTGAGGCCAACCTGTCCCATAGGTAAACATTGGGTAGCATTATTAAATTTAATACGTGCTAACTTTTTTATTGGCACCAGATAAGCTTTTCATGTTTGATATCTATGGAATTGTAACAAACAATCTTCTTTAGTGGAAAAGAAGTTTGATTTTACATTACAATTTTGAAAATGCATCTTTTAAAAAGTTGGCATTTTCCTGCCCTTAGCCATCTGGTGCCTTTACCCTCTCCTGGGTCACATGACTGGTTGTAACTGACAGTTAGCCTTTGCAAATTCCTCCCACATAGTCACACAATAGAGGGGTTAGGTGTGCCTGGACTGTGCTCTGCTTTCGCACAAAGGACTTGTCACCACTACTTTGTTAATGAAGCCAGCTTGGAGCCAGGACAGGGGAGGTGGGAAACTTCAATAACTTCGAAGGAAATGCTCTAAAAACTTCTTCTACTTCAAAGCTGGCACCATATATGCATATTGGACCCTGAGACCCAAGTCTTCAGTACACCCTTGAACCTGTGGAAGCTCCAGAAGAATGACTGCTATGCTGCTTCGCTGCCAGAAGAACTGCCATTCTGCAGCCCTGTTACTCTGCTGCTCTGCTGCTCTGCTGCCTGCTGGCCTGCTTGCTAAGAAGGAAGACTGGACCTACAGAAGCAATTGTTATGAATCGATTTACATTTTCCACTATTAAATTGCATAAGAGTATTCTTCTGATTAATTTATCTTTCTTGCATGACACCATGCACAATCAACAAGACATTCAAACAAAACATCAACCACTGTCCATGTTGGGACTCAATAATGGGATTACATCTGTAGGCTGGCCCTTAGTGTATCAAATTTCACCTTCACACCCACTAGAAGCCAATGCAAAGGGCCTGATTATGAGTTTCGGCAGTCCTGGAGGGGGCAGCACTCCACCGCCCCCCTGCAGGACCGTCGAAACTCACCGCTGCCCACCCACCAGATTATAAGCAATCTTGTGGTCTGCGGGAAGGGCAGCGTGATGATCCTGCCGAGGTGCTGTTTAAAGGCTCAGTGAGAGCCTTAAACAGCAACGCCGCAGGGCTGCCAGTGCCCGTCCTGCATGGGAAGGAAAGCACCATGTTGTGCATTCTTTTCTGTGCAGAAACTGGGGATGCAAATCTACAGGAGGGCACAACATGTGACCCCCTGCATGCAACCCCATGCACAGGGGCAAGAGGGGGCCTTGTAGGGTTATATGGCCCCTTTCTGCCCACACCGCCAGCAGTTATATGGAGAAAGAACCTCCATGACACCGCTAGCAGTGAGGAAAGTAATAATATCAATGGCGGTGCCTCAGACACCACCAAGCATATTGCAGCCCTCAGACTGCCACGGGACTGGGAAAGTGTGCAAAGTGCCTATAGCAAACAAGAAACAAGGTTAATTAAGAAAGATGCATGCATTTGTTGACTATGTGGAGCTTGACGAGTGCACATTGTGGAAGACCTAACGAGACACCACTGGGGCAGCCAAAACGGGAGATGACAGGGATATTATCATCTTTTGTGCAGCTGCAATTGTTCAAGTATTTAAAAAGGTTTCTGTGACCTTAAATGAGCCTCCTCGATGCAGCATGAGCCAGCATGAACAAGGTGTGTGCCCTTCCCACAGGGATCAGCAATAGTGGAAGCATGTTCCATTCAATGCTGGGGAAGCATGATGTATCCTTTGCATTCACTAGAGCACATAAGAGTTTAGAAAGTTTCAAAAGAAAGACATAGGGCAAATAATTTTTTGACTCTTTAAACCTCTCAGCAGTTAGTCCCCTGGCAGTAGCATCGCCAGGGTGCCTGAACCCTAGAGCGAGGAAGGAAATGGGCAACTGGGCTATTGATTGAATTATAAAATGCAGTAATAATCAGGGTTCAATGGGTCTCTGGGTCCCAGTAGCACTTCACTTCTGCACCAATGGAAGTTATGCCTCTGGTTTTCAATAAAAGTTTTAAAAGGTGCTAACTGCACTCCAGAGATGACTGGAGATCCCTTTAGTGCAGAAGGAGATGAGGGACCTTCGGCTATCGAGCGCAATCAATCAAATAAGGCTTCACACACCGAGCCACCTGCTAATAAAAGCCAGCCAAGAAATCAGAATGAGGTACAAGTATGCAACAACTCTGATTTAATATTTGTTGTTGGACATGGCCCTTTTTGCAGGGTCTTCCCCAGATTGTTGCCTCCTGTTGCTGAACCCATTTTGGTTGCAGTAGGACTCTGTGCACTTTTTCCTTGCTAACCAGTAGCAAAGTGCTTGTGCCCTCTCCCGAAAAACATGGTACAATTGGCATCTTCCCGATTGATACAGATAATTTACCTGTAAGTCTCTAGTAAATGGTACTACATGTATCAAAGGCCTGCAAATGAAATGCTACGAGTGGGTCTGCAGCAAACATGTCCCGGGCCAGCCACTGTAGCCTGTAGTGAAGTTTTCAACTGCCAGTTCGCCCTAGCAAAATAAACCTTTTGTCAGGCCTAAACCTTCCTTTTTCATACATATCAGTCACCCCTATGATAAGCCATAAAAGCTTATAGGCAGAGTACATTGTATTTAATAAGTAGGTCCCATGTAGTTAAGCTTTACATGTCCTGGCAGTAAAATACTCCTAAGGTCGTTTTTCACTGTTGTAAGGCCTAATCCCTCCCATCGACTAACACTGAGTTACCTTATTACATTTAATAAGTGACAACTTTCGATAGGGAGCAGATTTGGGGATAGGACAGGTTTTCCCCCCACACACAAAGGTTGGCACGAGGTATAAATATTGGACCTCCAGAGCCACTCTTCAGAACACTCCTGGAGCTCTCGACATGACAGAAGAATGACTGCACTGCCTCCAGAGGACTGCCCTGCTGCTACCAGAGGACTACCCACCTGCTTCAGGACTGCCCTTCTCTCTGAGAAGGAAGACTGGACCTGCTCCTTTCATCCCAGGCTAACCTCAGGGACTCCAAAGGTCAGTTGGTTGATCTCTTTTCTGAGCTACAGGGACACAACAAGCTCCAGAAGCCTCCCTACAACTGCCCTGCTGAACTACAAAATTGGACCTGCTTGGACCTGCAACTAAACCTGCCTGAGTCCTGCTGGCCTCTACTGCAGTGAGTTCCTGATCCCCAAGAGGTGCCTCCCCAGGTCCTGGGCCCTTGGCTGGCATAATTTGAGCTCCTCCCAAGAAGAAAGGTTACATTCTAAAGTTTTGGGCTCTTTGAGAAAGGGCCCTTTTGTGCCCAGACTCTGCCGCCTGAGATGACCGCCACCGCGAAGCTCTGGTGAAGATCTGCTCTTCACGCTACTGCAATTTCATGTAACAAACAGCAAAGCAAGATCTGCACTTGGGCTACAGCAATGACAGCCTGTGGTGACTGTCAACATGAAGCTATAGCAATGACCCTCAGTGATGCCTTGACCGACTCTTAGAGCTACAGTGATAACATCCCTTGCCGCACGGACTGCTCTTCACGCTCTCCATGCACCTCACTGCCTTCTCCATTGCAAACGTGACTCCTCACGCCAGACTTCGAGAAGGTAACTTTTTAACTGGATTAACCTGGTTTCTGTATCCGGCCAGTGCTTCATTTCAGTAGATCTGAATGTGAGACTTTCCAACGGTCTAACGCGACCAGATGACCAGATGACCACACAAAGCACTTTGTGCTTTTAGGTGCTATTTTTGCCTAAAACTGAAACCTCTGAACTATCCGGTTCTGCTGACTGGATTTTTGTCTTTCTGGTATCATTTCATTTATAAAAATTGACTCTATCTTTCTAAATTGGTTTGGGATGTTTCTTGTGTTGTGTTTTTACTTTATTACTGTTTGTGCTCTGCATAAATACTTTACACACGGCCTTTAAGTTAAGCCTGATTGCTTTGTGGCAAGCCACCAGAAGGTTAAGCACAGGTTAATTTAGCGACTTTTGTAGTTCACCCTGAAAAAAATTGTGGTTGTTGCCGGAGTAGGGTTTCCACCCACCTCAACCAAAAACTAATTTTCTTATATTTGTAAATTGGGGTCATCAATCTGGATGGTGGATATTCTGGATTACGAGTTTTACTATTCAGTGGCTAGACAAGGCAAGGTTCAACAAAAAATTATGCAGCTGTTCTTTTAAGAGCCTTCCTTAAAATGAAGTGAGACAAACTTTAACAAACTCATTTTGTTTCACTAATTTCTGTTTCAGAAAAGATTAATTATGGTCAAGCATGCCTGCGTGCACACACACGCACACACACACACACGCACGCACGCACACACACACACACACACACCCCACCCACATCTCTGTCATCCACTACGTTGTCAAGCTAGACCTAAGAAACACTGTGCTGGGAACAGGAAAAAGTGAAGAACACGAAAAGAAAGAGTGGTTTAGGATAAGGCTAAAAAATAAAAAAGGCAGTTCTAAAAAAATCAATTAAGAATTATGCACCCAATAATAATTCAAGAATAAAAAATTTAACAGAAGAAGTAAAACCTCTTAAAAAATAGACCCCTGAACAAAGGGGCCATGTGAATTTTAGGGGACAGTTTACCCAGGGTTCAGCTGCTGCACCAGTGCGATTTTACACTGACATCATTTACATTGACTGACCCGTGTAAAAGCAACATTTTGCACTAGTTGATTGGGGCAAATCATGATACAAGATTGCATCAGCACAGGAGCAATCCATGTTAACCTTCCCAAGATGCCCAAGGATAGGGGCAGCTGCATGCTGGTGTTTTTGCAGTTTAGATGTGAAGCACCTGATATCCTTTGCGAGATGAAGTTCAAGGAGAGATGCCATCATGCCCAATGATAGTGCCAAGTTGGCACCAACCGCCTCTACCCACCCTGTCCTACGCTGACTTGGTTTTGAAATGGAAAGGTGCTCTCAGCACAGTTAAACTTATTTTGATTTGAAAGGCAGAGTACTAGCACATCCCTGCAAGAATGCTATAACGTTAATGGAACTGTACTGACATACCTAAGAAGGAAGCAAATACTTTCTAATAAAGTGCGTGCACTTACATTCTCCCCTTTAGAAGTCGCTTGATATTTTTCAGACAATTGGTCTTGTCCTTCCTAAGAGATATGGCAGCTCCTCAAGTATGTGTCAATTTTGTGCTGAACAAAAACTGAACCCATGTGCATGTTTTTATAGAAATTACTTCTCTTGATGTATAATACATCTCTAAAAGTGCAATTTCTTTCATATCTTTGTGTTTTCAGCAATGACTTTCCCAAATCTTTTTACTGTTAGAGAGCTGCAAAATGTAAATGTAAATTCCACTTCTTTAATATTTTGTGACCTAGATTTATAACGGTGTACTTCTAAATTCTGATTACAAATGTGTATGTAAATTAGAAATGCTGGTTCTTAACCAACTTTATTTTCTAACTCAAGGATAAAAAAGTGCTTTTCCCCCCAGTTCGGCAAGTACATTAATGTTCACTTGAGTTCAAATGACGTCTCAAAATGCCAATGTTATAGCTTGATGGTAAGGGCCACACTCACAAAGAAAAATGACCTGTGGCTCATGGCTCATGGTACAGATATCCACTTATGCAAATGGTAGTCACAAAAATATTTTGCGCAAAATGCCCACTGCTAAAATATGGGGTCACTGAAATAATATCAATGCATACAATATTGAACCACAAAAATATCAGAAAATAAATATTGTTAAAAAAAATATCGCCTTCCTATACTTATCTAATAAAAACACAAATTTCGAGAACACAAATATCGACTATCAGGAAGAGGGGTGGGAGCACACCGCTTCACCTCCCAGCAAGGTTCGCCCCTGGCATTCTGGTTAATGCAGTCTCTTGTTGCTTGCTTTGCTCTAGTATTCAGAGTGTTTCGCCAGAGTTGGCGCAGATAGTGCTGATCTCTAGACACGTGTTTCTGGTTCCTTAACCGTCATCAGTAGAGATTACAGACTATAATAATATTGCCAAAATAATTACATTAGCATTAATAAACATGAAAAAACAACTATTTATGGAAAACAATTATTTAAAATAAAACATTTGAACAAGTTTCAATTAAAAATAAATATATTCATCACTACTAAATTTACAATGCACCCCAATGCAATATATACTTACATTCATAACAATATAACCCCCAAAAATATTTCCATTAACTACAAACATTTATACAACAGTTGTCCTTGTCAGGTCGAAACGCATTGGTGTAGCAGTGTTCTCTGAATAAAGAAGAATTTGTAAGGATTCATCTGAGGCCGGCGTTATTTGCAGATACAAAACGTTTATGGGCTCAAAGGTTCAACCCATCGCCAGCACCCGCAGTTGAGCACGCCAGGACTGAACCTGTTTGTGCGAAAATATATATACATATATATATTTATATAAATAGAAAAAGAATCAATGAATTATTTAATTGCAATGCACATATATATATGGTTATCATAATCTGATTTATTTTTATGTAACAGAATTCGATCTGGCTACACATAACATTACGACCTATCCTGTTGCATGTTTGTGTAGACATCACTGGGCTAGCCCATTCAGGGCATAATTTAAAATCCTAACATCAGGTCTGTGAGAGAGACATTGAGCAGATAAATGAATTGTAATTTGGATATATTACATTTGGCAACATCGTATAAGTATCCTTGGCAAGCTCACATTTTAAGATCACGTCTGCCCACAAGAACAATTGTACGAGTTAGACATGTTAAAATGGCCGACCCCAGTGCTACACATAACAAATAGGCAAATGAAATGTAGTCCGTTTTTCATTGTTTACTCATATGAGCTGCCCAATTAAATCAGTACATGATAAAAGGTCCAATTGTAACCATGGACCCTGACATTGACAAAGGCCAGGAGGCCGAAACGAATTTTGTCAGCTTTTTGATTGTTAGAATTCAATTAATTGAATTGAATAAAGAATTGATTAATATCAAGCCTCAGAGTGCATGGCATACCTTTGTGGAGGACTGAATATATATACATATATATGTGCCTCCACATGCAGAGTCCCAGGGCAGAAACAACGCGGTCTGACCAAGGCTCCGGCAGCCTACAATAGCTTTGCATTGGTACCTCCTAGATCAAATGATACACCCAGACACTCCTGTTTGCTGCAAAGTACCAAATTATTTGCAAACCGGTCGCAAATTAACGGTATTTTGCAGCACACAGGAGTGCCTGGGAGTATCTTTTGATCTAGGAGGTTTGAAGACAAATTGGTGAGGAGCCAATACAGTAATCAAAAGAATACCTGGCTAGAAAACCTGGCTTCTGGAGAAGCACAAATTGTAAGGCCTGTACAATTGGGATAAATAAACAGGAATACCAATTAGCTAATGGCCAACACAAAACGATCAAACAACACATTACATGCAGAAGTCGCTCCACTATCTATATAATTGAATGCCCCTGTGGCCTAAAATACGTTGGAAGTACGGTGTGTGAAACCGAAAAAGAATATTGGAACATATCCGAGCAGCTACTAATCTAGATAAGAGCTATGCAGGGGCCAAACTTATGGAACTTGCACATAACAGTGACTGGCAGCAACTCAAATGCTATGCCATGGATCATGTACTTGAAATGGAGCGTGGTGGAGATAGGGTGAAAATTCCCTGCCAGAGAGAGTCCAGACACATCATGGAGATAGTTCTCTCGCTCCAAAAGGTTTAAATTTGGACGAGGAACTGCATATCCATTTGTAATTTGTAAATCAGGGGTCATATATTAGTAGTATATACAAATTACAGCATATACAACAAGAATGTTTCAATGTATTCAAATGTTGTTTCATTGTACTCAATATTTTGTTCCAACGGCCAATCTAGGGTAGGAATAGGTGTATATGACCCTCGTTTCTCTCTTTTCTGCCCCTCAAACTGTGTCTTTGCCTTTCCCCTCCTCCTCCAGTCTCATTCGAGCTATGAGCAGTAAATCAATCTTTGCCTTTCACTGTCTTCTCCTTCAACTGTTTCATTGAAGTAATAGGTTGGTAGTAGGGATTTTTAAGCAAAAAGATACAAAGCTTGTGATGCAATGTTTCTTATTGTTTCTTTGTTTGGTTCAATGATAAAAAGTGCAACTATCCTTCGGGTACTATTCTTCACTGCTAATTCGACAATGCCTTACACCTTGGTAAATGTATTTACAGCATGCTATACAATTCACAAGTGCATATCAGTGTAAGTGTAGGGCCTGGCACATGACAGGGGCACTAGAGCCTTATATTATGTGCAGTCAGGGTTGGCGCTACATTAGCATAGTGATAATTTGCCCTGGTCGCATAGATAAGATTAGCACCAGAGCAGATTGCTATTTGAAGTGCTCCGCTAAGCTTCCTAAAGTAATGTTTGGTTGGGCATAATAGTAGATTTAATTGGCAATGACCCCGTACAGCTCTGGTCATTATTGCAGTGGGTCTTGTACATGCGGCATGTGCACTGGAGCTGAAGATGTAGGAGCAAGGGTTGACGTAACATTTCCACCATGAGTATCTGTTTCCCAACTGTAAGCTTTCAGTAGGCACTTGAGCTGACATGCTTAAATCGCAATTATTAACCATCATAGGATGCGATAGAACAGAGTACTTACCGGATGCTTCACAATGTGAAACACAGTAATCTAGATCATTGTTTTTTTAAGTACAGCAATAACGAAGGTGGTTACATGGGCCGACCCAGGGAGAGTGTAACATGCATATGTTTAGCAGGCACTGGAGTCATAACATGAATTGGGATCAGTACAAAAAGTCCTCATTAATGAGACCCAGGGTTGTTTCAAACTACTTGTACCAGCATGCCTTGTATGGGTATGTGACTGCAAGCACCACTTTATGAACTGTAAATGTTATATTGTTAACATTGTATCATGCTAATAGGTTACTGGTAACCATTCTGTTTCAATTGTTATAATCTTCACTGAATTCTCGGGTGTACAGCTCTGATTCAATGTTGAATTGAAATGGAAAACAGACCCGATGTATAGATAGATAGTTTATTTCGACCAATCATATGATCATTACAACAGCATACAAAACATACATTTAAATACAAAACTTTAAAAGACAATCAGATAATAATTACTACATCCATTTTAAACCCCCACCTCAGATAAAAAGTTTAAAAATAGCATCAAGAGGACATATACGGGGATTAAAAAGGTCAGTTGTCTAAGGACATCACCACATTAAGTTCATTTCAGGGCCTTGGATCTCAACCACCATGCATACAATAAAAATCTTGAGAAGGCAAAGACAATGCACTGTGAAGTGTCAGATCGTAAGATCCGAAGAGCTTCCATTGGCCTGGAGAAAGAGAACAATCGGCAGACTGGAATGATCCAAGCTCTCCTGATAGCCTTGTACATAGGACAGAAGAAGAGAAAGTGCTCGATGGATTCTTCTGCACTTAAGCATATTGGGCAGATAGGCGATAGTCCAGCATTTGTCCATTTGCATTTCCAGAGATTCAATGGAAGTGAACCAAATCTTAATTGAATATAAAGTGCTCGTGCATGCGGGGTTCTATTTGATCCATAAAGGGTTCAAGATTAAAACTATATTTTACATCTAAAAATTGCATTGTTAAAACTCCATAGGATGTACTTTCAGTGCAAATAGAATTGATATAGACCCAGAATTTCTTTTTAATATGGGGGCCAACTTTTAGTTATAGTACCTGGGTTCTCCCACAGCGATGCAAGGCCCAAGTGGTACAGCCATGTATATATAAAAACAAATGATGAACAACGCATTTCAAGCTTCTGATCAAGGTCCAGGTGACCGAAACGAGTTGGGCGTTTTTATTTTGTGCCGACTGTTTGTTGTGGAATAAATATCAAATTGGCAGCTGACCTCAAGTGCGGTCCTTCCTTCCTGGATATCTGGGAGATCAGAGATATTGCATGTAATTCGGCAAGCCTTGCCGAGGGCCAGCAGCACCGAGGAACTTTGTTAAAGGTGCGCTTGAAACACGCCCAAAGGAGGGCAACTCTGACAGATATATATATATATATATATATGTTCCATCAAAAGCCCTAAAGCATTAAGAGTGCACTCAACGGAGCTCCGACCATCCGGTCTGTTACCGCATTTCAGCTCGCCTTTTCTCCCCCATAATGGTATTGCCAACGCGTTTCGAGGCTTCTCTGCCTCTTCTTCCTGGGCTGTTCACAATAAAGCAGTGATGGCTCACTCCCCTGCATTTATTCCTTTATTTAATTACATCTTCACCCACAATGGGCGTGGCTCAATTCTGCTGCCGAATAGCCTGATGGGACATGTTGTCCGTGGGAGTGAGTTAAAGTATTGCCTTTGGTAAGTTCAATGCTTTATTGTCTTTTAAAACTATATTTGTATATCCTATAGTAGGGTAGGGAAGAGCACGGCGAGCTCAAAACTACCTAACCAAGTAAAACTTATATTTGAACTAAAACTTACTTGTAAATAAATTTAAAATGTAAAATAGAAAATAATTAACGAAACACTCTCCAACTTCTATCTCTTTACATGTAATTCCAAAAGGACAACACAACAACTTCGAGAAGTGATAAGCCTCCAGACAAAAACACATATCACAAAGCAGCAAAAAGATGTAACAAAGTAAGTATACATAAATTATTAAAAAATATAAACCCCACTAGCAAGTAAAAATAAACCTAACAACCTCAACCCTACAAGCTACTAACAAACAAACATGTAAAATTAAACTGACCCTTTCTTCTTCCAACAGAAAAGAAAGCACCTGCTCCACATTACAACACCCGAACAAAAAAGCTGCAAAACAATGTGAAACATCTAAAAAGAACATAAATATAAGTATAAAAAATAGAAGTATTCACATAATTTTATATGTAAATGACAAATGTATCAACATTTAAAATTTGTATTCATTTATACTATTACACTACTTTCAGACACAATAACAGATACAATGACAATACATAACATCTCAGAAAGGAAAGAAATTACTAAGGGCATGATGTATATCTCGGCAATGGGTTACTCCATCATAAATATGACGGATAGCCCATCCACCGAAATCTAAATCCCATTATATCCTGTGGGTTTTAGAGTTTGGCAGATGGGATATCCATCACCATTGTGACGGAGTAACCCATCCGCCGAGATCTAAATCTGGCCCTAAGTCACATGGGTTACACCTACAAACAAGAAAGTGCATCAACAGAAAATGTGAATTGGATATAAACCAAATATTATTCTAATGCATGCTATGGGAGGGCAGCTACAAAAGATGATGTAGTAATTCATGTAAGAGAACACACCCACCCCTAAATGTGACAGAAATAGATGTAAGGGAGGTATTACAAGATATAAGAAAGGCAGGCACAAGCTCCCAGGAGCCCACAGCTAAAATCCTAAAAGATATACTGCCTAAAGTCCCCAAACACATCACAGGCCAACTACCACCCATACCCCCTTTAAACGCTTAATTGCATGGACTAAAAAAGCTGCCAGCGATACTCCTACTGCCCCTAGAAGATACCAAGACATAGTAATACCTGAACATTTCACAATGACACATAATGAAGAACCTCTCCTTTTATATGACAACCTAAACAATGACAAACAACTCCTAATATTCTGTACAGCGGATAACTTACTAAAACTAAGCCATTGTCAATCCTGGAGGATGAATGGGACCTTCAAAATCTGCCCCAAACCATTCACTCAGAAACACAACATACATGGTGAATATCAAAACACATATATCCCATTTGTCTATGTTCTATTACCAAATGAACAAAGCAGCACTTACTATGACCTCTTAAACCACATTAGACATAAAACAAATAACTACTACCATAAAAAATAGTCATAAACTTTGAACAAGCCATGATTCAAATAATTTAAAAAATGGACCCCCACACAGCCTGACAAGGCTGGTACTACCATTTCAATCAAAGCATATGGAGACACCTCCAGCAATCTGCCCTGGAAGAAAATGCTACAAACAGCCAATTTGCCTTTGAAATAAAACAGATGATAGCACTAGACCATGTCCCTGTCACAGAGGTAGCTAACCACTACAATTTGCTAGTAGAAAGCCCTATTTACCAAGAAAATGAAGACTAACTAAGCCCCTAATGTATTATTTAGAAGACCCTTGGATTTTTAGACTGCATTACTCTGGACACAGACGCCAACCCAAATTCTAAATACCATGGTGGAATGTCTATGACCAGGCACTGCCGGCACAGGTAAGAGTGGTGGAGCGGTGGGGCGGGACTGTGGGGCGGACGGGGTGGGGGGGAGTCGATAGACGATGGGATAGTGAAAATTTAATTTAAAAAATAAAACCACTTACATTGCGCTCGCCACATTGCAAGTCGGCAATGCAGCGAGCGCAAGGTAAGTGGTTTTATTTATTTTTTAATTTCATTTTCAGTGTTCCGTCGACTTCCCTCACCACCCCGCCCGCCCTCGCCCTGCCCTCGCCCCGCCGCTCTTACCTGTGCCGGCCACACCTATCTAGGACAGCAACTTTGCACAGAAAGGCAAAATAAACAATGCAGAGGAAGAATGTCACAATGCCTTCCAATCCACACTAGGCAGAGCCCAACCTACACTCTCCAAATTTATAGAAGCATGACAAAAAGAGCAAAGCTATTAACAACTATGAATGGAGCAATCGTTAACCCAAATTGCACCTAAACTTGGCAAACAAACCAAAAGAATATAGGACATGCTCCAATGTAAAGTCAACATCTTCAGTAACAACAAAGGAGATTACTTAGAAATAATAGCCAAAAGCATATTAGAAAATAAATAATAACCTACAAAAGTCCCACAAACCTGCCACAAAATCTAAATCAACATGACAAATCATTTTTGATATAACTAATAAACATATTGTTCTATTACATCAATCTAAACATGAACTGAAACTCCAATTTTATAGGACTGAGATAATGAAATAATATATAAATTATTTACAGGAAAAATATAAACCTCACCAACCAAAAAGCTCAAAGAACAAATTCAATCCATCACATAAAATAAATACAACACATAAACCACACATTTCCAAATAATAATCGCATCATATTTAAACAAACAAAATAAATATGACTTACAGTTCTGTAGCAGCAGATGTTCCTCTATATCCGTGTAGTCAAAAATGATAATCCAACAAAAACAGAAAAATATATTTTCCAAAAAGCTCCCCATAAAAAGCAAAAAGTAATGAATCCAATAGAGATCCCTCAGAGCAATCCAAAGTTTCTATAAAAAAAAACCTGAAAAATGTTTTTCAAAAAAAATAAACACTCCTGGAAACCAGAAAAAAGGAAAACAAAGTATTTATTTATTTAAAATCGAAAGTGATTTCCTTAAAAAAAAAATAACTCACAAAGTGCATAAGACAGGTTTGTTGTCAAAACCCTGTAAAGTAAACAAGAAAACCCACCCACAAAGCACATTACATTCCAAAAAATACATATATATTACACTTAATCATCATAAAATAATTACATAACACAATGTAACATTACATAGCCATACATTACTAAAACAGTATATAAGAGCCCCAAACTAAACACTAGTAAAAAAAACACTATAATTAATTCAACTAAATGTTCAAAAAACCCACAAACAACACTATTGGCCTGATTTGGATCTTCGCAGTCTTACCACCGCAGCAGCCGTCCCAAGTACTCTGTCGAGTTGACGGTGACCCGCCCTCCATATTTAGATATTGCGGCAATAGACATGAGACTACAGCAGCAGCAGTCTTCTCTGTTGGCTAGTAGTACTCCATCGCCGTCAGGCCGGCGGGATTGCGCCTAGCCAATTTAGATGTTCCTGTTGAGCTGACGGTGTCTTGGCGGAGTCTTGATGTAGTGGGGCAATGGTGGCATGGAGACACATGTATGTTGTGTATATGTCAATATGTACATGTAGGTAATCTGTACTGGACATTATTTTTACATATAGCATTGCACACCAACAAGATGCGCACACCATTGACTCTGCACGCACACCCACCACAAAAGCTCGTGGTCAAGTAAAATCAGCACAGTGAGGACCTGGACAATAGTTTTGAAGACGAAATCGGTGGTTGGACCCCGAAAACAGTTGAAGCGGGTGGACCACCAAGGCGGTGGGTAGGAAGACCACCAAAAAAGCCACGGTGGGACCAATCCCACCAAGATCTAAATCAGGCCGTAAGACGAAAATCTAGCTCTCCCGCCTATACCCCCTAACCCTCAGAACCCATAAAAAAAACCTTAAAAAAGGACTTACCTGTTCCAACAAACAGCAGCACCTTATTGTGACTTAGATCCCGAAAAATAGACTAAAAATGACACAAATAGACTGCAAAATAGAAGGTAGAGATAAAACAAGAAATGATTGGGAAAAAAGTCGAATAAATGTTTTTTAAAATGTTAAGCAATATTAAACGTAAAAAATATTGTAATAAATGTTAAAAATTGTAAAATATACATTAAATAATAGTATAAAATATGTTTAAAAATCTAATATATACTGAAAAACATGTTAAAATGATGTTGAAAATATGTATATAAAACACTGTAACAAATGTTAAACAATGGATAAAAGTGGAAAATGTACAACATAAACACTATTTAAATATGCTTTACATTTTTATGTAATAATATAAATTTATTAAAAATGTTTAATTTGTTACTCAATATATAAATGTTGATTATTAAGTTGAAGTATATATGTTTAGAAATGTATAAATACCCACTAAATAAACTTTGAAAACATAAATAAAAATAGAAAAATGTGTAACATGTCTTTGTTCTATAAAAATATGCAAATAATATTACTATTTGTTACAAACATATAATTAGCTATTTTTTTTAATATATTGCTGAACACCACAATAATACTAATTCAATACAACAACCTATTTCTACAGCAATAAAATTTAAACAAATGATTTCACACTAAAATTAAAAATTAAACTATCGCACTCCAATGTAAACCATTTTACAGAAAGTGCTGTTCACTAAAGGGATGAAGTATTCCTACTCCAATCTAAACCATTTTGGGGAATGGTTTGGACACTAAAAGGATGCCATTTACTATTCCCACTCCAATCTATACCAAATTACAGAAGGTGTTGAACACTAAAGGGATGATATTTGCTATTCCTACTCCAATCTATACCAATTTGGGGAAGGTGTAGGACACTAAAAGGTGTGACATTTACTATTCCCCCAACAAGGTAAATCAATTTGGAGAAGATGTTGGAGATGTTGGACACTAAAGGCATGACATTTACTACTCCCAATCCAATCTGTACCAATTTGGGGAAGGTGTAGACACTAAAGCGGTGACATTTACTATTCCCACTTCAATTTAAACCAATTTGGAGAAGGTGTTCAACACTGAAGGTATAGCATTTAATGTTCCCACTCCGATCTATACCAATTCGAGGAAGGTGTTAGACACTAAAGGGGTGACATTTACTAGACCTAGAGCAATCTATACCAGTTTGAAGCTGTTGGACATTAGAGAGGTGACAGTTACTATTCCCACTCCAATCTATTTCAATCTGTGGAAAGTGGACACTAAAAGGGTGACATTTGTTCTTCCCACTCCAATATATGCCAATTTGGAGGAGGTGTTGTACACTAAATGGGATGGTATATAATATTCACACTCCAAATATACCAATTTGGGGAAGGTGTGGGACACTAAAAGGGTGAAATTTACTATTCTCACTCCAAATCTGTGCCAATTTGGAGAAGGTGTTGGTCACTAATAGGTTACACTAACTATTGAGACCCTCACGGGTGAGAAGCGCGCTCTATAAACCCCCTGATTGATTGATTGATTCCCACTCCAATCTAACCTAATTGGGGGAAGGTGTTGGATACTAAAGGGGTGACATTTACTATTCCCACTCCTATATAAACCAATTTGGAAAAGGTGTTGGACACTTAAAGGTTGAAATTTACTGTACCCACTTCAATCTATACCAATTTGGGGAAGGTGTTCAACACTAAAGCAATGACATTTACTATTCCCAATTCAATCAATCACAATTTGGGAAAGGTGTTGGACACTAAAAGGGTGACATTTACTTTTCCCACTCCAATCTATACAAATTTGGGGATGGTGTTGGACACTAAAGGGGTGACATTTACTATTCCCACACCAATTTATACCAATTTGGAGTAGCTGTTGGACACTAATGGGGTCACATTTACTATTTCCACTCCAATCTATCCCAATTTGGGAATGGTGTTGGACACTAAAAAGGTAATATTTACTTTGCCCACTACAATCTATACCAATTTGGAGAAGGTGTTAGACACTAAAGAGGTGGCATTTACTATTTCCACTCCATTTTAAACCAATTTGGAAAAGGTGTTGGGCACTGAAGGGATAACATTTCCAATTGCCGTTCCAATCTATACCAATTTGGGGAGGGTGTTGGACACTAAAGGGGTGACATTTACTATTGCCACACCAATCTATACCAGTTTGGAGACGGTGTTGGACACTAAAGAGGTGACATTTACTATTCCCACTCCAATCTATCCAAATTAGGGGAAAGTGTTGGACTCTAAAAGGGTGACATTTACTATCCCCAATCCATTCTATACCAATTTGGAGAAGGTGTTGGGCACTAAATGGATGACATTTACTATTCCCACTACAACTATACCAATTTGGGGAAGGTGTTGGGCACTAAAGGGATGACATTTCCTATTCCCACTCCAAATCTATATGAATTTCGAGAAGGTGCTGGACACTTAATAGGTTATATTTACTATTCCCAGTCTAATCCAATTGGGGGAATGTGTTGAGCACTAAAGGGGTGACATTAACTATTCCCACTCCAATTTAAACCAATTTGAAAAAGGTGTTGGACACTAAAAGGGTGACATTTACTACTCCCACTTCAATCTATACCAATTTGGAGTAGGTGTTGGACACTAAAAGGATGACAATTACTATTCCCACTCCAATCTATCCCAATGTGGGAAATATGTGGGTTAATAAAGGGGAGACATTTTCTATTCCCACTCCAATATAAACCATTTTAAAGAAAGTGTTGGGCGCTAAAGGAGTGGCAATTACTATTCCCATTCCAATATAAACCAATTTGAGCGAGGTATTGAACACTAAAGGGGTGATGTTTACTATCCCCACTCCAATCTTATACAATTTGAGGAAGGTGTTGGATACTAAAGGGGTGACATTCACTATTCCCACTCTAATTTATACCAATTTGGGGAAGGAGTTGGAGAATGAAGGGATGATATTTACTATTCACACTCCAATCTATCCCAATTTAGGGAGGGAGTTGGACACTAAAAGGGTGACATTGGCTTTTCCCACTTCAACTATACCAATTTGAGGAAGGTGTCGCACACTAAAAGGGTGGCATTTAGTATTCCCACTCCAAATCTACCCCCTGACTCATGGGGCACGGCGGTGGCGGTCTTCTGACCGCCCTGTAGGGAGTCGGGCGGTCAGACCGCCACAGCCCACCGCAGCCGGCAGGGAACCGCCATTCACTGGCGGTGTTGCGGCAGTGTAGAGGCATCCATATGCTTGGCGGGACCGCCGCTGTCCTGCCAAGCATATTCAGTTTCCTCTTCGCCAGGGTTTTTATGGCAGTTCCTCCTCCATGAAAACCCTGGTGGAGAGGAAGCCTCTGTACCCTGTGGATGCACACAGGGAGGCGCAACATGGGCCCCCATGTGTGCATGCACACCAATTCCTGCATGGCATGGACTTTTCAGTCCATAACGAGCAGGATCTCTTTTGGCGTTCCCGTTTTCGTGCCCGTTTTTAGAGGCACCGCCGTGGGAACAACAAAAAAAAGCCCGCCAAACAGGATACTCCTAATCTGGCGGGTGGCCCGACCACAGCTTTGGGGGTGCGGTGGCAAGGCGGACCCAGCGCAGCACCGCCAAAGTCGTAATCGGGCCCTAAATAGGTTACATTTACTATACCCACTCCAATCTAACCCAACTGGGGGATGGTGTTGGACACTTAGAGGGTATCATTTACTATACCCCCTTCAATCTATACCAATTTGGGGAAGGTGCTGAACACTAAATCAGTGACATTTACTATTCCCAATCCAATGTATCCCAATTTGGGAAAGGTGTTGGGCACTAAAAGAGTGGCACTTACTATTCCCACTCCAATCTATACAATTTAGAGAAGGTATTGGACACTCAAGGGGTGACATGTACTATTCCCACACCAATCTTTATAAATTTGAGGCAGGTCATCGGCACTAAATGGTGACATTTACTCTTTCCACTCCAATCTAAGCCAATTTGGCACCAAATGGGTGAAATTCCACTACAATCTAAAACATTTTAGGTAAGGTGCTACAGGCTAAAGGTTTTATATACTCAATCATTATTCCATACTCACACATAATTATTTATCTAAAAAATAAACTAAATTACCACTTGATCTGAGCAGGTAGTTAATCTGATTAGGGTGCAGTAGGATATAGGGGTGAGACCAGGGGTCAGGAGTGTGTCTAGGGCAGGACAGGTCCTTCGATGCCAGGGGAAATGTTTGCTGATCTCAATGGAGTTGGAGGGAGCCAGACCGGTTGTGTGCCCACAGCCACTACCCAGAGGACCGGTGTTTATACCAGGAGTGGATCCGAAACCTAGGAAAACGGGCCCGCTGTTCCTAAACCAGCTCATAGTGTGACTTAATAGTATGCTACGCCAAAGTCTCGATGAGGGCCATAGTAACTCAATGTGCAAGTTGAGAATGGAGAAAGTGCCAGTGGGCGAGCTGCTGATGAGTACGCAGAATTCCCTAGAATTTCAACCTCTCTCACCTAAACATGTGCTTATTGAGTACCAGTGACCAGCTCTTATACATGTCATACCAGGGTCAGAAAGGTACAAGCATGCTTCACAGTACCGAAAATTGACATTCACACCATTTTAGATGTTATTTGCATTATTTTGTATTGTCATCATTACTGCCAAATACTTTTCATGGCTGTCAGTGTTACCATTAACCATCATTATCAAACATGATTTATTAACAGAATTGATAGAAAATTATTACTAATTTTGTTGTATGAAGTACATAGCCCATCCCTGCCACTGACTCAACAATGCGCATTCATCCATCTTTCTGTTTTGGGAAACCGAGAGTAGTAGATTATTGGTATTCCGCCTACCACCACGTTCTTTATTCTGCACGTAAGGCGCAGATAAATTGTGTTTTCAAAGTTTTCTTCAACTCATGAAACTGCTCTCCTGAGAGTGTGATAAATTCTACCCTGCCACAGATTCATAAATATGCTGTTGAATAATTACATACACTAGAGTCAAGGATAGCGGCGCTGCAGTTACAGGTATGTCGGTTAATTGCTGCAGTTACAGGTGTGTCAGTTAATTATAAGGAAAAACGTTTATCTGACCGAGAGTAACTTTGGCTTCATGACAAATATGAATGTAACTTATAAAAAAAATAAGTTAACACGCACTTAAAATAGATTTATTTTTATTTTTGCAGTTTTATGTAGCGCAAAGTCGACCCGAAGCTATTGGATCGCTTTACATGAGTACCAGTTCACTACACAAGGTCACATTTTTTAGGCACGGCGGAAAATAAATGTTTTGCCCAGAATCGCTGGATTACTTTAAGTATCATGCTGTTTAGTCAGGGTGTGAGACATGCCACATTTGCATTGCAAATTCAAACTAAAACATGAACTTTGATTTTCACTACAGCAAAAACTGCTGTTCGAAATTACACATAACTGGTCACTAAGATAAAGCTTATTCCAACTAAACCACCTCACTTGCTTTGGATTTGATGTGTTCGGTGTGCTTCGCAAAAAACAGTGATATTTCTGTTGGATTCAATTTTTAATTTGAATATAAAATCTCATTGCCTGAGCCATTTTCACCCTCCTTAGCCATTTCCTCATCTAGGAGCAATCTGATTGGATGAGGCAGCCTGCCATTTATTTCCAAAAGGGGCCATTAACTGATTTGTGAACCACCACTCTCGTTTTAAGACCATTTTTGGGATAGGGGTGGGATAGGTCTAAACACTGTATTCCCTAAATAAAAAGAATAATTTAAGATGTGAAGTTTGTAAACTGGCTTGCTGGGTTCTCGCAACAATATGCAACTTGTTAAGCCTATTTTAGGATGAGGAAAAATGTAACTAGTAAGTCAGACATCTGACTCATGAATCAGAAAAACTGTGGAGACTGTTAAAAATCAAATACAACATATCAGGAAGCCACCAATATAACAAGCATTTAACGCAAAAATAGCAAGCACCACAGCAAAAAATCCCAAAATAATAGTTATTTTAACAGACCAGAACTCTCTCTAGAAAAGGGTCAGTTGGAACCCGATGCAAAAATACATGAAATTTAGGACAGTTTGTATATGTTTTCTCTCAATAGAAATCTATGGAACCCAACCACATGACACCAATTTGTTACTTTCAAAAAATGTCTATAGAGCCTAATCACATGACAGATATTTGCTACTTTCAGAAAACCTATCTAATGAGCAGGTGGCAGGATCTTCTCCTGAAGGAAGCTTGAGACGCCCATAGGAAAAAATGTCATTCATGAATACAATACTGATCTCATTAATCTCCAAAATCCCGCTTCTTGCTGCCAACACTGAGAGCGAGAGTGAGGTTATGTTTTACCGAAATGTGCAAATGTACTACTCTGCATAAAATGACTGCTGGGCCTACCAGAGTCATGAAACTTAGGAACCATAACTGAGACTAAAATACACTTCATCCCAACAAGAAACCACATCCATATTAGCTTATAAGATATATCAGTAAATACATGGATATGCATACATATGAACTGAAATAAAGTCTTTCTATAAAAAAAATTTTAAGTAGAAATTCACTGAAAAAAACAAAGGTTAAAGGGACATTATAATTAGGTGAAAATGTCGGTTAAAACATAGGGGCATATTCTCAAGGACTTATCGCTGAGTTAGCGGCACTTTATCGCAGCCAAAGTGGCGATAGATTTATCACCCTATTCACAAGCAGGTGCTAACAGCCGATATCGCCAGTTTCCCTGCGATAGCAGCCGCAAAAAACATTGCCAAGGATGACACCGGCAACTGACGCTAATGAGATGCAGAGTAGGCGTTCCTGTGCAAAAAGCCGCAAAAACACCACTTCGCAATATTCTCTACGACCAGCCAGATCGGCGATAAGATCCCAAAACAGGCATGGCGTGTTAGCAGCAGGGATTTAACACCTGCTCTTACCTGGTGTTAAGTCGGACGACAGCCTGCACCACAAAAGGGAGCCCAGACCAGAGCCACACCTGAAGAACAACAGATGCCATGGAGCTACTGATCATGCAGCTCGGAGCCCCAAGAGGGCCACAACACCCACCGCCACCCCCCCCAGGACCCCCTCCCCCCGGGGCCCTACCCCGGACAAAGATATTTTACATCAACCTTATGAAATCATGAACAAAACAATTCACCTGATGTCGCACAAGTACAACAATTAACAGTCGTGTGTGGTCAGAAAAAGGAGAATCATTCATTCATCTTTGAATTTCCAAACAAATTATTTTATTCAAAGTTAACTCAAAACAACTATTCGGAAGAGTCATGGCGGGTCTCCACTGGACAATCTGTAAGACACAGCCTGCAACACAAAATTCAAGATAAGAAGGTGTGTCATGCGCTCATCAAAGGACAGAGAGAGAGAGTGAAAGAGTGGGAGAGAGAGAAAGAGAGAGAAAGGGGGGAGAGAGGGAGAAGGAGAGAGAGAGAGAAACAGAGGAAGAGAGAGAGAGAGACAGTGAAAGGAAGAGAGGGAGAAGGAGAGAGAGTGCCGACACTGCGGACCCAGGCCTCACTGCTCACCTGCTGCCACCGGTGTGTCTCCAACCACGTGCCGGTATACACTGCAGTCCACCAGGTCCCTTATCTGAAACAGAGTCCAGATTCATGAATGGCAGAGTCCATATCATTGCACACGCCATCATCGCTTGGCCGCCCCTGCGCACACAGGCTGCTGCACCCCAGCCCCTCCCGCCGCCTAGCGGTGTTTGTCCGCACCTGTGCACCCAGGCGTCACTACTCACCTTCAACCACCAGTGTGTCTCCAAGAGGGCCCACCACGTGCCGGTACAAGCTCCAAGCCTGGGGCCCGCGACCTTGGCAGCCTCCACATCATGCAGCCCCGCCCCGCGGGCCACCAGGTCACACACTTGATTCTGGGTCTTGATTTCGCAATGGCAGAGATGATATCAGTGCACACGGCATCATCGCAGGCTGCACACCCGCTCAGCCCTATAGGTGCCACTAACCCTGTGAACCGCGAGGCAACGCCACGTGGCGGTAGGCCCGCGCTGCCCGCTGGCTCAGCCCTACACTGCGGTCCAGCAGGGCTCACACAAACCCTTACCAGTCTGGACCGCCAGGACGGCGCATCATCGCAGGCTGCACACCCGCTCAGCACCTAAGGTGCCCCTACCTCAGTGCACTGAAAGTCACCGTCCCGTGGTGGTAGGCCCGTGCCGGCCGCAGTGTTTCCGGTGCCACCAACTCTGTGCAACGCAAGTCATGGACCCTTTCTGATTGAGTCTCGTGATATGCCAGGCGTACGCAGCCATGTCACCTCCGGCAATGGGGAAGAACTGGGACACGTAGCGTCGTCGTCACCCCCTTTATACGTACGCCGAGTGGGCTGGGTCAGCGTACGCCAGGCCAGCGTAGGGGTGTGAATAATTATCCCTGGGCTCTGGGCGTCGTTCATTTCTGGGCTGGACAGGAAACCAACTGATGCCTGTGTCTCTGTTGCAGTGTCTGCGCCACACGGCCCGCAATCGACAATGTTGCAATGTTTCATGCACCCGGAGGGCAGCCGCGCACGAAGGGATTGTACAAGGAGCGCAAGGCCGCTCAGGCTCTTGGCTCATGCATGCCAACTGCTGTGTGTGTGTATCGCTATTGGTGCACCATAAGCCTAAGGCCTAGCCTCAATTGCAGCGCGAAAGCCACATCACATTTCCAGAATGTAAGCAGTAGTCAGACTAACATTAGGGATGAAAGCTCCTTTGTCTCAATACATAAGGCGGAAGGACATCTGCACTTCCGACCTTGGTCTTGCATGCGGCAGGCACCCCCTGAGAGAGATACCATAGCAGATGATGACGACTCCCACACTACGCACAGCGCTAATGAAAGACCAACGTATCCACACCCCACACACAGAAGTCCTTGCTCGGGGTACTCTTGCATGGAATGCCCTTGACACTTACGTACACAACAACCCATATGTCCAAACGTTGCACACACATACGACTCATTGCTCCGAGCAGTGGCATTTCATCCACATAACTGCCGCAGGTCAGAAGAGTGCCGGCTCTACGAGAGCCACCAACGCAATGGCAGAACATCCCGGGCACATGCACAACCCGTGTCACGTGGAACTGTACTGTGCACGTATGCTGCATTTGTTGGGGGCACTGCCACTGGCTGTGTTGCGCATCAGTTACCGTCTGAGCTTCCGTCTTGCGTACGTCACCTGCGTCCAGCCCTGGTTCCACTGTCGATCATGCATATTCGAGTGGCCCATGGATGTCTGCCTATCCAACACAACGGTAGCTGAAATGGATTATGACTTGTGTGTGCGCCCCCTGTTGGCCCACGACCAGGAGTGTAACCGTGATACCCGTTCATGGGATGCCTTGATATTTGGCGTATGTGCTGGCAGTTGGGTATGGGAGATTGCACAAGTCCTCGTGTGCAGTGACCACATCGAAGCTCTCCCCTATTGGTCTGTGTTGCGGATTGGTGAAACGGCGTGGACGGAGCACATCTGTCCGGACCAGTTAATGGATTGGCTCGCCCTCGTGTTCGTTGAAGTCGACAACCTCGTACTCTTGGAACTGATTGCCCAGGAAGCTGCGCTCGCATTCATGGGCGAGTAACTACGTTCCTGCAGCCACAACTGCTTGTAACCCAGAGCACATGTCCCAACACCTTGTTGCATCTTGGAGAAATGGTCACATATCCCACCACAACAGTGGACATGGCTGCATTCGCCTGGACTCAGAATGCATGTGTGTGCACCTACGCGTGTTGACACACACCTGTGCAAGGTGAGGCAGTCCCATGGGCGGAGCTGCACAGCGTTGCTTGGCAAGGTTCCTAAATCTGACATACTGCTGGAGGGAGAGTACACACATGGCAATGTAGTACTACATGTGACCTTGTTGGACCCTTTCACCTGCTCACTGTCAGCAGAGCAGACAGTCTGCGCAGTCCGGTGGTACAGCACTATGCAGATCCCATGGGCTGTGAGTCGTGTCCCCTGACACGGGGCAATGAGCATACGCCAAACATCACATGACTCGTCCAGCAAGGCAAGGTGGGCTGAGACCGTTGCCATCCGTAATGATTGGTGTTCATTTTTGCCTCCCCATTTCTTGCACCTCTACATGTTCCCATGCTGCCTGTTAGTGTCTGAAGCATTGGTCTGCATGTTGTGGCCCTTGTCTTGCCCGTACTGACACGCAAATGCTAATAAAGTCAACGCCACTTCACTAGTGTTCAACTGTGATGAGTGTTGATTAGAATGACAAATCGTGTGCCTCAATGAGCATTGTCCTTACACAGAGAGGGACTGACTGACGCATTTCACTTAGGGGTGAGTCCCTATTGCCAGCTCCACCTCTGTGAGCCAGACATTGTGGTTGGGATAGTTGCTGGTAGACCTGTGCTCTTACGTGTCTTCAGCAATGTGAGTATGGTGTCCAACTTCTTGCCATGTGGATCAATGTGATCCATCAAAACAGGCTGTGTCCACACAGTTGAGTGTGAGTAGGTATGCGAAGAGATGTTCTGTTGTCACATGTGATGGGGGACACTACTTTAGGCCTGCTACCGAATTAGACATTTTTACACACAGCCCCATTTAATACATGGACGTGGGGCTACGTTGGGGGGTTGCGAGATTGTTGTTCATGAGCAATGAGGCCACAGCTAGTTCACACCTTTACAGTCATCTAATTGGCCATGTGGGTCAGGGTCAAACATGTGCATTGATGTCATTTCCCAGGGTGTACCTTTTTGTGCAATCAATGTCCCTACATTCATCCATACTTATATACTTGATTGAACATAGACATGACACATCTGTGTGATTTGGAATGTTTTATTCACATTCTGTGGAGTGTCAGAGCTGGAGCAGTACATGGCCATGCAAAGCCCACATTACACGGTTGCCCAGTGGAGGGCCAATCAGAGTCCTTTGTGGAATGACAATTTAATCGGAAGAGGAAGAGTTCAGTCCGCAGCCTGATTGATGTGTCATTGGTAACCAGAGCAGATATGGCAGTCCATGTCAGGGTCTAGGTGAATGTCGCAGAGTGTTTCGGGGGACAGTGGAAGGTGTTTTTCCCGGGCATGATGCAGAGGGCTGAACCAAGCAGGAACAGGACATATGGCGGGGATGAATGCTACAACCTCCTCTCTCACACAGAGTCATTGCCATCCACATCTTAGTCCTCTGATATGTCTTCTGTGTCAGGTGTGTGTGGTGGTGTTATGGTTGCATCACTGTGTGCCACTGACACATCAGGTGGCGGAGGTGGTATGGATGCATCACTGTGTGCCACTGACACATCAGGTGGCGGAGGTGATATGGCTGCATCACTGTGTGCCACTGACACATCAGGGGGCGGAGGTGGTATGGCTGCATCACTGTGTGCCACTGACACATCAGGTGGCAGAGGTGGTATGGCTGCATCACTGTGTGCCACTGACACATCAGGGGCGGAGATGTGTGTGTCGAAGTTCCTGCAGCAGGCATCTGGGACAGGCTCTGTGGCAGCAATGGCAAGATGAGGTTCTGCAGGGCATGGAAGATCCCAGCTACATCTCGCTGGTGTACAGCCGTGGCAGCCATCCTTCCAGCCTGCATCCGCTCCATGTTCTCCATTGTCCTCCACATCTGTGCCAACTCTGTGCTGTCATCGCTGGAGCCTGTCTGACTAGACAGTTCTTGTATCCGAGTAATGGCTCCAGCGAGGTCAGCCAAGGATTGTTGTAGAGCATGGAACGGACTGTGGGTGTCCGTTAGGGACTGTAAGTGGTCCCTGATGGGACTCATACACCCACGTATGGCATCAAGTTTGGCTGCCATGAGGTCGAAGCCCACCCGCACCTGTTCAGCCAGCCCCCTCTGGCAGTCTGACACACGGCGTTGGAATGCCATGTGTCTTTCCGTGAGGTGCTGGGAGCCTGCCGTGGTGGTGGGTGCTTCCTGCTGTGTGGGCTGTGCAGGGGGTGGGGTCACCTCGATGCAGCTGGGCTGCCCTGCTCCTGGTGGTGGGGTGCAGAGGCTGTCCATGAGCCGTTGGAGGGTGTCGGAACTGATGGCCAGGGGGTCCTCCTCATCATCACTGAAGAGATGTCTGGTCTGCTCTGCAGGAGGTGTTGATTGTCCCTCTGCAATGTAAAGGGGAGTTGCAGGTTAACAGTGTGTTCCATGTATGTAGACGCATTGTACATGTTTACTTACAGACTGCATGACAATGTACATTGTGACTGTTTTGCATGAGCTGCCTATTTGATGGGAGACAGTGGACATTTCGACTACATGACGGATGTGAGGTTGTACTCGTACATGATCATCTCACAGTTTCCTGCTATGCCAGATGTGATTGGCCAGTTTCTACGCACAAGCGGCACCAGTTGTGTCCTCTGTTCTGTAGTGAAAGTGTTGCACTTTGTACCACATTGTCGTCAATGTTGATGTGCTGTGATTGCTATGTGTGTGTGCTGCATTGTGGGAGAGTCGCCCCTGCAGCTCTGATTTAGCGGCCCCTTATCCCTTTGAGGCGGTGTGCCTTTGACTTGTGTGCTTTTAAGGTGCTGAGATGTTGGCGACTTGGGTCATTTGTGCTCTTGGACGGTTTTTGTACTCTTGTGCATTGTTTGTCTGCGTATGTGTTGTTGACGTCAGGGGTTGTATGTGCACGTGGATGTGTCAGAGTGTGACCTGCTCCTTTGAGGATGTGATCCACACTGGGCCACCTCAGTGTCGTGTCGTGCACCATGTCATGTATTTTGACTGCAGCCATGCTATTGGTCATGCAGTGTCACTTGCATAGTCAGTGTGGCTCACAGAGCCGCTGCTTTGCTGGATTCAGCACATGTGCATGGGTAGGTTGTGAGATTGGTGATAGGTAGGGGGCCCCTTTGTGCACATAGTGGACGGGGGCCTACTTGGTGTTTTTATGTGTCGTGCAGTGTGCCAAGGGTATCAGGGACATGTTCCAAGATCATTGTGGGTGTGCAGTGTGCTACACATAATTGTGCATCTGTGCCATTGTGCCCATCTCCCCCCGTCCCCCCAGTCCCTGGTCGTTACTCACCCTGTTGCTGTTGGGTCAGGTCATATCGAGCTGTGTCCGGACCCCCAACTCCTTGCACCGTCTCCACACTGATGACTGTGGCCACCATTTCCTCCAGCTCATCCAGCTCCTCCTGTGGCGCAGGAGTCCCACCTCCAGTCGCCGTTGCTGCCTTCCGGTTGGCAGCGAGTTTCTGCTTGGTTTGGCTATTCACATCATGCCAGTGCCTCTTGACCTCCCCCATTGACCTCCTCAACACTCCGACTGCATTCACGTTGTTCACGATCGACTGCCATATTTCTGTTTGTGTTGCCAATGACACAGTGGAGGTGACGAACAGTTGTTGGTAGTGTTCTATCACCTCCATGACGATGATCCGGTTTTCCTGCGGACTGAACCCCATCTTCCTCTTCCTCTTCTCCTTGCCCTTCCCCGACCCCGAGGTTCCTTGCTGGTCGTCTGTGGGGCTTGTGGGGTTCGCGTTGTCCTCTGCACTTGTTCCGGGTGCATCCATGGTGCTACGCTGTTTATTGTTTTTTGTCTTTTTTATTTTTCTGCTTTTATAGTGCATTTTCCCGCATGATGTGTGGGAATTGCAGGCCTGTCGCTGGTTATCGCTGATTTTAGTATCGCGATTTGGGGCATCGCAACTTTTTTCGCGTTTGTGTTTCGCATTTTTTCAGTGTCACGTTAATTTTAACGCCGTCATTTGGCACGTTATCGTGAGACTATCGCAAGGTGCCACCGGGTTGAGAATACAACGTTAACACAGTGTTATTTTCCCGCAATGGGCTGCGATGTGCAAAGTTGCGTTAAGCTAATTTTGCGATAATTATCACACATTCTTGAGAATAACCCCCATAATGTTTTAACCTAACATATCCACCAAAATTCACCAGCTATAGTTATCTCAAGTAACTAGAACTCATGTCCTGAAGTAACTATAGCTCACACCTCGACCACACACAGTGTTTTCATCAATGATGTAATTTCAGATGTTGCAGTGACATTATCAATGATGTCATAGGACATGTCAAGATTGATGTAAGATATGTGGTAATTAGCAGTGCTAGGCATCAGACTGCTCTTGAATCCCACACCCATCCAAGCTATCCCTGAGGACTGCCCACGAATAGGAAACATCTTTGTCCAACTAACATCTCTCCTCTTGTCAAAATGGCTGAAACGGTCTCACGGTATCCTATCAGCTGAGATGCATTTATTAAATTATAATAAATAAATTTGTAGATTTATATAGTGCATCTAATCACCCATGAGGGTACCCAGGCGGTGTCCATGGGCACAGGGAGATCAAGTGATTTTCCCAGAATCAGAAGATGTTGAGCCGACGCTGAGACTTGAACCCGGATCCCCAGCTCCCGAGTCGGCCCCTCTGGCTGCTGCATCACATCCTCCCCTTTATGAAGTTTTCACTTCCTAAGGACCACTTTCACACTTCTTTGCGCTATAATAGCATCCCTATTTTGCTGAAATTTTGAAGTGTTTTAGAAAACTCTTTTTTATTTTTATTAATTTTTCCTTCACTATGATTTGACTGTTGACGGTCTGATTCATTCTTCTTGTGAGCACCCCAGGTTGTCAGATATTCACATGTAAACCAAGTGATCACTAACATTGCCTAAGCTGGTGCAAATACATGAAAAAATAAACGGGGGTTTTCTGTTTTGTGATCAGACTATTCATATCATCAAAGTAATTACATTGCTACCTTTAACTCATTCACTCAATTACTTTAAGGCTGAAACCGGCAACTGCTTTCAGGTCTGATGAGATTGCTCGGGGCTGCACCTGAACTTTCTCAGGTATCAGCCGTAACCATCTTAGCAGGACTACCTCGATGTACTTCTACACTTGTATTGTGCAAGTGATAGAGAATGGCACCTTGTGGCACCTTGTGAAAGTAGCCTTCCCATTATCACTTCACTCAAAGCTGCTCTGCTGTCTAGTGCTTGACCCACTAATTAACATTATAGTCAATTGTATGACTTTATATGAGTTCTTTGGGATTTGCAAATTGAATTTGTCCAAGGCTTACCGATCCATTCACTACACTATTGCTCAGCTTGAGCAGTGGTGGCTAAGGTCTTTCAAGGCTTGATCTCCTTCCTTATCATAGTATCCTCATGAGCCAGTCTCCAAATCATGGTATCTAATTTCCTGGTTGCGGTTGTACTACTAAATATTGATGCCAACAATATCATGGCATACGAATCTCGAGGACAGAATATCAAGGCAAAAAATATCGAAAGGTAAGTACATATTTAGAAGCAAAGATTTACTATTCCTAACTCCGAATCTACATACCTTGAAGATATATGAACCACGTAGGTATATTGATGTGCAGTTAGGTATAGAACTTCTAGACTTACTTAAATTTGATATTCAGGGGGCACACCCTGGCTGTGAGTGCTGAGGCACAGTATCTGCCAGTGGGTCTGGAAGATACAAAGGAAGAGTGAAGGCTCATGTTGTTCTCCTCAGGCACTTCCTCCTCATTTCGATTTTTCTTGTTGGAATTCCCTTGCTTCTTCTGTGGATTTGATTTCTTTGCTCTATAGGAAGCCCAACTCCATTCTAACACATCTTATTTCAGGGGCAGTCAAACTTAAAAGAACAGGGAGGTCAACCTCCATTTGCACAAAAATCAAAAAGTGTGACTCCTAACTTTGGGGCTGATTTGTATGGCGGGTAGATCGCCACCGACAGGCTGTCGTGGCGGTCTCCCCGCCATCCTAAGCAGCTTTACCGCCCGCAACATTTTGATGGCAGGCGGAGGGGTGGCGGTCGGAAAGACCAACCACCACGGATCCGACAGGCTCAAGGAGCCCGTCGGACCGTCAGAGGGCATTCCGATCCCTACAATGGCGGCGGTGCCTGCCAGGCACTGCAGTAGGGATTAGGATGGTCCCTCCCCCCCCAGCCTTTCCATGGCGGTCCACCTGCCATGGAAAGGATGGCTGGGATGGCCATTGGGGGCCAGTAGCGGGCCCAACTTCATCCCTGGCCCATGCCTTTGGGTGTTGGGGGCACCTATAGTGCCCCCCTACATATCCATGAACCAAGTGACAGGCACTGCATGGTGTCTGTCACGTAGTAAAGAAATATGTAAAACATCCCTTTTTTCCATTGCGGCGGGTGCTGCAACCAGCAGCACCCGCCGCAATGGAAAACATATACAATGCGACCGCCACCATGGTGGTCACATTGTAATATGGCCTGTGGGACCCCCGACACTATGGGGCATTTTCTCAAGGCGATATTGCCGCGTTAGCGGCACTTTTCTGCCGCTAAAGCGGCGATATTTCTATCGCCGTATTCACAAGCTGTCGCTAACAGCCGTTAGCGGCAGCTTCCTGGCAATAGCGGCCGCTAATAACATCGCCAACGATGTTAGCGACATCTAACGCTAATCATATGCAATGTAGGCGTTCCCGTGTTAAAACGCACGCTAACCCCACTTCGCGATATTCTCAACGATCGCCCAGACCGGCGATACGTTAAAAAAACAGCCACTAAGGCCTGTTAGCTGCTGGGACTTAAGACCAGAAAATAGCTGGTCTTAAAATGGGGATAACACTTGGGGCCACATCCCAGCAGGTTTTGGTGCTGGACAGCGCTGCAAGCAGTGTTGCAGTGCTGCCCTGTGACAAAACTACAGTGCAGGAATGCGCACCATCAATAAGATAGTGCGCATTCCTGGGCCCCAGTCATGAAAAGTGTTGCAGCGCTGCGACAAGACAGCATTGCAACACTTCTCACTACGCCCTTCTTGCGACAGCATGGATGCGCTGTAGTCACTGGACAGCGCTCCATGACGCAAGTAATGACAGATACGTCAGGAATCCTGACGTATCTGTCTGCGCTAAAGACACGCATTGCTACAGTCGTGTCACAACCATGACGCAACTCCAGCAATGCATGGGGCCAGCCTATCCCTGTGGCACTGCGTCACCCTCATGCCTGCCATCAGGCAGGCGGAAGGTACTGACGCAGTGCCGTTCATGAGGGGTGCCCGAATGTCGGCGCTGTTGGAGATCCATCGGTGGAGGTTGTGCGCTGCGGTGTCATCATTTGGAAGCATTGGTGGAGTGTTGGTGCGGAGGGAGTTGACGAGATGTTCTTCGGTGGCCTTGATCCAGCTGCGAGGGGGTGCGATGATGGGGGTGGCGTCCGGTGGGCAAGGTGAAGACGTGATGTTACCAATGATGGTCAGTCCAGGAGAGTCCGGTGTTGTGGCTGTAGTTGAAGTTCCCGCTGGCGGAGGTGATGTGCTCGACCGTGCGTCCTGCCATGTGGCATGTTGAGGTGACTTGCTGCTTGCGTCTGATGTAGGGGACCTTCCCCAGGAGGGGGTGGTGTCCTGGTCACTGGGGTTGTCCAGGTGGAACTTGAGTTCACCGAGTAGGATGTCGTCGGTGGATGGGAGACCCTGGGGTGCAATGAGGTCTACAATGGTATTGGAGAATGGGGGGCCATGGCCCGGGGGGCCTGCACATGAGGGTGCCGCAGAGGATGTGCTTGGGCTTGGTCAGGATCTGGGAGCTGAGCTGGTCCATGGTCACCCTTGGGTCATTAGAGTGCGTGGTCAGTCAGAGTCTGCTTCTGTAGGTGATGGCAATGCCTCCTCCTTGATGGTCGGGGTGCTCCTTGCGGGTGATCCTGCAGCCGTTAGTGATGGCAATGGCGATGTCCGGTCCGGAGCAGAGGTTGGTCCTGGCAGGCGAGGTGGCGTCCAGGGTTGATGGCGAGGAGGGTGCTGGCGTCGTAGTGGTGGAGTGTCCAAGAGGAAGGCTCCTTGGTGCTGAGTGCGGTTCAGGGGCAGACGGACGCAAACGGCGTAGCCTATGGGTTGCCTTTGGCACAGGAGACGACCATTACAATGCAGGCAGTACATCATTAACAACGCAACTCCGACAACGCAGGTGCCTTTACATCGCATTTGATTACAACGCATTGTGAGGTCAGTAATGGGGTAATTTAAAGTTTTCGGGTGGGTATGGGTTTCGGATGTAAAATAAGAAGATTGGGGTGTGTTTTGGGGTAAAACATGAAAATTGGGGTGTGCATTTGGAGTAAAATATGAAAATTGGGGTGTGTTGTGGGGTAAAACATGAAAATTGGGCTGTGCATTTGGGGTAAAATATGAAAATTGGGGTGTATTTTGGGGTAAAATATGAAATTTGGGCTGTGCATTTGGGGTAAAATATGAAAATTTGGCTGTGTTTTTGGGCTAAAATATGAAATTTGGGGTGTGTTTTGGGGGCTCAAAAAGGAATTCCAGGGTTCACGGTTGGGTTTCGGGTGCAAAGGTTAGTTTTGGGTTGCACTCATTGACGTGGGAATAGTGATATTTATGCCTCCGCTATGCAACACGTAACCTACTGTTGCAATGTGCCTAGTATTAGTATGCATTGGAATGCGATGTTATGTCATGCGTCGTAACTACGTATGTGCTTTTGGCACACGAGTGGTACGCCCGCTGTGCATGTGCGCACAACGGCCGCCATTGAGAAGTGCTGGGGGGGCGGGACAGCTGTGAGGTGGTAAACGCCAGAAAGAATACTGGATGGGACGTGTACGCGGGGATGTGTGTGTGAGCGGGTGTTGTAAATATTTCAATGAGGGAAGTCTTACCTCGAAGCCGGGTCCCGTTTCTTCGTAGCTCCTGCTCTCCTGCGTCTGCTTCCAGGAAAAGGAAGTAGGCAGTCAGGCTCCCTCCCCTGAGTCAATCACAAAGCTGCGATGCGGCGGTGGGATTGGTAATTGGCAACAGGACAAGTCATGCAGCCAGGGGCCGGAGGGGTGGGCATGTTCTCCATGCAGGCTGTAATGCAGCCTGCATTGCGAACAGGGAAGTGTGCATGACTGCTTTGGGAGGACTGAGTGGGCCGGCCAAACAGTCATTGCACACTTGAGTGGGCATGCCAATCCGCCCATGCCCTGCTCCCTGTTTGGAGCAGTCCTACCCACCCTCCCACCCCCTGAGGATACATAGCATGATTACATCAGTCAGTTATCCCTTGTTTCTCCCTTTTGAATCTGTTTTTTTGACTTCTCTGAGCCCGCGCTTCCCACTTTCTGCCGCTGCTGCCCCTGCAGCCCCGCCCCCCTGTCCTCGCCCGTTCCCGCCTCCCAGCTGATCGTTGCTCCCCCCTTCCCTACTGAAAGGCGGCTGCTGCGCAGTCGCGTGCAGCGGGCGCGCCTAAGGCAAGCCCGTCTGCGCCCGTCCGTGACCCGACCGCGACCAACGCCAGGAACCCTGGATCTCGAGCCACCCACTGCTACAGCACAGCCACCCTCCACGCACTCAACCCCGGAAAACTCAGAGACTGCCAACAGGCCTCGCCAAACATGACCCACGGCCAGTTATTCTGCCTCCACTGCCACCCCGGCCTCCAACACATCCGACGCCAGCACCGGCGACACCCTAAGATGCATCCTCCTCAACGTGCGCTCCGTGCACAAACACCCTGTGGCCCTACTCGCCGCCCCAGATGACATCTGCACCCTCCTGGACCAAGGCCACTCTGCAGGCCTCATCCTACTCGACCTTTCAGCGGCCTTCGACACCGTCTCCCACCGCACACTAGTTGCCAGACTAAACGACGCCGGCATACAAGGAACAGCCCTAGACTGGATCCGATCAGTCCTCACCGGAAGAAGCCAAAGGATCAGACTGCTACCCTTCCTCTCCGGAGTCCCACAGGGGTCATCTCTGAGCCCGACCCTCTTCAACATCTACATGGTCCCCCTCCCCGCCATCGTCTGACAACACGGCCTCCACATTGTATCCTATGCTGATGACACCCAGCTCATCCTCTCCCTCTCCCTCACCAAAGACCCCACCACCGCCACACTCAACTTCCAGAAGGGTATGCAAGACGTCGCAGTCTGGATGACCGACCGCTGCCTGAAGCTCAACACCGAGAAGACCGAAGTCCTCGTCCTTGGAGCCACCCCTTCAGCATGGGACAACACCTGGTGGCCGACCGCCCTCGGAAGCCCACCTACCCCCTCGGACCATGCCAAAAACCTCGGCCTCGTACTCGACTCATCCCTCACCATGAACCGACAGGTCAATGCCGTCACCTCCAGCTGCTTCAACACCCTCCGCATCCTCCGCAAGACCTTCCAGTGGATCCCCCCGGAGTCAAGGAAGACAGTCACCCATGCACTCATCACCAGCAGACTGGACTATGGAAACGCACTCTTCTCCGGCATTAACAAGTCCCTACTCCGCAAACTCCAGACATTACAGAACACCGCCGCCAGACAGGTCCTCGCATCCCCCGGCACGAACACATCAGCCAACACCTACGAAGCCTCCACTGGCTCCCCGTGGAGAATAGTCACCTTCTAAGTCCTCACTCACGCCAACAAATGCCTACACAACAACGGACCCAAATACCTCAACGCTCAACGACAGAATGAACTTCCACGTACCCAAAAGAAACCTCCGATCTTCCAACCTCGCACTGGCCGAAACCCCGCGCATCCACAGAGCCAGAGCAGGCGGAAGATCCTTCTCCCACCTTGCAGCCAAGACCTGGAACGAGCTGCCGGCAGACATCAGACGTGCCCCCTCCCTGAACACCTTCAGGAAGACCCTCAAGACATGGCTCTTCGGCTAACAGATCTGCGCCCCACCCCCCCCCCTGCGCCTTGAGACCCTCACGGGTGAGTAGCACGCTTACAATTCCCCTTATTGATTGATTGATTTAGTTATCTTCATGTGATGATTGTTCCTCTTCTGCACTGCTCGAGGCAGTGGGGCAACGCTCTTCTGTCATCTACGTGTGATAGGCCTGAGCGACTCGCCCCCCGGCCCTCCTGCGCTACGCATCCGACCCTCTCCTTACCTGGACATTGACACCGTGGCGCACTCCACTGCACTCTCCAAATCTGTGACTCAGCCAGCAGGAGCCTCAGCCCGGTGTGATTTCACTAGGCTGGGTACAGCAGTCGCCGCATAGTCCGCTGGTGGACCTCCCGATGCAGTTGAAGCAGCAGGGCCCCCTTAGGCGTGAAGTTGCAGCGCTCATGCCACACAAGTTCGGCGTAGCACAGGGGCCTCACCCTCCACAGCATACGGCCAGTCCAACATCATGGGGCCTGTGATGCAGGGAGACGGCACACAGCGTTGGTAATCCCCTTCGTGCACCCCGGTGTAGTAGTGGATCGTAGTATGCAATGCGGAACTCGCCACGTTGGTGCGCAGGAGTGCCTCTACCATTGACAGCTCCAAGGGTCGCAAGGCGGTCTTCTCACACAGGTCAGCAACGTGTCTCCATGCGTCCTGCCAGACTTCACCAGCAGGTACGGGCGATCGTCATGCCTCAATGTCTACCGCCATGGCTCATCGACTCCACAGCTCCTCCACATCCCACTCCAGGCTCCAGGCGCAGGTCCGGAAAGGCATCCAGGCTCCAGAATCAGGTCCAGCAAGGCATCCAGGCTCCAGACGCAGGTCCAGCAAGGCATCCAGGCTCCAGCCGCAGGTCCTGTGAGGCATCCAGGCTCCAGACGCAGGTCCAGCGTGGCATCCAGGCTCCAGACGCAGGTCCAGTGAGGCATCCAGGCTCCAGACGCAGGTCCAGCAAGGCATCCAGGCTCCAGACGCAGGTCCAGCGAGGCATCCAGGCTCCAGACGCAGGTCCAGCAAGGCATCCAGGCTCCAGACGCATGTCCAGCGAGGCATCCAGGCTCCAGACGCAGGTCCAGCAAGGCATCCAGGCTCCAGCCGCAGGTCCTATGAGGCATCCAGGCTCCAGACGCAGGTCCAGCGTGGCATCCAGGCTCCAGACGCATGTCCAGCGAGGCATCCAGGCTCCAGACGCAGGTCCAGCAAGGCATCCAGGCTCCAGACGCAGGTCCAGCGAGGCATCAGGCTCCAGACGCAGGTCCAGCGAGGCATCAAGGCTCACATCCTGGTCATCCTGGATGTTGGCTGGCTTGCAGGGGTTGTTGATGTGTGCTGCACTTGGCCCTGGCTGCTCCATTCTGCATGTTATTGTTTTTTATGCCTATTTTCTATTGGGGGTTGACTGATAGGCTATTTTTTGCATTAGAGGCAGGAAAGCTCACGTTTTTCTGACTAACGTGAGTTTTCTTGCCGCTAATGGGCCTATGGCTGGATTTCGCCCGCTAACGCCGGAATTCCTATTGCCATCGCGCTAATGTTAGCAGCAGTTTTCACCACCTGACACTGATACTATCGCCTTGTAGCGGCGGCTTGGTAATACGCCGCTAACATGTCGATAGTTTTCAGGGTAAGGGGGCGATAAAAAAACTGCTGCTAACTAGCGTTAGCGATAGTTATCGCCAATTCTTGTGAATATGCCCCTATGTCGGGCGGTCCCCATCTCCATTAGGGTACGCCCGCCATCCTAATCAGGCCCTTTGTATCATCATGTTATCACTGTTGAGACTATTTGGTAGCTGATAAACATAAGCAATTGAAGCTCACCATTGGATGGCACCAGTGTAGGCACAGGGAATGCCTTATCTGACCCATGGCTTTTACAGTAAGGCTTTCCCCTTAGAGAGCAGAATGTTTTGCGTGTAACTGCTTACTAAACAACAATATAGTTAACATATAACAATCATAAGGATTCAAACTAGGTTAGCTAAAATATAAAAATGTATTAAACATATGGTATGTCTACTTTAAAAATGGATAAACCTGTTGAAAAAAGATATGAGGTAAAACAATGAAAATCATCAAATAAATAGAAGAGGCCAGATGTCCAGTCATTCAGTGGCCAAATAAGTTCACTGTATACACAACGGGAGAGACGGAGGTAAAGGATACATGCACACCTTCCCTTATACTATATATCACGTAAAGAGTGCTCGGATCCAAGAGCAGGGACAGAAATATTGTTCAGTCCCAATAGAAGCCCATATGTTGCTGTAGGCTTCTAGTGGCATAGAACAATCTTTCCTTCCCTATTTCTAAATCCTAGCCCTCTTTGGGTGATATATCACATAGGGTCACTCTCACCCAATGAAACCATGTTGAATTGCAGAGAAACAGTGTTAAGGTTGAAAGAAAACACCTACAAGCATTGGAGCTCAATTAGTTGAAACTGAAAAACAAAGGAGAATTCAAGGGAGTTTAGCCCCCAGTTCAAATTGATTCAATGCATATTCAACTTCAGCAAGATGGTGTCAAAGAGTGTGTGAAAACACAACATGCTTCAGGCTGAGGTGAGACCAATTTGGATGCAGATGGCTCAAAGACTTAGTGACCCGGGTGAGACAATCTCTGGCCAGGTGCTGGTCTCCTTTGTGGAACTCTCTCCAAAGAGCACAGCTCGAATCTGTTGTTAATTTCAAACAGGCAGTTCATGAGATCCGAGCATTCAAGGTTAGTGGTAGGTTTTTCAAAACCCCAGTTATGTGGCAGAGTGCAGCAGCTCACTCTCTCCAATGTTTCTCAGCCCACACCACTGAGGCCACTCATGGTATGTTCATCCATTAAGTGAGATTCCTCTACAGGCAACATTTTCTAATCTTCTCAGCTACCAGACTTGAAAAAGGAAAGTTATTTGAGGAAAGGGTCCAGATGTTAATGTGTACCCCACAGGAAACTGGTTCTCTTAGTTTTTGAGATAAGCACTAGAGGCAGAATTGTTAGTCGGGAGGTATTTTGTGGCACACAACAATTCCCAGAGTCCTTTGCACTAAATATCTTACACGGCGGCCTCCAGGAGCAAAACATGAGTAGCTCTATTCTTCATCTAAACTCATACTGATCCCTCTCAGGCTCAGTGAACTTTATAATGAAACCCACACATTTCTCAAGAACTGGACTCGGGGATATCACAAAAATAAGGCTCCCGAAAGTCTGATTTGCGCTGTCGCTTGAATAGAAGGTGATATTGCTGGATATTTCAGTTTCAAATGTGTCTCTTGAAAAGCGCTGGTCAGCTTCTCTGTCATCTACAATGCAATATGTGATGCATGTTTCATATGAGTGTGTGTGTGTGCGTGCGTGTGCGTGTGTGTGTGTGTATTGATGATTTTTAATACAGCGTAGGAGAGTGAGGGCAGTTTTTGGAGTGATGGAAAATGCACTCTACCAGCAGAAAAATAACCTTTATTTTGCAATTTCAACTTGTGAACAAAACTCAGTTCAGCTGAGATGCTGGTATAAAAATTTTATTTGGCTATAGGGAGAGGAGGCAGCACAGGGTTGAAAAAGCAAATTAGATGCGAAAAAATGGGAATTTAGGATTTTCAAAACTGTAAACTGACCTCAAAATTACTATTTTGAAATAATGAAAAACATGTGATTACTTGGTTCATTTGAAGTGCTAGTTCAGTGCCTGGCCAAAGACCACCCCCTGACTCCAAATGCTATGGGCATGGTCGAACATATTCTCGACAGATTTTATTTTCAAAATTGCAGTGGACTGCTTTTTCAAGAAAGGAACTCTGGAAATAAATGCCAATAAATTCCCTTCACCAAGGTGTTGCAGGCGTGTTTTCTGTTCGCGCAGGTGTGAAAAAACAAAATCATTAGGATGTGCTAAGAACACATCACTTAAAACACCTTCTGAAACTGAGCACTGCTGAACGCTGTGAACCCCCTCTGTTGTCTGTTTTGCTTGGGCTGCCTGGAGCTGTGCAGCGCCCTCCACCCTCCGGAGTTGCTGCTCATGAGGGCCTTCTGATCAGAGAAAGGTTACATCTTGTGCAGGTTCCAGGAAGGACCGAAATCCAACATTCCAGGGCTTCAAGACTTGTGCACTCAGGATAGAAGAGAGGTTAGATGGACAGTTTGAGGGGAGAGTCACAAAGGCACCAAGGGTCAACCTATAATTTCCTCCTGTTTGGACCTGGAGCAGTCCATTATCAGGGAAACAATTATCATGCTTTTTGTGTACAGGGGTGAAGTATGGGGGTGGAGTCATTATGATGCGGGTTATGAAGGTCGGACTCAATAATAGCATACACATGATTTTTAACAAACTTTGACCCCAAAGTAATTGGCAACAAGGGCAAAATATGATAGTAATGCCCTTTTAGCTAATTGGCAAAAACAGATTGCATGTTAAGGTAGTTTGAGGGATTGTGCAAAGTGTGCATAAATCTACGTGTACCCATCAATTTTCCAGTAGGATAACTGCTGGTTAATTCACTTGCTGGAGAGATAATTGTGCGATTTCTAGTCAAGGGTTGGATCATCATAAAATTACTCACTAGGTAATGTGCATGCTGCCAAGCACCCCATGTAACGGGTAGGTGACAGATACAGACAGCACAGTGGGATCATGCTGTTTTTGCTGAGGTCTGCTGACGTCCTTATGTTTTTAAATACCAAAAACCCAGTTTGCATCATGTGCTATGTGAGTTAAAATCGTTCAAATATCTGTTTATCTCTTGGCAACTTGTCAAGTGATATGCTTCGTGTATATTGTTTCCTAGAATGAGTAGCCCTCTGAGTATGGAGTCAATAAGACTGGATTTCATTTCAGTGTGTCATATCTTCATTTAATCTACTCATACAGTACCCAAATGGGGAAATTCATGCACAATGTGCCCATCTCCAAATTTGAGAGCGATTTGTGATAATGGGGACGTATTGTTGTACTGCATTATGCAAGTTTTACATTCTGCTAGCCCTTTTTCAGGAAAAAAATTGGCTCTGAATTTTGTCATTGAAGTCTCATGTTAACATTACAGATAATTGATCTTTTTCATATATTCTACAAACAATTTACATTGAGTAGGGGTGTTAATGCATGAACTTTAGACAGGAAAATTCATAACGGTAAGCAGAAATTGCCTCTCTCTATTTTTGACTGAGGGCCTGATTACAAGTTTGGCGGTGCAGGAACGGACCTCCACGCCGGTGGCCCTCTCCCGTACCGCCAAACCTGTGAGCCCACCGACTGCCAGATTACGAGTTTCCTCATATCTGGCTGGTTTTTTTTGGTGGTGCGTCTGAAAATGGGCACCGCAATGGGAACGCCCGAAAAGATAGCATGCACACAGGGGGGTATATGTTGTGTCCCCTGCATGCATCACCATGCAAATGGGCTACTGGGGGCCCTGTAAGGCCCTCTTTGATTGACAACTGCTAACCTTTCATGGAGGAAAGACCTACATGACACCGCTGGTGGTCCTGAAACTCGGAATATGCATTGCGGGGCGGCAGCAGCACCACCAGCATATTAGTGAGGCCCTGACTGCTGTGCCACCGCCAAGGAACGTTAGTTCCCTGGCAGCTCCATCGGTGAAAGGGCGGTCTGACCGCCAAAGTTGTGATATGGCGGTCTGACCGCCAAAGTTATGATATGGCTGTCTGACCGCCAAAGTTGTGATATGGCTGTCGGACCGCAGATGCAATGGTGGCTGGACCGCCACTGCCACGCCCCCATGAGTCTGGGGGTCCTCGGATTACCAGACTCATTATTAGGCCCTTATTCTGTCTACATTTCATGCGTTAGCTCGGAGAAATTCCCAGTTATAGGCATGAACTTTAGAAGCCTCAGATCAATGCTTAACTTTGAAAAGAATGAGTGCAGGTGCTGAAGCTGTGTTCAGAAGCCCATGGCCAGTGCAATCAAACTGCCGTGTACGAATATCAAGGTGGGAAGTCTTAAACCACCTCATGCCTCTGTAATCTACTACCAGACACTGCCTGTCCCTTTATCTAGCTCTTTCAGGTTCCTGCTTTTTTACCTTTTTGATGGTTGTTCGGTCTTTATCTTTCTCCTTCTTTCTGATTTGTGTTTTTGCCTGTCTTGCTCTCTGTAGATATCTGCAGTGGAAAAATAAGTGCCAGTCTTCAAAAATAAGTGCTGGTGGCCCCCACCTACAACCATTGACTAAAATTAAGCGCCACCAGTGCTAAAGCCGGCAGTGCAAACAGCGACTCCGAGTTGAGCCAGGGAAGCTCTTTATGATATGGGCCCTAGTGTTCCTGAAAACAGGGATTTATTACAGACTGCAGTATCTTTTATAGACCACATTGGGAACAGTAAGCACTATATGTGGTGAAGCATCTGTTCTCAACCAGAAACATTTCTTTTTTTATTTGAGAAAAAAATAGAAGGCTGCTAACATAACAACTTAATGTAATGCTTAAACTACAGTTTCCATAAAATCCTTTGTTCAAAAGGAATGGAAAGAAAATGTACAAGATGTACTTTGTACGACAGGAATCGATACACTTGTCAATCATTCGATCTAATTGCTACATGAAGCTATCATGTAGAACGCAGGGAAGGCTTTAGATATGTTGAAAATGTGCGCTAATGTAAAAGCCGAGAGTTTGAGCAGCGAAAAGCAATCTAGGAATCCATTCAAAGAGATCCCAGCTGCATTCTACACATATAAAATTAGAGCTTTCCTATATACTAATTACACCTAATTAACTTCACAGGCTTTTTTTTTTTTTTTTTTTTAACAAACGCATTAAAACCATGCAAAGCATCTATTTAACTCCATACCCGTTGAGGCTTTTCTTGCCTCAATGCTGAGCCTTTATTTGATGATGGGTCACTTCGCGCTTAAGCCTTCATAGCTTATTTCTCACGGAAGTTATCCAAGCCAAATTTGAGCCCTTTTTTCAAAATATGTTGAGGATTCTAAAGGTACCCAAGGTTTGTGGATTCTATGGGATTCTATGGGAGGTTACTGAGAAAATAACTAAAATATGGCAAGGCTTGGGATTTATTTTGGAAAAATGGGAAAAAGTGTTCTGCAAAAAAGCATATGCTTTTTTTCTAAAAATGATATTAACAAAATATTTGCTGTGCAAAGATTGCCATCTTCCCAACTTTTAGGAATGGGCAGAATTGTAAAAAACAAACATTTTTGCATCTTTGTACTTACTTGCAGTTTGTGATGGAAACAGGTATGAAACCCATTGATGAACCTGGAAAGTTATTTGCTTCTAAATAGTTGACAAGATTCCAAATTCAGCAAGGGGCCATTTATGTGAATCACTCATCTTTTTCTTAAAGAAACTAATTGTTATATTAAAAACATGGAAAAGTGCAAAGGAAAACAATTGACACAGGTGACAAAGTTTTCATGTGTAATTTGTTTGACTCGATGGCTGATTTGCAAAAGTAATATACAATTACGTCTGTCAGGCTCTTCTGGTTACAGGGATATAGTGATACAGTTTAGGATGGTTTTTCATTGTGCACCTACCATGAAGCAATTTATATGGTAAAATCTAATGCATGAAAAAAGGGCATGAAGGAAACTTATACATTCTTTAAATGTGCCCAGTATACTGAGCATACAAATAGTGGTTATTTCTACAACTCTGAATTTGAGGTTACCCATGTGATTCAGAAGGCATTTGCAAAATGTGTTCCTTCTTGCACACTGACATATTTGGAAGCCAAAAATTTAGAGAAATTCAATCGATAATAGCAAATGCTCAATTTTTCTGTATTTCCACGCTTTTCCCAATAAATACAGTACCACACTTGTGTGGATGGGCCTTTTGCCTGTGACAGGAAAAGCCTTAAAATTCAACATGGAGACATTACATTTTTGCCATGAAAAATGAGATATATTGGTGATCGGAAAGTGGGCCCAAGCTTGGATGCCAACAATAGAAAAAATGACCAAATCTAGGCATTCTTTTAAACTAGACACCAAGGGGAGTCCAAGGTAGTGACATGTGCAGACCCCACTACCTTTTCTTACCCAGAATACCCTGCAAACCTCAAGCATTGCCACATTCATGTGTTTTACTCACATTTTTGTGAGGGAAAATTCTGGAATCTGCAGGAATCCGCAAAATTTCTAAGACCCAGCATTTCCACGCTTCTCTTGATGCAAATGGTGCCCAATATGTGCGGTTGGGTCTAGCGTCACTGCCAGAAAAGGTACCAAAATGCAAAATGGAGACATCAATTTTTGGCATAAAAATGACCCTTTTTGTTGATGCGGGTAGCTGCTGAATTTGGACCCAAGGAAACCTATCCAAGCCAGACACTTTTTAATACTATGTACCCAGGGGATGCCAGGGTGCTGTGATTTGCGTGATTTCTGATACTCTTTCTTACCTATAATGCCGTTAAAACTTCAAACTTTGTGTAAAATCACACCTTTTCCTCACATTTCTGTGCAGGAAAGTTCCGGAATCTGTAGGAATACACAGGAATACACAAAATCCCTACTAACCAGCATTCCCACACTTCTGCTGATAAAAACGGTATCCCACTAGTGTTTTTGAGCCCAATGCCATGACAAAATAGGTCCCAAAACATAATGTGGAGACATCACATTTTAAGCATGCATTATTACCCATTTTGGAGATATGGGTTGCTGTGAAATTTGGTTCCGGGCTTGGCAGCCACCCAGGGAATCCTAACAAACCCAGATATTATTTAGAACAAGACACCCATGGGAGCCCAGAGTGGTATGACTTGCATGAATCTTTTCTTACTCAGAATGCTCTGCAAACCTCAAACTTTGGCTAAAGTCATGCATTTTCTCTACATTTCTGTGAGGGAAGCTCACAGAATCTTTGGGGATCCACAAAAAGCCTACCCCTCAGTGTTCCTAAGCTTCTCCAAATAAAAATAGTACATCAATTTTTTGGATGGACCTAGTCACATGGTAGGCTCCAAAATACATTGTAAAGGCAGCTCATATTCCCCATAAAATGGCCCATTTTGGAGATGTGGAAAGCAACAGAGATTTGGCTCCGGCTCAGCCACCACCCAGGGAAAGCTACCAAATCTAGCCATTTCTAAAAACCAGATACCAAGGGGGGTGGGTGGGGTCCACAACGGTGTGATTTGCATGGATGCCACTACCTTTCATTGCAAGAATGCCCTCCAACCCTCAAATTTAGCTAAAATCACACTTTTGTCCCACATTTCTGAGAGGGAAAGTTCTGTAATCTGTGGTGATCCACAAAATGCCTACCAACCAGCATTCCCACAATTTTCCAGATAGAGAATTCACCCTACTCAACATATGCAATAAAGCAAACTAAAAGACTTTTTTGTCTAAAAGAGCACATATTGCCATAGTAGTCCCTGGCACTGGAAAAAAAACTGCTTTATGGGTTGGGGGTGCTCCTTCAAAAGGGCAGAATGCCCTCACTATCAGTGAAGGGAGCCAAATGGACTGACTAATGGGCTGCATGCTGTGTACTGTGGTGCTCAGAAGCAAAATGTGAATGACACAATAACAGATCGAGGGAAGAAGTGGGCTGTCACATTGGACCCATGCCACGCGCCATGGTGGGCAGAAGCTAAATGTGAGTGGCAAAATAACAGACAAAGGGGCGAAGTGGGCTAACCCCTGGCCCCATGCTGCATGCTGCTGTGGGCAGGAGATGACTTGAACAACACAATAACAGACCAGTAGGTGAAGTGGGTTGAAGCATGAGCCCCAAGCTGTATGATTTGGTGGGCAGAAGCTAATTGAATGGCACAATAATAGAGGGTGAAGTGGACTAACCCATGGCCCCATGCTGTATGCTGTGGAGGGCAGAAGCAAAATGTGGGTGACATGGCTGATCCCTCAGGGGTCAGCCCCCCCAGTTAAGGAGGTCGTGCCTCCCCCAAAATAAAATATTGTGGCCTAGTAAGATCCCTACTCAGGCATCACAGTCCCAGCCACAATCTCCGAGCAGGAATCCATGGCAGCGGGAACCATTTGAAAGGAAAGACTGTCCCCATTCCAAACATGCATCTAATGCTAAAATTACTCGTGGGGCATTAAGGCCCCAGGCAGGCACTAGAATGGGCACCATATTTCACCTTCCCGGGGGGGGGGGGGTGATTGAAACCTCATCTAGGGCCTGATTGGCCCTCGGGGAAGGGAAAAGTTTCAAATTTATAAGTATGACCCCGGGGGTCGGTGGGGGGCCAACACATGCCCTGGGGACAAACCCTTCCCGCAAAAAGTCTTCTCTGTTGTCTAGTGGGTTTTTTGATCATGAATAGTGGCACGTCCACAGTTCCTGAGCAGGAATCATTTTGAGAGAGGCAACGTTGTAAAGAGGAGATTCGTCTCTTTCCAGCGATTTCTATATTAGTGGCCAGAAATAGAGCTAACTGAGATATCAGGCTTCTACTAGGTGTTATCCATTATTATTATTAATATTGAGCATTTGTACAGCGCATAGCTACCCTCGGGCATCCCAGCGCTAGCGACCGAGCAGGCAACCATTAAAGTTATGGGGCTATTTGTTGGAATAGCCAGGTTTTTAAAAGTTTACGAAATGGTAGAATGTGGGCTTCAGAGCGGAGGTGTAAAGGTAAAGTGTTCCAGAGATTTGCCACGTTATAGGCAAAGGATCTTCCTCCACTTCTTGTCCTCCTGATTTTGGGGACAACTGCAAGATTAAGGTTGAGAGATCGAAGATCCCTCCTGGGGCGGTAGGGGATAATGAGGGATTTGTTGATAGCCGGGCCCGTTCCCCATATAGTCTTATGGGCAATACACAGGGCCTTACATTTTATTCTTTCAAGGATTGGCATGCTGTCAGCCTCACTAAAAAGCACATGTACAGTTGATGGAGCATTATCATCATAGTCATTGGTGGTCAGAGTCTGAATCCTGGTCACTGTCATCACCGTCTAAGGTAGGACCTAAAAGAAATCCAGAAATTCATGAAACGGATAGTGAATGATGATTGAGGTAATTATTACCAGCTCCCTCTGTAATGTCTTGCTCCATTTCTGAAGTTGACCCTTTGGTCTACATTGTGCAACCAAGTTTCATTCACCAAAGTGCAAACCGAAAAAAGAGACACCATTCTCTATGGTTGGATGATGGTATATTGCACCCATCTTTTTTATTTCTACACCGCTGATAATGGTTGCAACATACCTCATGCCTGAAGCAATGGCAGCTGGTGATTTTTTTTCCAGTGGGGATCAGGGTGGTGGTCTTCACTGGAAACTTTTCACAGAATTGAACCAAATAGTGCATTTTAGAGCACAAGTTTACATACCTTTTCTACAAAGCTATGGGGTCTATTAACAAACTGCATTTTGTTATATGTTTAGTAGTATTACAACAATACTACTAATGTACTACAAAATGCTATTCACTAACTTATGTGCAGAGGTCTACACTGCTCCTCCCTGTCGTTTATGTGGGAGATGTCTACCCGGCCTGTGGGGGATACCTAATACTGAAGGGGAACTTACTAATAAAGTGAAGAATTTTAAGGGATAAGTAAGGAGGGTTTATAGGAGGGCTAGGGAGGGGTTTAGGAATGGGCATGCACCCACCCATAAAAGAGAAAGCCCATTCCTATTCACAGTCTGCACTTCTATCGTTACTACAGCCAAAAAGGGCCCAAAACAGTACTAAATGTACTGCATTTCAGAACTGGAGTAAGTCCAGTGCCACAGATGGCCCCACTGATACTGCTGCACCCCTCCTTTGAAAATAATGAAGGGAGCAACTTAAAATATAACCCCATAGGAAATAATTTTAAAATAAATGTATTTATTTCAACCCATTAAGAATATATACATTTAATTTAATGGTTAAAACTTAAACAAAAATTATAAATAAATATTTTACTTTCAAATGATTTATGAACCTTTTATCAATTAAAAAAAAACTTTGGCTCTAATTATGATGTCAGGAGGAAAGCCATCCGACAGCTCGTCGGAGGCTTCCCACCCAACATCATAGGTTTCCATCCGACCGCCGTATTATGATACTGGCGGTCGGAGGGAAACCAGCGGGGTGGCGGGCGGAATTGTAATCCCAAAATGACAGCGGAGCCAGCCTCGTCTCCGCTGTCGGGATTACAATGTCGCTTTCCTCCTCCCCTTTCATTGTGGTCCGCCCGCCCTGAAAAGGCAGGCGGAAAGTGACTTTGGGGGCCCCTAGTACATGGTGCCTGCCACACGGTACAGGGATGTTTGAAAACATCTTTTTTTCTATTGCAACTTGTGCTGTGGCTCTTTTCCGGCAGCCGCAGAAGCTGCAATAGAAAAATGGATGTTTACGACCGCCCACCCTCCGACTGCGAGAAGAACTGGTTCCATTCCCGCTGCAGTCTCGGTTGGACGCTCGTCCGACTGACATCGTAATAGGGCACATAATGTTTTATTAAAAAAATATTTAAAATAAATTAAATTCATTGTTAGAAGGTGGTTCTGACACTATGGGCCGCCCGGATTTTTCGCTTTTTGAGCACCTAATTGTTGAGCTTTTACTGTGGGGGAGCCTCATAAGTTGGGACTCACCCACAGTGAACTAACAATGAAAGAGACTGCATAAGGATTTTACTGGTGTCACCCTGGCTTGACCAGGCCGCTTCGCAGCCGCAGGGGTAAGGGGCACCGGGCCAGTTACGTGCAGACACATGTGTACATGCGTGTGCACACGTGTGCGGGCTGCGCAGAGGAGATTCCTGGCATGCGCAGCCCCAGAGCAGATACAAAGTGAATGGTGTGGCAGGACTTATGCAGAATTGGGTGGTAACATGGAATAGGCTTTATACACTGGGAAGAAACATGCCAGGGAAAGTCAGTGTGTTTTACTGTGTTTTTCACTTCATTATTCCCCTATGGGGAAGTGGAGCCCATGGGCTAGTGTCACTTTCCTAAGGCCTACAAATTCCAGACACGCACTAAAGTCCACTGTAACGGGTGTGAGAAGAAGTATTCTGCAGAGTCCAGAGTCATATTTGTACTGCTTTTGGGTCATCCATAAATGTTATAGTTCTCTGAGTCAGCGCATAACCAGGGCCTGGCTGGGGGCTGACCCCAGCAGCCTGGATTGATAACCTTCCCTCCGAAGAGAGAAGCTGGGTGGAGCTGCAGGCTAATCCATCAGCAGCTGTCACTGGGTGCCAGGCACCAAGCTGCACGAAGGGGAAGGCAGCTCTGGGGGGAAGGGGCTTTCAGAGACCATGTGGCCGGAGACCCTGGACGACGCCATCTTGAACAAACCCAGAGGCCTGGGCAGGAAGGAGGGAGCAGGGGCAGAGAAGTGATGTGTCGCTGTGTGATAGGGCAAACAGAGACTTCCTGCCAGCCCCCTCCCCAACTTCTTAAAAGAACTTGCACAGGAAGAGGAGCTCTCTCTGGGGTGTGGTCTGCTGAGGCAGAGGGTGCTGGAGCCTGGCGCAATGGGCAGTTGGAAGGAGGAACCCCCTGACTGCTCCAGAATCCTGAACAGCGCCAGGAGAAGAGTCCAGGACCAGTGCGCAGAAGCAGGGGCCTCTGCGCAGGGAGAAGAGAGGCCCAGGAGGAGAGCCAGGCGAAAGGCTGGCGCAGGGAGCCAGTGAAGACAGCTCCCTGCTGAATCCCCCCTCTCAGAGACCCAGAGGGCAAAGGAGAGTGCTCCCAGTGGCTGGGGAGCGCCACCAGGAGCAAGAAGAGGTCACGATCGCGAAGATCGGACCCCTGGGGGCTGAGATATGCCCCCCAGAAGGTAGGCGACCTTTGACCTCTGAGAATCGACGACAAAGCGCGTGGGGCTCCGCCACCATCCAAGAAGTGCCCCCGGGGTGGGTCAGGTCCCGGGGGCTGCCCCCACACGAAGAAAAGTCAGGGAGCGCCGTCGCGCTCTCCGTGAAAAATGCCCTCCTCGGGGTGCCAGTAGCCCACCCTGGCCCCCGCCGAAGATGAAAGTCGGGGGAGCGCCATCGCGCCCCCCGCAAAAATGTGCGGAAAAGCGCCAATTAATGCCTTGCAGGCCAGGAACGGCCTGCAAGGAAAAATCAGCGTTTTCTCAGCTTGTGGTGGCCCCAGGAGAACGGGGTCACCACCACATGGGTGCAAAGGTGCAGGGGGAGCTGCTGGAGAAGCGCAGTCTCCCCCAGCACGAAACTGGAAGTCCCTCCCTAAGTCTCATGGGGACTTGAAAAGGATAACCCCTCAAGGGCTCAGCCTACATTTTAACTCTTCCTGGGCTGGAACTTTTGTTCTACAGCTAGAAGAGGAGGAAGAAGAAGTGCATCTTGGTATGAAGGTCTGAGTTGGGGATGTCGGGAGAAGGGCATCCCCTGGAGGTGAAGAGGTGTAATTGCACCAGAACTGCATTTACTAAGGTTATTCCTGTTAGAGGGACTGAAGGTCACATGTGTAATGTGAAGTACCTGTGTAAGGTGATGTCATAAGCAAAGTGGGGTTATGTTGCCAGACATTCCTGCTAGGGTGTCTGGCTGTATATGCGTAATACTGTGATTGTATCTGTGATGCCTTTAGGGGCTGTAATTGCAATGCATTCTAATGATCCACAAATGTGATGAGTACTGTCATTCTAAAGTGATGCTTTAACATGTATTCTTGCTGCTGCGCTTAGGTGAAAAACCCCGACTGCTAGCCCTTAAGATGTAGAGGTGTATACTTCATGGTCAGTAGGAAATGCTCAGTCAGGGCTATGTGTCACCAAGGCAGGGTTACCTATTTTAAATGCGTGTTGAGATAATGGGGTGGGTCGCCACTGGGATGGTGCCAGTGCGCAGGGCCCACGCTCCAGGTTATGTTCAACTAACTGCATTGGGGGCAAGATGATGTGCATACATGGGAGTGGTGGTACTAGACCCCACCCCCCTTTGGGAGGGGTGGAAATGTTATGCAATGTCACAAAGTAATTCCAACAGCTTATGTATATTTGCAAATTGGTGCATAGTATTGAGTAGTGTGTGTGTTTAATAAATGTACTCTTACTTTTATAAAGCAAAGTACAGACTGGACAATCAATTATTGAGTGTTATTTCTGCGCACCTGCAAATGGCGATTACTAGCCCACACCACCTCCCTTGAGTAAGCCTCAGACTGCTCTGCAACGCTACCCCCTGAGAGTCAGGCGCTACAATTGGGTGTTTGGTTCCCAGTGAAGGACAAATGTAGTCATGTTATTTGTGCAGGCCTCACAGATGCTTCCTCGTTTTCCAACATTGGTGTCTAGCGGCGGGAAACATAGTATCCCATTCTGGTGCGCATTTATATCATTTGATAAGTCCAGTTTTGCCACACATTACCTATGCAGTAATGAGAAAATGGAAGAGCGCAAGGCTCTGAGAAGGGTTCAAAGTTTTGGTTATGTGAACTAAGAGTATGGGAAAGGAAAGCCCCGCGCACATATGTGTCATGTGAAGATATTATGGTTTAAATGTAAACTGTATTGATACGACTGCATTATGGTGATTATCATGTGCTAGCGGGATGGTGCTTTCCAGGAAATGATTGCATACAAATGTTCTAAGCCATATTGTACACCTTTGAACCCTAACACTACATACACTACACCTGCATGAGGAGGGTGTCTCCTCAAGAGATAGGGACAGCAACTGATACCTACATCACAGATGGGGGTGTAGGGTGGATTGACCTTTATTGGGGACAGGAGAGGAAGGGGGTCCTGGGAGGTTCCCGCGCTTTTTAAGGGCAGGGAGGGTTCCCACAGAAGGGGCCCCAGATATCCTTTCCCCCGCTGAAAGTTTTTTGCAATTGGCGCAGGCCAAAACCACTGGAAGGGTGGGGCAGGAGGTTTCTTTACCCCGGATAGTAACACCCCAGTGGTTCCCATGGTGGGGGACCCCAAGAAACTTTGCCCACGGTGGGAGGAGGGTGTGGTAGAGTTGAGTGTCCGGCAGGCCCCCCAGGTTAACTGGTGTGGAGGTGAGCAACCCAGGGGTGGCCCCTGGTAGTCGGTGGCCCCAAAGGAGGGTAGTTCTTGAGTGATGGTGTGTAGTGGTAGCCCATAGGTACCCTAGGTGGGCTAGGTAACTGATCCAGTGGAGATCTGAGTGGGGGTGAGGTACTCCCTGGTTTCCAGGTGACGGGTTAGTGGTGGACCCTGAGGTGTCAGGGTCGGGTAGGTGGTTACCCAAGGAAGCAACAGGATGTCATTCTGGAGCTGGTGTTGGGAACCTGACGTGGTGGCTGGGGCGATGTCTAGCCGGTGACCAGTCAGGTAGGTCCTGTGGGACTTGGACCCAAGGACCAGGAGAATGGGGGTGTTCCCCCAGCTCGATGCAGGAGGTGGACTTCTGCAAGGTAGTACCACCCTGGACACAGGTGGGGCCCATCTTAAGTGAAGGGACCCTGTGTTTCCCCAAAGGGGTGGTGCAGGCCTAGCAGGGATCTTTAGGGTTCCTGGCTGATGGAGGTAGTACCGCCCTGAAGACAGGTGGGGCCTATCTTAAGTGAAGGGACCCTGTGCTTCAGCGGAGGGCGGTGAAGGCCTAGCCAGGATCTTTATGGTCCCTGGCTGAGTGTGGTAGCACTACCCTGAAGACAGGTGGGGCCTATCTTAAGTGAAGGGACCCTGCTCTTCAGAAGGGTTGGTGCAGGCCATCCAGGGATCATGTGGGTCCCTGGACGGTCTCCCAAGGTGCTGCAGGGAGACCGGGGAGAGCCATGAGAGGTGGGCCTGGGTGTAGCTAACTCAGGGCCACAGGCTCTCTACGGGTACTCCGGGAGGAGAGCGCGCCTCCCAGAGGGAAGGGTGCATAGGCCCTGTTCTCGCAGCGGAGAACAAGGAAGGGGTCTAGGTTCCCGGGGTAGTTTCCGTGTGGAACTACTGACGGGGGGGATGAGCTGTAGGATGTCTGATGAGGCACCCTCAGTGTTCCTCCCTGGCACTGCCAGTGTGGTAGTGAGGCCGGTCTGAGGTCCTATTCTGGGAGTCAGGCCAGTGGCCAGAGGAGCTTTTCTGTGTGGGAAAAGCATGAGTGGCTGTGCTTTCTTCAGGGAAGACAGTCATCCCGAAAGGGTGTTGGCAGTAGAATGACCCCAGCGGCAGGCTGAGGGTGAGGATCCAGAGAGGTTGCATCTTTGGGGTGCAAGGACCAAACGGAGAGAGGGTACTGGTTGGAACAAACTCCGGAAGGGAGACCAGCTAGTGACCCAGGGGATGGGATGTAGACCTATCCCAGAAGACCGCATCGGTGCTGAGGCACTGTACCCTTGTCCAGAGAAGTGGTAGGCAAAGTGTTGCATGCCCAAGGGCAAGGGGGGGCCTAGTTAGGCTGAGTCCATGTAAACCATGAGTGACCTAGAGGTACCTAACCTAGAGCCCGGAGGGTTCTTAGGGTAGTCTGGGATCCCTGTCATGGGTGGAGATTTCAGGGATGGGAGGAGTAGGTTGTCTGAGTGGATAACTGGTGAGTAAGGGGGGTCTGGTCAGAACCCCTTATAAATAGTTATCGCTGACTATGGGAAGTGTACCCATGTAGAGTGGATACTTCTTTCCTTTAGGAATCAGCTGGGCGCGGCGTGTGTTAGAAGGTGGTTCTGACACTATGGGCCGCCCGGAGTTTTCGCTTTTTGAGCACCTAATTGTTGAGCTTTTACTGTGGGGGAGCCTCATAAGTTGGGACTCACCCACAGTGAACTCACAATGAAAGAGACTGCATTGGGGTTTTACTGGTGTCCCCCTGGCTTGACCAGGCCACTGTGCAGCCACAGGGGTAAGGGGCACCGGGCTAGTTACGTGCAGACACATGTGTACATGCGTGTGCACACGTGTGCGGGCTGCGCAGAGGAGATTCCTGGCGTGCGCAGCCCCAGAACAGATACAAAGTGAATGGTGTGGCAGGACTTATGCAGAATTGGGTGGTGACATGGAATAGGCTTTATACACTGGGAAGAAACATGCCAGGGAAAGTCAGCGTGTTTTACTATGTTTTTCACTTCATTATTCCCCTTTGGGGAAGTGGAGCCCATGGGCTAGTGTCACTTTCCTAAGGCCTACAAATTCCAGACACGCACTAAAGTCCACTGTAACGGGTGTGAGAAGAAGTATTCTGCAGAGTCCAGAGTCATATTTGTACTGCTTTTGGGTCATCCATAAATGTTATAGTTCTCTGAGTCAGCTCATAACCAGGGCCTGGCTGGGGCCTGACCCCAGCAGCCTGGATTGATAACCTTCCCTCCGAAGAGAGAAGCTGGGTGGAGCTGCAGGCTAATCCATCAGCAGCTGTCACTGGGTGCCAGGCACCAAGCTGCACGAAGGGGAAGGCAGCTCTGGGGGGAAGGGGCTTTCAGAGACCATGTGGCCGGAGACCCTGGACGACGCCATCTTGAACAAACCCAGAGGCCTGGGCAGGAAGGAGGGAGCAGGGGCAGAGAAGTGATGTGTCGCTGTGTGATAGGGCAAACAGAGACTTCCTGCCAGCCCCCTCCCCAACTTCTTAAAAGAACTTGCACAGGAAGAGGAGCTCTCTCTGGGGTGTGGTCTGCTGAGGCAGAGGGTGCTGGAGCCTGGCGCAATGGGCAGTTGGAAGGAGGAACCCCCTGACTGCTCCAGAATCCTGAACAGCGCCAGGAGAAGAGTCCAGGACCAGTCAGTGCGCTGCAGCAGGGGCCTCTGCGCAGGGAGAAGAGAGGCCCAGGCGGAGAGCCAGGCGAAAGGCTGGCGCAGGGAGCCAGTCAAGACAGCTCCCTGCTGAATCCCCCCTTTCAGAGAACCAGAGGGCGAAGGAGAGTGCTCCCAGTGGCTGGGGAGCGCCACCAGGAGCAAGCAGAGACCAAGATCGCGAAGATATAACCCCTGGGGGCTGAGATATGCCCCCCAGAAGGTAGGTGACCTTTGACCTCTGAGGATCGATGACGAAGCGCGTGGGGCTCCGCTGCCATCCAAGAAGTGCCCCCGGGGTGGGTCAGGTCCCGGGGGCTGCCCCCACATGAAAAAAAATCGGGGAGCGCCGTCGCACTCTCTGTGAAAAATGCCCTCCTCAAGGTGCGAGGAGCCCACCCCGGCCCCTGCCGAAGATGAAAGTCGGGGAGCGCCATCGCGCCCCCCCACGAAAATGTGCCCCAGGGGCCCGGGACCCCATCCCCAGGCCCCAAAGAAGAGGAGAAGGCGTGGAGCGCCGTCGCGCCCCCCGCAAAGAGGTCTCTAGGGACCCGGGACCTCATCCCCGGGCCCCGAAGTAAAGCCGGTGAGCGCCGTCGCGCTCCCCGTGAAGATTGTTCCCAGCGAGGTGCCAGGAGCCCACCCTGGCCCCCACGAACGTGGGCTGGAGGGGAGCGTCGTCGCGCCCCCTCGAAGAGGTTCTGGGGCCCGGGACCCCATCTCTGGGCCCCGAGTGCAGCTGGAGGGAGGGGGGGAGTGCCGTCGCACTCCCCTGAGGCCTCGCGGGGCCATCTGCAGTCTCCGGGTCCGGCCGCCGGTGCGGGCGGACCAGAAGCGATGCGCCGGCTCCAGCGGCGGCACACGTGAGTGCGGGCCGGGCGTGGAGCCGGCAGGAGCGGCCGGGGGTGGGCTCCCCGAGCCGCACTAAAGTCCTTTGGCAGCACGGGGCCCGGGTGGGACCGGGCCCCCGAGAATCCTTTGGCAACCCGGGGCCCGGGTGAGACCGGGCCCCCAACCCCTGCAGGTCGTGAGGGGCCCAGGTGGGACCGGGCCCCCAAGAATCCTTTGGCAACCCGGGGCCCCAACCCCTGCTGGGTGCGAGGGGCCCGGGTGGGACCGGGCCCCTGAGAATCGGCAGGCGCAGCCGGGTGTTGGCTCCCCGAGCTGCAATGCCTCACCTGGGGATCCGGGTGGGACCGGACCTCCCACGAAAGTCCACAGCGGCCGGAGGCCCACATCGCGGCTCTCCCCGACGCAGCGGGAGAGCCGCTGCTACGATATGCAGGGAATCGACGAGAAGCGCCCCATAATGCCTTGCAGGCCAGGAACGGCCTGCAAGGAAAAATCAGCATTTTCTCAGCTTGTGGTGGCCCCAGGAGAACGGGGTCACCACCACACGGGTGCAAAGGTGCAGGGGTAGCTGCTGGAGAAGCGCAGTCTCCCCCAGCACGAAACTGGAAGTCCCTCCCTAAGTCTCATGGGGACTTGAAAAGGATAACCCCTCAAGGGCTCAGCCTACATTTTAACTCTTCCTGGGCTGGAACTTTTGTTCTACAGCTAGAAGAGGAAGAAGAAGTGCATCATGGTATGAAGGTCTGAGTTGGGGATGTCGGGAGAAGGGCATCCCCTGGAGGTGAAGAAGTGTAATTGCACCAGAACTGCATTTACTAAGGTTATTCCTGTTAGAGGGACTGAAGGTCACATGTGTAATGTGAAGTACCTGTGTAAGGTGATGTCATAAGCAAAGTGGGGTTATGTTGCCAGACATTCCTGCTAGGGTGTCTGGCTGTATATGCGTAATCCTGTGATTGTATCTGTGATGCCTTTAGGGGCTGTAATTGCAATGCATTCTAATGATCCACAAATGTGATGAGTACTGTCATTCTAAAGTGATGCTTTAACATGTATTCTTGCTGCTGCACTTAGGTGAAGAACCCCGACTGCTAGCCCTTAAGATGTAGAGGTGTATACTTCATGGTCAGTAGGAAATGCTCAGTCAGGGCTATGTGTCACCAAGGCAGGGTTACCTATTTTAAATGCGTGTTGAGATAATGGGGTGGGTCGCCACTGGGATGGTGCCAGTGCGCAGGGCCCTCGCTCCAGGTTATGTTCAACTAACTGCATTGGGGGCAAGATGATGTGCATACATGGGAGTGGTGGTACTAGACCCCACCCCCCTTTGGGAGGGATGGAAATGTTATGCAATGTCACAAAGTAATTCCAACAGCTTATGTATATTTGTAAATTGGTGCATAGTATTGAGTAGTGTGTGTGTTTAATAAATGTACTCTTACTTTTATAAAGCAAAGTACAGACTGGACAATCAATTATTGAGTGTTATTTCTGCGCACCTGCAAATGGCGATTACTAGCCCACACCACCTCCCTTGAGTAAGCCTCAGACTGCTCTGCAACGCTACCCCCTGAGAGTCAGGCGCTACAATTGGGTGTTTGGTCCCAAATGAAGGACAAATGTAGTCATGTTATTTGTGCAGGCCTCACAGATGCTGCCTCGTTTTCCAACATTCATACATTACCTTTGGGTACTTTTAGGTACTTTTAATACATAATGCATAAATATAAGCATGTTAATTTTGGTGGGTTTAAGATTTTTAAAAAACATGACAAATAAGTTTAATTAAATATATTTATATTTATTATAAATAATTTAAAATGTTGTTAATAGTGCAGTATCATTTAAAAAAATATACATTCAAAATACATAAATACAATTATTAAACTTTAACATTTTACATACATTTAAAAAAAAAAAAAACTTTTATTAATGTCTCTATATTTTACATAGGAAGATCTCTGCCCAAATTGTGGAGGGACTGAAAAGTGTGTAGAACATAAACTAAGGGTGTGAGGTGACTAGTAGTAACTTTATAGACATATTTCATGGGTGGGACATTTAAATCTACACTTTTATGTAACTTTATACTCTTAAATGGTGAATATCCAAAAGTAGTTAAGGTATTCAAAAGCGTAAGAGTAAACTTACTTGTGTAGATTTACTCACATGTAAGTTTACATTTATGAATCACCCCCTATATGTTCTGACAGGGCTCTCATGAAATATTCCAGTTTCAGTGGTGTTCCAAGCACACCTGACCCTCCTCTGCAGTGTTGCAAGGTCATTCGCTCCAGAACAATATTAAGAAAAAGGTGGCAAAAAGGCTAATTTTTAAGCAAATTTTCCTACAAATGTTTAAAAAGCTATAGGTTATAAAGGTGACTCAGGCTTTCACGTGAACACACTTCTCATATCATTCTACACTTCTACATTTTAGGGCCTGATTATTGAGTTTGGCAGTCCCACCTCCGCCGTTGCATCGGTATCGGATTCACTGCCGCCGACTAGGCGGTCCAACCGCCCTATTACGATGCATGCAGTTTCATAGATGAAAGACTGCCACGGTCCCGCTGATAGGAATTCTCGACCATGGCAGGATAGGGCCAATGCCTCTGTCTGACGGCAGACCACCAGTGTTACTGCCGGCCCAATTACGATGTGCCTTTCTGACGGCATGACTGTGGCGATGCAACCAGCACATCTGAGCTGGCGGAAAGGGAGGGATATAAGGTGAAAGTCACCTGTACTCAGCTTCCCACGTCCTGTGCCACCATGAGCCAATTGTACACGTACTACCGCCGCTGCTCCTGCTTGATGACGTCCAAAACCCACACCGTCGTGGACGCAACCGACGGTAAGCCACACTCTTAACCTTTTCCATAGACTCCTCAGCAAATAGATGCCACGCCATAGACCTGGCAAGGAGTTTGGGGTCCCGGGGTCAAGCATATTTTGTGGGTCCCTGTTTGGAATTGTTCTCAGTGTATGATCCAATTACAGCTCTATGATGCCCTCTTTGGCCAGGTCACTGATACTGTACAGGCACACTCTACAAAAGTCGACATGTGTTCCCATCTCCTAATCAGAGATAATGATGTATGCATTAAATTGTGTCACACAACAGCACCTCCTCATCAAAATCACACCCATTGATCTCTGACACCCTCACATTGCTCACATGCTAGGTCTTGTTGTGATATCAAAGATGCTTCTGTATGGATATGTCATGAAACTCAAGCACACCTTCCCCCGAAATCTCTGTAACGGACTCTCACACATCACCTACATTAATAGGTAATGTCAGGCAAATGGGATTCCAAATAATCAGTGTGAGAAGCATTCAAATGGCACAATGTAAAGAGTCTCTGCAGAATAGGTTTGCCTCTACCAGGGGAACCCCTGGAAGGCTGGAGCCATGGGCCTTAGTCCACTTTGCACATGCCTCAAAACATCTATGTGCACAGGACTCATGGCTTGAAGTATATCGGGGACAACCAATAGTATAACCAAGTACCATGCATATGTGGATAATGTGTAAGTGCAAGACATGAAAGCAAACACAGCACTAACAGCATTTGTCTCACAAGTAGTTGTAAGCTACACACACAAAAATGGGCACATGTCAATTAAAATTCCTAATAAAGTATGACAATTTAACACCCTCCATGTGTGGCTGGACAAATAACTAACTTGCACATGTCAAACACATATCCAACGCACATCATAGGCAGAACTGCAAGCTAAACGATGTTGACAGTGGCCAAGTCAAGTTGAAATACTTGCCATATGAAATACCACCCAATGCAATGTCAGCCCCAATCGGATTTCATTCCACATATCCATCCATTGAACATTTCCCCTTATCCTGTGTGACTCCAACACTGGTTCCAAGGTCGGATCATACTAACCACTTGAAATGGATCAGCAATCAGGGTGAAACAAACACAACTGGAGACACATCTCATAAAGTATCCAATACCATCAAATAGGTAGAAAGTAATGGCAGGACTTATCTGTCATAAACAAAGCACATGTTTTATTTTCAAAGACCAATTTCAACTAGTAAACCAAAGGCCTATGGCCAGTTCATTTTCACATAGTGTGGTACAGCACACTGCTGTACCACTAAACTTGCCCTTCATGACACTGCCAGAGGACCTCCTCACAAAAGGGCTTCCATTAGGTATGGCAGGCACCTCGAAGATGTTACTTGGGATGGGGACGTTTGGGTTTGGGAGGGGTGTCCTTGGGTTTGGAAGGTGGGGGTTTGGAAGAGGAAGGGGTGGAGTAAAGTTTAGGGGGTGTTGGAGTCAGAAGGGATGGAACAACATTTTGAAGGGGGACCCTTGGAAGGGATGGATGGGTCTGAAATAGGGGTGTATTTGAAGGTGGAAGGGTGGGTTTGGGTGTGGCAGGAATAGGAACCTTTCTGGAAAGGGTGGTAGGTGGGTTGGGACAGCAGAGGGCCAGGTGAAAGGATGGATCCTCATTGGGGAACATGGGAAAGGTTTTGGGAGGGAGTGGGGTCTTCAGGTAGAGGGAGTGTCAGTGTCTGATGTGGTTGGGACTGTTGCAGGTGCAGGTGCATGTGTGTCAGGTGTATGTGCTGCAAGTATGGGTGTGTCTTCTTTCCCAGGTGTCTGTTGGGTGTGTGATTGTTTCTGTCTGAGTTTCTTAGGTGTGTATAGTGTGAATGATGGGTCTGTGGATGTTGGTACAGTGGAAGTGCAGGGTGCATGTGTTGTAACTGCTGATGTGGTGGTGACTGTGGGTGTGGATGTCTGTGTTGGCTGTATGGCTGCAATGGTGGTTGTGGTGGTGCATGTGGCTGTGAAGGTGTCTGTGCTGGGTAGGGATGTGGTGGTGAGGATGTGGTGTGTGCATGGGGGTGTGGTGTGTGCATGCAGGTGGGATTTCTTCTGTGCTGTGCGGAGATGTCATGGGGCAGTGGTGTGAGTATGTAGCTGTGGCGTTATCAGTGGTGGGTGTGGTGTCTTTGTGTTTGGATGTGTGTAACTTCTTTTTGTGTGGTATGTGCTTGTGTGTGTGTGCTGCTTGGATATGTATGGCTGGGTGTGTGGAAATGTGTTTATAATAAATGAGATGGAGCTTTTGTTTTGTCTTTTGTATTAGGTATATCAAGTGCCTTTCTTGTTTTTTGCCCACCACGCAACTTCAGATAATAACAAGCCATGTACAAGTAAGTCTTGGTCCTGCTCCAATAAGAACTGTCCAGCCCAACTGAACACAAAACGATGTGCTGAATTGTGGCCCGAGTAATTACCACTGTCTGAAATTCTTTTTCTGTGTTTTAAAGCCTGGTATTCCTAGGGAAGGTTGTGGTTAAATCCTGCAAAGGTGAATGAATAGTTGCTTTTATGATGTACATTATAATGTAATTTTTTATCCAAAATGAATGGCAACTGCTTATTTTCTTTTGAGGATACAAAAAGCAAAATGGATGACAAATGTAAAAAGCATTACTGTGACCTTTGTTTGCTCTGCTTGCTTTTCTTTGTAGATTCTCATCGGTTATGAGGCACATTCAAACCAGTGTACCCCAGCTTTGGAGTAGCTTATTTTGTAATTTCAGATGTCAGATTTTAGGCCATGCACACCTACTGTTCAATAGTTAAGCCCTTCCTGTTCCAACTCTTTGGATTTGACCACATATGAATGTGGTAGCTCCTCTTTTGTGAAGTAAATATACTTACCATCTTTTCAGAATTGATGAACCGGTGTTGTTTCTGTGCTCTGTGTTTGGTGGCCAGTTCCACTTAGTAGTAAACAAGGCTCTTGAAACAAGTCCTTGCACAACAGTCTGGGCTGGTAGAAGGTAGTTGAGCAGGGTCTGGATACATTACAAAGCAGACAGCAATGAGCATACCTCATTCATATGTGATAGGCAACATCTTTTTCTTACACTGTTCATGTTATACTGATGTTATGTGATAATATGTTTTCCATTGTCAACCATTTCTTTTAGGAAATCACTTGTGAAGTTGACGTTTGGTGTTATGGTAGCTTATAAGAACTTTGGGATGTAATACAAGGGTTTTTGTCTTGGTTTCTCCCGATACGAATCTTTCCATGGAAGACCAGCTCACAGAATATCTCTGCTTCCAGATCTCTCATTTGGGAACCTCTAATGGAAATATTGGTGCTGTGGCATCTACGTTACTATGCTGCTCTTGCAGTTCAGCCTGACATTTCTTTCTATGGAAGAAATTCAATGACGTGAGCTGTGTGCTGAGTTATGGCACAGTGCTGTCTAGTAAGGACCGACACGCTCCCCGACTTGATCCCAGACAAGCGTGTGCCTTTGTGTATATATACAGTAATACATGACTACGTGAATTTGTAAAAGTCTGGTTGGAGAATCACAGAATGTAACCTCAAAATGATTATTCTGAAACTAGAAAAGTTAGTTTAATATGTAAAATATGACAAAAGCTTCAGAATGAATCACATAGCAGGCATCAAATAATGGGTCAAGAGGGAAAATATGAACTACAAAATAAACGGCAAATACACAATCATAGCAAAAGATGACAGAAATTCAAAGGTAAATTGGTTTAAAAAACGCATTAGACACAAGAGAGAGGAATAAAAGTAACTTGGAAATACATCACGTGAGTATTCATTCTTTTCCATGATCATAATAGATGCGAGGACAAGAAAGAAATGGAGCAAGGAAACGGGTAAGGCACATGTGGGGCGACAGATGAAAGAAGTCCGTGGGGAGGAGAAAAAGGCAAAAACTGAGAAGAGTAAGAGTTAATCAAAACTGCGGAGCAAGAAGTGGTAAGACTGAAAGTGAGAGCATAAGTTGAAGGTGAAGGTTGGGGACACCTCCCACATAAGAGGACAATTTTCACCAGAATAGGCTCGTTAGCCTGGATTCATGAAGCTAGCCATTAACCGAGCTTGTGTACGCGCGCGTGCATCGTGAACTCCAGATGTGTCATGAATGGTTTGAAAGCAAGAAATTCTAAGACAGCCAAGTTAGCATTCTGCAACTTGCTGTGTGGAAAAGTGAATATGACATTTACATATGGGCTGAAACTATTCTTTCTTTGCACATTTGCTGGCTGAAACTTCATAAACTCAGTTGCTTTTTTCTTCCCGAGCTGCCTACCAGGAATATAAGAATCAATTGAGGTTCGGACAGGCCTTTTATTGGCCCGGGTCCGTGGAGGCCGTTCTTTTAGGGATGAGGGCCGCTCCTGGATGCTCTGTCACTTTCCGCAGCTCCCCAAGGTCAATTGTAGCATGCACAGAGGGGGAGAGGGAAACAGAGAGGGAGAGGGAGAAAGAGAGAGAGAAATCGATCAGATAGGGAGAAGAGAGATAAAGTGGGAAAGGAAAAGAATGGATGAGTGGAAAAAGAGAATGCGTTAGGAAATGAAGGGAGTGGGGTTGCTTTTTTGCAAGAGTTGCTTTGGTTCCCCAGTTCGTCCCTGGTGACCTCTAAGATTTCAACTGTGCATTCCATTTTTTTTGTTAAAAATGTTCCTTTCCATTTGCTGCATTGAACTGCACTTTCCTTTAAACAGTATTATGTGTTTCACTTACTTTGACCTCTTTGCACAGCATTAGGCAGCACAGCCAGTAACCACAAAAGCTATTGCAACTCACAAACCTCGGGCCGGAGATCTCCACCTATGCCTCTCCTATGGTTTCCGCAGGGACAGGCACCCCAGTGGAGGAGAGCCCCACAAATTGGTAAAAAGTGACACTGATAGGAAATCTTCGGGCGCAACTTCAGTCATACGAGGTGACTCGTAAGTCTGAATCTAGGTGGAGATCTCCATACGGAAATGGTAAATTCCATCCACAAGGAGATTACACCTAGGTGTGGGTGTAGTTTTGTACATTGAGAGATCTCCGCATGCAAAAATACCAGTGTGAAAAGAGCACAATGCGCTCTATTAAAAAAATAAGAAAATGACGCACTTTTGCTACTCCTTGCTATTTACTAACATTCCTTGGACTATGCCTCAAAAGAGGTGGCAATTTCCAAGCGTACTCCTGGGAAGGTCAGGTGACTTTTCCTTGGAGATCCTATTCTTTCTGTGTGGAGTTCTCTCTGCCAGAGACACCCGTATTTGCACAATAGGATCCCCTATGCAAGCGCACCCTTTTTTCCTCTGTGGGAAAATATTTTACCCCTTGGAGAAACTTCTTCCACTAATCCCCCTCCACACATTTGCGAATTTGCAATCCAACCTAGAAGGGGAGTTAATCAGCCCTGTGTTGGAGTAATTTTGCAACCCTTTTTAGGGTGGAAAAGGAAGAGAGATGAGTTTAGTAATGGCCACAAAAACGCATGTCTGTGGGCATTGTCAAATGTCCAAGGAAAACCATTACTTGGAATGATTAGATGCTCTAGTTCTGTTTTATTTACCCCTTTTATGCGTCTTGTATTGATTTCATTGTAAATGTTGAGCTCCAAGTTCAATTGCTTGTTTACTTGCGGATCTAGCAATATTTTTGTTCTGTGTGCAACAGAAATGTGCTCAGTGTACCATATGGTCGTCATTCAAAACACTGTAACTTCAAGGAAGCGACTTCAATATTTTCTTCCGCTATCAGAGAAGTTGACACTCAAATGAAAAATAAACATATTTATTACACATCATCCTAAGGTAAATCCAGTGTTGTGTTTCTAAAAGAACACAGCATGATTGAGAATGGTTTTTTTCTGCCGGCTGAAAAAGTCAATGGGCCAGATTTTGTTTTTCAAAATATGTTTTTTGGGTTTTATATTATAAACAACATTAGCACACACTAACATTCAGCAGAGGCCAAAAAAGCAAGTTGTGGAGCACAGTTTAATTGTGTCCAGGTATTCAAAGTACAGCAACAGTGCTGAGCGCAAATAGAACAGAAAATTCTTGGTGTCTCTGGTGTACGCCGAGCTTAAAGAGCCGTAGGTTGTCTTAAAAGTACAACTAGGGAGCTGCAAAAGAATCGGGATGAGAGGCGGGTGGGCAGGGTGGGTGATGGCGATTGTGTGCGTAGAGTAAGGGTCTGATTGATGTGAGGTCGGGCGGGTTGGTAGGCAGGGTGGCGTTAACTGTGTGGGGGTGGCTAAGAAAAGTCTGCAGATGAGTGCTGTCGTATGAACTCCTGGTAGAGATTGCAAATGGCTCATGTTTGCGGGACTCATGGTGTGATCAGGGTGGTAGATCATCGTTTCCCACCTCCTGCTGGAATAGTGCAAGTTAGGTGACCCATTGGGGGAAACTGGATGCTTGTGCATGTAACGCACCTCCTCATAGTGGAGGGCGTCTTCTTCAGCTGTACCCCATTTGCGTACTGCTCCGTACTAAGCGGCCACTGGCATGGACGTCAATTCACCAAAACCCCTGGGGTAGCGGATGTGACAAGACTTGCCCTTTGAACACCTCCAGTTACATCACAGGAAGTGACATCATGCAAACTTTCACTTAAAACCATCCTAGAAATCGATGTCACATGACATTTTACTCTCATGACACCATGAGAAGGAACATCACTGCAGTTAGAAATCATGCATTAAGTGCAAGGCTGAAAAAGAGCTTAGGTACTATCTTTATGATCTCCCTGTTACCTGCTTCTCTCTCATACAGCTGTTTCTTTCTCATCCATCTGCCTCTTTATCAAAGCACTCACATCTTCCCCTCAGCTCTCTCTCAACTTGTTACATTTCTGTTTCTGATCTCTTCCATCTCTCACCTCTTTGCAGCTGTCTGTCATCTACATCTCACCTGTCAATCCTCCCTACCTCTCTCAGCTATTTGTATCTAAGCTGCTATCTCTTCATCAGCCCTCACTCGCTCACTTGTTTCCCTTTCTCTGGGTATCTCTGTTCCCCTTCACCTATTTCATACTCTCTCTCTTAACAAAGTCTTCCTGACCTGTCTCTCCCCTTTCACCCATTCTCTAAATTGTCTTTTTCAACTGTCTCTCACACCTGACTTCTTATTACTTCTTCCCACCTTTCTCACACCTCTCTCCCATCTCTGTCCCTTTCTCAACACTCTCTCTATATCATCTACCTTGCACCAGTCCCTTTACTCACCTCTCTGTATCATCTGCCTGTTATCTCTCTAGATTGTTTCTCCCCTCTCCCAGTGGTCTCTTTATGAATTATTTCTCTCCTATCCATTCTCTCGCCTCTCAGTTGTTTCTATTCCCTCTCCCTCACTTCTTTCTCTCTGAGCTCTTTCACAGCAGTCTTTCTATATCACCTTTCTTACAACTGCCTCCTACTCTCCTTCTCATTAAACTGCCTCCTACTCACCTATCTCTCATCTATCTCTTAGAAGCGCCTTTTTTACCCTGTTCCTTTCACCCTTCTCCCTCGTTTTACTCTTAACCCTTCTTTTCTCTCTATTATCTGCTGTATTTCCCTTCTCCCCTGACATGTGCAGCGACAGCAAGAGACATGGAGGCACCTTTTGCCAGGCCTTCTCAATCAGCAACAATAAATTATGTTGCACAGTTTTGATATTTTTAGTTTACCACTGTGCTAGGTTCTTGCTGGAGATGCATGCTGCAAAAGCAGCTCAGCCCATGTACAACAGGCCACAAATTGTAACATTTTGTTTCAGAGCAGTGTAGTTTCACTGTTGTATGTTTTTTCTTGCAGGCAGCATGTTAATGTTGACTGTAAATTAAAAGAAAAAAAGCTAAGGAAAGCCCAGTTTAGTATTGCCTGACACTACTTTAGCAATCTCCGAGGAAAGGGGTCAAAAGGGTAGTGCCAGGGATCGCAAGGGGCAAGCTAGGGGTCGCAAATGTAACCCCTAGCGATCCCCAAATGGCATCCATGGCCACTGGGGGGGCTTGGGGGAGCGCCAGTAAAGTGTTAATGTACGTTTGGCCAAAATCAGTGCTAAGGCCGCAAAACTGGTGCACACTTTTTGTTGTTTCTTACACTTGAATATGCCTAGGGAGCAGGCTTCCCATGTGTAACTGTCCGGAAGTTCTGTGATCGCACACAGGGCGGTGTGGACTAAGTGCCAATCACTCTGGAGGGCAAAACACGACCACAGCATATGCATGAGGTCCTAGTCAGGAACTTGGCAGTGTGGGCATGCAGCTTGTGTCTCGAGGAAGTAGCGATTTAGTTGAGTAGCGGTTAAGTATGTCTCATGGAGTATGAGGAATTGTATATTTTTAAAACGGGACTTACAGGATTTTAGTTTAGGAAATTTGAGCACACGATCCCCTACTTGTCATAAAGAACCCTCCCAAGGTCATCTTCCCATTTATGGCGCAGTGATGCGAGTGGGGTGACTGCCAGTTTACGAATGGCTTTATAAAGCCAAGTGGTAAGATGATGGGCATCACTCATAGTTAGGACGGATTGGAGAACAGGATGTGTGGCAGGTTCCCCCTCTGTGATGTCCCAAAGAGTACAGCAAGTGTGACTGAGCTGTCTATGTAAGAGGAATTGCCCTGGTGGAAGGCCATATCCCTCGACCAGTTAGTCAAAGGGGAGGAGGTGGCTGTCAGAAAAGAGGTCACCTGTTGAAAGGATCAAGTGTTCTGGCCAGACCCTCAGGTCTTCAGCAGTGTGAAATGCTGGGTTGCGGGGTAGACCAGCTAGAAGTAGTGTTGGGGCATATAGCGGGGCTCCGCGGGAGAGGCGGTGTCAGTGGGACTGATGACAAAACATTTGTGGCTGTCACTATTGATGTGTCTTTGGGGGTAAATAAGGCAAACACATTTGAAATAAATAAGGTGCTAACACCTTTGAACACCATATTATGAAAGCAGATATTTGGAAATGGTAATTTGTGAGAAGAATATTTTCGCATAGTTGTTGTGTTGCAAGTTGGTGGTGATGATGTATTGTGTTGTTCTTTGTGCTATTTTGTGTTGTACTGTTACATTGCATTATTATTGTTTTGTACTGTAGGTTTTGTGTTGATTTTTTTTGTTTTTTGTTTTGTTGTGTTGTGTCCTGGTATGTTTTTGTTGAGTTGTTATTTTGCTTTGTGTTTATTGTGCTGTGTACTGATGTGCTCTGTGATTACTTTAGATATGTTAACAAATGCTGTTACATTTTCAACCAAAAGTGGCACATTCCTTTAAGGATCCAGTAACAAACAACTATCGACCATTGATTAAGGTATGTAATATGTATTCTTTATATATGTATGTATGTATATACATTTTTCTAGCACAAACCTAGAAAAAAGGCAGGGGAGAGCTGTACATGGTCAAAGTCTAGCATATATTCAACGGGTGATAGGAGAGATAGCTGGTTTGCGGACTGGTAATGGACTGCGATGTAGTGTTCTTAAAAAAGGTACATCTTCAACTCTTTCTTAAATTGAAGCTGCGTTGGGGTTGTCCTAATAGATACAGTGATGTTGTTCTAGATCATGGGTGCAGAGATGGAAGAGCTCTTGCCTTGTATTTAATTTTTTATGCTTCTCAGTCTCCAGTCTGATTGTGTACTGGCTGTGAAGGTGCTAAGAACCACCAGATATATGGAGCTTGTCTCCAAGATAAGCCGGGGCGCTAATCAGGAGGTTTTTTTTTTTAGTGATACAGCTAATTTTGAAGATGGTGCAGGTTGGCAAGGTAAGCTAATGCAGTTTCATCAGGATGGGGGTGATGTTCACAATCTGTATGAGACATGCTGTGGCTTGTGGAATGCCTTCAAGGGGTGACAGTATATAGTTTGGAAAGCCATGGAGCAAGCCATGCCACCATACAGATGCAGGACTATGAGGGCTTGAACATCAGTTCAGAAATCACTTTCTGGACAAAATGGTCTCCTTTTTCATAGAAGAGAGAGCTGGTTTTGGGTCGTCTTTAATTTTTTTGGCAATGTGTTCCTTTAGAGTGAGGTTGGAGTCCTGGGTGAGTCCAAGTGAATTGGCATTCAGAGAAAATTCAGGTTCAAAGCAAGCAAACATGAATTCTGTCTTGGGTGGGTTGAGTGTCAGGCAGGCACTAAACATTAACCCCTGTACAATGTGCCAGCACTGTTTGAGTTGTTGGACACCTGAAACAGAGGAGGCTTTCAAATGGCTCCATCTAGAGGCTGATGATGACAGGAAACAGTATGGAACCCTGGGGGACTCTGCAGGTGATAGGGATCTTTTTGGACCTCGAAGTGCCCATATGAACAAAGTGTTGGTTAGAAAGGTAGAATGGGAATCACTGGAGATTGTCAATAAATCCCATTTCAGACTCCAGGATGTGTGTAAGAGTGGGATGCTAAACTGTGTTGCAGGAAACTGTGAGGCTTGCCAATGTTCGGAAGCATGAGACATCTTCATCTGTAGTCAGGAGGACATTATCTATGAAGTGTAAGGTAGAGGTATCCAGGCTGCAGTATGATCTGAAGCCAAACTGGTAGTCGTGCAAGACATGCTTAAGATTAATGTGATTTTGGAGGTGAACACAGGCTGCTTTTTCATTGACCTTGCTTGATTGGTAGGCGAGTGATGGGAGAGCAGTTGGTGAGGTTGTCAAGGTCTAGTGAGGGTTTCTTTAGGAGTGGGAGGACCTGACCTATCTTCTGAGCTTCTGGGAGGATTCGTTCTGTGAGGGAGGCATTGACAATGGTGAGAAGGGATGAGAGTGTGTACCCAGAGAGAGCTTGATGAGGAGATGAAGTTGGTACAGTTTGGCTGCTTATGCTCTTAAAATATTTAAGATGCCGGGCAGACTACAATTGTGACAGAGACCAAGTCTTAAATTAGCACTTCTCATGCCCAGTTTGTGTGATACTGCTCACTTTGTAACAGACAGTGCTTTTCTGCCTTCTATCTAAATTGTGGGCTGACTCCATTTTATAAGATAACAAATTTAAAGAGAGAAAGACAATCCAGATTATGTGGCTTTCTTTGTAACCCTAAACATTATAATCTTTTCTGTTCTTTTCTGAATTTTAGGAGCAAATGTGCAAGTTAGATATACAGAAAGAATCTGCTCCACATTCGACTGTGCAGCTGGAGGATTACCTCTAAGTTATATTCTTTTTTGCACTTCTTTATTTACAAAATAGCAATATTCTAGGTCCTTATGGCTTATTTACAGTTGGAGATAGGTAGATTTTAGACCTGTTTGAGAGGTGCTCTGTTTGCTAATGCTTTGTATGTTATGTAGCATGTCTTAAAGATGAGGCACACTTGGAGGGCCAACCATTATAGCTCTATGAGAATAAGAGGGATTTGGTTGAATTTCTTCAGTCATGTGATGAGGTATATAGCAACTTGGAGATACACTACAGTGGAGTCACTGTCAAACCTGAGACACAGCTGAGTAGTGCATTCTCATTGTCTAAGTGTGAGAAGATCATAGCTCAAATTGTTGTTGTCTAGTGTGAGAAGACTATAGCTCAAATGTTTCACTTTCCTCAGAAGAAACAGTTGAGATATGTAATGTGTGGTGGAGCAGCTTAATTTAGTGCCCCACCCCTTTAATATGTAACCTATATACTCAATGTGTCTTTAACTGTATCAATCTGCGTGCATTTTATTAATTATTTGAAGTGAGTGGCTGTGTATTCATGTATATGAGAGCCACCGACATATTTAGTGGAATTATAACGAATTATATAATTTCTTAAATGTTTTTGATATAATCATCTATGATAACTGTGCTTGTTTAGAGTCTGAATCTAATGTTGGCCTAAGTTGTAAGCAGGTCTGATCTGTGCATGTTGCCTTTTTCATAAAAAGTCTTGCAAGTGTCTTGCTTTTCTCTCCTCTGCAGGTAAGCTTATCACCATGTTTGTTAAGTTAGAATAGAGTTTTTATATTTTATGATTTGTATTAGATTAGTAGGCTACTGAACGTTTCATTAGAATTTGGCCTTGGATGTGGAGACTGAGACAGCAGGAGAGACCTTCTGTACCAGGAAGACCGGACTGATGTTACATTCAAGGTCACCCAGATGGTTACTTCTTTGAGAGCTGGGAAACTAGGTAGTCTACCTGCTTCCAGAGAGCACTGTCTACAGATTGGTTCATTTGGTGGAAACTGGTAGAAGCAAGCGGTCTATAATCTTCTTTCATGTTTTATATGTGTAATCTTTAGAATAGTTGAGTAGACCCTTTCCTGACTTCACTGAGAGAAGGCTTCTTCTCATCTCTGCTGATTTCCCCTGCTCAGAGTGTTGAGCTTCATGCTTAAACACTTATACTTTCCTCTCCAACCTTAAAATTGGTTCATTTGATACTGACACCTTCCCTATAGAATTTCCCCTTGCTACTTTCGATGCTTTATTTAGAATAGGGAAATTCCTTTATGGAACATGCTTAGTTGGTATTTTGCTTGTTGTACATGATGCTATTTTGCATATTCTTGCTGATTATGTGCAAATTTAGATTGCATGATCATATAAATATTCATGCTTTTACTATATTTTTCTTCCAATTTTTCTGACTAATTTAACTTGTAACCTGACCTAAAGTTTATTATAAACCCCTAAATGTTTGGACACCATCCTCTTTGTCATTTTTGTGGAGCCACATTGGTTTCACTGTACTTGAAATGCATTGCTGATGTTAGCTCCTTTCCTACACTTTGAGCCGATAATCAAAGGTCCATAGGACCAGTCGGGGATTCTCTTTGATGATTTTACTAAAATATTAAGATTTAGGAATCCTGGCTCAATCATTGATTTCTTGTTGAATGGAGTTTTAATGGAAAAATAGAGTTGATGGTAAAGCAAAGGAATTTTGTATTTGGAGTCAGTGTTAGACTGAACTCTTCCAAGTTTACATTAGAGATCCAGGTCTGAATTTCACCTTATTTGAAGTCATAAGCATAGGTCACAAATGACATCTTGGTTGGGTTTAGTTTCAAGTGAGCATTTTAACATTCATGTTTAATTTCTGCACGGTCATTCATTTTATATTTTGGACTGTGAAGATCTTCAGATACAGTTGTGTGTCATTGGCATGTTGTTGACACTTGATTTCATAGTTAATAAGGAGAATTCAGTGTACAGGTTGAAGATCACTGCAAAAAGGATTCTCCAAAGCTATGTTCTTAGAAGAGAGTAATCACCGATCTCTAGATTTTGATTAAACTAATTATTCGGCCAAATACCTTAGCATGAATTATTACAGGCATTTGAAGCATTCGAGGTACAAAAAGTACCTAGGTTGTATAGGGTTCCTATTGAATTTTATGTAAAGATTTGTCTTCTCTTAGATGATTTGGGGCAAGACGGTTATAACAAGATCTTTAGATCATTAATTAAATTGCCTCCATGAAAATATCTATGAACTTACTCATTATCAAACAGCATCCATTGTGAAGTCTACAGCCCAGTTAATTTACTAAATATTGGTTTTAAAATTTTAAATCACTTTATTACTTTTAGTTAGGAAGATGTTATTACAAAATTATAGTTCTATCCGGGGTAGGATTTCTTAAGGTGTCATTTGGTGATTTTGAATTTCACATTTTGGTGGACATTCTAGACCTGAGGTGATCATTTGATATGACTAATATGATTGTTAGTCTGAATGGATAGAAGGTTTTTATGATGAAAGCTGAGTTTTCTTGCATCGGGTGCTCATGCTGTTGAATTTCCTAGACAAATGTATTAGAATAATCTAAACACTATGTGGATGTCACAGTGATGTGTGGCAGGGCTAAAACATGTATGACTTTATGGTACATACAAAACAGGCCTGGTTATCTGCTAACATGGTCACCCTTTGTGCATTAAATGGATTTGAATGGGTGGTGAAACAGCAGGGAATTTAAAACAGGTTTGTTCATAAATGATGCAGCTAATAAAATGCGTGCTAGTCTGTCATGTTTTTCTGAGACTCATACTACCACGCTGGAGAAGGAAAATAGAGCACCACATATAAAAAAGTATGTAAAATTCCCATGCAGGAGTCCATAGTGCAAGGGGGCCTGCGTTGCAGGGGATTATTGTTTATGTGCAGGAAGGTGTCCCTTCCTGCACATAAACAATCACTAATGGCGATTTGTTACTTCTATGTGAACTGCAGAATGCAGCAGGCATTGAAGTAGCAATCATCATTATTTAATGATTGTTTATGTGCAGGAAGGGACAACCTCCTGCACATAAACAATCATTAATGACATGTTGCTCTTTCTATGTGTGCTGCAGAATGCAGCACTTATAGGAAAAGCAAAAACTAAGAGAAATAAAAGTATTTCCCCCTCGTATCGCCGTTCTAATGCCTGCTCTTGCATGGCGGTAGTTTTTGTCGCTGCCTCAGATTTACACCTCCTTGTAAATCTGGGGCAGCATCAAAACTAATGGGTGTTGCGGTGGAATGCCCACATCAACACCCATTGCATGCTCCTTTCACACTAAGTGATGCATGTAAAGGGGCCTTATTTACAAGATGGTGTTTAGCCACAAAAAGTGGCTAAACACCACTTTGTAAATATGGAGAAGGGCATATCGCCACCAGAACATCGCTAGACGTGACGTTCTGGTGGCGATAACCCCCTGTAAATATGCCCCTTGGTGTGTTAAGATCGATTAACATAACCAAGCTTTTAGATAACTAGTTATCAATTAGGTAGAGATTTAGATTAATTTGAATAGAGCTCTGTGATAAAATATGATAAGACATATCTAACCATCATCCTAATAAGTATATTATTTTCTGAGTAGTTCATAATATTTACAGCCTTCTGATGCACATGATTTGTAGACGAATAGTCTATAATAAATAAATATATAGTGTAAAGTACTTCTGAGTGTGCATACTGATTTCAGGTTACAAGGCAGGGCTCTATACATCATCTACAGCTGAGATATTCCCTGATGGGTTTTGTTGGACTCCTAGCACTCTTGCCTACCTGATTATTACTTAGTATAAAAGGAGTGAGAAACACCTGGCAATTTCTTTTCCTCCCAAAAGGTTGCAGTTTGCTTTTGGGGCTCAGGAACTGACCCCAATGACTTGGTGGGAACCAGGCATGGCGCCTAGTGTGGGCTCGATGCCTGATGGCCAAGAACCCTAAAAGTAAGTAATGCACACAAATTTATCCAGAGACATCCACAGGTATTTCACAGTCTTTCTCAGTACTGGGAAAGGTGTCCCCTTGTCTGATTGAGGTTTGTCAAGCAATTAGCCATTACAAAGGATCTGCCAAGTCACCAGTACTGTTTCTGAGTCTTTGTAAACAATTGTAGAAGAAACAGAAGGAAGAAATAGAACAAGTACATATTCCATAAAACTTACATACTGCCTTCAATGCCCATTTGACAGCAAGGGAATTTCACTATCAGAGAGCAAAGCTACAATGGTGGTCGGAACTGTCCCAATATATATATATACCACTATTTATGGATTGAAATAGCAGATTCAGCAGGGCTATTCACAAGACATTCTATAATTGATCCTCCAGCATTATCGTCTATATGAATTTATTGAAGTGGCATTAACATACATAGAATAAATGACCTAGTTTCAAGAGAAGCTACTGCATGTAACGCAGACAGTACATTCGGAACCTACAACATTGCCAGAAATGACAGGACCTGCAATCGCTACTTATACAGCTCATCCAAATAGACAGTTGATTAACCAAAGGAGAGAGGAGGAAAATGTTGACAGAGGTAATACTGATAAACCAACAGTTGAGACAGTTTGTATAAATAGCTGTGACCCTAAAATCACGGGCACTGCCAAACACCTACTTATGCACAAACCACTGTCATTAATTTACAGATTATAAATGCAGTAACAGGGTGCTGCCCAGCTAAACAAAACAAAATGCCATTCTGGGTAGCTAGAAAGACCTATCAATTAGAGACAGTTTATCCTCACATGACCCCTCAGGAAAAACAACAGATAGTGAATATGGTCCTCCCAATGACAAAAGTGCAAATTCCACAGCAACGTCCAGTTATAGCGAAGCATAGTTACAACCCTATTCACTATAGCACATACTCCCACTTTGGACCAGGATCGGTAATGCCTCTCTACTCCAAGGCACAATCCTGGTTTGCCTAAAGTCTGGGCACGTTACCCCTATCCTAAAAAAAACAGCGGCAGACCACACTGACTTGAATAACTTCTGCCCCATCTACAACATTCCAACTCTGATGAAGCTCCTTGAAAAATGTGTACAGGTCCAACTGTGTAACCACATTGAGCAATTCCATCTTCTTGACCAATTCCAATCTGGTTTTCGCCCAGGGCATAGCACCGAATTGGTCCTTACACATATAGTGGATGATGTGCTAATAATATATTGGATAAGTAAGAATCTTGCCTTCTAATCCTCCTGCACCTATATTCAACATTCGATACGGTTAAGCATGACTACCTACTAGAATTATTGGAACACAGGATGGGACTTTCAGGATCCGTCCTACACTGGTTCATCTAATCAATCCAGAGCAGAACTCAAAATGTAATGGTCAATTAGTCCCTGTCTATGACAGCTCTGGTCATATTAGGGATCCCACAGGGTTCCTCCCTCTCACCCACCCTCTTTAACCTGTTCCTGGCGCCCCTAACAGAAATTCTATGTTTTTCCAACGTCCACTATCACATGTACGCCAATGACATCCAATTATACCTGAAAGTCTCCTCTATTGAAGACATCAAAGCACTCAACTTAACTCTACAAAAAACCCTAAATTGGCTGTCATCCAACCACCTCAAACTTAACACTCTCAAAGCTGTATTGCTCCACCCAAATAGTCACCCATCATTAATGAATGGATGAAGCCTCTAGCATCCTTCAACTACCTACCACAAGTTATTGATTCAACAAGATCATTGGAATTAACGATCAACAAGAACCTTAACTTGCAGAAGCACATTAGTGCTGCCACCAAAAGAGAGCAAACCTTCAAAGGAACATCTTAAGAAAATCAAAACTGTTCCTCCCCCGCAACAACTTCAAATCTGCTGTCCAAGCCCTAGTGATTCCCAGGTTGGACTATGGAAGTGTTACCCTCTGCGGCTTGCCCTGATCTAAAACCGCTCTCCATTAAGGACCTCCCTTATCTCTGATGCAAGGCCCATCAAAGGATCAAAAAAAAAATAACCAAATTACCCCTGATTTGAAATCACTCTCTTGGCTCCCCTGCGAAGCAAGAATTCAACAAAAAATTGCATGCATGACCCACAAAGCTCTACACCTCAACACCCCCAGCTACCTCGCTCAGAAGCTTGAACTTTCAGGTGGCTCCAGATGCTCTAGAAGCTCAAGCGCCTTACTGCTGAAACCACAGAGATTCTTCAAGAAGAAAACTTCCAACAGAGCCTTTTCTGGCATTGCCCCAAGAATTTGAAACTCCCTCCCTCCTGAAATCAGACTAGATCCTTCAATTACATCTTTCAAGAAAGAAGTCAAACAACTATTTATGAACAAATTCTGCCCTAGTCCCTAGGAACTCCTTTCTACGAGTATATCATGATTCTTCAATGTCAAAAATTACTACTGCTCGCTTGCTCTGCTATTGCTTTTTTTGATCTATATGTCTTAACATTGAGGTTATTAGGTAATGCATATTTTGCCGCACATTAGGGCTTTGGGGGGGCGGCCGACCAGCGGGAGGCCTGCCCCTCCCGGGGGGTTTTGGGCCGGGGGTGCAGCCAGAGCCCAATTGGGCTTGTTGGGCTGCACTTGGGCTAGGTTTGGGCTGGGGGCTATTTAGCCGGCCATTTTGTGTCGCTGACCACCATTTCGGTGGTAGTGACACGACAGCCGGATGGTTGGAAGGGCGGGGGAGCGAATTTTGTAGTGCGGGTTTTTGTGGTGCTTTGTGGGCCAGTTTGTGTGCTTGTGGTGCGACGTGCCTTCTGGTCAGCAGCGATGTCCCAAGCCTTGGGAGTGGCGGAGGATCCGCGGGGGACAGAGGCGCTACGCCTCTTGGCAGAAGCGGGCCGCACGGACATACTGCGGCCCGCAATAGAGGTGAGACCTCCTAGGCGGGCAGCGAGTGGGGCCGCGGTGTTAGCGTGCTCGCCGCCGTGGGCCCGTAAGCGCAGTGTGGTGGAGACAAGGGGGCGCGGCCGCACGGCTAAGCCGGCTGCGCCTTTGAAGAAGACACGTGGCAGGCCGCGGCTACGCGGCCCGCACTTGAGTTCCAGGCGGGGGCTGGCGGGGCCCCATTGAACCCAACTAAGGCAGGGAAGAAGCAGGGCAGCGGGGGGGCTGCCCCCGTTAAACTGGGCAGCGGCTGGTCTTCCCCCCTATTGGTGGATAGCAGCGAGGAGGGGGATGATGCAGGGGGGGCAGCAGATCAAAGGGGGGTGTACAGGGCCTGAGGGAGGGGCACGGATGGCGGCGTCGGGGGCCAATCGGACCTTGGGGGTGTCTGGGGGAGGGTGGCCGTGACGGGGGGTGGGTGCTCGGCCAAAAGACAGTAGGCGGGGGCCCAGCAGCAGGTCGGGTGGTGGGGAGGGGGTGGGGGAGGGACCGGTGGGGGTGCGGGAAGTGGTGGAAAAGGGGGGACGCGGTGGGGACCGATGCCGTCCCTGGACATAGGGGATGGCTGGAGAGGGCCCCGGAGGGACTCAGAAACAGGTGGTTGGAAAGGGAGGGGTGGGGGGGGCCCCGGGGACAGAGAAGAGGGCAGGGGAGTTGGGGGACAAGGGGGCTTGTCACAGGTCGGTCGGGTCTGGGACAGCGGCGCGGGTAGGAGGGTGGTGGATTCTTTGGAGTGGAGCAACGGGGAAGGGGAGGACGTGGGGTTCTTGGGGAGAGGCTTTGGGGTGCCCCGGGTGGGGGAGGTTGTTCGGGGGCCCGGGGGGACACGCCTGCCCGGCGGGGGATATTCATCTAGTGCGTCGGGCTCCGGGCAGGGGGCGGATGGGCGTTGGTTTGGGGACACTGGGTCTGGGGGGGCAGAGGGCAGGACTCACCCCGGCATGTCGGACTCCACTTCTTTTTGGCAGGTGCGGCAGGCGAGGTACTCGGGAGAGTTGCATGCGGCTCCACCCCACCGAGAGGATGGGCCGGCTCTGCCTCATGCGGGCGGCCGCGCTCCAACGAGGGACGTACAAGAGGTGGCGTGCAGGAGGAGGGGCGACCGGTCCCTGGTGTCCCAACCCCGATGGGTCGATGCGGCCTCAGGGGGACGGGCCCAGGTGTCATGACGCACATCGAGGGACACACGGAACAAGCGCGCAGGGCAGCGGAAAGGGAGCGTTGACTTAGGGGAACTTCTACGCAATTGCAGGGAGCGGGCGGGCTTGAGCAGGCTGGAGTCCACGGAGGGCGGCCCGTTGCCAAGCCGCGCAGACAGGGAACGTGCAGGGGTGTCTGGGCTGGAGTCCGAGGTGGACGGCCCATTGCTGTTGGACTATGACGAAGAGAGCGTTGAAGAGGGGGAAATCGTAGGAGAAGAGGATCGGCAGGTTGCGGGGAGGGGGGAGGTCAGTAATGATGTGTCTAGTCTTTTACAGAGCGGTCCAGCCAGGCGGATCAAGGCGGATAGCGTGGCAGCTCCTTCTTCACGACTGGTTAGGCGGCGGGATCCGGTCAGGATGCCAACTTGACGCCAGGTAAGGCACAGGAGCACACGTGGGGGAGGGGTCTGGAGGGCGAAGGGGAGGGTAGAAGGGGGATGCCAAGTGTGGAACCGCGGCCCAGGGTGTCGGTGGGCACGGATGCTCGGGGGGAGGAGGGGGAGGTGCGCTTGAGGAAGGGGGCGTATGTGAAGGACACAGGTGTGGGGACAGAGTCGCCGCAACAAGGGGGGTAAGAGCGACGGGACTGCGGCACACGGCTCGTCGGAAGGGCAAGCGGCGGGGTCATCAGGGGTGAATGCGGCGGGAGGAACGGACAACGGGGGGGGTCCAAGGAGGAGGGAAAGGAGAGTCATGACATTCCAGTGAAAAAGTTGCCGTACATGGGGATCACTAAGCCATTGGGGGCTCACCTTACGTTGGCCACCAAAGAGAAAATATGGAACGGCGAATATGTGGACATGCTGAAGCTGTTACATAGAGAGCTTATGGCAAAAGAAGGGTCCAAAGAGGAGGAGTTAGAGCTGGCCAAGAGGCCCAGGGTGCCCATGACCATTGAGAATTGGTTGACGGCTTTTTTGATTTTCGCCAGTGTATACTGTGAGAAGTACCCCGATCGGTCCGTGGCATTGTTTAAATACATGGACGTGATTAGGCGGGCGCAGGTCACGTACGGAGGGTACGCGTGGTCGCATTACGACGAGGAGTTTCGGGCGCGGGTGGCCTGGGATCCGGAGGCTAAGTGGGGGGAGATAGACTCGGACCTATACCAGCAAACCATGGGGGGGGCCAAGTTCGGGAAGACGATATACACGGCTAGCGGTCTCCCTCTCGCTCCTCGCCCCTTTCCGAACCGCCCCACCCGCGGGGGGTGGGGGCTGCGGGGAACAGCACCGGAGGCACAGTGGGGGCATGCTGGGTCTTTAACAAGGCGATACAAAAGGGGATGATGGACGGAACGTTTGAGCCAATCAAACACTCACCCCCAGTCAACTGATCTGGGTTTAATCCATAATCATTCTTTAGCTCACTCCACCACCCCAGTTCAGACATGGCCATATGCAAATCAGTCTGACCCTGTGCCTCATGGGAACAGTCCAGCCCGAACTGCCAAGCCATGTCTTCCCTGGACCGGAAACAAGCATCCTAGGACCGGTTTCTGGTCTTTAACAAGGGCACGTGCGCAAGGCAATACTGCAGGTTTCGGCACGAATGTTCGAAGTGTGCAGGAAGACATCCCGTGGTGCAATGCTGGGGGACAGGAGCCAGTGGACAGGGTCAGCAGTCCAACCAGGCAGGGCAGCAACAAACAGGGGGTAGGGGCGGAAGGGGAGGACAGGGGAATTTGGGCAAAGGCTCATACTCCCATTAAATAGGGCTGTCTGGAGGAACTGTTGGCATCCTATCCATGGACCGAGGACGCAGTACTGTTGCAACAGGGTTTTCAGGAGGGTTTTCGGCTGGGCTATGAGGGTGTGAGGGCCGCTAGGTGGGCGGAGAATTTGAAATCTGCCAAGACGCACAGTCCGGTGGTGCGGGACAAATTGTTTAAAGAAGTACGGGAAGGGCGTATGGCAGGTCCTTTCAGGAGTAGCCCCATCCGGGATCTGATCATTTCTCCAATTGGGGTGGTACCAAAGAAGGAACCGGGGCAATACAGGTTGATTCAACACTTGTCATGGCCAGAAGGGGCGTCGGTTAATGATTTCATAGCAGCCGAGCTGTCGTCAGTATCCTACTCCTCGGTAGACGTGGCACGGCAGTTGGTCGCGACGGTAGGGGCGGGCGCCCTCATGGCGAAATGCGACATACAGTCGGCATTTCGATTGCTCCCAGTACACCCGGAGGACTATCAGTTGTTGGGTATCCAGTTCGAAGGGTCCATCTTCGTGGACAAAGCACTGCCAATGGGCTGTTCCATATCTTGTGCCTTGTTTGAGCGCTTCAGTACATTCCTGCAGTGGGTTTTTTCATGGAACACAGGTAAAGAGACGGTGACACACTAGCTGGATGACTTTTTCCTGGTGGGACTGCCCGGTTCTGCGGACTGTCAGCAGCAGCTGGCTAGTTTTAAAGAGCTCATGGGCTACCTGGGTGTCCCCCTGGCACCAGAGAAGACGCAGGGTCCCAGTACAGTGTTGTCATTTCTTGGTATTGAGCTGGATTCAGTGGCAATGGAAGCCCGTTTGCCGAGAGACAAGAAAGTACATAGCCTGCTGGCCAAGAAGAAGGTGACGGTACGGGAGGTTCAGGTCCTGCTAGGACACTTGAATTTTGCATGCAAGGTGGTGCGAGCAGGGCGTATGTTTTGCAGAAGGTTGGGGTTGTCTTTGGCTGGTTTGACACTACCGCACCATCATACGCGCCTGTCGGCAGGCACTAAGGAGGACCTACGCATGTGGTGGACCTTTCTGGAGCAGTTTAACGGCATTCCCATGGCAACCCCAGAAGACTGGGAATGGGATGTCACCATATCCTCAAACGCGGCTGGGGCAGGAGGTTTTGGACTCTACTCGCAAGGGAGGTGGTGCACAGAAGAATGGCCACCACAGTGGAAGCACGGGGGAGGAGTATTGCTTTTCTGGAGCTCTTTCCACTGGTGGTGGCCGTGACAGTATGGGCGCGGGAGTTGGCGCACAAGAAGGTGATCTTTAAGGTGGACAATATGTCGGTAGTTCAGGTTGTGAACAGACAGTCAGCCAGGGACGCTCAAGTTCTCAAGTTGTTGAGGGTTTTTGTGCTGCGATGTTTGGAGCATGATATTTTGTTTCAAGCCAGACATGTGCCGGGAGTGGACAATGACATTGCGGACGCTTTGTCTCGTTCACAGTGGCAGAGGTTCCATGGGCTAGCCACAGAGGCGGACGAGGGCAGGACGCCGGTTCCAGCGGGGATGTGGTCGGTAGGAGACAAAGGGTCGTTCAGCTGGTAAGAGGGTCAGTGGCCTCATCCACTTGGAAGGCATACGAACAGGCTTGGCGGGAATTCCTGGAGAGTGGCGCAACCACCGTGGGCAGCACTGGGTACGGGAGGAACAGGTAGTGCAATTCATATTGTCCATGATTGAGAAAGGTTTGTCTAGGGTGACGATAGCGGGTAAGTTGTCGGCCATATCTTTCATGGGAAAGATGTGGTGGGGTTACGCACCTTCGCCGGGGGAATTGGGCACGCGATTACTGGAGGGCTTGGCGTGCGAGAAGGGTAGCAGGCCTCAGCAGAGGAGGCCCCTGTCGGTTGGTATGCTGGCCGGTTTGATACGGCTTATGCCGCAGATATGCCACAATGCAGAAGAAGCGGTTTTGTTTTCCACGTTAATGTCGTGGATGTACTTCGGGGCCTTTCGGGTGTCAGGGCTGCTGGGTGCGAGGGGGGCACGAGGGGTACGGTGGGGGGAAGTGGATTTACGGGTTGACCTGGTGGCAGTAAGGCTCAAGCGTTCCAAGGCGGACCAGCGGGGAGTGGGGACGTGGGTGGTCATGGGACCGGTGGTGGACAAAACAGTGTGCCCCGCGGCTTGGGGGGGGATCCTGGCCAGGGAGTGGGTCTGGGATGAAGGGGATGTTTTCCAGCGGAAGGAGGGCGGCAGGGTGTCGGTGTCTCAGCTGCTTTGGGTCTTGAGGCAAGCCCTCCAAGTCTTGGGGGAAAATCCGGGACAGTTTGGGACACATTCTTTCCGCATCGGAGCGGCCACAGACGCAGCTAAGAGAGGGTGGGGGAGGGAAGACCTTATGCGCTTGGGGCGTTGGAAATTGGATTGCTTTAGAAAATACATACGGCTGCGGGGCATGGGGGAGGGGGATGCATGATGTTCATTTCCTTCCTCATATATGTGTCTTTTCAGGGGCGGTGGCGGGCCCTGCTGCGGCGGAATTGTCCATCTACATCATAGGACACTCTTTTGTCAAAAGGGCAGAACGTTACGAGTGCGCGAAGGGGAACGGTTTGAATTTGGGTTTGGACTCTCAGTTGTTTCGGTGTCACTGGCACGGTAAAGGGGGCATGAGATGGCACGAATTGTTTCCAGTATTAAACAGTTCGATCAGAGGTGGGATTTGTCCAGACGTTTTGATTATCCACTTGGGGGAGAATGACCTGGTGCAGTGTAAAGGTTTGGCCCTGTTAAAGCAAATGAAGAGGGATCTCTTGGAGATTAAACAGCAGTGGTCAGGTTGTTATGTGATATGGTCTGAGTTTATTCCCAGGAGGCATTGGAGGGGGGCGGAGCGGCCAGCAGCGATAGATAAGGCAAGGAGAAAGATCAACCGTGACATGCGCCTTTTTTGTGACAGGGAAGGTATTGGGAGAGTAGAACATCCGGAACTGCGATATGCGGCTGTCTATTTTTTTAGGGAAGATGGGGTGCACTTGTCCCGTTACGGAATGGAGTTGTATGTAATTCAGATTAAGGAGGTTTTGGACAGGGCATTGGATATACGTAGATATCCGAAACGACAGGGTCCCTAGTGGGGGGGTCAGAAAAGTCTGGGACCAGAATTTTCTGAGTGGCGTTTTCCTGGGTAATAGTTGGTAGATCTGTTTACAGTTACAGTTTATTGTTTGGAAAAGGTCACTCCGGGAGCACGCAGAAAGGGGAAGTAGCATAGGAAGGTTACATAGATAGCTAGTTTAGGAAAGGTTAAGAAGTTACAAGTTTTGGGGGTTTATAAATGGTTGCAAAGGGAAAACTTTAGGGGAGGGGGTGGGGGTAAGGTAGGAGGAAAATATTTAGTGAGGTTTAGTTTTGTACGGCACAGGCCAAGGAATTTATTTGTAAGGTGCACCTGTATTCAATAAAGCGGCCTTTTTCACACCAACAAGCTGGTCTGTGGTCTGTGCTGCACCCCCTCTTTGGCCCAATAGGGCTTTGGGGGGGCGGCCGGCCAGCGGGAGGCCTGCCCCTCCCGGGGGGTTTTGGGCCGGGGGTGCAGCCAGAGCCCTATTGGGCTTGTTGGGCTGCACTTGGGCTAGGTTTGGGCTGGGGGCTATTTAGCCGGCCATTTTGTGTCGCTGACCACCATTTCGGTGGTAGTGACACGACAGCCGGCTGTGTGGAAGGGCAGGGGAGCGAATTTTGTCCCACCCTCCCTCCCCGTTTCTGGGCTGTAAGCAGGTAGTGGTTGAGCAAGGGTAAATGGGGTAAGTTTTTTCTAAGGTGGTTAGTTTTGTTGGGAACAGGTGCACCGGGTGGGGGAAGCATGTACTTATTGGTTGTCGCTTGAAGCAGGTGCTGGTTTGTGTACGGATTGTTGTATTATGTGGGGCGTTTTCCTGGGTAATAGTTGGTAGATCTGTTTACGGTTACAGTCTATTGTTTGGAAAAGGTCACTCCGGGAGCACGCAGGAAGGGGAAGTAGCATAGGAAGGTTACATAGATAGCTAGTTTAGGAAAGGTTAAGAAGTTACAAGTTTTGGGGGTTTATAAATGGTTGCAAAGGGAAAACTTTAGGGGAGGGGGTGGGGGTAAGGTAGGAGGAAAATATTTAGTGAAGTTTAGTTTTGTACGGCACAGGCCAAGGAATTTATTTGTAAGGTGCACCTGTATTCAATAAAGCGGCCTTTTTCACACCAACAAGCTGGTCTGTGGTCTGTGTTGCACCCCCTCTTTGGCCCAAAGTAGTATTGTAATGCACAGCTGACTTCGGGCTACATTTGTCACAATGCCTTTTAGATCTTCATATTTTAGGACTTTAGCTATAATCTGATGCCTCAAAAGGTAATTTACATCCTGTCAAATTATACCTGGTTGCACTCATATGACAGCTCTGTCCCACCCATTTCGCACTGATATGAGTACTCTCTTTGATACTTCTCCAGTCGTGATTACTGTTATATGGTTTTCATTATACTGACATGTGCACTATGTATCTCTACTTGCATGTATGTGTCACAGTCTACCTCGATCGTATTCCTTGTCTTCTAACTACAATAAAATACTTGAACACAGAAAAAAAACATTCAGGTGACACCACCCTCACCTGGGCAATTGCCTATTCCTGTACTGTGCTTGATTATGGCATTTTGTTTCTATATGTCTCTGCTCCTTGAGCTTTTGTAAAGCACTCTGACACCCCCCGGGTCATGTTTGCGCTCTATAAAACTTTCATAAAAAATAAATAAATGCCATTTCCTCAATAACAATGTTATTACAGGTTCTCAAACAAGTAAAAGAGAAGCATGCTTCCTCGCCTGCGGTTGAACTATGTATGAAACTGATAAACAATATTGACACCACAGCTGAAATAGTTCTTAGCAATGTGTCTCTTTTACCTAAATGACAAAAGTGAACTGCAAAAGAGAAGAGGAGCATGGAATGCTGACCCTAGCAGGAACCTTAACAGCGTTGAGGACTGTGATGCCATTGGGAAGCGTGAGGCCAACAGGAACCAGTGACACCATGGAGGTGTGCGACACTGTTTGAAGCTATGAGGCTGTTGGAGTTTAGGTCATGTCCAGATACAACAGAAGACTCGTGAATCTCCAAATGCAGAGCGGGTAAGAAAACCTTAGTGGAGAGGAGGTAAAGAAGCCCTGGAACTGAGGAGCAGACAAATCTCCTACCTACAAGTAAGTGTGCTGACCTGCAACAGTTCATGTAGACTGTTGGCATGCCAGGTAAATGTCTGCAAATTAGGGCTTCAAAGCCCTGTGTAGGAAGGGGAAGTTTTGGACCTCTTGGGAAGAAAATGGGTCAGGAGAAGCTGTCGGGAAGAGGGAGCCTGTGAACCCTTAAGCCTGCAGATAAAAAGGAGAAACCCTAAAACATCAAGAGATCTTGGGAGAAATAAATACACATAGCACATAGAAAAAATAAGATAAAGAATAGTAGGAGGGGCTTAAGAAGGAAGACATATATTGCTTTTTTTTGTTGCTCTCCTTACATAAGACTAACCTGGTACTTTCCTTCCGAGAGTTGCCATTGGTGGGAGATGGTCTCAGCCTGAAGAGGAGATCAACTGCTAAAAGAAGAAGGAAACAGGGCTATATCAGAGACATTTATTATATGTTCTGGAACTCAGACATTGTTTTTTCCCTTTAATTTTCCTCGTGCATTGAAGAAATAAATGTTTTCTGTTTAATCAAGGCCGTGTGTCAGCTGTCGCATTTAAGCCCACATCTACAGGAGTCTCTTATAAGCAACATATATATTAGAGACGATGAAGTATATGAACATCTTCAACACACAGACGGAATAGTGACAATGCATACATTGGCAGGTAAGGTTACAAACTGAATTTCAGAAAATCCAAAGTATGCTTTTTAAATGTGAGTTCCCCAGGATATGAAGTATCAAGTAAAGGGAATGAACTCTCACCAGACTTCCAGTGCCGATTTGTACATTAGGGCAAAAGGGCGTCGCCCTGTTCCTTGCTATGAGCCACGCAACATATATTTGTCATACATAAACACACTAGTTTATTCTGTTTCCAATGCCCCGACCGCCGCGCTCTTTCTGTTGTGCCGGGTAAGGTGAGTGCTTGCAATGTTCAACACTCCGTCCATCATCCCCTTTGGTTTTGTATTTCAGGGTGGGGCCAATGCTGGTAGAAGAGAGACTGCATTGAACATGGTCAATTCATCTGAAGTGCACGTGTCTGGTTGGATGAATAATTTGGTATGTCCAGCCGACATGCGCACTTGAAGCCTCTCAAATCCACACTGTATTAAGAGATGGGGAGAACACAGATGCAGCTCCCCATTCTCCGGTGGAGCGTAGTATTTGCCTGACCAAACCAATCTTAGTGATGCTTTCATGCTGTTTACTATTTTAAACAGTATGAAAGCAACATCAGGATTGGTTTTAAAGGTTTAGCCTATACTCGCTTTGCCTGGGCTTAAGCCGCAACGCAGGGGCAGGAGAATTGCACAACTTGACCAATCACCCCGTGGCTTTGTTTTGAAGCCACACCGTGATTGGCTATTTGCCTGTGGCAGTCTCTCTCTCTCTCTCTTTCGCTCTCTGGCAGCGTGTTAATTCCCTTCGCACTGCACAGCTGACAACATTGTGCAAGCAGAGAGGGAGTTAAAATGGGAGCACTGCCCCAGAGAGAGCCGCCTGTTGACCACTGTGTGCGCAGGGCAGGCACAATTAGCAATTCATCATGTCCGGCATGTAAGTTAAGAGTGTTTGCTTCGGATGCTGCCATTCACCATTGTTTGTTTTCCTCGGGGACCATTCTGCCTCCTACGTTAATCCTTCTGAGCTGCTAGTCAGTAAAGCAAAATAAACAAAAACACTGTCTCTAGAAGACAAGAAAGAAAGGTAAATGTTTATATTTTGATGAGAGACAGTTCACTCCATCGACAGCCACTTTTTCGCCTCACCACTTTCAAAAGTTACTATCCGCCACTGAGTTCCTGGAGAAATGTTGGAAATTATAGCTACCAGGCACACTCAAAACATTATACCAGCATAAATCGGATTTCTGAATTGCAGATGAAGATATCTCCCACACTTTGTGGAGAGGTCAACCCCATTACACAGGTTCAATTTAATTCAATTCAAAGATAGCTTTATTCGATTTAAAAATAAATCATAAAAGCACAACTATAATAAACACATTCGATTAAATTACATAGCAAGCTAAAAAACACAGAGTCTATATATGAATAAAAACCAAGGGGCATATTAGCAAGACCGGCGATAAAATTATCGCCGTTTAGCGGCAGGAAACTGCCGCTAAAACGGCGATAATGGGCTTGCTAATATGCGTTATAGAATTCAATAGAAGCCCAGGTTAGATGTGCAGGACATCTAACCTGGGCTTCTATTGGAATTCTATAACGCATATTAGCAAGCCCATTATCGCTGCTTTAGCTGGCAGTTTCCTGCCGCTAAAACGGCGATAATTTTATCGCCGGTCTTGCTAATATGCCCCCAAATTTCCAGATACACATAGTTGTCCAGCGTATAGTGAAACATATCTTTAAAAAAAATAAAAAAAATAATGCATCAGACTTTATAACATTCCATTTCATAGACTTTGGATAAATATGTCATAACTCCATCAGCCTAAGTCAGTTTCACATTGAATTCCTGAACCTAATGACACTTTTTAAAAATAAGGCAACGGACTCCATGAACATTTAATCATCAAAAGTTTGTAACTTCAAGAATGCTATACGACATTGTCTTAAGCCTAAAGTTTTCAAAATAGGAATTAACTGATTATCCATAACAGTTATTTTTTCACTTTTTTGGACCATCTCTTATCTTGTAAATGGACCAAACAATCTGCTTTCAATACCTTTCTTGAGATAAGAGCCATGCTCTCAGGGTTCTCATAATATTCAGGATGGCCGATTTCACTTGCTAGATGTTTAATATAACCGAGCCAGGGATTAGAGGAAACCCTATCAAGTTTTAAACAATCCTTAATAATGTCGCGATTAAAACTGGTCTCGTTTGACACCCAGACCTTATGCCAAAGCAAAATAGGGTTAATTCTAATCACATCCGAAATGAAAGGTGTACCAAGCTCAGAATGACAGATAAAATTAGCAGTTGAGCTTGGAACAGCCAACAGGTATCGTATAAATGCATTCTCGCTCAATTGTAGTGGCTGCACATCCGTAAACCCCCATATACCTGCTCCATACAGAGCTATCGATAAACACTGTGATTTATAAATTTGTAATAGTTCAGGGACTGGTCTGCGACCTAATTTTCTAGCAAAATTGATCACAGCACCTATGGCTCTGGAGAACATCAGTTTCCGTGCCTGGACAGCAGCAGATCACGTCCCCGTGCGGTCAAAGTTAATCCCCAAGTACGAGAATTTGTTAGTGCATTCAATTTTATTGTTTTTAATAAAAATGTCACGACATTTAGTGGTCTTCTTTCCGCATTTCATTATATAAGTTTTACTAGTGTTCACACTCAAACCCCTATCTTGAATAAAAGTAGCGAAATTGGTTACTGTTCTTTGTAACCCTATTTGAGTTCGTGCCATTAAAACTGCATCATCTGCATAGAGTAAAACTGGAACTGGGCTATTGTTAATAATCGGATAATCCTGGCGATGATCTATTAAATACTGGCCAAGGCCGTTAATATATAAAGTAAAGAGAAAAGGAGCAAGCACACAGCCTATCTAAGACATTAGTTAATAATGGAGCCCAGAGATGAGTATTAGTTTTATACACATCCACAGGAACTCCATCCGGCCCCGGGGCTTTGCCAGCTGCACTCTCATTAATAGCACAGGTTACTTCCTCGACAGAAAAACATATGTCTAAAGGAAATGCTGTACGCTGTGCAATCACGACTAAAGCAGAGGGTTCTGGGTCTAAATCAATTTGGGCCGGTTTATCATCGTTATAGAGCATAGTGAAATGTTGAACCCATTTATCCTCGCTTATTGCAATTTCTACAGATGGAATGTCGCTAGAGGCAAGAAAGGGCGCATTAACTGCTTTCCAAAAGCTATTATTGTCTCTCTGGAGGCACGCATCATGCAGAGCCTGCCACGCATCCGCCCTTAATTGATCCTTCCGAGCTTTTACCGCATGCCTATAAAGAATTCTGGCCTGTCTTATTTCCTCACAGCTTCTATTCTTTTTATGTAACACTTTCTTTAGGTACGTCTGCGCCTTAGTGCATTCCTGATCAAACCAACCCTGCGCCTTTTGTTTTCTCTGTTTTAGTTTCGCTGTTAACAAGTTCTGAATCTCCCCAGTAATTTTATTAAAAGCATTTAAGACGACTTCATTCCCAACAACCTCACTAAGACATGCTTCAAAGTCCTCTTTACACGTCTTTACTAATTGCTCAGTAAATTTGTTTGGATCTACTTTGGACCAACTTAACGAGTACCCATTGATACTAGCAAGATCAATATTAAAATCGTATTGAGTTACCAAAACCTTCTTGCCCCTAGCAGGGCTCACTAGATCAAAATCAATGCTTACAGGATAGTGGTCACTCATAGCAATAGAATGAGTTTCAAATCTACGGACCTTACTGTAGTGTTTATTCGAAATTAGGATAAAATCAATGATAGAGTTCCACCTCTGCCATTAAAAGTAGGCTTAAGGGGTACAGTTGGTATACACAGATCATTAGCGTAGCCCAGGTCAAACTGAAAAACAATTGTATTCAACAGGTCCCCCGTCTGTGTATGTGAAAAATGTGCCTGTTCATCGTCTCTGTCTTGACTTAGGCCACAGATAACCTTTCTGATATGCTAGCACAAAAGACGGTTAAAGTTCCCTCCCCATATTATACACATATCACTAGACAGGTCATCCTGCAATTTGTTGAGATCCTTTTGTAAATTCATCAGTGCACTGATTATCTGCCCTTTGGGAATATTATTATAAAAATGTAACAATGCAACACAATACTTTTTATCCACGTACCGTAGTAAAATCTGATAGTAAGCTGTCTCAGCTTTGAGATTTAACTTATTCACCCCCACTGTATTGAATACATAAATACATAGGCCACCCTTGTTTCGCCCGTAGCCCGTAATAACAGCTGGTGTGTGGAAAGTTCGATATCCTTTGATGTGTATTTCCTTCACCATCCAGGTTTCTTGTAAACATAATATAGAGAATCCTTCGACAAAAGTTAGCCACAGGGGATCAAATACTTTCAGGGACAGCCCTGCAACATTCCAAAAGAGTATTTGACATGCTGATATTTCGCATAATCCGGCTTTTGGTGTAACCCCATCAGTATGACTATTCATTTCTTTAGTGAGGATGTCCTGTCCCATTGAACCTGGAATTATTATTACAGGTCTCCGAGGAGCCACCCCATCAGTACGATTATTTGAATTGCTAATACACAAATCCTGACCTATTGAATCTAAAATTATTTCAGGTCCCATAGGGACAGAGGGCCCTGGTACAGTGTTCATGTCCAATGAAGAACCCCTAGAAAAACCTAAAGGGTTACTGGGGGCTCGCCCAACCCCTCTACCATTCTGTGCACTTGATTTACCTACTAAACTCAGTCAATCTATGTCCTCGAGTGTAGGTAAGATGTCAAAGCGGTTACGGACCGGGACATTATAGTGACTCATAACATTTGCGTATGGGCCCCCAGCCTGGGTTTTGCACTGTTTAACAGCTTGTGGCTGATAGAAATATCCTAACGGTAAGACATTGATTCCAGTATGTAAAATGTAAGTTCCCTGCCCTTGATAAAATTGCATGTACTAAGTGTGGGTCACTAAAGGTCAATACGACACAATCACCCTGTAGGGTTTTATGGTCTCTTACTACCCAAGTGACCCGTCTGGCCTTTTAAAATTTAGCAAAAAGTGCATCTGTTAGGCCAGTTTTTCCGCCCAGCCAGAAAAGAGATGTATTACGCAGGGCCCCCCAGGTTTCAGATACTGATGTAAGTAAACCTGGGATATTAGCCAAAATTACTGTATAGGGAGTTACAGCAGGAGGTAATTCGAGATAGGTATTACCCACATTTGCTGTAGATTCCATTGGCCAAGCCAGAAGCCCCCCAGCCCTGTAGCCTTTCAATCCCTTATCTCTTAAATGTCCATTATCCTCATACTTTGCCTGCAACCTAGTGGAAGACGGTGCAGCTAGGGATGTGTCAGGGAGAGCCCAGTTAGCCATAGGGTTTAAAGCCGGGCTTTCTTGTGGGGCAGTTTGAAGGAGAGGATTACCCTCGTGTGGTTTTGAGACTACTGTGGGACAGGGCCTAATATTAGATTGTATGTTTTTGTTGCCATACGTAGCCCTGTTACCCCCACTCAAACAACATTCAATGACCCCACTCTCTCTGTTAGTTTAGTCATAACATCAATAACATAGTTGTGCATATCGTCTATTTTTCTCATAATTTTACCAATTTCAGTTGACTGGCCCTCAATTAGCGCGTTGGTTGAAGATACCCCAGAGGATACAAACCTCCTGTCTTCAACCATCTTGCCCTGTTTACCTACATGCTTCCTTTTCTTTGTTAGAACTTTCTTACTTTTATTCGTTACAAGAATTAAGTCTTGGGTTCCCTCCAGAGCCTCAGGGTTTCTAGAGCGTTTAGATGGCGGTTGTGGGACACATTCTAGATCACTAACATATATATGCCCTGAGGACTCATGGACGCACCCGTTTTGGGGAGCCTGAACTACTATTCCCTCTCGTATACCATTGGGGGGGCGTTAGGTGGATTAACTGTGCAGTTAGTTATAGCCAGCGTGCCCACCCTCCCTTGCGTCAGGGACTCCTCAACTGAGTTAATTTGTTCCTCAATTGCCCCCATAGCCCCTGTAAAATAATTCATCAGGGATTGTTGCCCTCCCACACGTGAAATAACCGGGGGAGTAGTACCTGCCTTCCTTTTACCCATCTCGATCCTTAGTCCTCAGATTTATGTAAAAAATATGCCTAATGATAATAATAAAATGGCAAATTGACCTTACAATACTTTTCAAGGAGGTGGCCCTGCCCGGCCTCCTTCGGTCTCTGACGGGCTTAGCCTGGTCTTCGCCCGGCTCGCGTCCCGCACTGCGGGACCGGCTCTGTGTAGTTATGGCGTCCTCCAGGGAGCGAGGTTAAAGTGAAGAAAGCCCAGCAGAACTCAGGGTCCACGTCCAATGATGCACACTTTTTGGGCAAATGTCAATAATGTAACCCGGCCCGGCCTAGTTCAGTCCAGGACGGGCTAAGACGGGCCAGGTCTTGGCCCGGGCCAGGCACGCCCCGCGCGCATCCCGCCCGGCCCGGCCTAGTTCAGTCCAGGACGGGCTAAGACGGGCCCGGGCCAGGCGCGTCCCGAGCTGCGGGATGCGTTGGCGTCTTTTATAGCGCTCCGGCGCTCGCTCACAGGTGCTGGTCTGAGCAGCCCCTCCCTCGCAGGCCAGGTCCAGGGAGCAGCTGTAAAGTGCGATGTGCAGATGCTGGCAGGGGAAGGGCGAAGAAATAAAGTGCAACCAGTTTTAAATATAAAAGTTGATCGGTAGCGCGTCCCCAGGTTAATCATCCTCACATTCACAAGGAACGACTGGAATACAGAAACCAATAAAAAGTTTTAGAGACTTGCAGAAATATATAATTGCAACTGCACATTTACAAAACATAGGGCAACAAATACAAAACTGGTGATTAGAATAATTCCTAGTTAGACTGGGTTCATATAGATGAAGGCCAGACTGCATAAATCACATAAAATTCACACTTATATTCTGTAGCAGAGGAACGCTTCACCAACAGAAAAAGTTCTCATATCAGTCCAAATGCCTATCATTGCCTAAGGCATGAGAATGATTATAGTTTCGTCTTTCCCACCATTAGAGGTCGCTACTGATTTGAGACTACCAAGTGCCACAGCCTTACATGTGAGCTGGGTGAAATTAGCAGTCAGCCAGATATGTACAGTCTGAATACAATCCAATATTAAGAAACAGGAATTCCTTCACTGTGAACAAGAAATTCCAAACACCCCGTTTGTGAACCCATTGAATGATCATCAAACCGTCTTTTACTCAGATGGATCGGCACAACCTGCGGTAGGCAGCTGGGAAGGTGGGAGAGAACCAAGAATTTGGACCCATCCACAGAGAGAGCCTGTGCTAGTCCTAGCAATGGAAGGACCAACAGTAGAGATGAAGAGGAGACAGGTGTCCATCGACTGAGTGAAGCTATGCCATGTGTTTCATCCTCTACAGTCAACCAGTGCTACTGTCAGAGATGCTGTAAGATGTGCAACAGACAAGCACATAGCAAACTGTGTCACATTTGGCACCCCAAGAGCAACCAAGGCCAAGCACAGATCTACAAGCTGAAAGTGCAGTAATAATTGGGAATGCTGTAGCAACACCAACTGCACCACCACCGAGACCTGCCTCAGAGAATGCTTAATGTTTATAGAAAGAAAGAAACAGAAACTCACCAGATTTTGATTCTGAACTGTGTTTGCAAGACCTTTATTATAGATCAATTAACCACTGATAAATACATTTAGAAGTTTGAAATGACTGCGGTAGAGAACCAAAATCTAAATAGGCAAAGCAGATAGATTGAGTTCAGGCATGCAATGGGCATGTATGCAAAGCCTCCCAGGATTTATGACTGGATAGCATTGACATTGCTCTTGTTTATAATTAAAGCTCCCTGTTTTCCGTTTTTACTGATTTTTACAGATAAATACAGACAGAAAACCATTTATTTTCTTCTCTGCATTTATTTTTAAATATGGAAAAAAATGGAAATTGGGTTGCTTTTTCAGTGATTCGAAATACTCTCTGCCCTGACTGCCAGGCCAATAGCTGTGTGTATTGATAGGTAAGGGGGTTAAAAAGAAAGGAAGTTTAGTAAAGAGGCTTCAACAGCAGTAGATATGCACAAGGATGTTACTGAAATTTGCATATTTTCATATAAGTGAATTGCTTTATTTTCTGCGGGTGTTCATATCACTGAAACCAGGCAGGTATTCAAGCATGACTGCATATTTATCATTAAATAAATGTGTAAATATACCAGTTTCTACTTAATAGTTTCACAAAACCCAAAGAAAATATGGATAAATACAGATAAAGTTAACAAAAAAATAAGTATGGATAAATACAGACAGAAAAGGCAAAAAATAAATACCATAAAAACGGGAGCCCTATTTATAATTCTGCTGATTATGTTGTTTTTTTCTAGTTTAAATGTTGCACGGTGAATACTTTCCAGATATTGAACAACTAAATTCAGTAGCAGTGAATTTGGGCAAGCACAGAGTAGTACATACATTACCAGGAACGTGTCAAAGAAGTCTGCAGTCAAAGTAATAGCCACTCTACTGCAAGATGGTGTCTACTTAGAGGAGCTGAGCTACCAAATACTAGGAACAGCAGAGAGCATGCCGGTCTTTGTAAAGAGGATGTACTCTTTATGGTACTATGCAGCTCCTCACATCAATCCAAATAATTATAGAAACATATACTTTTGTAACAAATAAACGGAATATTTCTCACATACCTCAAATTTCACGAGGATGGTGCTCCTGCACTTTGAGTGGGAACTCTGTTGTGTTTAACATGTGGGACAGTAAAGAGTAAAATAATTTAAAAGCACCATGAAAATGCTGGTTTAACCATAACATTTATATTAATAAACAGAATACACAAACCTGGCATGTGTGTTTTACTGGACACAAAATGATCTATTGGCCCGTATTTCTCAGAGAAGATAGTAAACAGGGTTTTATTAATACTTTACTTACTTAGGGGCATATCAACAACGAGTGGCGATAATTATCGCCCAGCGCGCCTAGCGCTGATTTCCTTAACGCCGGCTATCGCTAAATTAAATCGCCGAGTTAGCGCGTTATCATCAACGCATAACTCAAGGGCGATATATAATCCAGCGATAGCGGTGGAAAAGCCCCTTATCGCCACATAAACGGAGATAAGCGAGCAGCGTTAACTGTTCACTCGCTGATATGGGAGTGTGGATGTAAACATACAATCCACCTCCCATAGGGAATACTGCTAAGTCCGGTTTTCAGCAGACGTTAGATTAGGCGATAATGGGAGTTTAGCGCGATTCCCATTATCGCAATGCGGGTCTGTGGCTTCCTTGTAAATATGGAGAAGCTGATTATGGGAGGTATTCACATGTATTCAGTTGAGGAACGCCTACTTTGCATCTCATTAGAGATGCGATGCGAGGCGTATTCAAAGCGGCGGCTGTCACACGGAAACAAGCGTTAGCGTGTGCTTGATGATAGGGCGATGTTTAATTTGCCGCTTTTCGGCCAAAAACGGCCGATAAAGCGGCGAAATCGGGCTTGATAATATGCCCCTTACTTTCTTATGCCTACTACCCCCCTCGGGTACAGGCCATCAACCAGGACTCTCCAGCCATCTCTATCCTGGGCTATTCTTTCAATCTGACTCCAGGTGTAACCCATCACTTTGCAGTAAGCCTCGAGGCCTTGGCACCATGTGTTGCTTGGCCTTCTACTTTTCCTTTTCCCTTGAGGATTCCAGGTCAGGGTTGCCTGGTTGCGTTTGATGCAGGCTTTCGGAGGGTGTGACCTATCCAGTCTCAGCGTCTTTTCATGATTTTTTTATGAGCAGTGAGTTGGAAAGTCTGATACCATTGGTCGTTGTTGCTGATTGTGTTTGGCTAGCGGATTTGGAGGAATTTCCTCAGTCAGTTGTTGATGAAGGTCTGAACTTTGTTGATGGTGGTCACTGTTGTCCTCCAAGTGTCTGCACCATAAAGAAGGGCCGATTTTACATTGGTGTTAAAAAGTCTGACATGCCAAACCAAGATCAGACTGCTGTCAGCTTTGTTAAAAATTGCACCTTGCAGGCATCTAGGCCAGATACGTCATCTCTAATACTCATACTTTAAAGGCACCTCAATTAGATCACGTTCACAAAACTAATCAACTGAAAATTTGCTCTTGGAATATAGCAGGATGGAACCAACTCAAGGGCCAATAACTCAGATGAGGTTAATTTCTAGCTATGACATAATGGCGGCTATACAAAAACTGCATTTTGCAGTACTTTGGTAGTACTACATTAGTACTACTAACATACTACAAATGGTATTCACAAACATTTGTTTGAAGGTTCACACCTTCTGCTCTCCTATCTTTAATATGCAGAAATCACTGCCCCGAATGTGGAGATTGCAGCACATGTAGGTGTATGTTTTGGTAGTAAATATAGGCAGGACAGTGGGGAGCGGCTAGAAATAGGGAGTACTTACTAGTAACTTGGAGGGGTTTTGGGATGAGTATAAAGGGGTTAATGGAATGTTAGGGAGGGACTGATGGAGGAACCTGCACTCAGTGTCTTTAGCTACCTATACAATGGAAAAATATTGTAGAACTAATGCTTTATTAATGCTGTGCCTAAGCAATAGAATTGTGTGCCCCTACATGTATCCCTGTGCCTTAAGGACAATTATTGGATATCTAATGCTGTATTTGGGCAGCTAAAGCCTGGTTTGAACATTGTAAACTTTAGGCCCTGGTCACGAACAAAATAATAAATCTGCCTCTACAGACGTATGCCTGTGTAGTGGGGCAGAGTTACTACTTTTTGGAATTCACAAACAATTCCCAGTAGTACACCTGGAGAGCTGCACCAGGAAGATGTTTTGTGGTGCTTTACTAATAATGGCAGGCAGTGCACTCGTCAGGAGGCCACCACAGCTTTCACCACATATTGCCACTGTCATCACTGCCAATGACAGTACCTACACATCTACTGGTCGAGCCCCCAAAGCTTTTGAATGGCTTGGGCAGCTGATATTAGTTGTTTTTAATATATATTTAGTGGATAAAAAACTGTTGTTCTGCTCATCTTTTAATTGCACAAACAGCACCACCATGTGGCAGCTGTCATAAGTGCTGGTGTTGACAATTAAGTGCTGGTGCCGAGCACCGGAAATCACTGGCTCAAATTAAGCACTAATGCCAGGTAATATCTCCCAAAGGCTCCTATTTCCATTATGTGTAATTCTACATAACTATTAAGAAGAAAGAAGCCCATGTTTTTTTTCCTTTTTGTGCTGGGAAAACATATTACCAGTGGAGAAAGCGCTTCCAATAAACGCCCAGAAAATCTGCAGGTAATCTGTTCCCCTTCCTATCCTGGAAGGGGAATGATTTCAGGGTGGGCATGAGTATGATGTCTGTTTGTTAATGATCACAAAGGTATATCTGTGGGCGTTCACAAACTTACATAGCAAACCATGCCTCTTCATGGCCACTTTTCGCTCCTTGTGTGGAATTTCTACCGCAGATTTCTCCCACTAGTTGTAAACAAATACTCCGTATTAAATGCAGTGGGAGCTGGCACAGATCGGGGTGGTGGGGGGTGTAAAAAAAAAATCAACTTACCTTATTGCCACGTCTCTCCTCCATCGTCTCTTGTGCCTGGCCGGAAACAGAAAGCACTGAGGTTCCCTTAAGTCAATCACAATGCTGCAATTCAGCGTTGTGATTGGTTTTAGCACCGTAGTTCGAAGCTCATACAGGGAATGGGAGCCTGGGCATGTTTTCCACCTAGACTGTAATGCAGCCTGGGTGAAGAACATGCAAAGTGCGAGACGGCCGGCCAAACATTCATGCGCACTTACTGAGTGTGTCCACCACTCCTTCCCCTGCTCTGAGAGCAGAGCAGCCCTGGCCCGCAAAGCTGCCACAGCAGGGAAAAAATGATAATATTAATCTCAAGTTATTATCATTTTATTTTTCCTTTTTTTACACTGCGAAAAGCAGTGGGGCGACGCTCCTCCATCTTAGCGGATGAGCCACCACTGATTAAATTCATTACTACTTGCCAGAAAAGGAATCCTTCTGTGAATTCCTGGAACGCATACATTTGATATTTTTGCCCACAAACTTACGCTTCCGGCCAAAAAGTCCTTTGTGAATAGGGCCCTATGACTCAGTGGGTATTTGATAGTTTTACATGGGTATTTAAGACTATGCATGTGCTTCTGAGTCTGTCTCCAAGCACTTGAGGCTGTGCCTCATCATAGACTGATTGTGCTAGAAATGTTCAGGTTCTAATTTAGCAAGTAATTTAGCTGTAAATGGCCTTGTTAGGTTGTACTTGGATCTTTAATGACTAGATGTAAGCATTTTTAGTTTTAAATCTCCTTTAAGCCAATGCAAATCCTGAGGCAATTTTACCATTTTTTCTGGCTTTTGTAACTGCCTACCATAGAGTACAAACCTGCCATAAAGTGCAAAATATAGAATGCAAGGGATTACATTGCAGTACTCAAAGGGTCTGATTAATAGTTTGGTAGACAAGGCACTCTGTTGCAAATGCAACAGAGATCCCTGCCTGCCAAATTCATTGTCCACTCCCCTATTTAGGATCAGTGGAACTGTCAGCTTTCCATAGACACAGCTCCCATTGGCTCTGTCAATAAAAAAACCTCCTCCAACGGCCCAATGGAGTAGGGGGCAACAGAGAAAGGCCATTACACTACCCGGCCTAATTACCTGACAATGTGATGCCATTCTTTTCTGTTTTACCTGGTGATGAGGGACAGAAAAAAAACAAGTCAAGAAAAAATCTCCCTGGGTGTGAGGGACATTATTTGTTTGTTCTTCACTAATAACTTCCCACTTTTGGCAGCCGTCCACCAAGCTTTTTGGCATTCACATTTATGCTCTGCACTTCACAATGCAGCTCCACTCTGCGCAGACTGCACTCCAGAGAACTAACAATGCACATAAATTGCATTCAAAATGCTGCCTCCAGCACAAAATTGCAGCCTACTACATGTACACATCAGGAAATAGCATTCACACTGCAAGGTAGAACATGCAAACTACACTTCAAAGCACTAACACTGCACCCCAGCTAATCTTTCGTTGCATGCATGAACATTAACACTTCGATCAAGTTCCTGTTTCAAGCATGTTGTTACTCTGCACATGAAATTCTCTGGGCTTTAACAAAGCACTGAAAGCTTTCCTTGATGTCTCATCGTATCAGTTGTATGTCGAGTAGAGAAGCTTTATGCACCCTCGTGATATAGAGGTACAATGTGTCAAAAGCCCTAGAATTTGTTAATAGGGCATAGTGTGAGGGCACAAATGGACACTGATGGTCCCACAAACATCTAGGGGAAGACTTCCACTAACGTGAATTTAACTCACAGGAAGGTATTTTCCCCCAGTGCATTCACAAACAGACAAAACAACAATGTTTTAAATTGGACCGCCAAGTTATGCTGTAAATCGCAAATCATGAAAGAGCTTTAGAAGAGCATCACTATGTGCAGTGCCGGGGTCACACATCTGGCAGCAGTTGAACAGTGAGCACCTCCCGCTGTCCCTCACTTAAAGATACCTTGTTTGCACTGGTGCCCTTAAAGTAGGGGTAGGTGGAACTCACGAAGTTTTACTCGACGGAATTCTGCAGAGTTACATGAAAACTCTGTGAGAGTCTGCAGAGTTACGCACGCTGATTTGTAGTGCCAGGAGCACGTTCCTCACTAACAAATCAGCGAGAACACCACCACGTGGCACACCAGAGGGCACTGCTTCTCGAGCTGATTTTGCTGCTGCTTAAGTAGCTTTTTTACTTGAGTGACAGCTTTCTGACCGCGAACGGTCACGACCACCCGCGTTTGGAAAATCTCGCCTGATGCCCTCCTAGTGACCAAAAATCATGTTAAGGGATGACAAATCTCACTCTCACTCACCAACATTCTATTGGCGAGCCAAGCATGAGAAAAAACTCTGCCACGTGGCGGTCAGTGGAATTTGGGCAGAACTCCGTATTACACGAGTAACACAGAGGGGCATATTAGCAAGGGCACTATCGCTGCTTTAGCGGCACTTTTTGCCGCTAAAGCGGCGATATTCATATCGCCCTATCAGCAAACTGTCTCTAACAGCAGTTAGAGACAGTTTGCGAGCATTAGCGCCCGTTTTCTTACCGCTTTGCATGTCAGCGATATTTATCGCTAATGACATGCAAAGTGGGCGTTCCGACGAACAAACCTGGGAAACACCCGCTAACAGGCCTATCGCCTATTAGCAAGGTGGCCATGGCCCCAGTTAGCGACGTGAAAAGTCGCGCTAACCGGGGTCATCGCCATTTATTTAACACCTGCAATTAGCAGGTGTTAGCCATACCTAACATGGGGGTGGATTATGCTGATACGACCACAGGGTCGTATCAGCAAGGTGTTCTCCCTTCTCCATGCAACATCGCTGGTTTTTCAGCGATGTTGGCCCATTTCCCCCGCTATTGCTGGAATATTCATCGCCATAGCGCTAATCGTTGCTAATACAGCGTTAGCGTGGCGATATATTCCAGCGATAGCCGGCGATAAAAAAATCACGCTAAGCAGGGTTAGCGATGATTATCGCCTCTTCTTGCTAATATGCCCCAGAGTGACCAAAACTCCCCCAACTCCACCGGTGAAGCAGAATTTATCTCCGACCCCTACCTTAAAAGAATGTATTCAACCATGAAACTCCTACGCAAATGGATCACTCACATGGAGTTGATTAAGAAACCATTAGGACAAACAAGGGCGACAGTTCAGCAATGAAGAATGTCATGGTTCAAGCAAGAGATCTGAGGCCCTGGACACTCTTCAGTCATGCATACCTGTCATGAGCTCACAATGCACGCTCTCTCTGAGCTGCGTGGTGACATACGCAGTACATAACTCATAGAGACATGACCCCCTAGAGAGGACTGAGATGATACACAAAAAGCAAAGGCACAAAAAGAATTAAGCGAAAGAAGCTGAGGAAATAGCTTGAGTTTGGTCATTAAATGTTTTCAGTGGGAGCAGTAATCCATGTACTAACCGATTAATTACATGAATAAGGCAGAGATGTATTTGAAGAGAAAGAAAATGACTGCCAACCCTCTCTAACCTAAATGTAAACAAGACTATCTGTGCTGCAATTACCAAGATCTGCCGGACCCCTTTTCACTAATGAAAAATTTAGGGGCATATTAGCAAGAAGAGGCGATAATCATCGCTAACCCTGCTTAGCGTGATTTTTTATCGCCGGCTATCGCTGGAATATATCGCCACGCTAACGCTGTATTAGCAACGATTAGCGCTATGGCGATGAATATTCCAGCGATAGCGGGAAATGAGGCCAACATCGCTGAAAAACCAGCGATGTTGCATGGAGAAGGGAGAACACCTTGCTGATACGACCCTGTGGTCGTATCAGCATAATCCACCCCCATGTTAGGTATGGCTAACACCTGCTAATTGCAGGTGTTAAATAAATGGCGATGACCTCGGTTAGCGCGACTTTTCACGTCGCTAACTGGGGCCATGGCCACCTTGCTAATAGGCGATAGGCCTGTTAGCGGGTGTTTCCCAGGTTTGTTCGTCGGGAACGCCCACTTTGCATGTCATTAGCGATAAATATCGCTGACATGCAAAGCGGTAAGAAAACGGGCGCTAATGCCCGCAAACTGTCTCTAACTGCTGTTAGAGACAGTTTGCTGATAGGGCGATATGAATATCGCCGCTTTAGCGGCAAAAAGTGCCGCTAAAGCAGCGATAGTGCCCTTGCTAATATGCCCCTCAGTGTTTCCTCTCTTTTGTAGAACAAGTAATGGGGCAATGACTTTTATTCATTCTGAATGTGTTTTGTGCACCTTTCTGCAATTAGTGTATCTCAACCCAAAGCCTCTCTGAGGGCAGAGCTCTGTGCTGATACAGCGCATAATTAAGCATGTTTACTATGTGAAACAGCCAATAGAAGAATTGCCTCTAGTGAAGAAGTGTGCTAATCCGCACCCTGGGGAGTGCAAAGTCCTGCTCCTGTTGCCCTTGTTTCATTAAATGGTTGTGATGGAGACACTTGAAGAATGGTTCCAGTGTGGCTCATTACTACGGCTGGCTTCACACATCAGGCGACAACAACATTGTCATGATTTTTAATCCATGGATTCATTTAGTTTACGCAGAAGTTAATGACATTACGTGATCAAGATTCTGGTTTTAAACAGTGCTGAAAACGCGTGCCTTGGGAAATCAGAAGTACCTATAAAAAGCCTCGCTGGTTAAAGTAAGAAATTCACAGTTATTTCTCCAGTGAGTGCTTTGATGGCAGGACCTGCAGATATTATGCATGTATACCGGCTGTTGTAGTCTCGGTGAACCTCCATTTTTAGGTCTGGTTTTTCAGCACAATGGTCTCCCCAAGTCATTTCTGCACAAATCGTAGCACTAGGTCTCGCAGCTCCTTTGCCATTACCAACTCCAACATTACAACCACCATCATCATAAGCGCACCCACCCCCATTATTGGTCCCACTGCCACCAGTAGCATTGCCACTGCTACTGTAGCGGGGTAGAGCCCCTGTGTGGCCCCGCATAGGCCCGCTTATCGCAGCGTTGTAAATAATACACCTGCAACAGTGCTTATGTGTTGGCGAAGACCCCGTGTAGCCTTACGCCCATTTATTTATCTCATAAGTGGAAACTATGTTTAGTAGAGGCGGGTGGCTCTCTACATCCCTCCTATTCTTTATTGAGTTTGACCAACCAGTACTCCACTCAGGTTGCGCATTGCATACAAAGTCTCTCAGCCTTTAACTGGGGGCAGGGTTCAGCCGGAGACCATACGTCTGGCTCTGGGAGCTGTTTGGTTCATTGTGTCTTCCTCCAGGAGCCTGCTTCCACGCTGGATATGGACTCTGCTTTCATGTTCTCCAAACGGCTATAGGCACCCTTTCCCCCTTTCCCGAGAAATGTTTGCCCCACTAGTATGTCCATCTCCAGCCGCCTCCTCGACTTCATCTTCGACTCTCCTTGGAGAGGCAAACACTTTCTTGAACAAGGAAACATTTCTGTTGACTGTGCGAGGTCCTCGCTGTGCTGTGATCATTGTAACATTTATCGTGACAACTTTTGAGACTTCAGTTTCACAGTGGGTTCGGAACGCCCATCCAGGATACCTGTCATTGACAATCACCTCATCGCCCCCATGCAGGGAGGGGTGTTCTGCTCTCCAGCGTGCACTCGCTTTCCGATTGGTGACTTCCCGCCTGGCTCGAGTGGCTTCACTGTCAAGGTTCGCTGGGTGCCACTCCGTACTAGCAGGAATGCTGTCCTGCGTGGGTTTCCAGAACAGCAGGTTTGCTGGTGCGCAGTTGGTGGTGCTGTGAGGGGTCTGCTAGTAGGTACATGAATACCTGCCATGAGATCCACTGTTGCCTATACTGGGCAGTGCAGTCAGGTGTACAGGGTGAACTTGGCTTGTCGTGTGGTTTGTGGACTCATGGTCTGCATTGCTAAGTTAGCTTAGGCCTGGCTGCCATGATGCCTCTTTGCGCACGTTACTTTGTGCCTTTGTTTTTCCAGCCTCTGCTTGTGCCCGGCTATTTTAGAACTGTCTGCTTTTTGCCTTTCACCTTTCCTCCTGTTCCCTTTGGGTTTCGTCTGCACATCATGTACAAGGTCGAAAAACAATGTCCCTTGTTCTTGCTGATCTGGTCAGACCCTCGCACTTAGACATAACACTGAATGCAGCTGCACTGGAGAAATTCGTGTGCTTTTAATATTGTGATTTTCACGGTTAATGACACTTGGAGAAAAACCTTTCCAGAGAGAAGAGCTGTGCTTGTCTGATGATGTAAACCTTGCATCTAGATATTGAGGTATGATGGTCTGCCCGACAAAGCCCAGAGGTCTTCTATTTTTATAATAAACTAGCTAATAGCACGGGGAGGGTGGTATGGTCATTTAGCCCTATATCCACTGCTTTATTAAATGCTTTCCCTGTTTGTATTCTATGGAATTGTAACTATGCTTATTATTTTATCGTTATGCATTATGCTGATAGTACTGGCACGTGTACTGTATCTTAGAGCACGGTAGTTGAAATAAACATTTTAAACTATACAGTGTCTCTTATTACGCACATTGTGGACAGGTATGAGTGATTTATGAAAGGGTGTTCTTGCTCCTGCGAGTCCTGAGAGAGAGAGACCGTGTTCTGGGTTGTCTAATCATTGGTAGCATCGTTGCTAATGAGACGCTAAAGCTAGTCGGATTGGGATTGTGGGTACTAAGGTGCATGGTTGGTTCACCACTATACTCCGAGGTCCTATTATCCTGTGCATAGCTCTGTGTATGTGCAGAATCCCTACAACAGGCTTACCTTCAACACCTGGCCGTCGCTGAAAGCAAACAGTTATCCAGCTCACCAATGATGACGGTCCCTCTCCGGCAGGGAGGTAGCACCAACCAACACGGGCACAGTCCAGGTGACACTGACCAGCGGATTAAAAACGAGGTCAGCAGTGGTCATTTGGCTGAGGCAGCCCTTCAGTGCCAGTAACCGACCAGCCAGCTCCGGCCCTCAAGATCCCTCCGGAAAGGGCGACACCGTGATCAGACTCCCACGTCTCTACAGCTTCGACTGGGGGAGCTGGTCTGCAGCGTTTGCGCATGGGTGGGGGGTATGCACGTCGTGGTGGTGGCCATCTTGGGGTCAGGCAACCCTATTGGTAACTATTAGTTGCTGCTGGTGGGGTTGCCTGACCCTGGGATTGGCGTCACCGTCGAGTGTTCGCTGCTCGCCCGTGCACAGCAGACTGGCTTCCCTGGTTGAAGTGCTCACTGAGGCGGTGTGCAGCGGCCCGTGCACAGAGTCAGTGTTGGCAGGGCATTGAGGTTGACGGAGCAGTGGAGCCCAGGGACTGCATTAGGAATGGCTCTACGTAGGCTGCAGAAAATGCGCCCAGCACCAGTGCAGCCTGCATATGTCAGCACTCAGCAGCTGACTCCAGATTAGAGAGACCAGGTGAGGCTTATTGCTATGGGGGAGGGTAGCCTTGACTGATTAGGCTGATTAAGTAGGGCAGATGGTCCCGCACCCTCACCAACGCCACACCCTGGAGTCATAAATATTTCCATAGGGATGAGCGGTGACTGGCGACTCAAGTACTCCTGTGAACTCCGCTCCGCCAGCGTTAGGCGGAGTTTTTGCGCCTAACTTGTGCTCCAAGGTGTGCGGAGTGGCAAAACTCTGCAAACTCCATCGGCAGAGCGGAGTTTGCCACCCATCCTTAGTCTTATCTAGTACTGTCTTGACATGAGGAAAAGTGATGGACAACACCTCTATGACAGGAAACATTTTGAGTGTGAATCCACCATCACCACCATGCTTCGGCCATCAGGGAAACTCCTGAAGTCAATGCTAACTTTGGTCCAGGGCTTAAGGCTCGGTTCCTGTGTAAGAACGGGTGCGGGCAGCTATTCTCCGCTCGTTAAATCACATGAGTGGCAGTATCGCACCACCTCGTCGATGAGGGCCTCCATTCCCAGGAACCATACTTTGCTGCGGAGCCGGGCTTTAGTCTTCGCCGTGCCTTGACGCCCTAGGTGAGCCAGACTGATCACCCGGCTCCACACACAGGTTTTTGGGGACCATGAGCATTTGGCCCCGAAGCAATAATCCATGCTGCCCTTCACATAGCTCATTCGGGACGCTCCACAGTTTTTGTCTTGCACGTTGATCCTCTGTGGTTAGTGATCGGGATCCATCGAGGAAACACTGCCATTGCCTCTGGGCCAGTACCTCTTTGGCTCTTACCAGATTCTCATCTTGTCGCTTAGCTGAGCTCCTCTGAAGTCAACGCCTTGGGACAGGCTCCCTGAACAATCATCTGGACGAACTCTTTGATCAGCTCCTCCTCCGGGTTGGTTGTGAGGTCTCCTCCAGCAGGGGATGGCGCGAAAAGTAGTCAGCCGGGTTGTTAGCGCCTGGGTGGTAAAGGATGTCAAACGTGTATGCTTGTAGTTGTACTGCCTATCTCTCGATCCTCGGGGGAGCTAGCTGGATAGTGCACATGAACAGAGGGAGAAGCGGCTTGTGGTTGGTCACTACTCTGAATTCCTGTCACAGAGATAGAGGTGGAAATGCTGGGAGGCTCACCTTATGGCCAGAGCTTACCGCTTGATCTGCGCATACTGCATTTCCATCTCCGAAAGGGCTCTGCTGGTGTATGCTATTGCTGTCCACTCTCTGTCAGCGCCTTCCTGCATGAGCACAGCCACTAGGCCATCGGGGCTGGCGTCGGCGATTAACTCTGTCCTCTTCTTTGGGTGGAAATACGCCATGGTGGTCTTGTCCATCAGGGCATCTGGATTGCTTTGAATGCCTTGTCAGCTTCGTGATCCACTCCCAGGACACCTTTAGGGGTTCAGACAGAGAGGCCAAGTTGGTAATAAAATGTCTACAATAGGAGGCCATTCCGAGGAAGCTGCGGACTTCCATTGAGTTTCTAGGAGTGGGCATGGTTTGGATGGTCAAGGCTTTCTTTGGATCCACTCGCAGGCCCTCCCAGGATGATATGTATCCAAAAAAACTCAATGGAGTCCTGATAGCAAGAATATTTGTTCTTGTTCAGTGTCAGACCACTGTCTGACAGACGTTACAGCGTGTCTCTTAAGCAAACATGATGCTCTTCAAGGCTGTTCGAGAAGATGAGGATGTCATCACTTAAGTTAATGACCCCAGCAGGCCAGACAGGGTCTACTTGATGGTGTTCTGGAAGACCTCCACTGCAAAGGATACGCCGAAGCTCAGTCTCTTGTACTTTCTCAGTCCTATGTGCCTAGAGAAGGTTGTGATGTATCTGCTCTGAGAGGCAAGTTCCAGCTGATGATACCTGGAATTGAGGTCGAGTTTAGAGAACCACTTGGCCCCATTAAAAACGGCCACAATGTCGTCCATCGTTGGCGTGATATGGCATTCCTTCTTGACAGCCTGGTTTGGGAGTCGCATGTCCACACAGAGCCTTATTGCTCCTGGCTGCTTTGGCTTGGGTGCTATGTCTAGAAGTGATATCCAGGGAGTGGAACCGGTGACCCTTTCAATAATGCTGAGGTCTTCAAGCGCTTGTAGTTTTCATTCGACTTGAGGCCTCAGATGGAAGGGGACCATTCAGTGTTGCAGGGCAGTGGGTTTGACGTATGTGTCGATGTGTAGCTTGATCTGTTTGTGCTTCAGCTTGCCTAGTCCCTTAAAGAACTGTGGGAACTCTGCAAGTATGGACTTGGCATGAGACTCGTATATCTGGTTGGCAAAGAATACTAGGTTGAGATCTTCGCCCGTGTCGCAACTCAGCAGCGAGCTCTTCTTTCCTTCTGTGATACGAAATTTCACTCTGGTGGCCTGCTTGTTGCTTGTGACATCCACTTCTATGACTCCTCGAAGTGACAGAGGCTCTGTGCTCACATATGTGTAGATCTTGGCCTTGGTGAGAGAGAGAGCAGGGCGTGGTGTCAGAATATCATATTGTTCAGCGTCCTTGACATTCACCGACGTCCCACTGTCGATGAGTGCCCTCACGGTCATGTCCGCAATCTTTACTGTGCACATTGGGGGTGGCCGCCGCCAGCGCTCAGTGTACCCTGTGAACGATACCATGAAGATGTCCTCCTCGTCCGCTTTGGCTCCGTGCCCATAATCATTGTCTGTTTCCAGGGTTGGAGTGTCATCCAGGGACAGCTGCTGGAGCACCGCCGCAGCCCTTTGCAGCTTGTCAACAGGGGTTCGGAACCTTCCACTGCGGCATACTTTGGAGAAATGATTCAGTTTTCCACATTGTGAGCACGTTTTCCCTTTTGCGAAGCACAGGTTAGATGTAGAATGTTCTAGGCCGCAGTTGCCACAGGTCCTGCCTGATTTTGACTGCGCTGACTGGCACGTCGGTCCTGGTCGTCTCTGGATGGCGTCGACTCTTTCTGTTTTGATTGCAGAGGGCTTCTGCAGGCAGGGCATGGCAGGGGGTTTGTTGAGGGCTGCTTCCATCTTCTCAGCCCATGAGTTCGACAGTTCATGAGATCGGGCGAGGACGAGAATGTCATCAAGAGAGATCCCTGGCTTTCTCAGGATCAGCCTGCAGAGGACCGTGGACTGACATCCTTGAATAACTTGTATTCGGATCTCTTCTCGCTGGTCATGGAAGGTACACATGCTCACCAACTTTCCCAGCTATGCATAAAACATGTTGACAGACTCTGTGTCTGACTGCATGGCCTGCCGCAATTTCAAATACTCAAAGTCAGGGTTAATTTGAGGGTCAAAACGTTTGTTCAGCGCCCTTACTGCTGCATCAAAGTCGTTGCCATCACTGGTGCCCGGTAGCGTCTCAAAGAGTTCATATAGTTCAGCCCCACCATAGTGCATGAGTAATGACCTTTTGAGAGAGCATCTGCCTCTCTCATGCCACAGAAGTAGTGGTTTAGGCGGCCTAACCATGAACACCACCTAGGCGCTGCCGTCACCGGATCAGCCAATTCACTGAAGGGAGGTAGCGGTGTCAATGCTGCATGGACATATGGATGTGGGACCCGGGGAGCGGTTACTCCTTGTTGCTCCTGGGTACTCATGCCTGTGATTCCTTATGCCTGCGGTGGCAGGTGATGGTGGTTATTAGTCTTATTTGAGGGAGCGTAGATCCTTGCACTCTTCTATGTCTCTTGTATTATATCTTTTTTTGTGTTATAGAGTTTTTAGTTCTGTTTTTATATATATTTTTTTTTTGATTTTGCTTTCAGCCTTTTCCTTTAGCGCGCATCATGTCCCAGCGTCTCCAGGGGGAATCTTGGACTGCTGCAGTGCGCACTCACCCTGCAGGTCCCCTCCTCATCGTGCACGGAGAAAAGGGGCAGGAGAAGGCATCAGCTTCCAGAGCCTGCACGCTGTCAGTCCGACCACCGCCTCATGGGCCGGCCTACCTTTGAGGGTCTTGGTGCTCTGCGTGACTCTGACGTTCTGGCACTCTCCGTAGACCGGAGGTGGGAGCCGCACACCAGGCTCCATCCAGCCTGCCACGGGGCTGCTACACAGGCTGCGATGTCGCGGCCTGTGATTGCAGCAGCAGAGTGTCCTGGGTGACGGGAACTGTGCCGATGGGAATGCAGGCAGAGCATCTACCGCCTTGCTCGACCTTCACAGGGCTGCAGGTCAGGAATCGCTTGGGTGCAGCTATGGCAGGAGCTACGCGCGTACGTCATCTGCGCAAGTCGGGGCGACATGCATCTTCAGTTTGCGTTGTCGTAGAAAATGGCATCACAGAGTCAGTGCAGATAGCAGCACTTTCAGCACCGCTTCATCGGCAGGAGACATAGCTCCCTACCGGCCTCATCATCAGTGTAGCAGAGTAGAGACCCTGCGTGGCTCTGCATATGCCTGCTTATCATAGCGCTGTAAATAACGGACTCACAAACAGTGCTTATATTTCAGCGAAGACGCCGTGCAGCCTTACGCCTGTTTATTTATCTCCTCGGGTTGCGCCCAGCCCTTGGAGTGAGATAAGTGGAAACTATGTTTAGTAGAGGCCAGGTGGCTCTCTACAGCTACCAATATTAGCGCCACCATTATCATTACAACAACCATTATCATGACTGCCATTGACATACCACGAACACTATTGCTATTAACACCAACACAATTATTACCACCAGTAGCACTACCGCCACCATCACCATGACCACCACTATAATCCCTACCGCATTACCACGACCACCACTGCCACGCTTATTATAACCCCAGTGATTACCACTGACAACATCACCGTTAGTACTACCACCACCGCTACCATCATTTTCACCATCACCATTACTAACATAGTAAATAATTCTGGCTGCAATCACCTAACATGTGCAAATGAATGGAGAAATAAATGATGTTAGCATGTGTTTGCTTGTTAAAGCCAGACATACTTGCTTTACCAATGCTTCTTTCAAATTAGCCTGAAGGGGCTCCTTTGAGTAGCAACATATCTCTTGTGTGTTAAGATAAAAGAGACATAATTGCCTGTTTTTTTCTGATGGAAGCAACATTTCTGAATTCAAAGAGATACTGATTAGTTATGCTCTGCGTGACTCGGTTTTTTCACATGGCATATTCTAATAGCAGTTTTTGTTTAATTTATCCTCCCACTGTTAGCATCCTGGAACTTTCATTTGAGTACTTAGTCCCAGCTGACTATACTGTGGCGCTAATGAGCTCCAGGGGGTTGTTTCTCTGTCTTCATTGGCCCTTTCACTTTGAGATGCGAAGTGGAAAAGGAGAGCTAGAAGCCACAGAAAACATCCTCTCCCTAAGGAGCATATTTTTTGAAGGACTACGATTTAAACAGTGGGAGACAAACTCTAATAATGTTTGACTACATGACATCTATCGTTTTAATTTTCTTCCACTGATGCATCCTTAATGCTAAAAAATGAACATTTGCACTCATATCATACTTAAAGACAGACACACAAAACTATTGACAAGTAAAGCATTGTCTTATTATAGTCGGAAACAACGTTTAAAATAGATAAATGGCAAAGTGCAGTATATGCTTGTCATTTTTAGATGTGCCGGTCCCTTATCCCAAGGGTATTCCTCCATGTGACTACCCACGTGCCTGTAGAGCAATCGGGCAGTAGGTCAATGTGTTGGCCAGTTTTTGGGCTGTTTGTGGGTATTTTTTATGGTCTTGTGGGACGGTTTTTACTGTTAAATCCCTGACAATAAAGCAAACATTGCCTGCAGTAAGGTCACATCCATGCTCTCTCACCTTACAAAATAATGATACAGCATGTCTTTACAAGCTCAAACCAGCCCCAGTTTCCAATGTGGGTCACTTTTTTAACTATCTAATTCACTGATGTGGTCCACTTTTATTTTGGTGCCCAGGTTTATTTTCTGTTCCAGTCCGACCCTGCCCTTAGTTACTGTTGGAGTGGATGTACCCTGATACTGGCGTCCATCTGTGTCTCAGTGTCACTTGCTTGTGTGTTGCTATAGATTGATTGATCTGAGGGAGATGTCCTACTGGGCCATTTGCTAGGCAATATGTTGTGGATCTCAGCTTTGTCTTGGTTTTAAGGACTGCTGACAGAAGACACCTGAAGCTGAGGTAGATCAAAGGCAGAGTAGAGAGCTGCAGTCAAACAAGTTTGCTTCACATGCATTCTTGTGTATCACATTTCTTTATTATTTTCACAAACAAAGCAGGACATAATACAGTGTATTAAGAAAACCACTTACACATACTCCTGTCTGGTTGCACAATCTATACAGTACCCAAGCAGGAATAATGACAACCAGAATGTCAAAAGGAGCAGTCGAGGTGCTACAACAGTCCATTACATGTACAGCCTACCTACCAAAGGAGAAGGCAAGAGGAGTGAGAAAAAAAATAAAGTCCTAAAGAGGTAAACAGGAGGAATGAAGTAGAAACATGAAAAATGTTTATGTAACATCATTACGTCCTATAGCGACTTCTCCCAACTAGCTGAGAAGGGTCCAGATGAATGCATGGTCATCTCAATTGTATTAGGATCCCCCTATTATGTGAGCTGCAGCACCTGCTAACATGCGGCTCTCTCCATAGGCACAGCATTACAACACCCAAAATAGGTCTAACAGGCTATTTCAGGAACATCCCCATATGTCCATGAATTGAATTAGCCTATGATTTATTTTGCATATCAATGTTTCAAACGCTGCAATTTCATACATAGCTTCCAGACAATTTTGGTGAGCTGGAAATACTGGTGATGTCCACAGTCGTAGAATACCGACTTTTGCTACCTCCAAGGCCGTGGTCAACCACCTGGTCATGCAGAAGGTCATGGGTGGTAATTAGCAAGATCATGTAGTAGTGTGAGCTTGGTCAAAAGGGTCATTGTCTTATCTAGACGCTCTCTAAGTCTTACCCTTTACCATGGCCTTCTAGGAGGGGAGACATTGTTTACTTTGCATGCGTTACATCGCATGCCATTACAAGGCGGTCGTTACAACGACCGCATTGTTACATCGCATACGATTACATCGCAAGTCGTTACAATGACTTGGGGGGGTAGAAGGTGTTGAATTTACAATCCAACACCTTCCCTGCTGTTGCACAAACTGGAGTAGGAATAGTAAATTATACTATTCCTAAGTCCAGCACGCCCCCTACAGCAAGTTGTTGTAACGACTTGCGATGTAATCGTATGCGATGTAACAACGCGGTCCTTGTAACGACCGCGTTGTAATGACATGCGATGTAATGCATGCGTTATAACAACATATATTCTCTAGGAGTTGCTCCCATTCCCTTTCTTGAAATTGCGTGTGTAATTGTGCTTCCCACCACGTCTTAAGTGATGCTGAAGTGGTGTGAGAAAAGATGTTAAGACTCAGGGTGGAATATACATTTGAAATCGTGCTACTCCCAAATCAATTTAATATGCAGTCAAAAATCGGTAAGCGCTGCACTGGAAGGGAAATGTTTCTCAGCATTGCTTTTAAAGAATGAGCCACTTGGCCATATCTTCATCTTTGCATCTGTGGGAGTTTGTATTGTATCATTAGGGCCAAGAATTACATTACTAAGCCATCTTTCAACATGCCATCTACACTAGTAACCTTGCAAGCTTAACATATGGACATATGGACCAGCTAATTTCCTCCCCACCTATCTGTATCGAACTATTCCTCCTCAGCGGAGCCTGTGAGTGTAAGAGGTCATAGACTTTCCATAATTTGTGTGCTTTCTTTCAAGTCTGAGTTGATGATCGTATGATGGAATTAGACTGCATGTGGGCCGTACTTTGGCATGTTTAGTAAATATCCAATTCACTGGATGCATTAAGGATCAGACGCTCCATAAGGGCCCAAGGCGGTGTTTCCCTGTAAGTTTTGAGCATGTAGACAAAGGGGCTTATTTGTGGTATTTTGGCACTGGGCAGCGCAGGAAGGCAATACGGTGCATTCTTGTCCTTTCTCCCTGTGCTGGCGCCATTTTGGCAACCTAGCACCAAAGTAGGCACCCTTGCACCATGGTGCAAGGGTGCCTCCATTGCATGCTGTATTGTTTTTGTGCAGGAAGGGGCACCTTACACCACAAAAACAGTCGTAAGAGGCGTTTTCTTCTTTCTATGTGTGCTGCAGAATGCAGCACACATGGAAAGAGGAAAACACAAGGAAAAATAAACATATTTCTCCACATTACGTCTCACCTCGGCAGGTGTATGGATTTGGTGCTTCCTCCGGTTTACATAACTTTGTAAATCTGGGGCAGCATCAAATAATTCCATGGGTGTTGCGTGAGAAACCCCACTGCAACGCTCATGGAACGCCTGTGAAGAGTAGGGCGATGCATCGAATGCGCTACGTCACCTTACTCATGATTTATGAGGCCACCCAAAGCCACACAGGGTGGCTTTAAGTGGCTTCATAAATCGATATGAGAGCTCTGTGTCACGTAAGTACCACTTTACGTGGAGGAAAAGTGACGCAGGGCTCTCATAAATAAGTCATAGAGTGTGCCAGTTGATGCGCTAAGCAGTCTCATTCCATATGTGGAGGTGCAGGCCACTGGCCGATGTGGCCGCATGGAGTTTGGAACCTTTCAGTCTGGGCTTGTTTCTGCCCCATATAAAGGTAAGGATTGGCCGTTCCATGTCTTTTAAAAGGTGTTAGGGTATCTCTACAGGTAGCATTCCAAATATATAATTAAACCTCGGAGCTATGTTCATTGCTATGATTTGCATTTTTACCCATAATGTGAGTTGCAGCTCCATCCATCTTTGGAAGTCTGCCTTTGTCTTGTCTAAAAGTGGGGTCATTTTGTGTTGGATCATATCTGTAAGTCCCTGCTTTAAAGTATACCAAAGATTTGAGCTGAGATTGTTTCATGTGAATGGAAGTGAGCCTATTACAGCTCACGTAGTCAATGTCAAGGGCCTCTTTGTACTGGAAGATACACCAAACTGAAGCCTCCACAGTTGACTGAGGCCGCCTTGGTGTCTCATAAACCCTTAACCCATGTGAGAAATTTAGAACCTATCCCCAAGCACTCCATTGTCTGGAATGGGTACCCCCACTCCACGTGGTCAAACGCCTTTTCGGCATCAAGTGAGAGGAGGATCTTGTCATTCAGGTCACGACGTACTTACCATATGACATGTAGCAGGATTTATAGATGGTTAGCATAGGAACAACCCAGGACAAAGCCCACCTGAGTCTGGTGTATCAAGAGGGCACTGGCACCCCCTTCAATTGATTAGCCAGGATTTTCACCAATATCTTAATGTCTGTGTTTATAAGAGATATCAGCTGATAATTTGAGCATTCTACGGGCTCCTTATCAGGCTTGGGGATGAGCGATATCTGAGCTCTGTTGAATTCTACACATGCATTCTTAAAGTTGCCCCAGAATAGTTCTGGGGAGCCTTTTTCAGGGAACTGAGGACCCATCCATGGCTGCTTAGGAACCTAATTCCTCCCCTTAAAGAAGGTCTACAGCCTTTGACAAACTCCTGGGTAACTGTGAAACATCACATTTGAATGTTTAAAACTCATTGATGCCAGGGGTGTGGCTTGGCACCAGCCTAGATGGCCGCATAACTAAAGAGCTCCACGGGAGCCCTCATTACCATCCCTAAAAATCCAGACAAAATCCGCCTTACTTTGCCTCACACAGCGAAGCTGGGGTCCAGCTTGACGATCGATTGCCGAGGAGCCGTCTTTGGATAAGCGGTTGCGCTTTGAAGCGGTCACAGAGACCGGGACCTACACCAGCAAGGGACGCTGTCTGCAGCGCATCACAGAGGGCCGCAAAGTAGGCCAAGTGATGACTGCTAGGGGCAGGGTGCCCCCGACTCGGACTGGCGCCTGGTAGTACCTGCTGCCTGCGGAATCAACTCTGGGTGGAGGCCTGCTGTCTCTCCTGTCTTCCCCCCCTTGACCGCCCACTCGTGGCTGCCGGCGGAGCGCTGCGTACACAGAGGAGAGAGACGTGGAAGACTAAACCCTGTTGTTGGCCCTCTCAGTGAGGTGCTGACGGAAGGGACCACACTGAGGACACCTGGGGCAGGCTTCGGAGTGCGACGGCGGAGGACTGCATCGCTTGGGAGATTTCCCCTGTGAAACCAACGATGTGAGAGGGCGATGAGACCCCCAAGAGGCCATAAATAGAAAAGAGACTGGGATTTGTCACTTTAAATAAATATCTTTCTTGCAACACATCGGCTCCCTGGCATAACAGAGTCAAGACAGCTACAAAACGGAGACGAATCCTGCCCGGCATATATTGGAGAATAGGAGCAAGCAAACACTCACTGAACATGGCCTACTGGGCCCAATGAAGGGCAGAAATAGTGACAATCTGTGGGCACTGGGTGGAGCAGTGAGACCGGGCGGCACAGGATCAGCGATCCGGGTGGATCACATAAACTATAAGTCTTTGCCCTGAAGTGACAAGGCCTGGTTGGTAATGGGGCCTCTACCGCGGAGTGGAGCAGGGGAATTGATGCCTGGGAAGAATCAATGTGAGCCCTCCGGCCGCGCTGCCCTGGCGTCGGCTCGACACGGACAGCCAACTACGGTCCTTAGCCACAGAAGGCCACAGTATCAGGGGGCAAACATGGAGGTGAACAAACTTCATACTAGAACCACCAATATGCGACCGAAGGGAGTTCCCCCATCCAGTCCAATAAGCTGGACAAATACACGGTGCCCAGACAGGCGGCCCCGGTTGGAAGTGCGGCTGGGGGTCAGGAGGAGGTGGCGGAGCCTTCGCTTGGGGCTATCATAGTAGCCATTCATGGACTGGGACCAACCCTTGAAATGAAAATAAACAAGGTCACAATAGAGGTGAATCTCCTCCGGGCGGACATGAACAAAACCTCTGAGAAGGTCACAGAAGCAGAAACAAACATTACTGAACTCCAGTCGGCCACCCGGAAACTGAAAGACCGTGTACAGCGGTTAACCCACCAACACAAAATATTGGCCGCGAAACTCAAAGATCAGGAAGGCCGGGCCCGTAGGAACAATATTAGGGTGGTGGGGGTCCTGGAAGGGGCGAAGGGACCCTCCATGGACCTCTTTTTGGAGGACCTTATACTGAACTACCTGAAACCGAAACACCTATCAAATTTTTTCTCAGTCGAGAGAGCACACAGAGCCCCGGTCCTCTGCCGAGGTCAGGGGCCCCACCCAGGACAATCATCACCAAGATCCTGAATTACCGAGATCGCGACGCCATCCTACAAGCCGCACGTCTCAAGGGAGATCTGCCTTATGAAAACGCACTGTTCCGGTTTTCCCCAGATTTTACTCTCCTGGTGCAGCCACAGTGACGCACCTTCAACAAGGCCAAGGGAGCACTCTGGGTCAAAGGCCTCAAATATATGATGCTGTTCCCGGAAAAGCTCAGGACAATGGCAAGTCGTGGTACTTTACAGCGCCCAAGGATGTATGGGACTGGCTTGAAGGCAGGCAAGGAAACAAGCAACAACGACAACGAGATCAACGATGCGGCAGGAAAGAGAGCGGAGATCCCGACCCGGCGCTGAGACATAAGTTGCGTCTAAAACAGGGAGAGCTCAGGGACTTAGAGGAGAATGCGGCTCATGCACACGCGGTAACCACACAGAGACAAATATACGAGCTTGGCGATAAAGGCAATAAGTTAATAGCATGGTTAGAGAGAAGAGATAGGAGCCGGAATTGGGTCTCAGATATCCAAAACCCCGGTGACCCCCGAGGAAGACCGGAGCGGAAATAGCGGGGGCTTTCGCAACTTATTACGAGGCAATATATCAGTCGGGCTCTGGCAGGTCGAGAGAACACAGCGCCAAACTGCTCAATAATATCCCCCTTCCAATGCTTTTGGTGGAGGATAGGGAGGCAATGGATCGGGACTTGATAACAGAAGAAATCGTGGGGATCACTCGAGATTTACAATCCGGGAAGGCACAAATGTGTAACGCAGGGGGTGGCCCAGCCGATGCTAAACATGTTCACTGCTGCACGAGATGAGGGACAACTGCCAGAAGATCTACTAATGGCAAATATCGTTGTCATTCCGAAAAAAGGAAGGCCTCCGGAGCTATGTAGCTCCTGTAGGCCAATCTCCCTGCTTAATTTTGAAGTAAATGTTCTGGCAAAGATGCTAGCCGATCGGCTGGGCCCAGTGGTGTCTACCGTAATCCACCCTGACCAGTCAGGATTCATGCCACACAGAAGTACCAGGCTGAATCTACGCCGTCTGTAAGGAGTTATGCAGGCGACGGCGGCCCGACGGGCCGAGACTGCTGCACTGCTGTCACTCGACACGCGAATGGCGTTCGATAGTATCGAATGGCCATATCTCTTTGCGGTTCTTCCTAGGCTGGGTTTCGGACCAAAGTTCTGTGCTTGGGTCAAACTCCTATATTGCGATCCACTAGCCGAGTAAACGGGACAATATCTAGATAATTCCAGTTACTTAGGGGTATGCGACAGGGCTGTCCGCTCTCCCCCTTGCTCTTCGCTCTAGCACTTGAACCGCTTGCGATGTGGGTTCGTAGGGACTCGATTGTTTGAGGTATAGACGTCGGGGTGGCTGGGAGGAACGCATTTCTCTATACGCAGACAATATTCTGCTTTGTGCACATAAGCCCTGTCAGGCTTTTCATAGACTTATTAAAATATTTCAACTCTTTGGCAGTCATTCGGGCTACCATATAAACTGGGATATGCCCCTAGTATTCTCCCTGGCAAGATTCCACCCCTTACGTCCTCGTGTGCGGCCTTGACCCGCCAGGAAGAGTACAAATATCTCGGTATCTGGATCTCCAGATCAGAAGAAGACTTTATGGCCTGGAATGTCTACACACAGCTGGAGAGGCTACGGGAACACGTGGCCCACTGGCGGCGCCTCCCGGTCTCCCTTATGGCCAGAGCGGTCCTGTTCAAGATGATGGCCCTCCCCCGCCTACTATATGTGCTTCAAAATACCCCTTACCGAGTACCGGAGACCCTCTTCCGGGTGATCGAGGCAGAGCAACGTAATCTGCTGTGGGGGGAGGCAGCCCACGAGTAGCGCTCCGTAAACTACAACAGGGGGTTTACGAGGGCGGCCTGGCAGTCCCGGATCGCAGGAGCTACTATTTGGCATCTCAGCTCATTAATGTCAATGACTGTGTTTATGCAACATACAATGAGCCCGCTTATCGAACAGACCCCCTTGCAATAGGAAATGGCAGCTACCCAACTGTGCTGGACAGTAGAAAGGGAGTTAGATCACTTCCAGTGCATATTGGGGAGAGGAGTTGGCCTAACGACTAGGGTGGTTGACCGTGAATCTGGGGAACTGGGTTCGAGTCTCGGCAATGACGCTGAACATCCTGTGATTCTGGGCAAATCACTTAATCTCCCCGTGCCTAACAAAAATGATTGTGTCCTCATGTAAAGCAACTGGTGCTATGTAAAGCGCTCTGATACCCGATTCGGGTCAAGTTCGCGCTATATAAAACTCTGTAAAAAAAAAAAAAATACTCGGACAGTGGCGCAGGCATGGCGCAAAGCCATGAAACTATTGGGATAGGAAACCAAATTAACAGAACAAACTCTGCTCTGGGATAGCAACCTTTTGGGTGAGGTAGGGCATTTGCAAGGCTTTCGTAAGTGGGATCTCATTGGGATAAACCGTCTGGGGAACGTTTGGCGCGGTGGGACTATGATCATGTTCAAAGAGCTACAGACGGAATACCAAATGGCAGACGGTGAGAGATTCCACTATTTGCAACTGAGACACGCTCTGCGATGCCATATACCAGAGGGAGAACAAATACCTGAGTAATCCCCACTGGAAGATAGGTCTCTACTTGACCCGATGATTGATAAAGCGGTCTCCTTCATGTATCGAAAGATAATGAATAACTCTCTTGACCTATTAGGCCCTCTAAGAGAAGCGTGGGAGGCAGATGTTGAACTGTTGGAGAACGACGACTGGGAGGAGGCCATACAGTGCCCTAGGGAAATTGCCATACAGGCGCGGTTTCGAATGCTACAACTACAAATCCTACATAGGTCATATGCCCCCAGGACACTCCAACACTACATGGGCATCTGCGACTCAGAAAGGTGTACTAGGGGACGTGGGGAAATAGGTACCTTTTTTCATATCCTCTGGACCTGTCCCAAAATCCTGTCATATTGGAAGGAAGTCACCCAAGTGATGTCAGCTGTGGTGGGCTTCCAGGTCCCAGTGGAGGCATGATGGCATATACTAGGAGAGAGAGGGGAGACAGATTGGCCAAAGTACACCAAAATATGGCTCAGACTGGTAGACGGGGTGGCAAAGAGGAATATAGCACAGGCATGGGGGGTTGACTGCTCCAAAGATGGGAGACTGAAAGCGAGATGTGGACTGGTGACAGCAGGCTGAAAAGATATGGACTGCATGGGTTAAATACAGAACTGAACCATGAGGAGTAGGGATGGGTGGAACGTGGAGGGGGGTGCGGGTATGTAAGTTAGAGCTCAACGTGGACAATCTCCTCCTTTTATTATATGCTTTATGATAAGTGATCAATTTGTAAATAGATCCCCTGATTTGTTGCCTACTATACTTCATCCTGTAAATGTGATATATTGAAAGGTGTAAGAAGCAATAGTTCAATAAAAAGAATGTTTAAAAAAAAAAATCACCGATGCCTGCTACCTCATATAGAGGGTTGGAGATGTGTCAGACTTATGTCGATGCAACAATATCCATTTTAGTGATATTCCTGAAAATGCTGAAGACTCATGTGTAATGTATGTGAATTTATGGAAAAAACGAAAACTGAGGAAATCAGACCATGGAAAACCATTTTTAAGGAAAGACATTTTAAAAGTAAAATGAATAAATCTAAAATGATAGGAATCATTTTAAAAGAAAGATAACTTTAAGGAAAATTCCACAATTAAATAAACCTGGGTGGAGTTTAGGGGTACTGAAAAGTTTGGGGGTTTATTTAAGGGTGATGTTTAGGGGTGATGAGGGACTTTTAGGGGTCAGGGACAGATGGAGTTCAGGTGTAGAAAGGGGTTTTAGGAGTTATGGGGCAAGTGGAGTTCAGAGGGAGGTGAAGTTATTTTAGGGATTGCGAATAGGTTAAGTTTAGGGTGCTGAGGGGTTTTTAGAGTCCACAGATGAGTGGTGTTTAGGGGTGTTGAGGGTTTTTCGGGTTCACAGATGGATGGGATTTAGGGATGGTGAGGTTTTTAAGGTTCACTGATGGGATGAGTTTAGGAGTGGTGAAGGGTGTTTAGGTTCAGGAATGAATGGAGTTTAGAGTGGGATGGTTTTTCAGGGGTCAGGAATGGGTGGAGTTTATGGGCAGAAATAGTTTAGGAGTCAGGAATGGGCGGAGTTTATGGTCAGAAAAAGTTTTAGGGTTCAGGAATGGATGATGAGGGATTTTAAGGGTTCAGGGATTGGTGGAGTTAAGATGTAGAAAGGGATTTTTAGGGTTTAGGAATGGGTGGTATTTTGGAGTGGTGAGGGTTTTTTAGGGTTCGAGGATGTGTCGGAGTTTAAATGTCCAAAGTGCTTTTAGGGTTCAGGGATGGGTGGAGTTTAGGAGGCAGAGATTGGTGTAGTTTAGGTATGGTGAAAACTTTTTGGGGATCAGGATGGATTTCGTTTAGGGGTGGTGAGTGGTCAGTGAATTAAAGGCATCCTAACGAATTGCCTGACAATGTAAAAGATAAAAATACAAAATAGTGTCCCCTCAACTAAAGCACTGAAATAAATATCTCAGAAAAAAATATTTCTGAAAGTAAGACCTACAACCATTACACCCTAAAACCATGCAAAAGGCAATTCCGAAAAATACCAATCATTGAACTTCAAATTTCCATTAAACAGTTTAGGTGAAATGGTTTACCACTAATGGTATTTCATGAAATCCTTTTTATATGAAATCACATACAATCTTCATGTGTGGAACACTTTATTGAGGATCGGATGAAAACTGTCCAGAAACTGAGGGGACTGTCTATCTTATTTTTTGGGTGACCGAATAGGGGATCCTTCACAGATTGCCATTAGCCAGCCTCCTTAACTTTGAAGACCAATGATATTTTACAAGCTGGTCAGAGGAGATCCAATGCTCCATGGGAATGCTATGGTACTGTTCTTTCCTGATTAAATCGGTTCAAAGGCAAAAGTAGTGCTTTGAAGGAGGCAAAAGAGAAGCAGGCCTGAAGAACATAATGCTCTTCCCAGACAACTTCTCCATCATAGCTGATGGTATATGTTGGTACTTTGTGAGCGCTACAGAAGAATGTGATTATCCAGAATGCTGTTGAATGTAAGGGATTTTGATGTCGGTCGGAAAGCCACCGACCACAGGTCGGGGGTTTTCTGACCAACATCAATGGTTTCAATTCCGACCGCCTAATTTCAATCTGGGCGGTCAGAATTGAAACCGGCCATTCTGGGTGGCTTCTGACGGGTCTGCCAGTCGGAACCGGCACGTAATTCCTATACGATGGCGTTTCCGCTGTCGGGATTATGATGTCAGTTTCCGACAGGCTTTCCATGTCAGGCTTTTTGACATGGAAAGCCTGTTGGAAAGAGACTTTGGGGGCACCTAGCAGGGCACTCTTCTCCCTGCGGCCTCCGGTTGGGGGCCAAGGGGGCACCTGTGATGCCCTCCTGTTAATCCATGCACCGTGTGGCAGGCACCTTGAGGTGCCTGCCATGTGGTTCAGGGGTTAACAGAAACTCCCATTTCTCTATGGGAGCTTGTGCCATGACCAGTTTACGGCCGCAGCACAAGCTCCCATAGAGAAATGGGAGTATGCCACTGCACCATGTGCAGTCGCATTGTAATACTGCGGCGAACGGAGATCAGTCAGTCCTGAATCCGTGACGATGTGGGTCAGAGGCAGCTCTGACCGATACCATAATCAGGGCCTTAGTGTGCAAGTAGAGGTAACTGGTGGAAGGCATACGATGGGAGAAACTCTGAGCATGAGACTGCCAGCAGACCTGTCGGCGTAATGTGGAGCCGTTTTACCTGAAATGGATGTGTGAGGTGTAGAAGGCACTATAGATGTCTTCTGGTGCTACTTGGTTTCTGTTTGGAGATACCTGAATAACTCAGATTCAAACAGGAGCTTACTGACAGGAAGACTGCTGGAATTACTGGAGAGCTTGAAATATGTTCCTCTATGAGGTCACTGTGATCATTCTACAAAGACTTTACTTTATTGTGAGAGTAAGATGTTTGATGATTACTTGTTGGTGCCTCCTGTACAGGTCCTGGACCATAGGGCTAACCTATTAATCCCAATTGGAATGCCGCCAGAAGAACAGAGAGTTCTATTGATGCTCGTATGATCCTGCAGTTTATGTGTCAACTATAGGTGAGGAATTATCTGCCTCCTTGGCCAATATTCTTAATCCGAAAGACAACAGGTGGGGACCATTGCTACACACTTGTTATGGGATTTCCTGACATATTTCCTTTTTGAACCTTTCTACCTCTTTTTAGGAAAGTGGATTATTATTTGGGGTGGGTGGTTGCCAAACTCAAGGAATAATAGCTATTGCACCGAGCGTAAAGGCCGAAGTTAGGGCAATGTGTGAAGGATGTATGCACTACAAAAAACAGTAAAAAAGTCAAAACAGCAAACAAAAAAAATCCCAAACTGTATTAGGAAAATAAAATGTAATAAACAAAATGGCATCTAAATGACAAAAATCCAACAAGGGGAACCAGAGATGTGTGTGCTCTTTTAATGTTTTAACTGCAAAAGAAAGCACCAACAATCACTAAGCACCAATGATAGTCTATAGGAGTGGTAGACTGGAGCTAGGCATGATTTCCAGATGACCGCAATGGAGCGCGGGTCGAATACACCAAGTGGGTTCACCCCAGTCAAAGATATTACCTTCTGACTTAGTCTTTTTCATAGGGTTCAAAATCCTGCAGCATGGCAAGCCTGAGGAAGGTGACATTTAAGAGTGAATGAATTTATTGTGTCAATTATTAAAATTGGTACAAACCACATTAAAATACAAAAATAGCAAAACAACATTCAATCACAGTGTATGCACTACTCTGTGCTATATACACTGCAAGACCTTGTGCAACCAAAGAAGAGATAAAAGTCCATTTATGAAATGCTCCAAGTAAGATATATCCGTGCAAAAGTTAAAATATAATAAGCAAGACAGGCACTAAGAAACTGATAAAACATTTAAACAAGTAGTTTATGTATAAAATAAACTGATGCTTCCATGCTAAAAAAATGTTTACTGCTTTCGATCACAACTTGATAGTGGAAAATATCAAATCCATATACTTCCCAAAACGAGCCAAGTTCTTAGGGGTTCTGGTTGTCAAGCAGAAATTCAGGGCCTCCTTCAAGGTTGAAATCCTATGCTTTAAAAACAATGGCTTCAATAAAGTGCCTTGTGCAGGAAAACTTTCAAAGCAAAAAACACAAAGCAGGTGAAGCATGGAGTGTCTCTTATAATTGCAAAACCTGCAAGGGCCATTTCCAGGTGCAGCAGCCGCATGGAATTTATTAATGGTAAGGACCATAAGTCTTGCGCGTAGGATTTTAAGCCTGGCAGCACGCACATAGGGTTGCATCTGAAGTCCTTCATAAGACTTTGCAATTGTTGGAGCGTAAGTGCTAGATTTGACAGTGTTCAAATCAGCTTTTCGTGAAAACGCCAAGTCCTTTTTCTTCAGGATAGATTGAATAAAAAAGTACAGTGAGTTGGAGGCTAGTGTGACCATATTGACATTTGAATCGATCACTGCTTCTCCTAAGTGCTGAGACCACGGATTGCCCGGTTTTAAGTATATCTCCTGAAGTACTTTAAGGTAACTGGTTTGTTTTGCTGAGTACAATAATAGTATTTGTGGAAGGATGCCTTTCGGGAGTCTATGTGTGCTGATTCTCAGAGGGATGAAGTTTGCCTTTACCAGTGTGCTACCCATATCAGGAGTATAGAGGTTAAATAACATAGGGGCGAACATGCACGCTTATTTTAAACCCCTATTTGTTGGAATTTGGCTTGTGGAGCAAATTTCGTTGCCTGTCTAAATGTTGACCCAGGTGTCTGAATAAAGGGAGATGATTGCTTCTAGCAAAGTAGACTAGATTCCCCAGCCCGCAAGCTTGGCCTAGAATTTGTTATGGTCAATTCCATCGAAGGCTGCCGAATAATCCATAAAATATGCAAAAAGCGGTGGCCGAGATGGCACAGAAGCACAGTGGGCCAGGAAAGACAAGGCTGTTGCCTTGTTATAATTTGTAGCAGAGTATAGTCTGAACCTGATTAATAATAGAGAACTATCTTGGCCCTAGAGGCCCAAGTCTCTAGTTCAAGGAGTACATTTTTTACGTAACCTTTCGCTTCGGCATTCAGTAAGGCAATTGAGCGGAAAAAAATTTATAAATTGAGTGAAGAATGGATCCCTTCCATGACTGTGGAACCGCTGTGGATAGACAGCAATCCACATAGAGGTGGGTTAACAAGTCTGTCCAGAAGGCAATGTCTGATTTAAAAAATCACCCTGGTAAGCCGTTGGGGCCAGGGGCTCCGTTTGCTATGATGGATGTAATTGCTTTGCGCACATTGGCCTTGTTGAAGACCTCACTTGGGAGAATGTCAGAATCTTTTTATGGATTGAGCCACTTGAATTCACTGCTGGTTCTATATTTTAAGTCAGGATTGGTGTAGAAGACGTTGATGTGCGCAATCCATTTTTCCGTAGGGTCTCCATTTCCTCTGATAATGTGTTTATTACATAAAAAGTTTATGTACTACCAGAATTTGTCTTGGTGATTGAAAGATTGAAAGATAATAGTGTGTGTACCTGGAGCCATTCTGATTCTATGCAAATAGATTTACAGTAGCGGCTGCTCCCGCAAATTAGCAGTGAGGCAGCGAGGGGGGAAGGGGGGGGGGGAATTAAAATAAAAAAATTCACTTATCTGCCAGCTGGCCAACTGCCGTCTCTCTTCTGTCCTCTCCCTGGCGCTTCTGTTGGAACAGGAAGCAGGATAGGCTCCCCTAAGCCAATCACAAAGCTGCATGCAGCGTTGTGATTGGTAAGCACCCAGGCTCCCCTGAGCCAATCACATTGCTGGAATGCAGCATTGTGATTGGTCTGAGCACCGTGGTTCGGCGCTCAGATGGGGAATGGAATCCTGGACATGTTTTCCACCCAGGTTGTAAAGCAGCCTGGGTGGAGAACATGCAAAGTGCGCATGAATGTTTGGCCGGCCCCAGAGGCAGGCCAAACATTCATGCGCACTTAGGAGGGTACCACCACTCCTTTCCCCTGCGCAGCCTAGCCCAGCCCCACAAAACTGCCCCAGCATAGAAAAATAAAATGATAATAACATCTCGTTATTACCATTTTATTTTTCCTTTTTTGCCGTGCTGAAAAAAGGCAGTTGGGGGATGCTCCTCCGCCTTAGCAGAGTAGCTGCCCCTGAGATTTTGCTTTTCACAGAAGGGCATGATGAGCTTTTTTCATAATGCTTAGCTGTTGTTGCTCTAGTGGGTTTAATGTGTATTGCTTACATCTGCTGTCACTACATTTAAAGGCTGTTTTGCTTTTTATAAATTCCTCGGTGTACCACGGGTAGGCGTTGGACTCAGGATTCCGAGATACTTTACGACCCTTGTTCCATTTTCCCCTTAAGCAATGATATATTAAGTCCAATATAAGGCCCAATCTGAATGCGAATGGCCACTTAGAATCTACTGGATTAATAGTGAATGCTTCCATTTACTAAATTGGTGCTGAGAGGCCTGGTTCCACTTTAAACTTCTTAGTAGCTGGTATTGTTCTTCCCCAGTAGCCCTGCCCATGGTGTTTAAATGAGGCGCTTAGAAGTAGTCTAGTAGAAACTGCACTTTAGTTGGATAATGGTCACTTTCTGAGTGTACCAGCACCATAAAAACCAAACATACTTCCAGTAAGAGGGAGCTTGCAAAAGTGTAATCCAATGTAGAAATGCCACTAAAGAATGTGGGAAGTTGTTGGTGAATACAATAGTCCTTTGGTCTGGGTATAACGAAGCAAGCCTATGAGATTGAAGCCAGACGATTAATTCCCTTGCTGAATGAGTGCTGATACTTATAGGAGCTACTGCAGCTCTGGCTAGGTTATGTATATTGAAGTCTCCAGTAACCAGAATCTCTTGTATGTGGAATCTATAAATTAAGTTTCCAAACGCGTAGCAAAAGGTTGTCATGTTGGCCTTTTTCTCTTATTGTGTATGTTTAAATATGCATTAATTGTTTGCCATGAGTTCAATCTTTTATGCAAGTGACAGCCCTTGAATATGGCTGCTTGAGACGATGAACAGTCTGTGTCAGCGTTTATTAACTCCAGCTTTGCACTTGTGGCCATGTAGACGGTGAGACCCCCTGACGCACCACCAAAATTACTTGTTTTTAAAGCAAGCTGATGTGTTCCATGAAATCCTGCTATCTGTATTGGAGTGAATGCCCCCATTTATTGTATGCACAAAATATCAGCATCTTCAATCAATTTGATTACTCCTTGGTGACTAAGGGGTCGATTCCGATCTCGGCCGGAAGCGCACCTAACACTATTCGTCCGGAAAAAAACCCAGCCGAATACGTGTTTCCCGACCGAGTCGAACAGTCGTCCCAACGAGCAAGTACAATGCGCATAACAGCCCAGATTCCGAGCGAGCCGTACTTACCCATTTCAGCTCCTGTTCCCCGCCCGAGCCGGATCCGTAAACGCCGAATCGAGTCGCACGGAACCAAGTACACAGCACCTTCCGGCCGGACTAGTACGATGCGCACTCCGTACGCGCCGAACCCGTCGCTACGTCCGGCACGTCAAAGCATCCGGGAGAGCTGTACATAAGCTCCGATTTGCGCCACAAGACAATCCACGGCGACGAGACGAACAAGCCAGCGACGACTACGAGTCGAAGCCACAAGAAAGCCGAACGAGACGAACCAACCATGAATCCCATCGCGCAGGTCCTACCAATACTCTACATCTATTACTGGAACAGGTGCGGACGCGTACGGCGCAGACGGTAAGTCAAACACCCACTACACAAAGAAACGACACATACCCAACATATGTCACACACACATAGGGATGCAGAAATGACGTACACTAGCAACAGCAGAACCATAGGGGCGGGATGGCTACCACCAATGCCATACACACCCATAGGGTGCTGGATGCCTACCACTACCACCACCCCTACTCATGGGGGCCTGGATGCCTGTCACTACTACCATCCCCACTCATAGGGGGATGGATGCCTACCACTACCACCACCCCTACTCAGGAGGGCCTGGATGCCTGTCACTACTACCATCCCCACTCATAGGGGGATGGATGCCTACCACTACCACCACCCCTACTCAGGGGGGCCTGGATGCCTACCACTACCACCACCCCTACTCATGGGGGCCTGGGGGCCTGTCACTACTACCATCCCCACTCATAGGGGGATAGATGCCTACCACTACCACCACCCCTACTCATGGGGGCCTGGATGCCTGTCACTACTACCATCCCCACTCATAGAGGGATGGATGCCTACCACTACCACCACCCCTACTCAGGGGGCCTGGATGCCTACCACTACCACCACCCCTACTCAGGGGGCCTGGATGCCTGTCACTACTACCATCCCCACTCATAGGGGGATGGATGCCTACCACTACCACCACCCCTACTCAGGGGGCCTGGATGCCTACCACTACCACCACCCCTACTCAGGGGGCCTGGATGCCTACCACTACCACCACCCCTACTCAGGGGGCCTGGATGCCTACCACTACCACCACCCCTACTCATGGGGGCCTGGATGCCTGTCACTACTACCATCCCCACTCATAGGGGGATGGATGCCTACCACTACCACCACCCCTACTCAGGGGGCCTGGATGCCTGTCACTACTACCATCCCCACTCATAGGGGGATGGATGCCTACCACTACCACCACCCCTACTCAGGGGGCCTGGATGCCTGTCACTACTACCATCCCCACTCATAGGAGGATGGATGCCTACCACTACCACCACCCCTACTCAGGGGGCCTGGATGCCTACCACTACCACCACCCCTACTCATGGGGGCCTGGATGCCTGTCACTACTACCATCCCCACTCATAGGGGGATGGATGCCTACCACTACCACCACCCCTACTCAGGGGGGCCTGGATGCCTACCACTACCACCACCCCTACTCATGGGGGCCTGGATGCCTGTCACTACTACCATCCCCACTCATAGGGGGATGGATGCCTACCACTACCACCACCCCTACTCAGGGGGGCCTGGATGCCTGTCACTACTACCATCCCCACTCATAGGGGGATGGATGCCTACCACTACCACCACCCCTACTCAGGGGGGCCTGGATGCCTGTCACTACTACCATCCCCACTCATAGGAGGATGGATGCCTACCACTACCACCACCCCTACTCAGGGGGGCCTGGATGCCTACCACTACCACCACCCCTACTCATGGGGGCCTGGATGCCTGTCACTACTACCATCCCCACTCATAGGGGGATGGATGCCTACCACTACCACCACCCCTACTCAGGGGGCCTGGATGCCTACCACTACCACCACCCCTACTCAGGGGGCCTGGATGCCTGTCACTACTACCATCCCCACTCATAGGGGGATGGATGCCTACCACTACCACCACCCCTACTCAGGGGGCCTGGATGCCTACCACTACCACCACCCCTACTCAGGGGGCCTGGATGCCTACCACTACCACCACCCCTACTCATGGGGGCCTGGATGCCTGTCACTACTACCATCCCCACTCATAGGGGGATGGATGCCTACCACTACCACCACCCCTACTCATGGGGGCCTGGATGCCTGTCACTACTACCATCCCCACTCATAGGGGGATGGATGCCTACCACTACCACCACCCCTATTCAGGGGGGCCTGGATGCCTGTCACTACTACCATCCCCACTCATAGGGGGATGGATGCCTACCACTACCACCACCCCTACTCAGGGGGGCCTGGATGCCTGTCACTACTACCATCCCCACTCATAGGGGGATGGATGCCTACCACTACCACCACCCCTACTCAGGGGGCCTGGATGCCTGTCACTACTACCATCCCCACTCATAGGGGGATGGAGGCCTACCACTACCACCACCCCTACTCATGGGGGCCTGGATGCCTGTCACTACTACCATCCCCACTCATAGGGGGATGGATGCCTACCACTACCACCACCCCTACTCAGGGGGCCTGGATGCCTGTCACTACTACCATCCCCACTCATAGGGGGATGGATGCCTACCACTACCACCACCCATACTCAGGGGGCCTGGATGCCTACCACTACCACCACCCCTACTCAGGGGGCCTGGATGCCTGTCACTACTACCATCCCCCTCATAGGGGGATGGATGCCTACCACTACCACCACCCCTACTCAGGGGGCTTGGATGCCTACCACTACCACCACCCCTACTCAGGGGGCCTGGATGCCTACCACTACCACCACCCCTACTCATGGGGGCCTGGATGCCTGTCACTACTACCATCCCCACTCATAGGGGATGGATGCCTACCACTACCACCACCCCTACTCAGGGGGCCTGGATGCCTGTCACTACTACCATCCCCACTCATAGGGGGATGGATGCCTACCACTACCACCACCCCTACTCAGGGGGCCTGGATGCCTGTCACTACTACCATCCCCACTCATAGGGGATGGATGCCTACCACTACCACCACCCCTACTCAGGGGGCCTGGATGCCTACCACTATTACCACCCCTACTCAGGGGGGCCTGGATGCCTACCACAACCACCACCCCTACTCAGGGGGGCCTGGATGCCTACCACCCACACCACCCCTACACATAGGACGGGTAATGCATGACACAACCAGCATACTCCAACATAAGGAATGTCTGAAAAATACATCCCACCAACACCATGACAAGCGTGTGTAGTCTGTGTCAAATGCCTACAACACTGAACATGACATTGAGCATACAATGTGACCCCCTATCACATGTGTCACACAGAAATGTGTGTCGCCTCCACAATGCAAGCAGACCATGACCACTGTGGCAATGGGATATAACACCCCATCATCACAGTGACCAAAAGGGAAGTGTGGGGTCCTTAGCTGAAGCCCAATTGAACATTGTGGCAATGGGGTCTAACCCCCCATCATCACAGTGACCAAGATGTAAGTGTGGGGTCCATAGCTGAAGCACATTTTGAACATTGTGGCAATGGGGTCTAAACCCCCATCACCACAGTGACCAAAAGGGAAGTGTGGGGTCCATAGCTGAAGCACATTTTGAACATTGTGGCAATGGGGTCTAACCCCCCATCATCACAGTGACCAAAATGCAAGTGTGGGGTCCATAGCTGAAGCACATTTTGAACATTGTGGCAATGGGGTCTAAACCCCCATCACCACAGTGACCAAAAGGGAAGTGTGGGGTCCATAGCTGAAGCACATTTTGAACATTGTGGCAATGGGGTCTAACCCCCCATCATCACAGTGACCAAAATGTAAGTGTGGGGTCCATAGCTGAAGCACATTTTGAACATTGTGGCAATGGGGTCTAAACCCCCATCATCACATTGACCAAAATGTAAGTGTTGTCATGGGAAAAGCTGCAAATGCCAAACAGCATGGATGATTCCTGGTCACAGAACAACAAACACATCTGTGGCATAGTAGTGCTTGTGTCCCATAGCAACATAGATTGGGTGAGGCAAACAGTGCAGTGCAAATAAGATATACCTTTGGCCATGTGCAGACAAACATCACCCAAGGGGGCTGACATTGTCAACATTCGTCAATAACACAATGACAGAAGTGACCATCATAATGGAGCCCCACAGATCTGCACCAATGGACACACAAATGTAGATATCCTGTGGAGACTGTAGATGTCAGTTGAACAAATACCATACCATGGCAGCAATGGGACATACAAACCATGATCATTGTGCTGACTGATGACCTAGGAGTCCCAGGGACAGCAGGGGAAACCCACAAAACAACATACAGCAATGGCACACTAAAGATATGCCAATGCAGTGGTGCAGATGCACAAACACAAACAGGCAGCCTCACACTGCATATCAAACACAACAGGTGATGGGGGGGTGTGCCAGTGTCCCCAGGCAACCACACAACACATGAGGAGGCCTGAATCCCAATTACACAGATGTGTATACAGAGCCACACAAAAGTAACTCATGGATCGGATTCCCCTATGTGGGCAATCAGGCATTGTTAGATGAGAGGGAGCCCAAATTACAAATGTCACACAAGCTTGTAGGAACAGCAAATAACACAGCAAGAGACAGACCCACCACAGCACTACCCCCAGGGACCCCACATTGTGGTGACCCTGGCCTGCATGATAATCCCACTGTGATGACAAAGCTAGATGCCGTTCACACTGTGAACCACAGTCATGTGTCCTGAGCAACAAACTACCATCACACCTACACAAGCACAAATCAATCAGCACGGCCTGTCAGCCAAGGCCAACATGGAGGTAGGGGTCTAGCCGTGCAACAACTCTCATTTGCACACACTCAACACCACACACCTTGATCTCCACCAATGTGCAGCAGTGAAGCTCACATGGACTGGTGACATTGCACATGACAATCCCAGGGGTGGTGGTGGGAACTAAGGTGCCGAAACCCTTCACACATGGCCAGTCAACAAGACTCGTGAATGTCTGACACACTGCACAGTACGCCGTACATGGGCATGACGTGAAATCCACCACAATCAATGGGATCCCGGACACAGTCACACACCAATGACGAAGTCAAGGTCACCCAGAAAGAACACACATAGACAACTTCCAACATTGCAGCTCTGACCCTGAGGAGTGGCAGCAGTCACACACACAACGTGTCACAATCACTGAAAGCTAACCCAAACTATAAATTACATGACTTGTGTAACCAACAAGTGCCAAGGGGAATCCTGACTGTGTCTCATCTGCGTTTGCCCACAAACTCAGCCCTGACAGGAAACACACCCTGATGACCAGTAATGTGCCATGCACCCACATCCCAGAGAACCCAGTGCGAAGATTTGGGGGGAACATAGGTCAACTCAGCAAGCATCACAAACAGGAACATCACTAGGGATCCCAGCCTTCGTAGCAAAATGGAAGTGAACACACACAGACATGCTCACACAACACACACCTTGGGCTCAGGCAATGTCACGGAATTACACACTGCCATGAGGGGACTCCACTCCTGTGTAAGGAAAGCTGTGCCATACGTTGTCTCTGCAGGGCTCTATCATGTCAGCAGAACACTTGGTCACTCAGTCAACAATTAGCACAAAATGAAGGCTCTCGTCACATCAGCCTGGTCATGGGAGTGTCACCGAAATCATCTGCACAGATCCAACACACATGTATAGCAAGTTGCACTGATAACACAGATGAGTCCTTCCCTATTGATGCCCAAATTTGCATGTCCACTGGAGATGGTCACACAGTCAGGGAAATAGACAAATTGAACAATGGCAAGCACAACTGATGTGCAGGGGTGTAAGCCACAGATGTGATATTGCAAATAAATGTAGGTAATCCCATTGGCAAATATTGAAAACATGACACCCTCATATTGCTGCAAAGGATGACATGGCTACACACCAGGATAGGACACATTCCCCCTGGACCACATGGGGTCCTGCACAGTAACACTTCATGTTCATGATATCAAAAATCACCATCACTGCAGCAAGGGCATGGTTAGCATCATCAACATCATGTACATCTGAAGCAAAACCACCAGAGAACAGAAAGGAGCTTTATTCAGCATATGTGTGTTAAATAGAAAGTCCAGAAAAAAGACAAAGGCCAATGGCCAGTCCAACACTAAAGTCCGAACAGGGTGACAGTGGCAGATGTCACCCTTTGCTTGCCTGCACTGCTACGGACCAGGGACATTCCCCTCGGAGGGGCATACGGGGGCAGGCCAGGCACCGCAGGGACAGGATCAGGGCTCACCAGAAGGAGGCAGGGAAGGGGTGGCTGGTGCTGGAGAGTCACTGACAACTGCAGTGGAGGTGTCTGACATGGTGTGTGCCGGCACAACTGGGGGGCATGAGTCAGATGGTGTGGGTGCCGGCACGACTGCAGTGGGCTGGCCAGATGGACAGGTTCCCCACTGCAGTGCCCAAGTCAGACGGGGTGGTAGTGGACTCCACTGCAGTGCCTATCTCCAGGGGAGTAGAATGGGGTTCAGGTAAGGTGGGCAGGACAGAGGGGAGGACACGGTCTCCACACCAGTGGCACAAACATGTGCAGCGGGGGGTGTGAGGCTGGAAGAGCAAGTGGTAGGGGAGAAGGCCGGATCATTTTGGGGATGGTGTATCTGTGGGTGGGGGAACCTGGGGCAGGGTGTGGTGGGGGAACCTGTGTTGTGGGGGCCTGAGGGATGGAGGAAGGAGACTGTGTGGTTGAGCTGCAGGGCGGTGGCGGGGTCTTGCTCTTCCGGGACCGGGGGAACTTGCATGTGGGGGCCTTAGTTTGTCTGTGCCTGGGGGAGGGTGTCCGGGGGTGAGGGGCACTCCCCTCTGTGTGGGTGGACTTCCTCTTCCCCCTGTATGCTGGATCAGCTGGATCGGAGGGGAAGAGGCCAAGGTCACAGAGGAAGAGCTGCTGTTTAGGTGGGGTTGCAGGTGAGGCAAGGGAAGGGGTCTTGGAGGGAGAGGATTTGGAGGACTGCGGAGTGACTGTGGATGCCTGTGTGTGTGTCTGTTCCCCATCCCCTGTGGGTGTGGTATCAGTCCCCTGAGGATGCTTGTGTGCATGTTTTGCCTTTGTTTTGGGTGTTTCTGTGCTGCTCGTGTCTGTGTGTCTGGGTGATTGTGCAGGTTTGCATGTGCTTGGGACAGGTAGGGTGCCAGGAAGTGTGGATGGGGCAGAGGTAGGAGGGGTGAGGGACTGTTGGAGGAGGGACACTGCTGCCGTCAGGGAGGAGTCCATGGACTTATTGCTCCTCTGTAGGGCAGACATGCCAGATGAGATGCCCTCCATGAACGACACCAGCTGTGTCAACAGAGTGGTGTGTGCTTGGAGGACACTCAGCATTGCTGTCTGCCCTACATGGAGCTGGCGAAGTAAGTACACAGACTCCTCACTCAGGGCAGCAGGGGACACAGGGGCAGGGGTGCGGTGCCTGGCACGAAGGAGACACGCTCCCGAACCCGGGAGCCTCCACGGACCTCTGGAATGGGAGCCGATGGGAGGGCGGTGGTGGTGGTGGTGGCGGGGCCAGCCATACTAGCTGGGGTGTGGTGGCTGCTGACACCCGCCTCCACAAGGGAGTCATCCTCCGAGCTGCTGTGGTCCTCAGCTGAGGTGGATGGTGCTGAGGACTCCTCGGTGTGGCTCCCCTCGCCCTCCGTGCCACTGGGTCCCTCCGACCACTCATCGGCTGCTGACCCAGTCTGGCTCTGCAGCTCCTCCTGGTCCGTGGAGCTGTCCCCTCCTGTGGCCGTGGATGTATCTGCAAACAATTAGGGAAACAGACAAACATCAGTCACCTGCACTGACCGCACACACCACAGTAAGTACAGCACATTACAGAGCAAGCCCTGGCATCCTTAGTTGAACATTGCCAAAAGTGCTCACACAGATTAGGAGAAGCCAATTGTCAGTCTGATGGTCAACCATGGCACTCACACCCCTCCTGGCCTTTGAAGTAGGGTTCTGTTCTGCCATATAACACAGACCTATGTACCTTTCTGCTCTGCCCATGAAACATGGCACTCCCATATAGGCCCCACCAGTCAGGCCCTGATAGATGACCATTTTTCTTTTAGCCTTTTAGTACCTGTCACAGTGGTCCACACCCCCTTAGATACATACACTTAGGCCCAAGCCCTCACAGTGGTCCACACCCCCTTAGATACATACACTTAGGCCCAAACCCACCTCCTTAGATGCACACACACATGTAGGCCCAAGAGGCCACTGCCTCTTGCTATCATTTTTTAATACAACAAATCTTGTAGGCCTTTCTGACCTGACAGCAGGGACCTGTGCCATCCACCGCGGCACCAGCCCCCCCTTGTAAATTTCCACAGTCACAAGAATAAGGTTAGCCCACACGTACGTGACACTCTGCTGGTACATCTTGCTCTTTCACAAGCAATGTTTGCAATATTTTAACTTATGAAACTTTCCACGCTTGCTCAACTGAAACTGAAAAGGCGGCTACGTGACAGAGAAATAATATGTGTAATCTTAATTTCTGAGCATCTTACGGAAAAAGTTATCTTTTTCTTATGTTTGCGGTCAAGAGCACCGACCACCTGCTAAAAGCCCCTGTTTTCACTATGATACCACTTCTCTGTTCTTCAAAAAACTTTCCACAGTTACTGTAAGCGTGCGGTCAAGGACCCACGTCAGGGCCCACGTCAACTGTGGGTAGGAGTTCTGCATTAAGCCATATAAAAGGTTTGCACCCATGTCCACACCCTGAACTCTTCATACCAGTGCATTGCATGGGGAGGGTTCCCGGTCGGCCGTTCTCCTGATCTTGGGCCTAGAACTTCTACTCTCAAGGTGGTAATGCTCTTTTCTGATTGCTAGCCTTTTGGGTTTGTCAGCCTCTCTAATTTAGCTCATCCACACCCAAATCATTGCATTTATCCTAGCTTAAACTGTGTAGCCTTGGATGGTTCTTGCTCTCTTATTTAAGATTTGCCTTCTAGGCGCTTGCCTATTCATGATCCCTCTTTTAAGACTTGCCCCATAGGCTGTAGCTCACTGATAGATAGTTACATCGATCTTTGTGCTTCACTTAAAATATGATTTGTAATATTGTTGATGCTTTCATTTTCATCCTGCTCATGTGTTGACGAGCAGCATTAAATGAACAGTTCTCGGTGTTACTGAATTGCTTAACAAAGTGCCACTGTATTTCACACCGTTGTTCCTTCTTTTCAAGTGAACTAGCAGAGTGCGGGTCGTGCTCTCATGAGCCGGTAAGCAGAAGGGTGTGACCACCCATTTACCCTCAAACAGCTTGCACCCATCTGTCTGGTGCCTGTCGGATGGTAATACCCCAGTGTGGACACATGCACCACCTACCCAGTTGTTGGACATTGCAGAGAACACGGTGAAGTATGTGAACATGCACACATCACATCTCTTGCCACTGAGTCAGTACAGGTGTCCGGATAAAGGGATGGCCAGAGTCTAATTTGAAATGCATGTGATGCATACCAGCACCAGACACCATGATGCACCCATGTCCTCATAGTCAATGCCACAATGGGGTGCATGTTGCACATGTCACTCCCCTGAAGGATCACTCTTAGGAAGTTTAATGCCATGGCACAGGCATGCCTGCAAAGTCATACATCACTGTCTTCAGTCACATGGGCAGGGCAGCCAGCCAACAACAGTCTGCACTGTGTCACAATCCTAGGTCATGGGGAATGCAAGTTCTGTAGCTGACAAGTGCACATGTCCATCCCCCACACACCACATCATCTGAACTCTTATTTGTCCACGTCATACCAATTGGACATATGGGAGACATGAAACACAACTCTCTGAACCTGAGCACCTCACAGTCTGCGGTGAATGATAAACAGCTGCCTGAACTTCTCAGTCGCATGCACCAGTCTGCACAGTCAAGTGATCAAACACCTATATGTCACACAAGTATCGTCTCTCATGGTCACATTTCAGATGGCATGCTGAGCCCTAACCGATAAACACCCCCAGTAGTCCTGACAACGAAGCCACAGCACAATGACACAGAGGCAGACACCTGAGGGAACATTTCACTGAGCACAACGTGTCAGCTGATACACGGGAGTGGGAGTACAGAGTGTATTGTATGCCCTGGAGTAGGCATGACTGTCCTGCTCCACGTGAAAGAGGGATGAGCCCTGGACAGTAGGCATGTGGCTAAGCATGTGTGACACACTTGATATACATACTCCTGAGGCCCAAACATTGTTCCCACCCGCAGCATGGGGGTGTGCCAAATACCCCAGGCACATGTGGTGAGTCAGATCAGCAATTGGAACACATATCAAAGTTACACGCAGATTACATGTCAGAACTCAGGCATTGTGTAAGCAATTGACCCACCCATGAAGCCCACCACAAAGGTACGGTAACAAATGCTGTCCCCCACCCTGAGCTAAGCAAAATGCAAGGACACAGTGCCCAAGTGACACAATTACCAGACTGTAAGGGCCACACCTGGGTATCAGATGAGGAGTGGGCATGTCACAATTGAGGGTAATGGGTCCTGGACCACAAGACTGATGTACTGTGGAGGTTTAACCAGGCCAGAGGAGGGCACATAGCATGTCAGACAAAGTTCACAGTGCAGTCATGGACTCACCCCCTCCTTGCTGCTGTCTGGCCTTCAGCTGCCCATCCAGGTCAGGGAAGACCACCGCCAGGATCCGGTGCATGTGGGGGGTAAGGGTCCGGTGTCCGCCCCTTCTGCGAGGAGGCGACAGCTTCAGCTGGACCCTTGCGATCCTCCGGGTCCAGCCCCAAAGGTCCTGCCACCTCTTCTGGCAGTTGCGGATCCGGCGCTTGTAGTCCCCCACGGATCGTACTGCCCGGACGATGGTCAGCCAGATCTCCTGCTTCTGGTGGGCATCAACCTGTGAGGATGACAAAGTGAAAAAGGCCATTACTACACATGCAACATATCCGTGCATCACACAGTTGGATATACATGTCTCAATCACAGGGGCATATGATGTACACAGGCAGTGCAACGATGGCTAAGAACAGTTTGCCAGCAGTTACTACATGGTATCATTGCATGGGAAGTAAACCTTGTTGGAATGCACTGTTACTGCACTGTACCTGTTCAGTGCATGTGACTACACACTTTGGGGGGGGGGGGAGAACTACTCAGTGAGCATGCTAGCCAGTGGTGTGCACACTGGAAGTCTTGCTAGTCAGACAACATGCACATTTAGTGAGGCAGTGGACAGCACACTCACCTGCTCCCCTGGTTTCCCATACAGCTTGCTGTACTGTGGAAGGAGGCTGTCCAGCAGGGCCTGGTTCTCCTCAGCGCTGAAGGCTGGGGCTCTCTCCACAGTACGTGCCATTGCAGTAGCCAGAGGATGCAGAGACAGCAGCAGTGTTGGTGGCAGATGTCGTCCTGGAGCATGTGGTGCAGGCAAGTGAACTCTCAGGGGAACAGCCAGCATTATATGTGTGCTGCAGAGGCAGATACTGTCCCATGTGTCCAAAGTGATAGGTCCAAGTCGTTTGCATCTTCTGAATCTGGCCAATCCATGGAATTGCACCACTTATACATGCCCACAGCATCCTTCAAAAGTTCAACTTCATGACACCCATGAATTTGCAACATTGTTGTGGCTGGCCAACTGAATTCACTGCATCAGACTCGTTAAAACTTCGAAAATGCGTCCGTTGCCATGCCAGGCCCTAGCCAATGCGTGCGCACCGATCGGACCATTGCTGTACAACGCGTATTTCAAGGAACAACGCGTTCCCGCTCACATCAAATGCAATGTCCAATGCGTGTGCACCGATCGGACCATTGCTGTACAACGCGTATTTCAAGGAACAACGCGTACCCGCTCACATCAAATGCAATGTCCAATGCGTGCGCACCAATCGGACCATTGCTGTACAACGCGTACCCGCTCACATCACATGCAATGGCCAATGCGTGCGCACCGATCGGACCATTGCTGTACAACGCGTATTTCAAGAAACAACGCGTACCCGCTCACATCAAATGCAATGTCCAATACGTGCGCACCGATCGGACCATTGCTGTACAACGCGTACCCGCTCACATCATATGCAATGGCCAATGCGTGCGCACCGATCGGACCATTGCTGTACAATGCGTACCCGCTCACATCATATGCAATGGCCAATGCGTGCGCACCGATCGGACCATTGCTGTACAACGCGTCCCTGTACAAGTCACTCGCATATGTCCCCATGCCTATCACAGGTGAACGTATGCCAGCCACATTTACTTTCCAGGGACTCAGGGGCACACCTACGACACCACAGCCTGTCCACACTGTATCCTAAGGCATGTAAGGCTGCATTACCTTTTCTGTGTATGGGGGTCAACATGTTGTTTTTTGGGTGGCACTTGGGGGCAGCCACTCCCAGGCTGTGCACGTGTTCATGGGGACAGAATCCTTTGTGTGTTGTGCATATGACCACTGTTCATTTCAGAGCATGTGGCATGGTCACATTTCCAGGTCGTGTATGTGTATGTCATGTCACATACCCCCTGAGTCCCATGTGGGACGGTATGTACGTCACAGGGTGACCCATTGCCACAATAGTGATGGCCCTCCACAGTCTGTGTGCATGTTGTGTTTACAATGTCTCTGATTCCATGTGCACAATGGGAGACAGTCTCCACATCCACGTTGTTTGTGCATGGACTTTGATGTTGTGCGTGTGTGTGTGTCACAGACGTCCATGTCTGTCCTGCAGAGGCAACAGGGACCGCTACCTGTGGGGGTCATGGTTGTTTTGCTGTGGTGTATTCATGATACGCCATGTCATGCCAGTGTCCATGTGGCAATACAGGGTCCCTGGGAATCTACCTGTCAATGAGCTGTGATGCCTGGGGCACATCTGTCCTCACATGTCACTGTGGTGTGTGTTTGGAACGTGACAGCAGTACATGGGTACTGTGACACAGCCTAATGATATCCCATAGCACAACCTGGAACTTGTTGCCAACACATGTTGAACTGTGATGTTAGATGTTGGCCATGTAGGTGCCATACATGTCCTTACAGAACGGCACACACATCAGGTACTTGTGTCTCGTAATGATGTATCATGTGATATTGAGTATGGTCTATGCCACATATGTGGGGTGACTGACAGTCTTTCTTTCTTCACCTATGCACTGCAGGGCACCAGCTGTCCATAGACCATTCCCTGACCTTGCAACCATGGTTGAATGGGACTGCATCCGACGGTACCGCTTCAACAGGCCGCTGATTGAGGAATTGGCTGTGCGGTTGGCCCCACATTTGGAACCTGGCCGGCCATACCCTACAGCGCTGACCCCCAAGGTGAAGGTGATGGCAGCCCTACACTTCTTTGCCACCGGTACCTTTCAACACACTGTGGCGTCTGCTGGTGGGATGTCACAGACCATGTTCAGCCGTGTGCTCCGCGATGTTTTGGAGGCAATGTTGAGATACCTAAATCAGTACATCTATTTCCCTAAACGTCAACAACTCACTGACGTCAAGAGTGACTTCTATGCCCTGGGGAGGATGCCGCATTTCATTGGCTCCATTGATGGGACACATGTGGCTTTGGTACCACCACAGGCACATGAGCAGGCATACAGGAACAGGAAACATTACCATTCGGTCAATGCTCTGGTGGTATGTCTTGCAGATATGTGCATCTCACACGTGTGTGCCCGTTTCCCCGGTTCTGCACACGATGCCTACGTGATGAGGAGTAGTCGGATCCTGAGGATGATGTCACAGATGCAGAACCAGCGTGCCTGGCTTGTCGGTGTGTACTGACTTTGTACCATTGTGTGTTCTGCAATGTTGTACTCCACCCTCTTTTCCAACTCAGCTAATGTGCAATTGTCTGTATGTTGGTGACTCGGGATACCCCAACATGCCGTGGTTGCTGACACCCCTCAGGAACCCTGTGACACCAGCCCAGATGCGCTACAATGAGGCACATGGTCGGACCAGGAGAGTGATCGAGCGGACATTTGGTCTCCTGAAGAGCCGCTTTCGCTGCCTGGACAAGACAGGAGGGGCCCTCCCATATGCCCCAGCAAAGGTGTGCAAGATTGTCATCGTCTGCTGCATGCTACACAACCTGGCAGTGCGGAAGGAGTTGCCTCTCATCATGGATGACGATGATCAACATCCGCCACCAGTGGAGGATCCTGGCCTGGGCCACGATGCCAGTGATGATGATGATGATGAGGGTGATGTCCGCACACAGCTCATCACCAACTTCTTCAGCTGAATGTGAGTATCCAGAGATGTCATGTCAATGATGTGAGTTTGCGTGATATGTGTTGGTGGTGCTCTGGTGCAGTTTGAGTGTGGCCATGTGCTACTTGACTGGAAGCGTGCAGCGATGTGTCCTTACAGGTAGTCTGTACTCCCCAACAGTGTTGACATGCTAACTTGGTTTTGTGTAGGTATCTTGTGACATGTATTGGCATGAGTATTGCAGTTCTGTCCTGTTCTTCAGTGCTTTTGACTGTGTGTCATGTCTGTCCTTCACAGGGTACTTTCAGAGTTGTTTGGTCAACTGTGATCCCCCGACACCATGATTCAACTTCCAGGGTGGAAGCAGTCGTTTCCCTACAGGTGATGTGCCACACCCCCCTGGACTTTCTTTCTTCTACACTTGTTGACTGTGTGGCCACTGCCACGTGGGATTACCTTGCATCAGTAGTGCAAACAACATGTTGCAAATGTGTAATAAACCTGTGCTTCACTTTGGGATGTGCGTTGTCTGTGGTCACACATCTGACTGACATTTGCTTATTGCACCTGTGGCCTAGTTAACACAGACTCTGAATAGGTGTGTTGTCTGTGCATTCCACTGTATTTCCTGGCAACATCAGTGTAGGCGATGAGTCCGATGGCCCTGGTGTGTATGTGTTGTGTAGCCCTAGTGGTGTGTCTCCCTCATATGTGTCACGTCGCCATGACTCACATGACGGTGTTGTACTTGCTGTAGCAGTTAGCATGCACAGTGTCATTTAGCAGATCATCATCTCCATGACAGAAACCACGTTGGAATCACAACAGAGGCAAGTATGGTGTATTAGTAAGTTTATTTACATACATGTGTGAGTATAGTGCACAGGATGGTGGGTGCTGTACATTGGGATTGTAATCCAAAGTTCCCAGATGAGTTGGAAGTCTTGGTAGCAGAAATGTCCTGATTAAAGTCCACAGTCATCTGATACATTGGGACAACTTAAACTCCCCATGTCATGTGGGGGAGTTGGGTTGCATTCGACAGGGTGAACAGTTTGCACACAAAGGAGAATTTCCAGAACAGGTGTTGGGTTCCTGGGGGATGTACATGGCCATCGGCCTCTCAGTTTTCCTTCCTCGGACGACCCCTCTTCTTTGGGGGGGGACCCTCACGTGCAGGCTGCTGCGGTGCAGGGGACTCTCCGCCAGAGTCCTCCTCCCTCCCTGTGGCAGTTGCAGTTGTTGCAGCACCAAATGTTGTGGGCACACAGGGAGGTGTGGCCATGTTGGTGCTAATCTGGCGGAGGCATGTTAATATGTCCCTATGCACCGCTGTCAGTTCTTGCAATGTGTCCCACTTGGACTCCATGCGAGACATGTGTGTCTCCACACGGGACATGTGGGAGTCCACACGGGACATGTGGGAGTCCAAGCAGGCATGATGGGCAGCCTGCTGCTGTTGAATGTCCTTGAGGATCCCCACTACCTGGCTGACCTCTCCGGTGCTATTCTGGTACGCATCAGCAATGCGTACCAGTTGTGGGTCATCATGCAGTCCAGACCCCTCTGCAAACAGCGACCTATGTCTACCACCCTCCCACCACCCCTGGCGACACGTGCGGGACCTGCGGTGGCACGCACAGGTGACCCTAGGCCCCCTTGGGGGTTGTTACTGGGGTCGTTGTCCGTTGCTCGACGTTGGGCCGGGGTCCCTGTGCTGTTGTCATCGGTGGTCCTTGGTCTGTCCGTGCCGGCGGGGGTGGTCTGTGTGTTGGCAGTTGTTGGAGGGGTGGGTGCAGGGGGTGCAGATGTTGGTCCTGCTGGTGCTGCATGATGACTTACACCGGAGGGGCCAGGTAGGTCTTCGCCATCCGAGGAGGGCAGAGGCTGTTCCACACCAGTGAGCTCAGTGTCCCCCGGAGCCTGGGACAGGGACTCCTCATCGTCTGCTGCTGTGTCCCCATCATCACCTGTTTTTGGAAGAGACACACAATGTATGTTATGTTTCTACAGGCATCAATGGTTCACACACCTGACAGTTGTGACTGTACCTCTGGATGCGGGCCTGTACATTGCATTGTCCTAAGTTGTCACAGTCAGACGTTGATATTGGTGTAGCACATTGTCCTGCAAACCTGAGGCATTTCAATGTGAATGTTGAGGTGTGTGCATGGCCAGCATTGGTTGTATTTGGTGGACATCCGGCCCTCCTTCTCCCCCCAGCCCAGTTATCCCACCATGAAGCATGCCACCCTTGCAGTGGGTTCAGGTTGACTCTCAGGATGTCAGTCAGTGGTGTCCTGCTGTTGGTTGGTGCCCAGTTCCCAGCAGGGCCTAGTACTCCCCACGACAGAGGACCATTGTCAGACATCTTAGAAGTGGCTTTTCACTCCCTGTGAGGTGTGCATGCTTCAGTGTGAGCTTGCTGGGCCATGTGAGTGGGGGATGTTGAGCTGTGACTACCACTCCCATCATGCTATTGCCTACACCCCCTTCCCAGCATGCCCATACTTCCTTCCTTTTGAGTGGACTTCACTGTGTGTGAGTGTGACAGCAATGGCAAGATGGCTGACAGTGGTGTCCTGCTGTTGGTTGGTGCCCAGTTCCCAGCAGGGCCTTGTGCTCCACACAGCAGTACCCAGTTTCAGCCATCTTGTCAGTTCTTTTCCACTCCCTGTGAGGTGTGCATGCTTCAGTGTGAGCTTGCTGGGCCATGTGGGTGGGGGATGTTGAGCTGTGACTACCACTCCCATCATGCTATTGCCTACACCCCCTTCCCAGCATGCCCATACTTCCTTCCTTTTGAGGGGACTTCACTGTGTGTGAGTGTGACAGCAATGGCAAGATGGCTGACAGTGGTGTCCTGCTGTTGGTTGATGCCCAGTTCCCAGCAGGGCCTTGTGCTCCACACAGCAGTACCTAGTTTCAGCCATCTTGTCAGTTCTTTTCCACTCCCTGTGAGGTGTGCATGCTTCAGTGTGAGCTTGCTGGGCCATGTGGGTGGGGGATGTTGATCTGTGACTACCACTCCCATCATGCTATTGCCTACATCCCCCTTCCCAGCATGCCCATACTTCCTTCCTTTTGAGTGGACTTCACTGTGTGTAAGTGTGACAGCAATGGCAAGATGGCTGACAGTGGTGTCCTGCTGTTGGTTGGTGCCCAGTTCCCAGCAGGGCCTTGTGCTCCACACAGCAGTACCCAGTTTCAGCCATCTTGTTAGTTCTTTTCCACTCCCTGTGAGGTGTGCATGCTTCAGTGTGAGCTTGCTGGGCCATGTGGGTGGGGGATGTTGAGCTGTGAATACCACTCCCATCATGCTATTGCCTACACCCCCCTTCCCAGCATGCCCATACTTCCTTCCTTTTGACTCAGCTTCCCTGTGGGGTAGTGTGCCTGTGCTGAAAGGATGGCTGACAGTGTTGTCCTGGCGTTTGTTTGGCTACAAGTCCCAAGAGTATCCCTGTGCTTCACACAGCATAACCCAGGGTGGTGGTTCTTTGTGGGATATTTAATTAGAGTGTGAGGCATTGCATTCTCCCAGGTGAGTTGTGTGGAGTTTGTGTTAAGGGGGTGTGTGAGAAAAGCTGCTTGTAAATATGGTCAGAGCTGTCAGTCCTCCTTCCCACCCAGCCAGATGGAACGTGCTTCCATTGCAGGGAGTGCAAGTTGTCTTTCAGGATGTCAGTCAGTGGTGTCCTGCTGTTGGTTGTTGCACAGTTCCCAGCAGGGCCTTGTGCTCCTCACAGCAGTACCCAGTGTCAGCCATCTTGTCAGTTCTTTTCCACTCCCTGTGATGTGAGCATGGTTCAGGGTGGTGTTGATGGGCCAATTGTGAGGGTGACCAATATCTGTGACTACAACTCCCATCATGCTATTGCCTATACCCCCCTTCCCAGCATGCCCATACTTCCTTCCTTTTGAGTGGACTTCACTGTGTGTGAGTGTGACAGCAATGGCAAGATGGCTGACGGTGTGGTCCTGTTGTTTGTTGGTGCACAGTTCCCAGCAGGGCCTTGTGCTCCCCACAGCAGTACCCAATGTCAGCCATCTTGTCATTTCTTTTCCACTCCCTGTGATGTGAGCATGGTTCAGAGTGGTGTTGATGGGCCAATTGTGAGGTTGACCAATATCTGTGACTACAACTCCCATCATGCTATTGGCTACACTGACTTCACCAGCATACACAGAATTCCTTCCTTTCAGTGAGCTTCCCTGTGAGGTGGTGTTCTAGTGGTGGCAAAATATCTGACTGTGTTTGTTGGTTAGATTTGTGCCACTGCCTAGCTCTATTTGTTGTTGGGTTTGTACATGTCATGACACAGTTACATATCACTATGAAATGGCATGTATTGTGTTTATCTGACTAACATACACATCTTGGGATGATTATCTTTTGGTTGCTGTGGATTTGCTAGGGGTGCATGGTTTGACTATCCCCTTGACAGTGATGTGTGTGTATTGTCACACAATATTGTGTATATTTGTTGTGTACTCACCAGGCTCTGGGATGTTTGATAGTCCATATACGCTCACTGGTGGTAGGATGGCCCGCACCTTCTCCTCCCAGGGCCTGAGGTATAGTGGTTTGGCAGGAGGGCCACTGCTGGTGCGCTGACTCAAGATGTAGTCCTTCTTTAGTAGGTCCTTGACCCTCCTGCGCACATCATACCACCTGTTCTGGATGTCTTCCTTTGTGCGCAAACATGGTGATTGTGCGTTCACCCTGTCGATGATCCTCTCCCACATCTTGGTTTTCTGCGACATGGGTGTCTGTTGGACCAATGTACCAAACAACTGGGGCTCTACCCTGAGGATCTCATCTACCAGGACTTCCAATTCACTGTCTAGGAACTTTGGATTCTTCTTTGGGGGCATGGTGATGGGTGGTGGTCGTGATTGATGTGTGTGTGGGTGTGCAAGTGAGGGTGTGTGAGTGTTGGTTTTGCTGGGTGTATGTGAGGGTGCTATTTGTTGAGGTGCTAATGGTGTGTGGCTTGTGTGATGGATGAGCTGTGAGTGTGTCTGTGGTTGCTGTCTGATGGTGTTCTGTGCTGGCAGGTCAGTTGAATTTGCAAAGGATCATGGTAGGGATTTGTGGCCTTTATATGGGTGGAGTTGTGGGTGTGTCTTTGTTCCATGTTTTCACCCCCAGTATTTATTGGCTTTGTAATTGCTTGTTTGGCCCTTTTTTTTTGTATTTTTCCCTTTGTACTTTTTGTGCATGTAGGAGACGTTCTTCTGACCGAGTAGGACGCTGCAGTTGTCTCGTGCGGGCTTCTCCGAGTCGTTCACGCTGTGTTTCTGCTAGGTTTCATGTGTGGCGTACGCGTCGGTCGCGGAGTATTGGGTTGCTTCGGCTGGGTTTTGTATGCGTGTCGGTCGTACGGCTTGGGCTCCGTGCGACTCGGTCTGGTTTTCCACGCATTGCATCGTACTGCGCGGGTCGGATTTCGCGGGTACGTTTCGATCGGGTTCATTCCTGGTGCGTGTCAGTCGGTCGATTCGCCTGGTTTCCCGGCCGGATAGCTGGTTTCCGTGCGGTTCGGTCGTTCGGCTTGTGTTCCGTACGAGTCGGTCGTGATTCACATGCATTTCATCGTACTTCGCAGGTCGGGCGGCGCCGGTACGTGTCGGTCGGACTAAATTCCCGTACCGAGTCGGTCGGTATGTTTTCCGGCCCGAATCGGAATCGGCCCCTTAGAATCATCTTTAGGCCAGCTACGTTATACGAGATAATTGTAAGACAAGAGATGCCAGTGGAGACCTTCGTAGGCCGTCTTTTGTTCATGGCACTATAGGGGCTAGGAACAGCTGCTGAGCATGGGTGTTAATGCCAAAGCGATCCAGCCCCATTCTGCATCTTAGTTTGGTCTTGTATAAACCTATACTCTATGGGTGAGTTGTTGACTCTTGTTATAATTTATGCTGATCTGCAAATTAGTTTGAGGATTTCAATCAGGTGCACCATTTGGACCAACCAGAATGCATGATGTTTTTCTCTTATTTTCCAGAGGCGCATTATGGTTTAAAATGTAGGGGTATTTTTCGCTCTTGATGTTTTTTCTATCTCTATATCCCATTGTGCAAAGGTGGTTTTTTCATTAAGAACTTTGGCCTCGATACTAGGAGATATCCAAATGACAAATGTTGATTCGATGTTTGATGGCGATGATATTAGATCAAATTGTATTTTTAGTATATCTTACCTCTGATAGTGACTTAAATTGGGAACATGTAATAGACGTAAGACATTTGCCCTATTTAATATATCTCTATGACCTCTGGATGTATATAGAGGGATAAATATGAGTTTTTGTGCAGTGACTGATCAAACAAGCTCCAAGTAGTTTCTTCATCAGAACAGCAATCATGTTGCATAATGCCATTATTTGCAGAGGCAAGGGAGTCGGAGTCCTCTATAATGAGAGCGGGACCGGTTAAATTATGAACTCTGGTTCTCTTTTGCCTTTGAATTGGTGTATCTTGACGAATGGATTTTGTGCCCGTGCTCTCTGAGGGCCTTCTTAAAACCTTTATTTCCTGTAGGCCATTTAAACATTTATCAAGTATAGATGGGGGGACTGTTATGTGTTCCCACCATCAATCCCTTTTTGAGTAAGTGTCTCTGTTACTGTAGTCTTAATCTCTGGGTCCAAGGTGGCCAGTTTAATGGCGATATCTTTTGGAGAAAGGTAATTCTCTGGTATATTGTCTTATGTGGATTGGACCTCGAAGAATATTGGAAAGAGTTTCAGCTGTGCTGCCTCCTTAATATGCATCCAGTTGTCCCCTAGATTGGCAATATAGATGGATTTTCCTTGCTTTTCTTCAGTCTTCTGTTCTCCATTCTTGTTAATGGTTTAGGAGGTACTTGGGACTGGTTTAAGAGAAGGGGGTGGGCAGTTGGCCTTCTGTTATCCCATTTATTTTATTGCCCAGGTCAATGGAGTCCTTTGGTAGATCTTGGGTGACCACCATCAACGACCTTGTCTCTTTCATTGAATTAGGGAATCAGATATCCTTTAAGATTTGTGCCTCTGATTGGTAAAAGTAACCCAGCTACTTTTACCATGCTCATAAGCTCCCCTTTCAGTGTTTTAACTATTTTGAGATTTTTCCACAAGGAGTGTAAGAAGATGTAGGAGGGTACAGAATTTAACCACTGTTGAGGTGCAGGTACATTCCTTACCCCACCTGAGTGTGAATGCATCCTTAGCTTGGATTCCACATAATGTATTTTTGATTTAATGCTGGTTATGGAGTTGGCTAGTGTTTGCATCAAATCCACTTGAAGTTCCAATATATGAGATTGCCAGGTCAGTGCATTTGTAGCAGCCAATAAAGTAGAATTATTGGACATTAGGGTGGCTTCAGTTGCAGTATTCTTGGTGGGGGAACTTCCCCTTTCCATTATGTTCATCCCCGGAGTTGAATGTTTCATTGCATCTAGTAAATTCTCATACGTGTAACTCAGCAGAAAGCTAATTAAGTTCCTTTGAAAAAGATCTGGTGCCTTGGGCCCAAGGATGACTTTGCATTGCAAGGGATAGAAATTCAGCTTACATGTCCTCCTCCACAGATCGCCTAGCAGAGTAGTGAACTTGTGCAACAGTTTCCATGATATGCGATGGCTGAAACACTGAGATTTCTGGAGTGAACCGATGTTGATGAGAGTTCAATAATAGTCATATTTACACATTCCTGCTTAGACTGTGAGTCTGGAGGTAAGTCGGCCCCCGGGACCAAAGACCCAACAAATGAGATATGATCCTTCTTTGGGCCCATGTTTAGTATGATGGTAATTGGCTCAACCACATCATTATTGAAGTTTTTAGTAATTTTATAACCATATCACAGTATTCTCATTATGCCATAACCGAATTTCTTTAATTTACTATACCACAGAGTTTGGGCCCATAGAAACTCTATAACCACTTACAAATCATGAGGTCCTCCGATGGATCCTTGAAAGAGCTAATAGGGACTCAGATAATTAGAGACGGATGCTATTTTCTTCATGAGGACCTGTAAAGAAGAAAATACCTAACCAACAACAATAGTTAAAATACGTATCATGTCAAATAATATATCAATAAAGACAAACTCTGCATACTTATCAAGTTTCTTTCATCCATATCATCAAATACGAATGGTCAATACACAAACACATTAGAATGTCAGTACTTTTGTTATTTCAAATTTACAGGCAAAATCACAACAGCAAAATACAGATCATGGTAAATACATCAAATCAATAACTAGCTTGAGAGGAGTGAGAGAGAGAAACAAAGAAAGATACACATTGCAATTTTCAATATGCAATTTGAAATTTATACAAACATAATCAAGGAACGATTGCACAACATGCAAAAGTCTAAAAAAGCTAACCCTTCAGCCGAAAGGGTACAGCTATTGCAACTTCACCAGCCAATGAAGTGGAAAAGAAAATCAGGACAATTCAGTTCGAGGGAGAATCAGAGTTTGGACCGACAGCATGTCACGCCCAATATTGCAAGGATAATAGCCAGCCAGAGTAGCGTTGACAGTGCAGCAGCAAAAAGGCTCTCTTTTATTTCTTTTCCCACAGAAACAATTATACCCCAAAATGTTCACAATACCAACCCCCAAATGTTTCTTTTTCACAGTTTTGCACGATTCTATTGGTTAGGATTCATGAAGTGACCATTCTCCAGCCTAGTCTATCTGGAACTTTAATAAGATAGTCCTTTGTTCATTCACAAGACATCATGTCACCTCCGAAGTAGGAAACGCATTGAGATTTCTTCATATCCACGCACTCTCTTCCACATCGGCTTGCAACATAGTAGACACAATTATTCATAGAAAGAAATACTCCAACCGTAGGAAGGAAACTCTGATGATATGACATACACAGGCAAGGCTCATAAATCAGCTCTTTTTGAAATAATGAAAAACAAAATACATTCTTCAGAGGCCTACATTAGGAAAGGAAATAACACTAACAGATTTTGAGACAATCACAAAAATACCATAAATCATCGTTTTTCTGAGAATAAAAAACACTTTTGTTAATCATGTATAAAGAAATGCATAAGAAAACAATATGCAGAAATAAAATATAATTTCAATTAAATTCATAAGCGTCGTCTGATTTCGAATAATCAAAGAAGAAAACATAAGCAATCATTTTTCCATTATGACTCTTCATGATTAGAGAAAACATAAGCAAGAAACATCTTACTTAAAGCATTTTCATTATCATATTTTCTAAACACTAATTGCAAATTAGTTAGTACAGTATTAAGTTTCTCTCCCGTGTCATAGACATTTCTCGAAACACCAGTTTTCAACCTTTCTGCATGCTTTCATTTGCAGCTTTGATTTCTAAATTGTGTTGTGTCTCTCCTGCACATTTTTACATAAAGATTCCCAACATTTATTATTTTCCACACTGTTAGTTATACTTATTAGAACACACTTAATGAGCAGACTTGATCAAGCAAAATTATTCTTAAATAATTATGCTCCATCAATCCTGTATAAATGGATTGGGAACCACCTTTCCTGGCTTACTCCTATAAAAATATACTGAGTAATTGTATTTGGGGACTTTGTCCCCCGCACTTGAAAGTGCCCCAGACCTTATGCTATGACCCTTTCGATTGGTGAAATAGAGCAGTTTGATTCTTAATGCCTGTGACACAGTGTAGCCAGACTGTGCTCCTGTATTGATATTTGTAGTTCTCCTATGCCTCATATTGAAAAGCTTCCAGTTCTGCAAGAACACCGAATTATAGATGTGGTGGCACTGCTTCCACCATGTACCCTGCTGTAGATTCAGACTGGATTTTGATGTTTTATATGGCCCACATTTGTAGCATGTAACTTGTGGCTTACCTGCAACATCCTTCTTGCCCTTCTTGTTCCATATTAAGTGCTGGTTTTGGCTGCTCTGCTTTGAAACCTGACAGGAGCTTAGGGAGTCTTGGAAGTCCAAAACCTTTCTTGGTACCAACTTTTCTGAGTTTCTGGAGCAACTCTTTGGAGTCACTTCTAAGGCTCTCAAGACTTCAGGGTCAGCACCTCTAGCAGAGGATACCAGGAAGGTCCAGTCTAGGTCCAGTTGGCACTGGTCAACTGGTCACTTCAGGAAACAAAGCCTCTTGCAGCTCTTTCTGTCCCTCTAACCATACAAGAGATCAGCCCACTGACCAGTGGAGGCCACTTTGTCCTGGGTACAAGAGGGTACAGGCCCAGTCCTTCAGGGCTCCTCGCAGGTCAACAAGCTGGGCCATAGTCTTTTTCTGTTCTTCCACAGGTCCAGAATGTGTTCTGAGGAGGGTGCAATGAGCTGCCATATTTATGGTTGGCACCAGCCATTTGGAGGTGGTGACTCATGGCTTCTTCTCAAGGAATGAGTCTAAAGTTGCAGAGGGCAACCCTATCCACTTTTTCAGTAGTTCTTGTTTTGCTCTCTTGAAAACAATCCCATAGTGCACCTTACTGCTAAAATTCAAGATGGAGAAACCCTTTTTGCAAAGCTTGTGTGCCCACCCAAAGATGGGGCAAGGGAAATGAACAGCCCCCTCCTATGTGGACAGTCAAAACAGGTTCTAAGGGTGGTGCTCTCCCACTGGGTTTGGTCCTAGCCTGACCGGGTGGGACAAAGGGATGCCTTCTCCTTTTCTCATCTTACATTTACTTGTGAAAGTGCAGGCCTCTTTACAAGTTAATTAAGTTACTTGGCCCACCCTAATCGGTCTTCCTGCAAGGAGAAAAAAAACACCTCCCCACAACCAAGCTAATGTTCCTGGTCAGAGAATAGTTTTCACACCTCATTAAGGTCAAGCACAGACTGCTGGAGACCTAATGCAAGTTTGAATCCAGAAGCTTCAGGCAGGGAATAGTTAACTTTTTAAAAGATACTTTTCCTAAATATTTATTGAAAATCTAATTTCACCCGTGAATTATACTTCTAATAAACTTTTAATAAATATGAAAAGTGTTCTTCAAATAGCTTTTGTAGCCACTTTCTGTGAAATGTAACAGGTTAAAGTGTATAATTTGTACATTGGCATTTTCTAGGACTTTCTAGGACTAAGTAGCTTTTGGGGCCTAGTCACTGGAAGAACGTGCCTATTTTAATTTTGGACATGTTCTACAATATTAGGCATCCTATTTTATGGGTGGCAAGGTGTACTTAGGGGTGGCATATTAATATTTAAAAGCAGCATTTCTCGCCTGTCAAAAAGGGTTATTGTGACCGCTCTGTACAGCAAGTTTTAGGCTGCTGCAGTCAGGCTACACAGGGTTGGCCTGAAACCATGTTTTACAGGCCAACCCTGTGAATGGCACCATAGGTGCTTCAGTGCACAGGGGCATTTAACTCCCAGGCCCTGGGCATAGTCCCTACACAATATACTAGAAGAGTATAGGCATGTAAAATATGTCAATCAAGGGAGAGACAATTTAACCATGTTTAAAGGGGGAGCAAAGGCATTTAACACCTGTTTAGCAGGGGTAAAGTACTCAAAGTTCAATAACCAACAAAAGTAGGGTCCAGAAAAAGGTGAAAATCTTGGGTGACTATGCAGAAAATGTGAGTTTGCTCAGTGTTCCTTTAATTCAGTGATGGGCAGTTTAAACCCGCAGTGCAAACGTGTGAAAGAGTCAGTTGAACTGTGATTCCATTTGGAGGATGATGCAGAGAGCCAGATATTATAGTGGCAGATGACATCTTACTATTTGTTGCTGACTCATGGTTCCAAGATTGATAGGTATCTTTCATATTATGGGCTGTGCTATGGATTTCACATTGTTTCCCATACAGAGGTGATGGGTCTGGGACCTCCTTATGTACAATCTTAAATTGTTGTGATGTGAGTTTCCAATACTTGAACAGTGACATATCTAGACACGGGGGGGGCTTATGAACACCAATTTATACTTGCTGCTGAATAATAGTAAGAATGATGTTCAGCATTAGAGTAGACTGTCCTTGTCCATTCCAGGAGAAGCTGTCTTTTTCAAAGATGGTATCTCTGCAGAAATACCAGTATTTTCTCCAAAAATCTATGTGCTGGGTTACAGAGGACTGTGCAGTGTTCACGGTCTGTTTTTGGGGATTGCTGCCCTTGAATCTCTCTACCCACAGTGTACAGGTGCTCTTCCTGGGCATTTCACCTTGAGGACACAAAATAATGGGCCTAAGCATTGCTGTGGAGCTCTATATCCATAATGACAGGACAGCTATTGGTGGAAAAATGTACAATAACTTATTTTTGGTAATAAAAAGACTTGGATGTTACTGCTGTGCAGAATGTGATGGTCATAGCCTCGACTGTGGTTGTGAAGATAGTAGGATGGAAAGGCAAGTTGAAGTAGACGCCCCTGTGGCTGAGTTATATGACTGATGATGCTTCAAAGGTGGTTATCTCTAAGGACCGCAATGTTTTGGGTATCTCTAAAAAAGTTTTTTCTGAGTTATTTGTATGCTAGACTTGGACACATTTAACAATGCCGCAATATTGACTAGCAGTATCTCCAGAAAAGCCCCTTTAATAAAGCTGGGCTCTTGATGGTGGAACTATGGATTGGGTCATTCTTAAAATGTAAAAGTTCCTTTAATTTAAGATACTGATAGATTTGGAGGGACCAAGGGGCTGGTGGTTAGGATCCTTCGGCTTGATAAGATGATGAAGAATGGGACAAAGCCCGAATTCATCCAAGGGAGGTGGCCAGTGAATCCAGTCCAAGGCTCATACAACTGAAAATCTTAGATAGGTTATATTTAAATAGAAAGATACTGTTAGCTCTGGACTTGGTCACACAATCCACATGTATTAGATGAAAGGGTTTTATATCACAATATCAAAAAATATATATTGTTGTATCAATATCAATACACAATACAACATCAATGCACAATACTAAACAATAATATTGAATTCAAAGTACAAAAATAGCGAGTACAAAAATATTGTGTTTATAAAATATAGCAAGGCAAAAAATATCTACTAAAAATGTCTTCTTCAAAAAAAAAATTATTAAAAAAAAAAATTAAACATATCCAAAAACATTGACTAAATAAACGTAAAAAGTAAATATTATATACAAATATTTAATGTATAATAAATGCTTCTTACAGAAATCTGACAAATGTATTTAGAGTTATAATTTAAAAGACATGTTTGTTTAGCTAAGAATATATCAACAACCCAAAAATATTATGGTCAAACGATATTTTACTGTTGGTATTCAGGAACCATACAGATATTAAAATGTATGCAAAATATTTTAATCTTACAATACAAATAAGACTTTGGGGTCGATTCCGATCTCGGCCGGAAGCGCACCTAACAGTATTCGTCCGGAAAAAAAACCAGCCGAATGCGTGTTTCCTGACCGATTCGAACACTCGTCCGAACAAACAAATACGATGCGCATAACAGCCCAGATTCTGAGCGAGCCGTACTTACCCATATCAGCTCCTGTTCCCCGCCCGAGCCGGATCCGTAAACGCCGATTCGAGTCGTACGGAAGCAAATACACAGCACCTTCCGGCCGGACGAGTACGATGCGCCTTCCGTACGCGCCGAACCCGTCGCTACGTCCGGCACGTTTGAGCATCCGGGCGAGCCGTACATAAGCTCCGTTTCGCGCCACAAGACGATCCACGGCTACGAGACGAACAAGCCTGCGGCGAGTGCGAGTCGAAGACACGAGAAACCCGAACGAGACGACCCAACCATGAATCCCATCGCGCAGGTCCTACCAATACTCTACATCTATTACCGGGACCGGCACGGACGCGTACGGCGCACACGGTAAGTCAAACACCCACAACACAAACAAACGACACGTACCCGAAATATGTCACACACACATAGGGATGCACAAATGACGTACACTAGCAACAGCAGAACCATAGGGGCGGGATGGCCATCACCAATGCCATACACACCCATAGGGGGATGGATGCCTAACACTACCACCACCCCTACTCAGGGGGGCCTGGATGCCTGCCACTACCACCACCCCTACTCAGGGAGGCCTGGATGCCTGTCACTACCACCACCCCTACTAATGGGGGGCTGAATGCCTGCCACTACCACCACCCCTACTCAGGGGGGCCTGGATGCCTGTCACTACCACCACCCCTACTCAGGGGGGCCTGGATGCCTGTCACTACTACCATCCCCACTCAGAGGGGGATGGATGCCTACCACTAATACCACACCTACTAATGGGGGCTGGATGCCTGTCACTACCACCATCCCCACTCATAGGGGGATGGATGCCTAGCACTACCACCACCCCTACTCAGGGGGCCTGGATGCCTGTCACTACTACCATCCCCACTCATAGGGGGATGGATGCCTACCACTAATACCACCCCTACTCATGGGGGGCTAGATGCCTGCCACTACCACCACCCCTACTCAGGGAGGCCTGGATGCCTGTCACTACCACCACCCCTACTAATGGGGGGCTGGATGCCTGCCACTACCACCACCCCTACTCAGGGGGGCCTGGATGCCTGTCACTACCACCACCCCTACTCAGGGGGGCCTGGATGCCTGTCACTACTACCCTCCCCACTCATAGGGGGATGGATGCCTACCACTAATACCACACCTACTAATGGGGGGCTGGATGCCTGTCACTACCACCATCCCCACTCATAGGGGGATGGATGCCTAGCACTACCACCACTCCTACTCAGGGGGCCCGGATGCCTGTCACTACTACCATCCCCACTCATAAGGGGATGGATGCCTACCACTAATACCACCCCTACTCATGGGGGGCTAGATGCCTGCCACTACCACCACCCCTACTCATGGGGGGTTAGATGCCTGCCACTACCACCACCCCTACTAATGGGAGCCTGGATGCCTACAACTACCACCACCCCTACTCAGGGGGGCCTGGATGCCTGTCAGTACTACCATCCCCACTCATAGGGGGATGGATGCCTACCATTAATACCACACCTACTAATGTGGGGCTGGATGCCTGTCACTACCACCATCCCCACTCATAGGGGGATGGATGCCTAGCACTACCACCACCCCTACTCATGGGGGCCTGGATGCCTGTCACTACTACCATCCCCACTCATAGGGGGATGGATGCCTACCACTAATACCACCCCTACTCATGGGGGGCTAGATGCCTGCCACTACCACCACCCCTACTCATGGGGGCTAGATGCCTGCCACTACCACCACCCCTACTAATGGGGGCCTGGATGCCTACCACTACCACCACCCCTACTCAGGGGGCCTGGATGCCTACCACTACCACCACCCCTACTCAGGGGGGCCTGGATGCCTGTCACTACCACCACCCCTACTCAGGGGGGCCTGGATGCCTGTCACTACTACCATCCCCACTCATAGGGGGATGGATGCCTACCACTAATACCACACCTACTAATGGGGGGCTGGATGCCTGTCACTACCACCATCCCCACTCATAGGGGGATGGATGCCTAGCACTACCACCACCCCTACTCATGGGGGCCTGGATGCCTGTCACTACTACCATCCCCACTCATAGGGGGATGGATGCCTACCACTAATACCACCCCTACTCATGGGGGCTAGATGCCTGCCACTACCACCACCCCTACTCATGGGGGCTAGATGCCTGCCACTACCACCACCCCTACTAATGGGGGCCTGGATGCCTACCACTACCACCACCCCTACTCAGGGGGCCTGGATGCCTACCACTACCACCACCCCTACTCAGGGGGCCTGGATGCCTGTCACTACTACCATCCCCACTCATAGGGGGATGGATGCCTACCACTAATACCACACCTACTAATGTGGGGCTGGATGCCTGTCACTACCACCATCCCCACTCATAGGGGGATGGATGCCTAGCACTATCACCACCCCAACTCATGGGGGCCTGGATGCCTGTCACTACTACCATCCCCACTCATAGGGGGATGGATGCCTACCACCCACACAACCCCCACTCATAGGACGGGTAATGCATGACACAACCAGCATACTCCAACATAAGGAATGCCAGAAAATTACACCCCCCCCAACACCATGACAAGCGTGTGTAGTCTGTGTCAAATGCCTACAACACTGAACATGACATTGAACATACAATGTGACCCCCTATCACATGTGTCACACATAAATGTGTGTGGCCTCCACAATGCAAGCCGACCATGACCATTGTGGCAATGGGGTCGAACACCCCATCATCACAGTGACCAAAAGGTAAGTGTGGGGTCCATAGCTGAAGCACATTTTGAAATTGTGGCAATGGGGTCAAACACCCCATCATCACAGTGACCAAAAGGTAAGTGTGGGTTCCATAGCTGAAGCACATTTTGAACATTGTGGCAATGGGGTCTAAAGCCCCATCATCACAGTGACCAAAAGGGAAGTGTGGGGTCCATAGTTGAAGCACATTTTGAACATTGTGGCAATGGGGCCTAAACCCCCATCATCACAGTGACCAAAAGGGAAATGTGGGTTCCATAGCTGAAGCACATTTTGAACATTGTGGCAATGGGGCCTAAACCCCCATCATCACAGTGACCAAAAGGTAAGTGTGGGTTCCATAGCTAAAGCACATTTTGAACATTGTGGCAATGGGGTCGAACACCCCATCATCACAGTGACCAAAAGTTAAGTGTGGGTTCCATAGCTGAAGCACATTTTGAACATTGTGGCAATGGGGTCGAACACCCCATCATCACAGTGACCAAAAGGTAAGTGTGGGGTCCATAGCTGAAGCACATTTTTAACATTGTGGCAATGGGGCCTAAACCCCCATCATCACAGTGACCAAAAGGTAAGTGTGGGTTCCATAGCTGAAGCACATTTTGAACATTGTGGCAATGGGGTCGAACACCCCATCATCACAGTGACCAAAAGGGAAGTGTGGGGTCCATAGCTGAAGCACATTTTGAACATTGTGGCAATGGGGCCTAAACCCCCATCATCACTGTGACCAAAAGGGAAGTGTGGGGTCTATAGCTGAAGCACATTTTGAACATTTTGGCAATGTGGCCTAAACCCCCATCATCACTATGACCAAAAGGTAAGTGTGGGTTCCATAGCTGAAGCACATTTTGAACATTGTGGCAATGGGGTCGAACACCCCCATCATCACAGTGACCAAAAGGCAAGTGTGGGGTCCATAGCTGAAGCACATTTTGAACATTGTGGCAATGGGGCCTAAACCCCCATCATCACAGTGACCAAAAGGTAAGTGTGGGTTCCATAGCTGAAGCACATTTTGAACATTGCGGCAATGGGGTCGAACACCCCATCATCACAGTGACCAAAAGGTAAGTGTGGGTTCCATAGCTGAAGCACATTTTGAACATTGTGGCAATGGGGTCGAACACCCCATCATCACAGTGACCAAAAGGTAAGTGTGGGGTCCATAGCTGAAGCACATTTTGAACATTGTGGCAATGGGGCCTAAACCCCCATCCTCACAGTGACCAAAAGGTAAGTGTGGGTTCCATAGCTGAAGCACATTTTGAACATTGTGGCAATGGGGTCGAACACCCCCATCATCACAGTGACCAAAAGGCAAGTGTGGGGTCCATAGCTGAAGCACATTTTGAACATTGTGGCAATGGGGCCTAAACCCCCATCATCACAGTGACCAAAAGGTAAGTGTGGGTTCCATAGCTGAAGCACATTTTGAACATTGTGGCAATGGGGTCGAACACCCCATCATCACAGTGACCAAAAGGTAAGTGTGGGCTCCATAGCTGAAGCACATTTTGAACATTGTGGCAATGGGGTCGAACACCCCATCATCACAGTGACCAAAAGGTAAGTGTGGGGTCCATAGCTGAAGCACATTTTGAACATTGTGGCAATGGGGCCTAAACCCCCATCATCACAGTGACCAAAAGCTAAGTGTGGGGTCCATAGCTGAAGCACATTTTGAAAATTGTAGCAATGGGGTCGAAGACCCCATCATCACAGTGACCAAAAGGTAAGTGTGGGTTCCATAGCTGAAGCACATTTTGAACATTGTGGCAATGGGGTCGAACACCCCATCATCACAGTGACCAAAAGGTAAGTGTGGGTTCCATAGCTGAAGCACATTTTGAACATTGTGGCAATGGGGTCTAAAGCCCCATCACCACAGTGACCAAAATGTAAGTGTAGTCATGGTAAAAGCTGCAAATGCCAAACTGCATGGATGATTCCTGGTCACACAACAACAAACACATCAGTGGCATAGCAGTGCTTGTGTCCCATAGCAACAGAGATTGGGTGAGGCAAACAGTGCAGTGCAAATGAAACATCGCTTTGGCCATGTGCAGACAAACATCACCCATGGGGGCTCACATTGTCAACATTCACAAATAACACAATGACAGAAGTGACCATCAAAATGCAGATCCACATATCTGCACCAATGGACACACACATGTAGATATCCTGTGGAGACTGTAGATGTCAGGTGAACAAATACCATACCATGGCAGCAATGGGACATACAAACCATGATCATTGTGCTGACTGATGACCTAGGAGTCCCAGGGACAGCAGGGGTAAGCCACCAAACAACATACAGCCAATGGCACACTAAAGATATGCCAATGCAGTGGTGCAAATGCACAAACACAAACAGGCAGACTCACACTGCATATCAAACACCACAGGTGAGGGGGGTGGTGTGCCAGTGTCCCCAGGCAAACACACAACACACGAGGAGGCCTGAATCCCCATTACACAGATGTCAACACAGTGCCACACAAAAGTTACTCATGGATCGGATTCCCCTATGTGGGCAATCAGGCATTGTTAGATGAGAGGGAGCCCAAATTACAAATGTCACACAAGCTTGTAGGAAGAGCAACTAACACGGCAAGAGACAGACCCACCACAGCACTACCCCCAGGGAGCCCACATTGTGGTGACACTGGCCTGCATGATAATCCCACTGTGATGAGAAAGGTAGATGTCGTACACACTGTGAACCACAGTCATGTGTCCTGAGCAACTAACTACCATCACACCTACACAAGCACAAATAAAACAGCACGGCCTGTCAGCCAAGGCCAACATGGAGGTAGGGGTCCAGCCGTGCAACAACTCTCATTTGCACACACTCAACACCACACACATTGATCTCCAACAATGTGCAGCAGTGAAGCTCACATGGACTGGTGACATTGCACATGCACCCATGACAATCCCAGGGGTGGTGGGGGGAACTAAGGCGGAGATACCCATCACACATGGCCAGTCAACAAGACTTGTGAATGTCTCACACACTGCACAGTACGGTGTACATGGGCATGACGTCAAATCCACACCAACCAATGGGATCCCGGACACAGTCACACACCAATGAAGATGGCAAGCTCACCCACAAACAACACACATAGACAACTTCCAACATTGCAGCTCTGACCCTGAGGAGTGGCAGCAGTCACACACACAACGTGTCACAATCACTGGAAGCTAACGCAAATTGTAAATTACATGACTTGTGTAACCCACAAGTGCCAAGGGGAATCCTGACTGTGTCTCATCTGCGTTTGCCCACAAACTCAGCCCTGACAGCAAACACACCTATGGATGACACCCTGATCACCAGTAATGTGCCATGCACCCACATCACAGAGCACCCAGGGAGAAGATCTGGGGGGAACATTGCTCAACTCAGCAAGCATCACAAACAGGAACATCACTAGGGCCCCCAGCCTGCGTAGCAAAATGGAAGTGAACACACACAGACATGCTCACACAACACACACCTTAGGCTCAGGCAATGTCACGGAATTACACACTGCCATGAGGGGACTCCACTCCTGTGTAAGAAAAGCTGTGCCATACGTTGTCTCTGCAGGGCGCTATCATGTCAGCAGAACACTTGGTCACTCAGTCAACAATTAGCACAAAATGAAGGCTCACGTCACATCAGCCTGGTCATGGCATTGTCACCCAAATCATCAGCACCGATCAAATACACATGTATAGCAAGTTGCACTGATACCACAGATGAGTCCTTCCCCATTGATGCCCAAACATGTATGTCCAGTGGAGATGGTCACACGGTCAGGGAAATAGACCAATTGAACAATGGCAAGCACATTTGATGTGCAGGGGTGTAAGCCACAGATGTGATATTGAGAAAACAGGTAGGGAATCCCATTTGCAAATATGGAAAACATGACACCCTCATATTGATACAAAGGATGACATGGCTACACACCAGGATAGGCCACATTCCCCCTGGACCACATGGGGTCCTGCACAGTAACACTTCATTTACCTGACATCAAAAATCAACATCACTGCAGCAAGGGCATGGTTAGCATCATCAACATCATGTACATCTGAAGCAAAACCACTAGAGAACTGAAAGGAGCTTTAATCAGCATATGTTATATTGAAAATTAAAGTCAAGAAAAAACACAAAGGCCAATGTCCAGTCCATGAAGCAAGTCCAAACAGGGTGACAGTGGCAGATGTCACCCTCTGCTTGCCTGCACTGATATTGAGCAGGGACATTCCCCTCGGAGGGGTATACGGGGGGGGCAGGCCAGCCACCGCAGGGACAGGATCAGGGCTCACCAGAAGGAGGCAGGGAAGGGGTGGCTGGTGCTGGAGAGTCACTGACAACTGCAGTGGAGGTGTCTGACATGGTGTGTGCCGGCACAACTGGGGGGCATAAGCCGGATGGTGTGGGTTCCGGCACAACTCCAGTGGGCTGGCCAGATGGAGAGGACAGGTTCCCCACTGCAGTGCCCAAGTCAGACAGGGTGTTAGTGGACTCCACTGCAGTGCCCATCTCCAGGGGAGTAGAATGGGGTTCAGGTAAGGTGAGCAGGACAGAGGGGGAGGACACGGTCTCCACACCAGTGGCACTAACATGTGCAGCGGGGGGTGTGGTGCTGGAAGAGCAAGTGGGAGGTGGAGAAGGCCGGATCATTTTGGGGATGGTGTATCTGTGGGTGGAGGAACCTGGGGCAGGGAGTGGTGGGGGAACCTGTGTTGTGGGGGCCTGAGGGATGGAGGAAGGAGACTGTGTGCTTGACTTGCAGGGCGGTGGCGGGGTCTTGCTCTTCCGGGACCGGGGGGACTTGCGGGTGGGGGCCCCCATCTGTCTGTGCCTGGGGGAGGGTGTCCGGGGGCGAGGGGCACTCCCCTCTGTGTGGGTGGACTTCTTCTTCCCCCTGTATGCTGGATCAGCGGGATCGGAGGGGAAGAGGCTGAGGTCACAGGGGAAGATTTTCTGTGTAGGTGGGGTTGCAGGTGAGGCAAGGGAAGGGGTCTTGGAGGGAGAGGATTTGGAGGACTGCGGAGTGACTGTGGATACCTGTGTGTGTGTGTCTGTTCCCCATCCCCTGTGGGTGTGGTATCAGTCCCCTGAGGATGCTTGTGTGCACGTCTTGCCTTTGTTTTGGGTGTTCCTGTGCTGCTCGTGTCTGTGTGTTGGGGTGATCGTGCAGGTGTGCATGTGCTTGGGACAGGTAGGGTGCCAGGAAGTGTGGATGGGGCAGAGGTAGGAGGGGTGAGGGACTGTTGGAGGAGGGACACTGCTGCCGTCAGGGAGGAGTCCATGGACTTATTGCTCCTCTGTAGGGCAGACATACCCGTTGAGATGCCCTCCATGAACGACACCAGCTGTGTCAACAGAGTGGTGTGTGCATGGAGGACACTCAGCATTGCTGTCTGCCCTACATGGAGCTGCCGAAGTAGGTACACAGACTCCTCACTCAGGGCAGCAGGGGACACAGGGGCAGGGGGTGCGGTGCCTGGCACGAAGGAGACACGCTCCCGAACACAGGAGCCTCCACGGACCTCTGGAATGGGAGCCAATGGGAGGGCGGTGGTGGTGGTGGTGGTGGCGGGGCCAGACAGACTAGCTGGGGTGTGGTGGCTGCTGACACCCGCCTCCCCAAGGGAGTCATCCTCCGAGCTGCTGTGGTCCTCAGCTGAGGTGGATGGTGCTGAGGACTCCTCGGTGTGGCTCCCCTCGCCCTCCGTGCCACTGGGTCCCTCCGACCACTCGTTGACTGTTGACCCAGTCTGGCTCTGCAGCTCCTCCTGGTCTGTGGAGCTGTCCCCTCCTGTGGCCGTGGAAGTATCTGCAAACAATTAGGGAAACAGACAAACATCAGTCACCTGCACTGACCGCACACACCACAGTAAGTACAGCACATTACAGAGCAAGCCCTGGCATCCTTAGTTGAGCATTGCCAATAGTCCTCACACAGATTAGGAGAAGCCAATTGTCAGTCTGATGGTCAACCATGGAACTCACACCCCTCCTGCCCTTGCACCTATTGGTCTGGTGCCTGTCTGATGGTAATACCCCAGTGTGGACACATGCACCACCTACACAGTTGTTGGACATCGCAGAGAACACGGTGAAGTATGTGAACATGCACACATCACATCTCTTGCCACTGAGTCAGTACAGGTGTCCGGATAAAGGGATGGCCAGAGTCTAATTAGAAATGCATGTGATGCATACCAGCACCAGACACCATGATGCACCCATGTCCGGATAGTCAATGCCACAATGGGGTGCATGTTGCACATGTCACTCCCCTGCAGGATCACTCTTAGGAAGTTCAATGCCATGGCACAGGCATGCCTGCAAAGTCATACATCACTGTCTCCAGTCACATGGGCATGGCAGCCAGCCAACAACAGTCTGCACTGTGTCACAATCCTAGGACATGGTGAATGCAAGTTATGTATCTGACAAGTGCACATGTCCATACCCCACAAACCACATCATCTGAACTCTTATTTGTCCACGTCATACCAATTGGACATATGGGAGACATGAAACACAACTCTCTGAACCTGAGCACCTCACAGTCTGCTGTGAATGAAAAACAGCTGCCTGAAATTCACAGTCGCATACACCTGTGTGCACAGTCAAGTGATCAAACACCTATAAGTCGCAGAAGTATCGTCTCTCATGGTCACATCTCAGATGGCATGCTGAGCCCTAACCGATTAACATCCCAGTAGTCCTGACAACGAAGCCACAGCACAATGACACAGAGGCAGACACCTGAGGGAACATTTCACTGATCACAACATGTCAGCTGATACACAGGAGTGGGAGTACAGAGTGTATTGTATGCCCTGGAGTAGGCATGACTGTCCTGCTCCACTTGAAGGAGGGATGAGCCCTGGACAGTAGGCAGGTGGCTAAGCATGTGTGACACACTTGATATACATACTCCTGAGGCCCAAACATTGTTCCCACCCGCAGCATGGGGGTGTGCCAAATACCCCAGGGACATGTGGTGATTCAGATCAGCAAGTGGACCACATATCAAAGTTACACCCAGATTACATGTCAGGACTTAGGCATTGTGTGAGCAATTGACCCACCCATGAAGCACACCACAAAGTCACGGGAAGAAATGCAGTCCCCCACCTTGAGCGAAGCAAAATGCAAGGACACAGTACCCAAGTGACACAATTTCCTGATTGTAAGGACCACACCTGCGTATCAGATGAGGAGTGGGCATGTCACAATTGAGGGACATGGGTCCTGGACCACAAGACTGATGTACTGTGGAAGTTTAACCAGGCCAGAGGAGGGCACATAGCATGTCAGACAAGGTTCACAGTGCAGTCATGGACTCACCCCCTCCTTGCTGCTGTCTGTCCTTCAGCTGCCCATCCAGGTCAGGGAAGACCACCGCCAGGATCCGGAGCATGTGGGGGGTCAGGGTCCGGTGTCCGCCCCTCCTGCGAGGAGGCGACAGCTTCAGCTGGACCCTTGCGATCCTCCGGGTCCAGCCCCGAAGGTCCTGCCACCTCTTCTGGCAGTTGCGGATCCGGCGCTTGTAGACCCCCACGGATCTTACTGCCCGGGCGATGGTCAGTCAGATTTCCTGCTTCTGGTGGGCATCAACCTGTGAGGATGACAAAGTGAAAAGGCCATTACTACACATGCAACATATCCGTGCATCACTCAGTTGGATATACATGTCTCAATCACAGGGGCATATGATGTACACAGGCAGTGCAACGATGGCTAAGAACAGTTTGCCAGCAGTTACTACATGGTATCATTGCATGGGAAGTAAACCTTGTTGGAATGCACTGTTACTGCACTGTACCTGTTCAGTGCATGTGACTACACACTTTGGGGGGGGGAGAACTACTCAGTGAGCATGCTAGCCAGTGGTGTGCACACTGTAAGTCTTGCTAGTCAGACAACATGCACAATTAGTAAGGCAGTGGACAGCACACTCACCTGCTCCCCTGGTTTCCCATACAGAGCTTGCTGTACTGTGGAAGGAGGCTGTCCAGCAGGGCCTGGTTCTCCTCAAGGCTGAAGGCTGGGGCTCTCTCCACAGTACGTGCCATTGCAGTAGCCAGAGGATGCAGAGACAGCAGCAGTGTTGGTGGCAGATGTCGTCCTGGAGCATGTAGTGCAGGCAAGTGAGCCCTCAGGGGAACAGCCAGCATTATATGTGTGCTGCAGAGGCAGATACTGTCCCATGTGTCCAGAGTGATAGGTCCAAGTCGTTAGCATCTTCTGAATCTGGCCAATCCATGGAATTGCACCACTAATACACGCCCACAGCATCCTTCAAAAGTTAAACTTCATGACACCCATGAATTTGCAACATTGTTGTGGCTGGCCAACTGAATTCACTGCATCAGACTCGTTGAGGCTTCGAAAACGCGTCCGTTGCCATGCCAGGCCCCAGCCAATGCGTGCGCACCGATCGGTCCATTGCTGTACAACGCGTATTCCGGGATACAACGCGTACCCGCTCACTACCGATGCAATGGGCCGTGCGGGCACACCGATCGGTCCATTGCTGTACAACGCGAATTCTGGGATACAACGCGTACCCGCTCACTACCGATGCAATGGGCCGTGCGGGCACACCGATCGGTCCATTGCTGTACAACGCGTATTCTGGGATACAACGCGTACCCGCTCACTACCGATGCAATGGGCCATGCGGGCACACCGATCGGTCCATTGCTGTACAACGCGTACCCGCACACAACCGATGCAATGGGCCGTGCGGGCACACCGATCGGTCCATTGCTGTACAATGCGTACCCGCTCACTACCGATGCAATGGGCCGTGCGGGCACACCGATCGGTCCATTGCTGTACAACGCGTACCCGCTCACTACCGATGCAATGGGCCGTGCGGGCTCACCGATCGGTCCATTGCTGTACAACGCGTATTCCGGGATACAACGCGTACCCGCTCACTACCGATGCAATGGGCCGTGCGGGCACACCGATCGGTCCATTGCTGTACAACGCGTACCCGCACACAACCGATGCAATGGGCCGTGCGGGCACACCGATCGTTCCATTGCTGTACAACGCGTACCCGCTCACTACTGATGCAATGGGCCGTGCGGGCACACCGATCGGTCCATTGCTGTACAACACGTACCCGCTCACTACCGATGCAATGGGCCGTGCGGGCACACCGATCGGTCCATTGCTGTACAACGCGTATTCCGGGATACAACGCGTACCCGCTCACAACCGATGCAATGGGCCGTGCGGGCACACCGATCGGTCCATTGCTGTACAACGCTTACCCGCTCACTACCGATGCAATGGGCCGTGCGGGCACACCGATCGGTCCATTGCTGTACAACACGTACCCGCTCACTACCGATGCAATGGGCCGTGCGGGCACACCGATCGGTCCATTGCTGTACAACGCGTATTCCGGGATACAATGCGTACCCGCTCAGTACCGATGCAATGGGCCGTGCGGGCACACCGATCGGTCCATTGCTGTACAACGCGTATTCCAGGATACAACGCGTACCTGCTCACTACCGATGCTATGGGCCGTGCGGGCACACCAATCGGTCCATTGCTGTACAACGCGTATTCCGGGATACAACGCGTACCCGCTCACTACCGATGCAATGGGCCGTGCGGGCACACCGATCGGTCCATTGCTGTACAACGCGTCCCTGTACAGGTCACTCGCATATGTCACCATGCTTGTCACTGGTGAACGTATGCCAGCCACATATACTTGCCAGGGACTCAGGGGCACACCTACAACACCACACCCAGTCCACACTGTTTCCTAAGGCATGTAAGGCTGCATTACCTTTTCTGTGTATGGGGGTAAACATGTGGTTTTTGGGGTGGCACTTGGGGGCAGCCACACCCAGGCTGTACACGTGTTCATGGGGACAGGGTCCTTTGTGTGTTGTGCACATGACCACTGTGATGTGCAACTGTTCATTTCGGAGCATGTGGCATGGTCACATTTCCAGGTTGTGTATGTGTATGACATGTCACATACCCCCAGGGTCCCATGGGGGAAGGCATGTACGTCACAGGGTGACCCATTGCCACAATAGTGATGGCCCTCCACAGTCTGTGTGCATGTTGTGATTCCGATACAACGCGTACCCGCTCACTTCCGATGCAATGGGCCGTGCGGGCACACCGATCGGTCCATTGCTGTACAACGCGTATTCCGGGATACAACGCGTACCCGCTCACAACCGATGCAATGGGCCGTGAGGGCACACCGATCGGTCCATTGCTGTGCAACGCATACCCGCTCACTACCGATGCAATGGGCCGTGCGGGCACACCGATCGGTCCATTGCTGTACAATGCGTATTCCGGGATACAACGCGTACCCGCTCAGTACCGATGCAATGGGCCGTGCGGGCACACCGATCGGTCCATTGCTGTACAACGCGTATTCCGGGATACAACGCGTACCTGCTCACTACCGATGCAATGGGCCGTGCGGGCACACCGATCGGTCCATTGCTGTACAACGCGTATTCCAGGATACAACGCGTACCCGCTCACTACCGATGCAATGGGCCGTGCGGGCACACCGATCGGTCCATTGCTGTACAACGCGTCCCTGTACAGGTCACTCGCATATGTCACCATGCTTGTCACTGGTGAACGTATGCCAGCCACATATACTTGCCAGGGACTCAGGGGCACACCTACAATACCACACCCAGTCCACACTGTTTCCTAAGGCATGTAAGGCTGCATTACCTTTTCTGTGTATGGGGGTAAACATGTGGTTTTTGGGGTGGCACTTGGGGGCAGCCACACCCAGGCTGTGCACGTGTTCATGGGGACAGGGTCCTTTGTGTGTTGTGCACATGACCACTGTGATGTGCAACTGTTCATTTCGGAGCATGTGGCATGGTCACATTTCCAGGTTGTGTATGTGTATGACATGTCACATACCCCCAGGGTCCCATGGTGGAAGGCATGTACGTCACAGGGTGACCCATTGCCACAATAGTGATGGCCCTCCACAGTCTGTGTGCATGTTGTGTTTCCGATGTCTCTGATTTCATGTGCACGATGGGAGACAGTCTCCACATCAACGTTGTTTGTGCATGGACTTTGATGTTGTGCGTCACTGACGTCCATGTCTGTCCTGCGGAGGCAACAGGGGCCACTATCTGTGGGAGTCATGTTTGTTTTTCTGACGTGTACATGATACGCCATGTCATGCCAGTGTCCATGTGGCAAGACAGGGTCACTGGGAATCTACCTGTCAATGAGCTGTGATGCCTGTGGCGCATCTGTCCAGACATGTCACTGTGGTGTGTATGTGGAACGTGACAGCAGTAAATGGGTACTGTGACACAGCCTAATGGTTTCCCATAGCACAACCTGGAACCTGTTGTCAACACATGTTGTACTGAGATGTTAGATGATGGCCATGTAGGTGCCAGATATGGCCGAACAGAACGGCACACACATCAAGTACTTGTGTCTTGTAATGATGTATCATGTGAAATTGAGTATGGTGAATGGCACATATGTGGGGTGACTGACAATCTTTCTTTCTTCAACCTATGCACTGCAGGGCTCCAGCTGTCCATAGACCATTCCCTGACCTGGCAACGATGGTGGAACGTGACAGCATCCGACGGTACCGCTTCACCAGGCAGCTGATTGAGGATTTGGCGGTGCGCTTGGCACCACATTTGCAACCTGGCCGACCGTACCCTACAGCGCTGACCCCCAAGGTGAAGGTGATGGCAGCCCTACACTTCTTTGCCACCGGTACCTTTCAACACACTGTGGCGACTGCTGGTGGGATGTCACAGACTATGTTCAGCCGTGTGCTACGCGATGTTTTGGAGGCAATGTTGAGATGCCTGAACCAGTACATCTATTTCCCTACACGTCAACAACTCACTGACGTCAAGAGTGACTTCTATGCCCTGGGGAGGATGCCACATGTCCTTGGCTCCATTGATGGGACACATGTGGCTTTGGTACCACCACAGGCACATGAGCAGGCATACCGGAACCGGAAACATTACCATTCGATCAATGCTCTGGTGGTATGTCTTGCAGATATGAGCATCACACATGTGTGTGCCCGTTTCCCTGGTTCGGCACACGATGCCTACGTGATGAGGAGTAGTCGCATCCCGAGGATAATGTCACAGATGCAGAACCAGCGTGCCTGGCTTGTCGGTGTGTACTGACTTTGTACCATTGTGTGTGTTCTGCTATGTTGTATTCCGCCCACTTTTCCAACTCAGCTAATGTGCAATTGTCTGTCCGTAGGTGACTCCGGATACCCCAACATGCCGTGGTTGCTGACACCCCTCAGGAACCCTGTGACACCAGCCCAGATGCGCTACAATGAGGCACATGGTCGGACCAGGAGAGTGATCGAGCGGACATTTGGTCTCCTGAAGAGCCGCTTCCGCTGCCTTGATAAGACAGGAGGGGCCCTCCCATATGCCCCAGCAAAGGTGTACAAGATTGTCATCGTCTGCTGCATGCTACACAACCTGGCAGTGCGGAAGGAGTTGCCTCTCATCCTGGATGTTGATGACCAACGTCCGCCACCTGTGGAGGATCCTGGCCTGGACCATGATGCCAGTGATGATGATGATGATGATGGTGACGTCCGCACACAGCTCATCACCAACTTCTTCAGCTGAATGTGAGTATCCAGGGAGTTGTAAAGTGAATGATGTGAGTTTGCATGATATGGGTGGGTGGTGCTCTGGTGCTGTTTGAGTGTGGCCATGTGCTACTTGACTGGATGTGTGCAGCGATGTGTCCTTACAGGTAGTCTGTACTCCCCAACAGTGTTGACATGCTAACTTGGTTTTGTGTAGTTATCTTGTGACATGTATTGGGCATGAGTATTGCAGTTCTGTCCTGTTCTTCAGTGGTTTTGACTGTGTGTCATGTCTGTCCTTCACAGGGTGCTTGCAGAGTTGTTTGGTCAACTTGGATCCCCCAACACCATGATTCAGCTTTCAGGGTGGCAGCAGTCGTTTCCCTACAGGTGATGTGCCACACACCCCTGGACTTTATATCTTCTGCACTTTTTGACTGTGTGGCCACTGCCACGTGGGATTACCTTGCATTTCTAGTGGAAACAACATGTTGCAAATGTGTAATAAACCTGTGTTTCACTTTGGGATGTGCGTTGTCTGTGGTCACCCATCTGACTGACATTTGCTTACTGCACCTGTGGGCTAGTTGACACAGACTCTGAATAGGTGTGGTGTCTGTGCATTCCACAGTATTTCCTGGCAACATCAGTGTAGGCGATGAGTCCGATGGCCCTGGTGTCTCTGTGTTGTGTAGCCCTAGTGGTGTGTCTCCCTCATATGTGTCACGTCACCATGACTCACATGACGGTGTTGTACTTGCTGTAGCAGTTAGCATACACAGTGTAATTTAGCTGATCATCATCCCCATAACAGTAACCACATTGGAATCACAACAGAGGCAAGTATGGCGTATTAGTGATTTTATTTACAAAAATGTGTGAGTATAGTGCACAGGATGGTGGGTGCTGTACATTGGGATTGTGATCCAAAGTTCCCAGATGAGTTGCAAGTCTTGGTAGCAGAAATGTCCTGAGTGAAGTCCACAGTCATCTGATACATTAGTCCAACTTGAACTCCCCATGTCATGTGGGGGAGTTGGGTTGCATTCGACAGGGTGAACAGTTTGCACACAAAGGAGAATTTCCAGAACAGGTGTTGGCTTCCTGGGGGATGTACATGGCCATCGACCTCTCAGTTTTCCTTCCTCGGACAACCCCTCTTCTTTGGGGGGGGACCCTCACGTGCAGGCTGCTGCGGTGCAGGGGACTCTCCGCCAGAGTCCTCCTCCCTCCCTGTGGCAGTTGCAGTTGTTGCAGCACCAGATGTTGTGGGCACACAGGGAGGTGTGGCCATGTTGGTGCTAATCTGGCGGAGGCATGTCAATATGTCCCTATGCACCGCTGTCAGTTCTTGCAATGCGTCCCACTTGGACTCCATGCGAGACATGTGTGTCTCCACACGGGACATGTGGGAGTCCAAGCGGGCATGATGGGCAGCCTGCTGCTGTTGTATGTCCTTGAGGATCCCCACTACCTGGCTGACCTCTCCGGTGCTATTCTGGTACGCATCAGCAATGCGTGCCAGTTGTGGGTCATCATGCAGTCCAGACCCCTCTGCAAACAGCGACCTATGTCTACCACCCCTCCCACCACCCCTGGCGACACGTGCGGGACCTGCGGTGTTACGCACAGGTGACCCTAGGCCCCCTTGGGGGTTGTTACTGGGCTCGTTGTCCGTAGCTCGACGTTGGGCCAGGGTCCCTGTGCTGTTGTCATTGGTGGTCCTTGGTCTGTCCGTGTCGGCGGGGGTGGTCTGTGTGTTGGCAGTTGTTGGAGCAGTGGGTGCAGGGGGTGCAGATGTTGGTCCTGCTGGTGCTGTATGATGACTCACGCTGGAGGGGCCAGGTAGGTCTTCGTCATCCAAGGAGGGCAGAGGCTGTTCCACACCAGTGGGCTCAGTGTCCCCCGGAGCCTGGGATAGGGACTCCTCCTCGCCTGCTGCTGTGTCCCCATCATCACCTGTTTTTGGAAGAGACACACAATGTATGTTATATTTCTACAGGCATCAATGGTTCACACACCTGACAGTTGTGACTGTACCTCTGGATGCGGGCCTGTACATTGCATTGTCCTAAGTTGTCACAGTAAGAGGTTGATATTGGTGTAGCACATTGTCCTGCAAACCTGAGGCATTTCAATGTGAATGTTGATGTGTGCATGGCCAGCATTGGTTGTATTTGGTGGACATCCGGCCCTCCTTCTCCACCTAGCCCAGTTATCCCATCATGAAGCATGCCACCCTTGCAGTGGGTTCAGGTTGACTCTCAGGATGTCATTCAGTGGTGTCCTGCTGTTTGTTGTTGCACAGTTCCCAGCAGGGCCTTGTGCTCCCCACAGCAGTACCCAGTGTCAGCCATCTTGTCAGTCCTTTTCCACTCCCTGCGATGTGAGCATGGTTCAGAGTGGTGTTGATGGGCCAATTGTGAGGGTGAGCAATATCTGTGACTACAACTCCCATCATGCTATTGCCTACACCCCCTTCCCAGCATGCCCATACTTCCTTCCTTTTGAGTGGACTCCACTGTGTGTGAGTGTGACAGCAATGGTAAGATGGCTGACAGTGTGGTCCTGTTGTTTGTTGGTGCCCAGTTCCCAGCATGGCCTTGTGCTCCCCACAGCTGAGGCCAGTGTCAGACATCTTTGAGGTGGCTTTTCACTCCCTGTGAGGTGTGCATGGTTCAGTGTGAGCTTGCTGGGCCATGTGGGTGGGGGATGTTGAGCTGTGACTACCACTCCCATCATGCTATTGCCTACACCCCCCCTTCCCAGCATGCCCATACTTCCTTCCTTTTGACTCTGCTTCCCTGTGGGGTAGTGTGCCTGTGCTGACAGGATGGCTGACAGTGTTGTCCTGGCGTTTGTTTGGCTACAAGTCCCAAGAGTGTCCCTGTGCTTCACACAGCATTACCCAGGGTGGTGGTTCTTTGTGGGATCTTCATTTGAGTGTGAGGCATTGCATTCTCCCAGGTGGGTTATGTGGAGTTTGTGTTGAGGGGGTGTGTGAGGAGAGCTGCTTGTAACTATGGTCAGTGCTGTCAGTCCTCCTTCCCACCCAGCCAGATATCCCACCATGGAACGTGCTTGCATTGCAGGGAGTGCAAGTTGGCTTTCAGGATGTCAGTCAGTGGTGTTCTGCTGTTGGTTGTTGCACAGTTCCCAGCAGGGCCTTGTGCTCCCCACAGCAGTACCCAGTGTCAGCCATCTTGTCAGTCCTTTTCCACTCCCTGTGTTGTGAGCATGGTTCAGGGTGGTGTTGATGGGCCAAATGTGAGGCTGACCATTAACTGTGACTACAACTCCCATCATGCTATTGGCTACACTGACTTCACCAGCATACACAGAATTCCTTCCTTTCAGTGAGCTTCCCTGTGAGGTGGTGTTCTAGTGGTGGCAAAATAACAGACAGTGTTTGTTGGTTATATTTGTGTCACTGCCTTGCTCTATTTGTTGTTGTGTTTGTACATGTCATGACACAGTTACATGTCACTATGAGATGGCAGGTATTGTGTTTGTCTGACTGGCATTCACATCTTGGGATGATTATCTTTTGGTTGCTGTGGATTTGCTAAGGGTGCATGGTTTGACTATCCCCTTGACAGTGATGTGTGTGTATTGTCACACCATATTGGGTATATTTGTTGTGTACTCACCAGGCTCTGGGATGTTTGTTAGTCCATATACGCTCACTGGTGGTAGGATGGCCCGCACCTTCTGCTCCCAGGGCCTGAGGTATACTGGTTTGGCAGGAGGGCCACTGCCGGTGTGCTGGCTTAGGATGTAATCCTTCTTCAGTAGGTCCCTGACCCTCCTGCGCACATCATACCACCTGTTCTGGATGTCTTCCTTCGTGCGCAAACATGGTGATTGTGCGTTGACCCTGTCGACGATCCTCTCCCACATCTTGGTTTTCTGCGCCATGGGGGTCTGTTGGACCAATGTGCCAAACAACTGTGGCTCTACCCTCAGGATCTCGTCTACCAGGACTTCCAATTCACTATCTAGGAACTTTGGATTCTTCTTTGGGGGCATGGTGATGGGTGGTGGTGGTGATTGATGTGTGTGTGTGCAAGTGAGGGTGTGTGAGTGTAGGTTTTGCTGGGTGTGTGTGAGGGTGCTATTTGTTGAGGTGCTAATGGTGTGTGGCTTGTGTGTTGGATGAGCTGTGAGTGTCTGTGGTTGCTGTCTGATGGTGTTCTGTGCTGGCAGGTCAGTGGAATTTGCAAAGGATCATGGTAGGGATTTGTGGCCTTTATATAGGTGGAGTTGGGGGTGTGTCCTTGTTCCATTTTTTTTCCCCACCTGTATTTATTGACTTTGTCATTGCTTGTTTGGCCCTCTTTTTTTGTATTTTTTCCTTTGTAATTTTTGTGCATGTAGGAGACGTTCTTCTGACCGAGTAGGACGCTGCAGTTGTCTCGTGCGCGCTTCTCCGAGTCGTTCCCGCTGTGTTTCAGCTAGGTTTCATGTGCGGCGTACGCGTCGGTCGCGGAGTATTGTGTTTGTTCGGCTGGCTTTTGTATGCGTGTCGGTCGTACGGCTTGGGCTCTGTGCGAATCGGTCTGATTTTTCACGCATTGCATCGTACTGCGCGGGTCGGAGTTCGCGGGTACGTTTCGTTCGGGTTCATTCCTGGTGCGTGTCGGTCGGTTCCCGGCCGGATAGCTTGTTTCCGTCCGGGTCAGTCGTTCGGCTTGAGTTCTGTACGAGTCGGTCGTGATTCACATGCATTTCATCGTACTACCCGGTTCGGGCAGCGCCGGTACGTGTGGGTCGGACTTAATTCCCGTTCCGAGTCGGTCGGTACGTTTTCCGGCCCGAATCGGAATCGGACCCTGTGTGTTTAAAGAAATAAAAAATACAATAAAGTGAATTAATAAAAATAAAACACCTACAATTACAACTTAGAGAATTCTTAATAGCTCTAACAGTATAACAAAATCAATAACTATATATAAATACATTGGTAATTTAGGAGAACATTTTCAATTTTATCGGCAATTCCTTAATTACATAAGGCTAATTATTTAAAAGTTAAACTACAACAGAAAAATCACCAAAATTAAAATAATAGTAAACACTGCTGGACAAACATTGGTGAAAGTGTATATAGTTGAGGGAGGGCAGATTTACTATTCTATCTCCAGTACCACTAACATTTGGGAAAATGCATATATTTTGAATGGGAGAGCTATTCTAACTCCTGTCTGCCTAACATTGTAAAGGGTATTCCTACTCAACAAACTAACTCTACCTATGTAAAGTAGTAGAAAATTACTGTATCTTCATTAAATATCTGATGACAAATTATAATTTTATTATCATATATTATACATTTATGCTCTCACAATAAAATTAATGAATATTATATTTTACATCATATTTTCACAAAATTGTATTATATTTTTTCAAAAGCAAATATGAGTCCCCAAATACAAAGTAATGTATTTTAAATTATAAACCTCTAAAAATTGTAATAAAAATGTCAAACCCATTTTTGTTTAACATAATCATTGAACCCCAAATTATTTTCTTAAAATAAAACTTGGCACAATTACCATACTCATTTAATATAGCATTAATATAATTTATATACCATCTATCTGGAAATATTGCTGCACCCCAAAGTACTCCTGGTGGGCAGGTAATGATGTAGACCCTTAGCAGAGCCAGTTCTGTTATGCTATTCTCCTGATGCAAATGTTCATGTCTTGCTCTATTGTCTCAAATGTGTAATAAAGATTTTCTGACCATTAGATATGTTGTTTCATTGTTATGAAAAGCAAGAACCACAAACATTGTTTTAATGAGAAAATAAATGAAAGAAATGCAATATTTTTTATTGGATACATATAATATTCTGACATAGACGAAAGGAATAAGTTTCAGCCTGAGAGCTATTAGGGGTATACATTAGCAAATTAGCATTCAATATTATTAATTAAAAATTGTAAGTGCTATGGCCATATTTACATGAATATATGTTCTGTCCCAAAAGCACAATTATTTCCTATGGTACTAATGGTGTCATACCAGTGATGTCTCTTAGGCTTAGGTGTTGATTACCTCTGCTATGGGATTGACGACAATGCAGCATTTTGTCTACATAAATAGATTCTCTTGAATTGCATCTTGAAGCCAAAGCAAGATTCCTTTACCCTCTTTTAAGAAAATATATTTATAAGAACCCAAGATCACATTCCACTTTTAACGTCTGTGAGAATCAGACAGCTCTAGTGTGTATGGGCGATTCAATTTGACCTGCTATTAATGACAGTATTCTTTAATAGAAACTAAAGGTGCTCACAACAAGCCAGGATTCTTTGATGTAGCCCATGGACGTCATTTGAGGGTAGTCAGGGGTCGCAGCTGTGACCTCTAACTTGCTCCCTGCTACTCCTGACAAACCTTTTGCCTCTTCTGAGGTCAGGGGTCACAAGGGAAGTGCCAGGAGCAGCAGGGAACAAGTTAGAGGTCACAGCTGCGAGCCCTGACTGCCCTCAAATGATGTCCATGGACTACCCCCAAATGACGTCCATAATGTAGCCAAGTCATAATAGTCTCAAGTTGTGTATTCTTGAACCTTTCACTCTCAGGCAAGTTACAGTTTCCACTAAAGGTGTAGATAGCTAGTTATCCTTTGATATTAGGTCCATAAGTGATCAATAAAAAGGATGTTACATTTCCAGGATATAGATGTGGGTTTTCCAAGATATTGATGTTGGTGTCTATTCAGGCATTTTTGAAGTATGAAAAGTAGTACTCCAGTAGTGCTTTATTTACATGCTCATGCCTTTATAATTACTTTTCGAAAGATGTTACAATTTTAATTATTTTAAATATAAGTGTATAATTAAATGTAAAAATAAAATTTTGCATTAATTATACTTAACTTTCTTTAAGTAACAAAAGTGTATATATGCATACAATATATACATCTACACACACACACACACACACACACACACAGATAGTACACAGCGGTGGTTGCCTCAGTGTAGTTGTAGTATCAAAAGGAAGAGCATTTTTTGTTTCGCTCATAACTGATGAATCTGCACAAAACTTACTGAAAAAAAGTTCATCCATCTCAGCTCCTTGAACGTTTTGCATTGATTGTTCAGTGTAACATTTCCCATATCTTTACCCATTGGAAACGTTGCTCTTGAATACCCAAACAATGGCTGAACGGAATTACACCAAATTTGGAAAAGAGTTAGACCTTTACTCAGAAAGCGTCCTTTTTGCAATTTGGTGTAAATCCATCCATCCAAGTTTGTGAAATCAACATTTACTAGTTGGGCACGAAGGGTTTAAAAAGTTAGGTATATCTGGACCGTTGGTGTCCAGATATGCTCTAATTGGCCAATATAAAGGGGACTAATCATTTTTCATTGACTGGAAAGAACATTAACAATGTGGCAGTCATTAAAATCCAATGTACATGGTCCTTGTGTCCTGAAAATGAATTAAAAAAATATATAAGGAGCAGTATGAGCAAACCCTGACCCTCAGGGGGATGTGCAGAAGTCCCAAAGGGGGCATTAAAGGACTCTGAACATGGTACCCACTGAAATACATTATACTGAATGCCAAGTTGTAAGGGTCAAAAAAGGAGCAAATATATAGGTTGATAACAAAGTCATCATAATTCAGTCCCCAGGGAATATTTTACCTTTAGGTCACTTTTTTAGAAATGTGTGCAACTGTAAGTTTAAGGAGGATAATTTTACTGAAGCATTGTCCTTGCAGTATGGCTACAGGCTAGAGGCAACCTCTAAACTGGTAAAGCAGTCAATGAAGAGGGTGTGGTATTACACAAAGGAAGAGATGTTAACCCCAAAATCTAAAACAAAATGTAAAATAAGCTTGTGTGTGCTACTACTCTCTGTCCTCACACCAACAGGACTGTCAAAATTGTTTAAAAAATTTGGAGAATTTTACAGCCTGGAAATCTTTAATTGGATCTCCCTATGTTTTGCGTACAAATGTAGCTGCACTTTGGTGACCCAAAGTGATCCACAATAACTTTATCACCAATATGTGGGGTTTGCAAGATGTAGTTGGTTATTGTAAATGTGGCAATTGCATACCGTGCAAATTTGCAAAAAAGACCAAAACTTTGCATTATGGCAACTGTGTGCATGAACTCAAATAATTTTCTAGTTCTAATTCCACTTTTAATACGCTGCACCCAGTGGCCTAGTGATATTAATTATGTAGGACAGTAAAAGCAGAATAGTCCACCATAGGAGCAGGATGACTTGTAAGATTGCCAATGCCCCATTGGTAAACCATTTTACTAAGAAAGGATACGGCGAGAATGACATTAAGTGGCAGGCGTTTGATGTCATTACTAATCCATCAAGAGGGAGAGAACTAGGCCATATCTACTAGGCCGCCTACAGGTGGTACAAAATGCGGCGGCAAGAGCCATACTTATGGTAGGCCTCAGGACACATATGACCCCTCACCTAAAGTCCCTGCACTGGCTTCCGGTGCGCAAGAGGACAAACTTCCAAAGCCCTGGTACTGGCTTACTAGGCCTTCCACAATATAGGGGCTCCTTACCTGAGGAACAGAATCCAGCACTATGCTCCACCTAGAACTTTGAGGTCTTCTACCCAGCGGCTATTGACTATCCCAAGGTTCTCTCGTTCCCACATGGGTGGTCGTTCCTTCCAAGTGGTGGCTTCTCAGCTATGGAACAGCCTGCCGCCCTCCTTACGACAGGATCAGGATCTCCATAGTTTTAGGAGAGATTTAAAAACCTGGCTCTTCTTACATTAGATTAGGCCTCGCTGCGTGTGCCTGAACTGCTCTGTCAGTGGTTTCTTCCAGCGCCGGGACACTCCATGGAGTAGCCATGCGCTTTACAAGTGCCCAGTAACATAACATAACATAACATAACTACAGGAAAACCATGAAACAAGAAAGCAAATGGATCCAACACTGCAAATAACTAAAAAAAAAGGCTTTAACTCCATAGAAAATGAAATACTATCATCAAACACTACTTGTCCTCATATGCAGGGTAACAGTTGTGGATGTTGACTTTTGGACTTCTTTCTCTTGATGGAGGAATGTGATGATACTTTAAAGTTGGTTTTAAAAGGGACATTTGCATAAATATGTACTTTACAATCATAGGTATTTTACTATCATTATAAACTGTAGCCCGGATTTACAAAGCCCTTGCATTGCCATTACATCGCAGAAGGCAGAGCAAGGCCACACAAAGGCTTCAGTGAGATTCAATAAGCCCTGCAATGCCATGTTGCATGGCTCTCCAAGGCTTACTAATTCTAGAGTAACGCAAGGCAGCGCAAGGTGCTGCCTTATGATACTCTGCCCTGGGAAGGCATTCCATGGGTGGAGCATGGGTGTTCCCATGCACCCACCCATGTTTTTTGGTGCGCTCCCAGATTTACTAACAGTAGTAAACCTGGGAATGCGTAAAAATGCTATGCTTTCTCAGATGATGCATTCTACAGCACACACAAAAAAAGAGGAAAAATCCTCAGAAGATTGTTTTGCGTAGGAAGGTATCTCTTCCTGCACAAAACAATCATGCATCATGGCGCAAAGGTGCTGCATTAGTAGTAGGCTACACTAATGTGCCAGCCCAGGGCGAAAGCAGGAATAAGGCATATTTTAGTAGATAGGGCGCATTCCTGCTCTCTTGCTGTCATGCAATGCAGTGCAGCAAGTTGTCTTGCTGTGTTGCATTGTGTGACTTGTTAGTAAATCGGCTCCTGTGTTTTTCAGAATATGCATACAATTTCAAGCAATCCATGTAATGCTTGCTGCTCAATAGTTTCCTTTAAATTCTTTTGCAATACCATTTCTGGTATACAGAGTTCTCCACAGTATGTGTGACCCAAAACTGTTTTTGTCCCTTTTGGTTCTTTTTGATATCCGCTTTTTGCAGAGCATTTCATAATTTCTCGGTGAATGGAGCTCTGTTCCAGACAGGAGTAGTATTTCTTTCTGGAGAAACAGGTTTGAACGGAGACAAGAAGGTGGTGGGATACTTTGTGTGATACACTAGTGACATAGGGAGGCTTTATTCTACGATTCCCCTACATACATAGATATAGAGAACCTCTCTCCCCTCCCCATACATTTAGGGCCTCATTACAATGTCAGTCGGAAAGGCTCAGAACGGCATTCGGAATTTTCTAATCCGAGTCGGAACGCATGTTTTCGACTGACTCGGAAACATTTCGGACCAACCAATTACGATGGTAGGTAACCGTTCGGTCTGTACGTCTCGGTTCCGACCGGCATTTGGAGACTCCGAGTTGGTCGGAGCCAAATTGTACAGCTCTATGGACCGGGTTTCTGACCGACGTATTAGGATGCCGGATTCGGACAGCCTTTCCGACTTGGTTTGTCCGGAACGGCTGTCGGAAACTGACTTTGGGGGCTCAAAACGGGCCCCATTCACCCGGAGGCCTCCAGTTGGGGCCCGTGGGGGTACCCACGGAACTTCTCTTCACAACCATGCACAGTGTGGCAGGCACCATGGGGTGCTTGCGACAGGGTGCAAGGTTTTCTGCTACCACCCCTTTCTTCAATGGGAGCCTGTGTTGTCGGTCGGAACACAGGCTCCCATTGAAGTCAATGGGAGTCCAACCGAACGGTGTTCGGAAACATCGTAATCGGTTGGTCAGACTCCCCGAACCCGAGTCCGTCGGAAAGGAATCCGACAAGGAGCCGGTCGGAATGCTTTCCTACCAACATCATAATGAGGCCCTAAGTGTGCGATAAAGATACAGATACATAGCGCAGCTTACAGCTGTAGGTGTTTAAATCATAGCTGGAACAATTAGGAAACTGGAAATCTATTGGTTCCTCACAGACGAAAAATAAGGATGTGACTGAAAAACAAACAAAAGAAACCTATAAATACAAAAGTAAGATCACAGAATGAGCAATGAAACAGGTTTAGGGAACACAGATGAGATTGTAGCACACATTTTTACCACAACCCTCCTCCCCGTCAGTGAAGGCAATATATCACAAGCCCTAACACAGGTTGAGGGGCGGGACAACCTCAGCAACTTGAAAAAAGAACAAATTGGAACATTACTGCATGGGGTCACAATGATGAAGTATTTAAGATCAAACACAATACCCACCGGTCTGATAGTCAATAATGAACCAAGAATATTCCTGGATGATAAGCAATTCTGAAAATTTATTGCGTGGAGATGCAGCCAAGCACCTGTCTGACGTCATAATTGTAAAAATAAAAACAAGCAAAGACCACTTAAAAACACAGGTACAGATTGGAATGCACAAGAAACAAGCATTTGCAATGCAATAGGTCTCGCATTTGCGAGAGTTTGAGCTGTTGGCATTGTCAATGACAATGTCTTTTATTTACGTGTTAGTTTTTAAAACATAAATAAAAGGCATTGTCATTTACAATGCCAATAGCTTAAACTCTCGCAAATGCGAGACCTATTGCATTGCAGGGTGGAGAGCTGGAAGAAAGGATGGATGGATGAGTGAAAGGGTGAATGGGTGGATGGATGAGTGACTGGGTGGATGGATGAGTAAGTGAAAGGATGGCTGGATGGGTGAAAGGGTAAATGATTGGATGGATGGATGGATGGATGGATGAGTGAAAGAATGGATGAAGGGATGGAGGAGTGAAATGATGGATGGAAGGATAGATGATGGATAGGTGTGCAAATGGTTGAAAAGGTTTGGATATGGATGGGCACACAGATGGAAGGACAGAATGAATGGTGAAAGACTGAATGATGGATGAAAGAATTAATAGATTACTTTTTGAGTGACACCCAACTGCTACTTGAATGTTACACTAGTAATTTTAAATGTTTGCATGTTTTGTTTTAGGTGTAAGGTTTTAGGGAGAGCCTCATAGTGCAACGAGCTGTGCTTGAGATGTATATTGTGTTTGTAGCAATAGGCAAGACGTCAAAAATGAACTATGTAATAGTGTATCGACAGTGCATTCTTTAAGAAAGCTGCAGGGAAAAGCACCTTTGTGATTTCCGTCAGTTGTGCAACTCTCTGCGAAGCCCCTATAAGCAAAGTCAGATTCCATATTTTAAGTTCCACTTGCTGAAACACCCATAATGTGTTCCCTATAGTGCGTTCATCACAGCAATTCGCCATTTAGTTCACCTATACGTGCCGCTTTACATCTCACAATAGCACTCAGATTTGAGATGCTAGTAACAAAGTCTATCCGAGCAGTTCTTCCTGACCACTTCTCTCACCAAACATGCCTGCTCAGGACCATGAGTTGTAAACAAAATATCAGACTGGACAACAGAGTGCAGTAACCATATAAATAGATTATTGTCATATGAAATACCACAAATAGACCTCATAGCAAACAACAACTCTGTCACAAAAGTTAATATCCAGTTTGAGAGAAAGAGAACACAACTAATGTACATTACATATAATGTAGACACCACTTTACACTCAATCTTACAGAATCAAAATATAAACCAATAATTCATGGAAGTCAATTCACGCAAAGCAGAGCGAGTATCATCCATCCTTTTCCTATGGATGACATCACAGAATGGTCCTTGTCCCGCCATTTCCCCATCAAAAGCTTCATGCTGCTGAGACGCCAAGCGGAGGCCTAGTGTGCAATCTACACACAGTAAACATGGCTCATTTGGTTCTGTCTCCTTTCTTTTCCTTCCTATGCCTCTCTGCTCCCTGAGATTATGGGTAACAAAGCAAGATAAATAGCAAGTTAGGGGCAGCAGCTGCTACCCCCCTCTGACGTCCATGACACACACGCATCTGCTTCCAGTAACTGTGAGCAAGCTTACATTATGTCAGCGGCTTCGTGTTTGGCAAATAGGGTAGTCTATTGAACACATGTTCTTGCTGTACTAAAATATTAGACAACTAAAGTCAGGTGGAACTAAATCGAAAATTACAATGAACGCAGACTGCTAAAGTTCACCTGTAAAAAAAAAAAAAACAGCCTCACTCTTCCCACAAAGCTGTTGTTTACATGGGCGCCTTGGAACAATCTGCTAGGTCACTTCTCACACAACCAAAGAATTTGCAGGCCCAGTGAGTGACTGAATAGTCACGTTAAAAGCGAACAATTCGCAACCCTCTTCCTTACTACTTCCTAACAGTCATAGGGAAGGTGCACACTTACCGCCAGGGCTTCCAGTGCTCAAGAATCGGTGCGCCTCTTAAATTCACACCAGTGGTGGTTAAAATAAAAGACGAGTGCTTCCTGTTAAGTATGCCTTCCAGCTTTAAAAAAAGTGAAAGCACACACCGTCAGTCAGCATATTTATACTGTGAATGTACGTCTAAATCGGAAACGTGTATCCAGCTTACAGAGCTTACTTGTCTGGCAAAGTATATTTGCAAGATTTGAACACGGAAAAAAGGAAAAAAAAGAAAGACTGTTCTGCGTTTTTGCAAGAACATTTTTGCAACGTGTTTTTCTTGCAATGCTCAGGATATGAAGCCCAGAGCGATAATAAAACAAGCATCGATCTCTTGTCTTTATGGGGCCATGTGTTTCTAATTAGAAACACATGGCCCCATGAAAGTGCTTTGCGACAGCAGCAAAGCAGGCCACCGAGTCCGGATCGGAGGCCAAAGGGCGTGAACCAAAAACCCTCATTTCCAATGGCAGGCCACCGTTTAGCATAGTGACGCCAGCCAATGGAAATGAGGGGCGGGGCTTAAAGCCCTCTTCTGAAAGTCCTTGTTAGCAATAAATCTCGCCGAGCGAGCAGCGCATGCGCTGCAACGCTAGGCGAGACCTAAAAAAGGGGAAGTAAATAAATTGCAGACTCCAAAGAATTTCTTACCGAGACAAAAGTCTCTAAATTACAGAAGGATGCTAGAAGATTTTCAAACACAAAGGTTTACCCTTACACAACAGAGGATTACATCACACAATGCAATGTTGGGTCACAATCAAAGACAATGACAAAGACATCTGATAATGAGGGATCCTCTAATTCAGAAACAGAGGGTTGGAGTAGCGATAGCTCTACATGAAACAACAAACACAGAAGAAATAAGAGATGGGGCAGAAGGTTTGATAGCAGTATCCTAATTCCGAGCCCTCCTCCACCACTACCATTGGCAAATTTTTAACTTTGGCCTACCACATATGGGACAGCCCCAGCAGCAAGACAGCCCCCAGTTCCGCCCAAAAAATCATCCTACTTTAGGGCCAGGTGACTAGAGGGGAAGAAAAACAGATCAGAGAGACGGGTGGGAAGAACAGGAAAGGGTAGTGACCAGAAGCAAAACAAATACAATTGTGGACAACCAACACCTAGGGTTAGTGGTGAATCTGACACCCTTTCAATTCTCAGGAGACGAGATATGTGTCTTTAACAGAGGTTTAGGCTTTGTACACACCAAAAACAAAAACAAATTCTACCTAAGATGCAAATTGGCATATTTTTTTAGGAAAATAAGAATTAAAGTCTTCCTCACAGACAACAGAGATGGCAGCACAAACTACCTTGAAGAAAAAATCTTTTTACAATCCTCCAACAAATATGGTACCACCTGAAGTTCTAGTCTTTGAGCACACAATTATAAAGGATATTGAGGCACTAGATACTAATGTGGTCCAACTCCATAACTTCACAGCCAAGGAACAGAGGGGCATATTATCAAGAACGGCGTTAAAATTATCGCCGTTTTAGCGGCAGAACATGGGCTTCTATTGGAATTATCAAGCCCATTATCGCCGCTTTAGCGGCAGTTTTCTGCCGCTAAAGCGGCGATAATTTTAACGCCGTTTCTTGATAATATGCCCCAGAGAGCGTTAAAGGACCTAGGTCTAGGGATGACATAGTTATAAAACCTGCTGACAAAGCGAAAGCAATATTGATCCAAGCAAATGAGGATTACAAAAAGGCACGTATTGAACTTCTTAGTGATAGAAACAATTACCAATTCCTTGCAGGGGACTCCCACGAGGAAATTACGAAAAGAAATAAGAACCATTTTTGAGAATATAAAAGAACAACAATAGATAACTAAGAAAGAAGCCACATTCTTGATCAATGAGGAATCAGCAACCTCTTATTTTTACACTGCTCCCAAAATCCATAAGAATAGAACTCCTCTTCTGGACATCCTGTAGTTTCAGGAATAAGATCGGTACTAGAACCCTTGTCTATCTTTGTGGATTGGTTCTTAAGACCATTAGTGTCAGAGATGCCTTTATATGTCAAGGTCACTAAACAACTTTTGAACATCCTTAAGGATATACAATGTGATCCAGAGGGAGAGATGCTAATGGGGTAGATATAGAAGCCCTCTACACTAGCATACCATAGGAGTGCCTTAGGGCCATAGAAAATTTATTGAGACACAGGGCATCGAATTGGCAGTACCAATCGAATTCATCATGACTTTGACTAGATTGGCACTTAGAAGAACTATTTTGAATATTAAGGAGACATAAATTAACAGAAACACGGAACATCAGCGCGAAGCACCTTCTCCCCTTGTGTAACATGCCTGTACATACACCTTTCTGAACAGGAGAACATCATCGAGAACAACCCTTACCATGGGGAAATAAAACTTTGGCGACGATACATAGATGATGTCCTTGTCAAATGGCATGGCACAGCAATAAAAGCAGAGAAATATTTGACTTGACTTAGTACACAAAACCAGTTTTTAAAGTTCACTATGACAATAGGCAACCAAGAACTCCCTTTCCTAAATCTACTCATAAGACCTTCGAATGGGGTATTGACCACAAAAGTATACACTAAACCAACGGATAGAAATTGTTTCCTCCAATTTGTCAGCACACATCCAAGAAAACTGAGGGAAAATCTACCAATAGGGCAATTCTTTCATTTAAGACGAAATTGTTCCAACCTGGTAGAATAAAGAATTGAGGCAAAACCACTCACAGACAAATTGAAACATAGGAATTACCCAAATCACCTAGAAAAAAGGCAGGGAAACAGGCTAGATATAGCAATAGGGAAAACCTCCTAATGGATAAAGAGTAACAGACAAACCAACAACTCATTTGTGTTGGAACATGCAGTAACAACTCTAACCAAGTCAAAAAAATAATGACCAAGAATTGGAGAATACTTACCAGCAACACTCTGAAACTAGAGAAACCTGTGTTCTCGTTTAAAAGAAACACAGTTTTGAGGGACATGTTGCTTTACACACACCCAGGGAAGGTAGATAAAAAAGAGGAGAATACCCTTTGGGGGTCTTCCCCAGTCAAAGGCCACTTTCCATGTGGCCACTGTTCTGTTTGTGCATACACAAAACATGTCACCAACATAGAATTAGGCATGCAATACCCTTGGGAACAGAAATCCCACCCTAATTGTAACTAAAACAATGTAATTTACTTAATGAAATGTCCCTTTGGCCTAATGCACCTAGGCAGGACAAGCAGGAAGATAAGGCTATCTATTATTGAACATCGTAATACTATTAGGTGCCGACATAGCACAAGGAAAATGGCTAATCATTTGATGACCAGTGGTCATAGTGAAACTGGCTTGTCATGGCAATTATTGAAAAAGTGACAGTGGCAACGAGCATACTCAGGATCCTGTCTGAATGGGAACCGAGATGGGTGTACAAACTTAGGACCAATGAAAATGGTTTGAATTATGAAATTCTGTGGAATTTGATTAATTCCTTACAAAGATAATAAGATAGTTGACTACCATTTAGAGAGGTCAGTCACATTTACTATGAGTGGGGCCAAAATTTCAGAAGGGTGATGTGAGGTTCACCCCTTCCCCCCACTTTTTTGAAAAGGGACCTTTAAGGAAACCATACAACCAAAACATAACAAAAATAATTTTGATAATATTATCATTCCAACACGAAATTAGATTTCACTACGGATTCACCACAGGAGATTTGACCTTTGTTCACCACTATGACCGCAAGGAAACTACACATCCCATAATTCCTCGTGGTCACATGATGCGTAACGTCATATTTACACATCACCGCGCACATGAGCCGGAACACACAGCATTGGCGACCCACACTTATTAAACCAGCATTATCCCTGCCTTTTGGCTATCGGTATGGGGGATTCATTGGCCTAATAGGTATTATGGTGATTAACCTTGGCGTGGTAAGTAACCGATCCATTGAGCACTTTGCAACAGGGAAATCTTAAGGATTATGGGGGCCTTGGGCCTGGGTCAATGGTATTTTGGGGGTTTCAGTTCGCACAGCTTTGAATTAATGTTCCAATGTCATCTCTTTCATGTCCTATTTGGCCATGCCACTGACATTGTATACGCACACTGGCACAAATTCTAAATGTGTTACCATCTAATATTCAGGGATAGTGACTGTGTTTTCAGTATTGTAACACAGCAGCAGCTCACTGATATTACTGCAATTAATCTCTGTGCCACCTCCAATTTCTCATATGTGATGTCCTGTTTTGATCTAGAAGAGACTTTTTTTATGGATTTTGAATGAAGCATAAACACAACATTTCTCTACAAAATGCCTGTAATAGATTCTCAAACATCACCTAAATTAAAAACAAGCATTTGCAATGCATCGGTCTCGCCTTTGGAACCTTATATGTATTTAGCAATGCAGCATATGAATACTTATTATGATATACTTTTTTCTCCCTGCAGTTACATTTCAGCATTTTGTACTTTCCCCTCCTCTCCGCTATTGTTTTCTTTCCGCCAGCTGAGTGCCAACAGTCTGACTAAAAAACAGAACAGACTGATAGATGATGACAGTGGTCCTAAAACGTGCTGTAAATGAAACCACGGGCCATTCCAGCCTCTTGTAACCTGAAAACGAATGAACACCCTATTCCCAGTTTTAGACATTTTCTGTTTCAGAGATTCATACCAAGGTCAGGGTTGAAATGAGAATATATTCAAATAAAATGGACCATGCGAACATCATCTCAAAAATGTCCGAGTCCACAGTCTGTCAAGAGTGTTAGCAGATAGTAAACTGCCTGATGCTATTAAACACTTCTTCCATACTTAAAGAGTTTAGCAGAGCATGCGCGCTTTTGGTCTGCACACCGTGCATCGCGCTGCATGTCATTACAATACCTTTTTGTTTAAAGGGTAAAGAGATGGCCAATCAGCTTTTGAATAAGTACATACCAGAGTACCATAACCTCTTGGCAGTGCTCAGAATGTAAAGCGGTTTTATCTGCTTATTCGGAGAAAAGCACCATCCAGCAAGAACTCATGTGTGTAACAATTGAACATTATGCTGCAGTTATGTCACTGTTTTATGGCAGCGTTGATCTCGCTACAATGCCCTTCTTGTATCAATTATTTTCGACCCAAACATGGAATCTTTCTACCTCTCGCTTCCTGCCTGCCTCACTTTCTTTTTCGCGGATGTCATGTTTTCTTTCACACTCATTATAAATTACCGACATGTCACACTTGAATGACAAATTCTGCCACGGGACGGTGATGGGAATCTAAATATTGTTTCCTAGACAAACACATAGCTTGCGGCCTTCTGCACAGTGATACTTTTCCTTATTAACGTCACTCGCTCATGTCACTGCGCGGCTCGAGTTTTCTCTTGTGAGCATTAGTGTACATTAGTTGGCTGTCAGTGTCACACGGCTGCCAGTCTAATCTGGCAAGAAAAACTTTTCTTTTTAAAATTGCTGTATAGCCAAGAGCCAGCGTTTTACATCAAGGGTGGTGTTCTTGAAAAATGAGCCGCCCTTGCCGCCGACCCCACATACAGTCGACAAAACCGTTTTTCTCAGCAGCTTCTTGTTCAGCAAGCACAAGCATCTCCACGAATCTTTCATGGGATTTGTTCAGCATGTCTGTCTTTTGTGAACCATAAATACAAAAGGTAGGCGATCGAAAGAGCTGTCTTCTTCACTGACTCATTATTATATGAAACCTGGCTACTTTGGGAGCTTATGCAAACACTGCCATCGGCGCCCTTTGGAACCAGTCCGCCGCCCTCGTCATCTCACACGGTACTTGTGGGCATGATCCTAGTGTGCAGTGTTGTGCGTTTGTGTCAAGCACGGATACCTTGTCAGTCTGAAATGCCATACTTTGATCACAATCTGCAGTATGACTGTATATTTGTAAACAAGGTAGACAAACTCTCTTAACCTCTCCAGTGAATGTTTGATTCCTTGTGCATTTAAGGGACGGGGAGCGAGAAGGCACCGGACTGAGGGGGGAGCGAGAAGGCACCGGACTGAGGAGGGGAGGGGGGAGCGAGAAGGCACCGGACTGAGGAGGGGGGAGCGAGAAGGCACCGGACTGCGGGAGGGAGGGGGCGGGAAGAAATTGCCTCGCACGCAACATGAAAATAAAACCATTACTTCAGAGTAAATAAAATTGCATTGTGAGCCGCCGATTTATATTTCTTCCTTACTAAACGCAGCATCCAGCCTGCAATACACCAGCGCGCCCATTTTTACCACAATTGTTGACGCAATGCAAGTGCTCGCTTTAACCAATTCCGGACTGCAGGGGGGGAGCGGAGCGAGAAGGCACCGGACTGAGATGGGAGCAGCGAGAAGGCATCGGACTGCGGGGGGGAAATTGCCTTGCGCAGAACGCGAAAATGAAACCATGCCTGCCCCACAACTAGCGTAGGAGGGAGACTCGAGGGCGGGTCCTGCGCCGCTTCCGGCATCCTATTGGCCAATAGCATATGAGTCAGGTGCTCAAGGACTCGCTCCCTGCCCCAGAATGTGCCATCAGGCGGCCGTTTTGGATTTGCTAAACCGGTATCTCAGTGTAATCGGAACAATCCGACACCCGTTGTACCTAATGTACAGAATGCTGAAAATAATTCTAGACTCGCTCGAAAAACTTTTTGAGTAATAGGTAATTGCTCCCATTGCATTATCTTTGTAAATATTTTGAAACATTCATTTTATGAAACAAATTAAACAAAATATTACAAGAATCCTATTGAAATAAAAAAAACAATTCATTTTCTTCCGTTTGCTTTACCTGACAATGCCATTAGCTTTCCATTAACTTCCAACCCTGCCCTTCAAAGATGGCCGCCTTCGTTGCAGTTATCTCCAGGAAGTAGGCGTGGCTGGTAGCCGTGCAACTCCAGAGCTCGGAGCATGATCCCTCCGCAACGCAGACAGACTGCGGTAGGGGGAGGGACGGGAAGAAATTTCCTCGCGCGTAAAGCGAAAATGAAACGAGCTTGCCTTGCAGTAAAAAAAAAAAAAAGAAAGGCACATTTAAACCGGAGCAAAGAAAAATAGTCTGTGCAGTAAAGGGGCTGATAGCCATGGAAGGACACAAATGACGACATGGCCGTCATGGGGAGGGACTAGGAAGCTGAAAACCAATCAGAATGCAGCATTTAGGATGTAAGCCAATCCAAAAGATGGGCGGAGAATGGGCGGAGCTTAAATGAAGCTTCCCTACTATAGTATATACTGCATGTCTCAACGAGACAGCGCAAGCGCTGCCTAGGCGAGACCTAATAAAGGAAAGGAAAAGGTTATTTAAAACAATCTGTTTAAGAATTATTCAAGGTCATCAGGGCAAGATTCTCTGCAGAACAGAGATGGCTCTATCAAGGGGCCCCTGAAATGCTGGGGCACTGGGCCGGAGCCCACTTTGCCCATGCCTTAAAATGTCTCTGCTTTACGTACGTGACAACAGCTACAGGATACCAGTCTCTTTTACTTAAGGAATTTATGCTCACATTTTTTTCTATGTTTAGCGTATGGGAACAGGGACATGCCTCCACCAACCTGTATATGGGACTAATATACACAATTTACGTTAAGACTGTAATAACTTTTAGTATGTAAACGTGCATGTGGTGGGTCAACACACTCTCACTGTGTACAGTGGTTCACGTGGTTCAAGTGATTCACGTTTGAGCATCAATCATTGCAGTGTATCTCACGAATGTCATAGATACATATATGTTTTGTCATGTCTGTGTTCTATCTAGCAATGCAGAGGAAGCCTGTTTCCTTGTGTTATGAAGCATGCAACACTTTTGCGATACGCATGGAATGTATATGCCACATTTGTGTCAGTCTGTCTTATGTGTACTAAAGTGGAACGTCATTTATACAAATGGAGTGGCCATTGGTTTATGTTTTACAAAATTGTTGCTGGCTTTACAACTCTGTGACTCTACCACTGCTAACCAGGAGTAAAGTCCCTTATATGTGGTTAAATTGAATTATTACTGACTGGTACCTTCAGCGTTCCTGTACATCTCAAGTATATGGTGTATAAAATCCACCCAGGGCCTTGAGGTTAAAGGCCTGTTGTGGAATGCAGCACCAATTCTGTCATCCACTACAGTGGCAGTCGATACATGCTGTAGTGTTTAAACCTGTAGTGTGACCTGTCAAAATAACCATTTTGTAAAGATAAGGACCTTCCTTTTAAATATTAGTAAATCACCCCTATGTAGACATTGCAGCCCAGAAGGCATGGTGCATGGTATATAAAAGTGGGACAGGTAGAAAATTCTTACCATGTCCCTACAGTGACAAGGTCCAAAACATTATTCTCACTGTCGCGGGCTTAGCTGCCCTAGTAGGAAACCAAAGTACAGATGAAAACAGTAATAGAGCTTAGTCAGGAATAGGACCAGCAAGACAAATAATTAAGCCACTATTTTTAATAGCTATTAAAAATCCAATTCAACTGTGAAGTCGGATGTTTCATAAAACTTTTACAAAGTTACCCTTTACCTGGCTGAGCTTTCAGACGGCTAGCATTAGCCTCTGCCAACTGCCTGCCTATCCTCAGCCCTGAATGAAGTGTGAACTAGGTGTGAATTCCTCCTAGGAGCTACAAAATAGGTTGAGATTAATGAGCAGGGAGGACTCCTCTGAGCTCAGAGAATATTCCAAGTGGGGGCATCCTGCTGACACAACTGTGTCAAATCCTGCATGAAGGTTATTTTTGAGCCACATGTAACACTTTGGACCTCTTGAAAAGGGGAAAACAGGATGCCGGGACAATTCTTCTATTTTCCCTGTCTGGCTGCTGAAGGACCCTGCCTTTGTCCCACCAGACTTCTGTCTCCTGGTTTGTTATGGGCCCAGGGCCTGCTTAAAACTCGATTGTCATGTTAGATGTGGGAGGACACTAGTGATTACCATTGTGCACTTCCCTACAGACCCACAACCTTCAGAACCTAGGTTTAGTGTAGCTGAAGGTTTTCCCCATCTTAAAATTGCCCTGGCACATGGCATTTTGGGCCTGTTCGCAGGAAAGCAAACAGGAACTATTGAAACAGTGGGCAGGGTTGCCCCCAGGAACTTTCACTCCATTGGTTAGGGAATGCCCAGGAGTCATCCCCACCCACAAGCTAGTGCCAGGCATACACTTGGCTCTCAAAGGCATTACATCAAAACGCTTTCTGGACTTGCCTATGAAGAGAAGAGGAGATTAACTGTTGTCTGTGCACTGAGAAGAGCCCTGAAGGGCTGGACCTGCTCCTGTTGTACCCAGGAGAAAGAAGTGGACTCTAAGGGTCAGTTGGCTGACCTCCTGTGTGACTACAGGGAACCCACAAGCTTCAAGAGGCCTTTATCCTAAAGTGCCCAACTGACCAGTGGTCACTGGACTTGAACTGGACTTTGCTGCTGGCCTCTGTCTGAAACCCTGAGGGTATCTAAGTGCCCTCCCCTCAGGTCCTTGGGTACTAAGAAGTGCACTCCTGTCATTGTTTAGGACTTAGAAGAAATGTCAACATTTTTCTTCAGGAAAGTGGCAAAGTCCCTTTCTACAATGGGACTTATAAACGTTTTTTAACTTTTTGACTGCCAGGGTTTCACTGGGACCAATCTGCTTGTTGTATCTCCGACCAGGGATCCATCGGGTCAGTCTCAAATCGTACCTAGGTCCTGGTCTACCACTTCCATAGACTATCCTTGGTGCTTTGTGCTTTTTTGTGCTATTTCTACTTAAAAATGTTAAAGTTCATATCTCCGGTTTCCAATCTTGGATTTTTGTCATTTTGTTTATTAAATTTTACTCTATTTCTCTGTTTCAGTTTGGGATTTATTTTTGTTGGGTGTTTTGACTTTATTTGACTGTTTATTTGACTGTTTTGGTACTCCACGAATACTTTACACTTTGCCCTTGGTTAAGCCTGTCTGCTCTATGTCATAGCTACCAGAGGGTTCAGCTCAGGTTAATTTAGTGACTTTAAATGTTCACCCTGACAACAGTTGTCATTATTCCTTGAAATGGGCAGTCACCCCAAAAAATAATTTAATTTCTTAAACCGCTGCTTTCTTTCTTGATGTGCCTTGCGCAGGCGACATTTTTAAAGGACGCAAGGGCTGCGCAATTGACACACATGCCACTTTGAATATGCTTTATACAGTGCTTATCGCATTGCTAAATCGAGACTTTGGGGGATATTCACAAGAACGTGCGCTAAACATCTCCAAAAAATGTTAACACAACTTTACACATTGCAGCCTATCGCTGGAAAATAACCCCGTGTTAACGTGGAATTCACAACACGGCGGTACCATGCAATAGTCTGCCGAAAACGCGGCCAATGTCTGCGATACATCCACCTCGATGGAGATAAAAACACAAACACCAACACCAAAAAACGTGCGATGAGCCCATTCGCGATGAGGAAAGCAGCGATAAGCAGCGCCAGGCCCGCAACACACACACGGCAGGCGGGAATAAGCACAACAAAAGCAGGAAAAAGGAAGACAAACCAAACAGAAAACAACAGCGAAGCACAATGGAGGCAGCCGGAGCTAGTACACAACCCCACAAGCCCCATCGTGGACAAGGTGAATGCAGCCGGAGAGCGGAGGAGCACAATGGAAGAAAACCAGAACAGCTGGAATGATGCAAAACGCACAAACAAGCAGAAACACGCCAACAACCAGAAGGCAGCAATGCACACCGGAGGTGGGAGTCCAGCGCCACAACAGGAGCTGGATGAAATGGTGTCCACCACATCAGTCTGGAGATGGTGGCAGGAGTCGGGGACCGTAAACTGCTCAAAATCAACAGACACAACAGCAACAGGGAGAGGAACGACCAGGGACTGGGGGGACGGGGGGAGATGGGCACAATGGCACACATGCACAATTAAGCACAGCACAACTGCAGACAAACCATGCCCAAGAGTAACAACACCAACCAAGAGCACAAGTCACACAACCCGGCAATATCACACCACTGAACAAGCACAGAAGTGAAAACCACACTGCCTGAAAGGGAGAAGGGTGATCCAAATCAGAGCTGAAGGGACAACTCACACACAATGCAGCACACACACATAGGAAGCAGAGCACCCCAACATCGAACACAATGTGGTACAAACAGCAACATTTGCACAACCGAACACAGGACACAAGTGCACCCGCTTGTGGCCGGTAAATGGCCATACACTTCTGGCAAAGCACGAAACAGGGACATGATAATGCACAAGTACCAACCCACAGCCCTGATGGGGTAGCAATGCATGTATGGCAGGGACCCAGATAGGCCGTGACACACACATTGGCATACAAATCAACACTCAACACAGTTGGAGACAAGTGAAAGTGCGGAAACTTTATCAACAAGTGCGTGTCAGTACGGCCAAGAGAAGTGCCACGACATGCAGACCAATGCAGCAGCATGCCTGAATGAGGAACGTTGGAAAGCGCCCATGTCCACCCCGGGGGAGTCCATCACCAACACAAGTCAGTGCCAACCCGCGTTGGTTGTCCGCGCATGGATCAGGAGTCCAGGCCAATGCAGCCATGTCCACTGTCGCCTTGGGACATGTGACCAGATCCCCAACATGCAACCAGGCGTCGGGACACGTGCAATGGGTCACATTCAGTTGTGGCTGCAGGTACCTTGTCACTCGTCCATGAACGCGAGTGCAGCAGCGTAGGCCAACATTTCCAATGAGAGATCGTTGTCCTCCACATCTAACATGTCGGCGACGTAACCCATCAGCTGTCCCGGACAGATGTGCTGAATCCAACCCCTGGCCCCAATTTGCACCAAAGCCCAATCGGGGAGCGGCTCAATGTGGTCACTGCACACGACGACTCGTGCAATCTCCCAGGTCCAGTTGCCAGCATGCATGCCAAACATCCAGGCATGCCATAAATGGGCATCACGGTGACACTCCTGGTCGTGGGCCAACAGGGGGCGCACACACACGTTGAAATCCAGGTCAGCTACCGTTATGTTGGAGAGGCAGACATCCATGGTCCCCTCGAATATGCACGAGCGACAATGCAACACAGGCTGAACGCAGGTGACGTTGGCAAGGCGGAAGCTCAGCCGGTAACTGATCCGCAGCACTGCCAACGGCAGTGCCCCCAGTACATGCAGCAGACGTGCACAGTACAGGTCCACGTGACTGGAGTTGAGCATGTGTCCAGGATGGTCTGCCATTGCGTCAGTGGCTCTGCTTGAAGCGGCACTGGCTTGCCCCGCGCCAGTCCTGTGGATGAAATGGCACAGCTCCGAGCAATGAGCAGTGTCTGTGTGCAACGGGTGCAGGCCTGGGGTGGGGTGGGAGTACGTGTGAAGGCCATTTCACGCACGCTAACTACGACCAAGGACTTCTGCGTGTGGGATATGTACACGTTGGTCTCACGTCGGGCAGTGCATAGTGTGGGAGTCGCAAGCAAATGCTATCGTATCTGTCAGGGGGTGCTGGGCACATGCAAGTCCCAGCTCGGAGCTGCAGATGTGCTACCGCCTGATAGTTCAGACAAAGACCTTTCATCCCTACAGTAACGTCACCATCTGCATGCATACAGGAGATTACAGAGGCCTGTCTTGGGTGGGGTGGGATGTCTGCGACCCAGGGAATCATGGATGATATGCCCAGCACGTGGCACATGAGCGGCCTCACTGTGTGTTACGTTGCCTCACAGCTACTCCTCCCTCCCACGAGCCCCCACGCTTGTGTGCGCTGCGCGGCTGTATCACGTGCACTCCTACGGCACACCATTGTAATGCCTGTCCGCGCATGTCCAGCGGCATGCCAACAACACCGTGAAGCTGGCCGTTGAGGGTGTGCGGCCATGTGAGTGTAGGCCAATGGTCCGGACAGGGCGGACACAGGTGTACAGTCCATGGCTGGCTGTGATCGCGCTGCGATTGAGGCTAGGCATCTGACTTATGCAGCTGCAGGACTGATACACATAACACTTGGCATGCATGTGCCAAGACCCCGAGCGGTCTTGCGCTCCTACATTTCCCCGTATGTGCGGGCCCGCCCTCCTGGTGCATGCTACATTGCAACATCGACTACTGTGGCCCTGGTGGCGACAACACCCCAACACAGAGACACACTTACCGCACTTCCTGCTCAAGGCCAGACCAGAGCCACGCCCTGATCCCCCTGCCGAATCAGCACACCCCTGCGCTGACCTGACGTACACCGGACCAGCACACGCCGCTTGTGCATGCAGGGGGGGGCGGGAGAAGCTACATGTCCAAGGTCTCAGCCACTGCTGAGGTGACATGGTATCGTCCGCTGAAGACAGCACACTGTGATGTTGCAGGGCTCGGGCCCATCATGCTGACATAATGACCACATGGACACACTTGCTTAGATGGTGGGAATGGCTACGGACACCGGCGCCCGGCCACTTTTATTAGCAGGCTCACATGTCGACTGACACCTGTGTTGGATGTGTGTGGGGTTTGTGCACACCAGCCGTCATGGAGTGCCTGGTGCAGTCAAAAAACGACAACAGTGTACATCGTTAAGGACACACCCATTCAACCATAAAGGCCCCATGACTTGAGCTGCACAGAGTTAGTGGCCCCGAATGCACAGCATCCTGCACGGGCCTACCGCCACGGGACGCTGACTTGCGGTGCACTGGGGCAGGGTCACGAGAGCAGAGCAGGTTTTCGTAGATGACAAAGGGGGTTGTCGCTGAGTGTCACGGTGGACAGTGGAAGGTGTACCCCCAGGGCATGATGCAGAGGGCAGAACCACGCTGAAACAGTCACTATGGTGGAGATGAATGGAACAGACACATGTCGGACACCAAGTCCGATCCAGCCAGATGATGATGCAGACAACCCCCAGGCCATGGACTCAGACACCACCAAAGTCCAACCAGAAAGTGCCCATGACTCATTGCGCACAGAGTTAGTGGCACCAGTGCTGATAGGGGATGCCGCCTGCGATGAGGCGTGTCCAATGATGTGGACTCCTCCACATCTTACCCAAGACACAGTTCCACATGTGTGACCTACTGGACCGCAGTGTAGGCCTGAGGCAGTGGTCAGCAGGGGCCATTCACCGAGTGTCGCCGGCTTACGTTGGATGGTCCCACTGGCCTGCGTAGTTCAGGTTCAGTGGCACCACGGGACGCGGACTTGCGGTGAACAGGGTTGATGGCACCAGGTCAGTTGTTGCTAGTGTTCGGTCACCTCCGTGACTAGGATCCGGCTTTCATCCGGACTGAGCCGCATCTTCCTCTTACTCCTCTCCGTGCGTTCACTGGTATGGACTCTGCCATTCATGAATCACGACTAAGTGCTGGATGTGGGACCTACTGGTCCGCAGTGTAGGCCGGGGGCAGCGCTCAGCACGGGCCCACAGACACGTGTTGTGTGCTTGCGATGCAGGGTCTGGGACACTGATCGAAGGGAGTTCAGTGATATAGACGCGGCTATTAACATTTGGTCACTGCCATTCAAGACTCAGGACACAGTTCCACATGTGGGACCTACTGGAGCGCAGTGTAGGCCTGAGCCCTCATACAAGTGTCGCCGGCTTGCGTTGAACAGGGTTGGTGGCACCACGTGTCGCAGGCTTGCGATGCAGACTTTTGCTTCACTGATCGGAGGGAGTTCAGTGATGTGGACGCTGCCACGGACTTGGGGTCACTGCCATTCAAGACTCAGGACACAGTTCCACATCTGGGACCTACTGGGCCGCAGTGTAAGCCTGAGCCCTCATCCACGTGTCGCCGGCTTGCGTTGAACATGTTAGTGGCACCACGTGTCGCCGGCTTGCGTTGAACAGGGTTAGTGGCACCACGTGTCGCCGGCTTGCGTTGAACAGGGTTAGTGGCACCACGTGTCGCTGGCTTGCGATGCAGACTTTGCCTTCACTGATCGGAGGTAGTTTAATGATGTGGACGCTGCCACGGACTTGGGGTCACTGCCATTCTTAACTCACGACTCAGTACAACATGTGCCAACACCTGGGCCGAAGAGTACGCCGGTGGAGTATGTCAATGAGAAAGGAGTACTGTGGGCCAGCGTCGTGGAGGCCAGCGAAGGTCTGTGGAGGCTGCAAAGGTCGCGGGACTGGGGCTTGGAGCTTGCACCGGCACGTGGTGGGCCCTCTTTGACACACGCCGGTGTCAGCAGGTGTGCGGAGCCTCCTTGGTGCGCTCGGGCAGGCATGGCGGGTCTGGGGACCAGCGGACCGGGGTGCAGCAGGCACACAGGGACCCAGGCCCCGCCGCGCATGGTGCCGGCCTCGTGGCCGCCTGAGAGGCGCCGCCCTGGCAGACATGTTGGCCATTCCAAAAGAGAACCACGCCCAGTGTGCGGGGTTTTTATTCACACCCCTACGCAGGCCTGGCGTACGCAGGGCCAACCCACTCTGCCCACGCATACAGGGGAGGACGTAACGTGCGACATTTCTGCATTCTGCCCGCACAGCCTGTGGGGACATGGTAGCGTCCGCTGGCCACTACACTCCATGCACCAGCAGTTAATGTCCACATGGCCATTTCTGTGGTTTGCACATTGGAGTCTGTCCGGCACCTCCACGCCACACCTGGCATTGGGTAGGTTCTCATTCATTAGTCACTTGCCGCTCTCGCACATGCCTGCTCCAAGCCTCTCCTCACATTCTGCTATTGTGTGGCTGTGGTGCCATGCCGTGGCTGGGTTGTGTGCATGGCAAGCCCAGGTTCCCAATGGAGTCGTGTCGTTGTGTTTGGTCGGTTGGCATGTTGTGTGGCATGTTGCATGTAGTTCTGCTGCGTGCCCATTGCCAGTGTCGTGAGTTGCATGACTGTGGGGTGGAGGTGTGTGGTGTGTTCATTTGGTACTTGCCAACGAGCACTGCATTTCCATAGGTGCCATCCTGTGAGCGCTGGTTGATGATGGACTGTCGGGCGATGTAGGAATCATGCACTCTGCCTGGGGAGTTGGCCACGACATTGTTGAGGAGTCCCAGGTGGTCAACTATTGCCTGCACATTCATGGAATGCGTGTGCTTTCTGTTGCGGTAGTTGTGTGCAGTGTCGGCAGGGGGCACGAGGGGTACATGTGTGCAGTCGATTGCCCCTGACACGTGAGGGAATCCAGCTATGGCGTAGGGGCCTTGCTTGGTCTCCAGCTGCTCCTGCGCAGTGTGGGTGAAGTGGAGGTGCTGGGGTACCAGGCTGATGATGGCATCCAGGACAGGTGTGATGAACTTGGTTGGGGCTGGCTGTGAGACTCCTCCGACTCTGGCAGTTGTGGGTTGGAAGGTACCAGAGGCCAACATGTGCAGCACAGCCGGCAGCTTTGTCTGTGGAGGGATGTTGGTTGTCCGCTGTGTTGGTACCGTCAGCAGGTGGGCGATGTGGGTCAAGATGCGGGGGATGGTTGTCCTTTTGGGCCTGTAGTGAGCAATGTCCTCCTCTGGCGTTGGGTCTGGGCGGCAGGTGTGTTTAAGGTGGGTCCGCTGTATTTGTGCACGCTGCCTCTGTGGTGTTCCGGGGGGGGGGCAAGACGGGTCCTGGGGGTGATGGCGGGCCTGGGGTGGGTGGCGGTGGGTGTTGTGACCCTCATGGGTCTCCGAGCTGCATGATCATTGTCTCCATGGCATCTGTGGGTCTTCAGATGTGGCTCTTGGCTGGGCTCCCTTTCATGCTGCAGGTAGTCGTCCTGCTTAACACTAGCGAAAGGCAGGTGTTAATTCCCTGCTGCTACCGTGGCTTATCGCCTGTTTTTGGTTCGCATCGCAGATCTGGCAGTTCGTTGTGAATGTGGTGTAGTGGTGTTTTCGTGTGTTTTTGCAGGGGAACGCCTACTCTGCATCTCATTAGGGTTAGTTGGTGGTGTCACCCGTGGAGGTAAATTTTGCGGCAGTTATCGCGGGAATACTGGCGTTGTCTGCAGTTTGCACCCGCTTGTGAATGGGGCGTTAAATCTATCTCCACTTTTGATGCGTTAAGGTGGCGATAACTCGGCGATAAGTCCTTGTGAATATGCCCCTTTGTCCATTCACTGAACAATTCTCCACCACCCTTCTTGGTGACTTTTAGCCCTTACATCTACAAACAGGGTCAGTTTTTGGGTCACTATTAAAATCGTTTTTATCTTTTCCTGTTTGTTGCATGCAGAAAACGATAAAGAGCACGTGCCTTCTTTGCCCCAGTGAATATTCATTATTTCTTATGCATACCACTGGTGTCTTGGTCCACTTGCTGTTCACCATAATTCTAAATGTCTGTTTCACCGTACTTTTTTCCCCTGGGTGCTGGCACAATGAGTGTCAGATTCGTTAGCCCTCACTCTCACTTTTACTCTCCAGTTATGTTTTTATTAGTTATCTAAATATCCCTCTATTATTTTGTTTTCTAGAGTCAATTATTCTTGTACCCTTCCATTGTTTTTGTCCTGATGATGACCTTATAACTAATCAATAGTTAGAGACGTCACCAACACTTTGAACAAACAGGCTAGGTTCCCTCTCATTAACTAAGAGACTGCACTGTGGATTCACAAAATTGGACCCATGAACTTTGGATAAACCTTAGTTGTTTGCATTATATATAAACACATTAATCAACTCTAATATTTTATCACTGTGTGATCACTTGGGGGTATTAAGTGCTGCACACCACAAGAAACATTATTCTTATTGGTATGAAGAAATGGTACTATTGTTTTTTAATTAATGTAACCTGAAGACATAGGGCCTGATTACGAGTTTGAAGCCGTGGTGGCGGTCCTAGGACCGCCAGACTGGCGGTCCACCCACTATATTACAAATACAGTGGTGGGACCACCACAGGACCGTCGCAACCGCCAGGGATCATGGATCCCGCGGCAGTGGCGCAGCGGTCAGAGGCCCTAATATGCTGGTGGTGCCGCTGCAGCACTGTCGAGCATATTAGGAGTTTCCTCACCGCCGTCAGGCAGCCATGAAAATTTTGGCGGTGAGTAAACAATGGGCCCCCTGTTGCCCCAGGGCCATGGGGTGCATGCAGGGGGGCATGCAGTCACCCACCTTTCCTGCACAGCAGGGACTTTACAGTCCATGTCTTGCAGGAATGGGCTTTGATGCTCCCATTGTGGTGCCTTTTTAAAAGGCACCGCCATGGGAACGCCAAAGGACTGCCCGCTCGACCACGAGATTACTCGTAATATGGAGGGCAGCTGGCGGTCGAGTTTGCCAGTCTTGGAGCAGGGTGCTGGTGTGGCCGCATAGTTTCAACACATACAATGATGACTAGAAACTAAAAAAGTATAAAGAATGAAAAGAAAAAAACATTGGCAAACTAAAGTATTCGCCTACCAACTCTGGCACAGAAGTGCACTTCTTTTTAGGCAAGTGCACACATTTGATTGACAATATCTCGTCACTCACAGTGCAAGAGAGCCAATAGCTGGAAGGAGGTGACCAATTGACCCATGCAGCATACATTGGTGGACAGACAATATAAATTACAGTTGAAAAGACCAATTGACGAAGAGGTCTGACTCAAAGCCCCTTTAGGGATGTATATATGTATGTCTTTTCTATTAATTAATTTTTGATTACATGAAGCTTTAAAATAGCTAAAGCTGTCACTAAACCTTACCTAAAATACTGTTTTTCACAGTAACCATATACTCAAAAATAGGTTAAAAAAATTATTAAAGACGGTCCATTAGCCACTAAGGCACACAATAATCTGCTTACGTCTTTAATTGCTTCATTTTTTTTAATAACATATTTTATTCAGCATTTCTAACATGAAAAATAAGCAGTTACATGGTATGAATATCCTGAGGAGCAACTCCCAGGTATGAGTGCTAACAGTATGTTTCTATCATCCAGTTGACAGTTCAGCAATACATTGTAATCTTCATACAATGCGGATTCACATCACACAGTTGGGGCCAGTCGATCCCTAATATCATACAGCCAGTGCTCATATAGATTACTTCGGAAAAGATATGTTATAACAGTTTCTGTCAACTCTACGTTCTTCCCGTCTGAGAGCGCCGCTTTCTGCTAACCCCCACGTCTCTACATCATCCTTCCATCCCTGTGGACTGGGGGGCGTTTTAGTCTTCCATCTCCGGGTGATTCCTCTTTTTGCTAAAAGGAGGGCTAGGTCTGTAAATTTAGCCTGGACCTCGCGTTCTTTACGACGAGTATATAGCCCAAGTATACATGTCTCAACAGAGTAACCGCCTGCATTCCCCACCACCCTCTCCAGTGTAGTGGTAACCAATCCCCAATAATTGTGCAGGCTGGGGCAGCTCCACATCATATGTAGTAAATCAGCGTCTTGTATATTGCAACCGGGGCGGGCCGCTGTGGTACTAGAGGAAATTGCATGTAGTTTGTGTGGCGTCAGATACGCTCATTGCAACACCATGTATTGTATAAACTTGAAACGTGTGTTTCAGGACACACACTTGGGGTATTCGAGCACTGTCTGCCATTCTTTATCAGTAAATTGTCTGTGAAAATCTCTTTCCCACTTACTTCTCACTAAGGTCAAGGGGTGGGTTGGTGGTCTCTGATCCCTTTGTAAAACCATCTGATTAAATGTCGTCCTGTACCCATGAGATATATTAGGTGTACCAGCTCATTTGTGATGGGCTCAGAACCCTGAGGTGCCCATTGTTGGTTGATAAAGTGAGTTAGGTTAGCGTGTACTAGGAATAAAGAACCTGGGACCCTGTGTTCGTGGACATAATCAGTGTGTGTTAGGAGCATGCCTTCACTGAACAGAACACCGACCTCAAAGACCCCTTCTTGCAGCCACTGTGCAATTCTACGTTTTGATCGTATCCCAGTGTTTGTTGGCATTCCTAGGATGGGGATATTTGGAGCGTAGTTGGAGGTATGTGCTGTGTATTTAATCGTGCGCTTCCAATATTCCAGTGCGATCTGGAGGAGGAGTGGCGAGGTGTCTGGGGTGCATCTGCCCGGGGTTAAAAGGGCATGCAAACTGCCACGGTCTATCATTTGGGTCGTGTACGCTATTTCGTGTAAGTTTCGGCCCGCTAACCAGTAAGACAGCCATTGCAACTGGCTCGCTAGACAATATGCATAGAAGTCGGGAGCTCCCATTCCACCCAAATCCGTCGGAAGCTGCAATTTAACTTGGCTAAGTCGTCTACGGCCCGCTCCCCATATTAGATTAGTCAGCAGTGAATTCAGAGTCTTAAATATCGCACCAGGGATTATCACCGGCAGGTTCGTGAAATAATAAAGCAGTCGGGACAGCACGACCATTTTCGAGAACCCCAGGCGGCCTACAATTGAAAGAGGTAAGGTGATTTGGGTGCGTAGGGATCGGACAACTTTTTTTATGTTGCCAACTAACAGGTCTTGTGCATTCCTGTGTATTTGTACTCCTAGATACAAGAAGGAAGACTGAGCTTCCGCGATGGCCTGTTCCCCAAATAGAAATTGCTTGACTATTCAGCTCCGCCTTGAAGGGAAATGCATAAGACTTATCGTGATTGATGGCCAGTCCTGCTACTCATTCGAACCGTCTAAAGAGTAGTGCGACCATGTCTAAATTATTGTACAGATCATTAGTGTATAGTATAATGTCACCCACATACAGTGATACTGCGTGATGCATGTGATTGATTTTGATCCCCCACGAGGCTGCATCAGCGCGAATTTTCTGGGCTAAGGGTTCTAGTGCTAAGGCAAACAACAGAGGGGAAAGAGGGCAACCCTGCCTCGTTCCCCTCTGTAGAGTGAATGCCGGTGAGATATGTGTCCCTGTCCTGACCTGAGCGGTGGGGGCCTGGTACAGAATTGTTACCCAGCGTATGAACTCCGGTGGGATTCCATATCTTTGCAAAGTGTTTAGCATGTATACCCAGTCTAGGGTATCAAATGCTTGACGTATGTCTAATGATATACATCCTGCTCTTGGCATAGTATCAGGGCAAGAGAAAATAAGGCTGCAGAGCCGGGGGGCGTTGAGGAACGTGTTGCGTGCAGTTATGAATCCGCATTGATCATGGTGAACTAATTTTGGGAGGAGTGGCTGGAGACGGGTCCTTGCTAAGTATTTTATATTCAGTATTTAGGAGAGAAAGTGGCCTATACGAGGATAAACTGGTGTGGTCTCTGCTGGTTTTAAGTAGGGAAGTGATTATGGCCTGTGCTGTCGTGGGGGGTAAGGTTCCGGTTGTAAATACCTCTTGAAACAGTTTGTCAAGCCTGGGATCCAGCAGGTGGGCAAATGTGACTTATAGTTCCACCGGCACTCCATCTAGTCCCAGTGTTTTATTTTTGGGAGAGGTTTTAATGCCGCATTTATCCCGGCGGTTGATATTGGTGCTGCTAACTGCTCTTGCAAGTTAGCCAATACCTGTGGTAGTTGAACTGTGCTAAAGAAAGCCTCTGTCTCCAGCGGGTCTACTGGGGCTGTGTAAAGCATCTTATAATGTGAGTAAAAAGCTTTGTTTATGTCTATTTGTGTCGTCATCCGTTGTTGTTGCACAGTAAGTATTTCTAGTATTGTTGTCAACGGGGGGTATCCCTGAGTATCTGGGCCAATAGTGTGCCCACTCTATCTGCTTCTGTATGTATCTTTTGGGTATAAGCACAATAGTCAATTGCCCTCAATTGGTCTAATAATTCGGCATACTTAATACGACCCTTCTGGAGGTCAGTTTTGGTAGTGTCGTTTTGGGCAGCTTCACGTTTCACCATGGCGAAAGAGTCCTCCACTTGTTTTAGTTCCCTGTGTACAGTCTGACGGGCCCCCAATATCGTACTGAGTGCAGACCCGCGAAGCACCACCTTAAACACCTCCCATTCAATCCCCACCAACGAGGCAGTACCTGTATTGGTGGTAAAGTATGTGTCAATAGTGGAGGCTATGGTGGTGTGAAACACGCCGTCCTCTAAGAGAGCTGGATTAAGCCTGCAGGTGGGCACCGGTGAAGGAGCCCGGCCCCAGGAAAATGTAGCTTCTAGTGCACTGTGGTCAGAGATTGTTTTCCCGAGGTATGTTGTGTGCATCACCTGTGCGAGTAGCTGTGGGCTGCAGAAAATGTGGTCTATACGGGTGTGCAGATCATGCATTGGTGAATAGAATGAGTACTCCCTCCTGCCCATGTTGTGACTACACCACACTTCATGCAGTGACCAACCGAAGGCCCATTCTCTCAGGGACTTTGCCAGTCTCACAGAGAGTGCTCCAGGGAGCAGAGGGTGGAACCTATCAAGTGTGGTATCTAAGACGGCGTTGAAGTCGCCCCCCAGTATCCAAGGGTAGTGGGTCCAATCAGCTAAGACTACCCCCACCCTTGTGTAGAATGCTTCTTGGCTCACATTGGGCGCATATAAACTACCCAGGACCAGTGGAATGCCATCCAGTGTTCCACGAACTAAGATATAATGACCTTCTTTATCAGTTCGCGTTTCAAGCGCTCTGAATGGGATCCCTGCTCTGACCGAGATTGCCGCTCCTCGTGCGAATGCTGAGTACGTTGTGGTGAATAATTGACGCCTCCACTTTTTCTGTAATCTAAGGGCTTCAGACGAGGACAAATGGGTTTCCTGTAAAAATATGATTTGCGCCCTGCGTCTAGCTAACGGAGCATGAATCCTATGCCTTTTGTGCAACGATCCCATGCCCCGTATATTCCATGTGGTATAATTATAATGAGCGGCTGTCATCATGTGTTTTCTTCTTGCAAATGCTCCCTGTCCTGCTACAATGATGCTTCACTATATTGGATTGACCTTCATACCCTGTGAGCGTCTCTTCAAAACTACCCAATACATGGTCCAACTGCAGAACATTGTTCGACCAAACAACTAAAACAACTGTAGACCCAGATAGGCCTGCCGTTTGTGCCATTGCAAAAGAGGGGCAATGTGGCTTTACAGTTCTTGTGTTTCCGCAATTGTCAAAGACTGAAACTCTATCCAGGGGAGGGTGCATGCAACCCGCCGGGGCCCGCCGCCTCCCACCCCCAGCCGATAACATAGCAAAACGGGTGAAAGATGATTTTACAAAGCATTAGTCCCAAGCCCATTTGTCCTTATCCAATTGGTGGCACCTTGTGGCAGACTGCGAAGGCAACTGGGCGCCAGAAGGTGGATCTTTAATACTCGCTGTTGGACCCCCCTCCCATTTAGCACCACACTTAGGGGTACCCCGCTGGCAATAGAGAAGGGGGGGTCTCACCTCAGCCTGGGACCGCCGTCTCCGTTCTGGACACTTGTGCATCTGGTGTCGGGTCCTTTCAGTTCATTGATATGGCATGGTGAGGGTAACCCTGGAAATGGTACCTATGTGCCACCTGCTAATTGTCACTGCCCCTTAAGTCAAAAAGTAATTCGCCATTTGTGGCGTGATTGAGGGGAAGAGTAACTGACTGTGATCTGACTCCGGATGAGCTGTATCCCCATTTGAGGATTCGTCGTCCGTGCTCTGCCGAGTATTACGGAGCGACGCGGCTGAACGTATCGCTGACCGTTGCTCCTCCAGCATTTGCTAGGGTGTGGGTCCTAGTTCTTCATCTTTCCTACGTGGCTTTGAATGTCGGGGTCTGGGTGGGCGTTTCGGCTTTCCAGGATCCTTGCCGTGGTTACAGGTTGCCTCTGTTGTTAATTCTGGAAAGGTTTGCTCCAGCCATTCCCCGGCCTCTGCTGGTGTGTCAAAAAAGTGTCTTTGTTGGTCGTGTAGTATCTTGAGCTTTGCGGGGAATAAGAAGGCATATTTCAGATTCAGTGATCGCAGTTGTTGTTTGACTCCTTGGTACAATGCGCACTTCTTTTGGACCTGTAGGGTGTAGTCCGGAAATAGGGAGATTCTCACGTTTTCATGCATAATTGGTGCTTTTTCTCGGGCCGTCTGCAGAATGCGGTCCCGGTCCCTGTAGTTGAGAATACGTGCGACTATCAGACGCGGTGGGGATCCTGGCGCGCTCTTCCTGGTGGGAACTCGGTGGGCTCTTTCGACACAGAAGGCTTCAGAAAGTTCTCCCGGGTGCATTATTGATCGGATCCAGTCCTCTATGTAGGTTGTAGGATTTGGACCTTCACTGCGTTCAGGCAGCTCTGTGATCCGTATGTTATTATGGCACAAACGCGCTTCAGCATCTTCCACTCTCTCCTGGAGTACCATGACTTGGTGCTGCAGACGTTCGACTGCATTGTTTTGTTCTTTCCGCCACGGGGCAAGCTCCTGAAGTGCGGCAGTCTTGGTGGTTACCTTGTCCGCCAGTTTCTGTGCTCGGATCTTATGAGGGAAATTTCCGTGGTCAGTGTTCCCAATTGTACTTCCATAGCCTTTCAGGAGTTTCTAGTTTCCTGTATTATCATATCCAGCTTGTCTGGATTAGGGTTGTCCGAGGCCAAGGTCGTCTCTTCTGGTACTGTACTACCAGGAAGGAGGGATGCCGTCGATCGCGTCGTCTCGTCAGTATCTTGCTGCTTTCCTTTGGTGCGACCCATTGTAGATCTTTGTCTTTACAGTAATCTGAGTTGCGGGCAGTTGAGGGCAATTTTACTGCACCATATTAGAAATTGATGGGCTCCACTCCTCTAGCAATGTTATATCTGGATTACTGCAGTACGCCTCCGCTAGTCTGTGCAAAGTATTGCCAGCCGAGTGAGCCTCCTGAATTGTGAAAGTTCAGCTTATCTGTACCATCCTGGATAATCGAGATGTGATGCCAGGAGTGGGCCGGGTGCAACGTGCTGTACGACGAACACCCAAGTGAAACTGTAGCTCAATGCCTCTCTCCCAAGTCTAATCAGTTGCTTTGTGTGGCCGGAGGTCTACTTGTATTGAACCTCATGTTGCCTCTCAGCCAAGACCTCTCACAAGGGTAGTCGCGGCAAGTATACAATTGTGGAGCTGCTCCTTGCTGCGTTTCTCCGGTGCTCCTCCGGACACCAGCAATGGAGCCGCGATTCCACTGTCACTGCCGCTGGGGAGTGGGTGACCAAGTTCCAGCAGTGAGTGTCTCCAACGTTCAGGCTCCGTGTGCATGCGGGGGAAGAGGGGCTCTAATCTGGGATCATAGGGAGTCCCCGGGTCTCCCTGGAGTCACCTCAGTATTCCGGATCCCACACCGTGTCACTGATGCAAGGGGGGTGTGGGGGAGGTGGCCACAATTGACCACACGAGCGCACCGGGCAGCTTGTAACATATGTGTCCCGCTGGTACCTCCGTGCTCGTATTCGCCCCTCTTGTTCGCAAATCAGTGTCTAGCGTGCAGCCCCACTCCACCGTCTTAGGGGAGCGCGGAGCGACTCCACTCAGTATATGGCAGTAGTCTCAGGAGAGGATCACGGTGGGGGGCTATATCGTGAGTGCTGACTACAGTCCCATCAATGTCCCTTTGCCTCAGGAGCCCCCTGCTGTGGGTCATCGATGTAGTGTTTTGGTACGCAGCTCTTGTGATCTGCACCACTCAGATGCATGCCGGAGGGTGTTTAGGGGTAGGCGCCGACCCACTTCCCGCCTACTATCACAGATCCCTCACCTGAATGGTCTTGCTCCAGCGATGTTCTGGTGGTGACAGGCTGTAGTCGCTTCCATAGAACGATTAGCAAGTGTGTCTCGCAGGGGAACGGCAGGCTTGCTGAGGGGGTGGGCATTACGCCCGCAGCGCCCGCCGACCACTGGTCGCTGTCTGTTGCCCTTGGTGCAGATGAGTATGCGGCGGTGGTAACTGCCCGGGGTCCTGGGGTCGGGCAGCCAGACACCGCCTTGTCTGGGGTGGCTAGGTCGTCCAGGAGGTGGCATCGACACCACCGCAGGGGGAGACGCGGCCACACTGATACCATATCTGCGTGCAGAGAGACCGGATGCCATCTCAGGGTCCCTGCACATGTTATCGCTGCTGATGTGCAGTACTGTACCGCACCCCCCGGCTCACTGCGGAGTCCAGGCGGCACCCAGTCTGCCGTGGGAGGGAGGACAGTCCAGTCACCGCGGGCCTCGCGGGTAGGATGCGCCATCAATCGCCATCTTGTTGCCGCATTTGTCGGGTTCTGTCCCTCAGTTGTAGGCGGGTCACTCCTCTGCCGCCGCCAACAAGAGCTCCACGGTCCTCATCAAGGGTTCACGGTGCAGGATTGGGCCGATGCTCCACAGGGTGGGCTGGAGTGGAGGAGATGCCGGGCCCCGATGCGGAGCCGCTCGGTGAAGCGTCCGTCATCTTTGGCGGTTAGCCACACCCCCTTTTAATTGCTTCATCAAAATGTGCAATAAATCTAATTTTTTTAAGTCATGGTTGCATATTTTCATTTCATTGATGTGTTTCTGGAACAGTAACATGTTGCTATCTGTGTATTTGCTGTGTTCAACAGCTGCCTTTGTACTCTTATTAGAATATCCCTTTCCTGCAAATTACTGGCTCGCTTATTTGAATTTTTTGTAGTGGCAAATTTGTGTTGCTGTTTCTACAAATACTAAGACATTTTTCATACTAAGGCACTTGCCAATTGGAGTCCTTTGGATATGGCAGATGATGGCTGCTGCTAGCATGCAGGATTTAGTTACAGACTTTATTTATACTGTGCAAAGTGGAAAGAAGGCAATAGTTTGATACATTGAACTATACATCAAGAAGTGTTACAGTAGTTTTACTAGTGGATGTCATGAGTTATATATTGTATAGGTTTGTATCTCAGTAGGAAAAGAATTGGTCTAGTTTAATCTTTGTCCTTTTCCAATTTTGGATAATATCTTCAATATTTTAAGCACATGGGACTATTTTGTCAACAATGGTTTTCATAATTCATTCCCGATGCAATTCCACTTAGCCACCCAAAGAAGAGGTTGTTAAGGATGGAGTATACCTGGCAATAATGGCTGTTCCCTGTGCCTTGAGGTAAATCGCATTACTGAGAGAGAAGACATTGAGTTGTTTTCCATAAGAGGACCAATATTTGTGATGAGTGGCCTTCCTTACAAATTTTAGGTAAGAGACTGAAAAAGATTAAAAAGCAGTATAAATAGGAATCGTTTGTATATGTAATGTGATTCTTCTGCCTTAATTAGACCTTCATTTTTTCTAATGTACTATGGTGATGAGTTGAATTTTGCAGATTTGGGTCTTTTTTCAGTTTTCTACAGCTAGATCTTTGTCCTTCTTGTCTTCTTTTAGATAATCTTGTATATATTGTATAACAGATTTGCAAAGCTGTCTGCCTGACAACTTTTTATTCTTTAGGGCAAATCAATGGTGCGTTTGCCATCTCCCACAACGTGTACATTTTCTTTTGATGTTTCTTTTTATATTGTTCATGCCTGTACAACAAATATCCATGAAATTACTAGGTGAAAGATCAGATTAAAAGTCCATAATTTCTTTAGACCACTTTTTACTGAAGTGTGGATTAATACCAACTTTGTGTGGAATGTAAATGTTCAAATCTTGAAGTTCTTTTGACAACACATCAAGTATGTGACTATCCATGATATCATAAAGTGCCCTGCTGAAACTAGGCAGATCCTGTGAGCTTGCAATTTGTGTAGAAACGTTTTTTGTGTGTAAGTTTCCTTCAAATGGTCCAACATGGTTTGAACTAAACACCAGAATGATGTGGGGCAAAACGGTTATCATTTTAGATGAGTTCCTAATGAGTGATTCACTCACCACTGTGGTTAGTAGCCCTGTTCTTTCCTCTTGGCTATTTATTTCTTGGCTGGATTTCTTCAAGCTCATCTGTCAACAAATGTGTTTCTGTGGAGGGAAGTGTTTCCCTTTCGTTATTCCTAGTTGCTTAAGGTGTGATGATGCTATTGTATTGTGAACACATAGATTCATATTCTTTGCAGTTCCACTGAGCCCCTTAAACATCTCAGATATACTTTGTTGTACATTTGTTGTATACCATCTTCATATTCAGCAATACCTCTGTGTAGATCCTCAAAGTTTGTGTTAGATGCTCAACTAAATAATTGTTGTCTATTTATTTTTTATATCACCTCCTTCTTCTTGGTTAGTTCAAGGTTTCCAAACAGGTAATTCATCTGATTTGAGGAATCTCTAAGAGGCTCTTACCAGGATAGAAGGAGTGTGTCATTCATTATTTCCAAATGGGGAGCATTAAGGTTCTGAGACCTTTAGAAAATCTGTGGTTTTCCAGTTATTTTAGTCTGAAGTTTGGCAATTGCCCATCAATTTTCAGTTTCTCTCTTAATGACTTTTTCTGATTCTTTAAATGTTCCTTTTGAATTTGATCTTGTTTCTGAATATTTGCTCCATTCCTTGTAGGGACAAATGGTGCAACAGAAGGTTGGTCTCATGTCATTTTATAGGTCTCTATTTTGCTTGATAAATATGTATATTTTAAGGCATTTTCTATGGAAACACAATCCTAACTATACCTACCCAGTGGCGAACAACCACTGGGTAATATATATGTACGTTCCATAAGGAATGCCTTTTTGTGTTGTGTTTGTGTTTTGATGAACCTTCAAAAACCTTGTTTTTAAAGTTCTCTTTTTTCCCTTCATGATGATCTGTCAAGTGAGTGCCGAGAAAAAGGGGGAACCCAAAACATGTTTTCCCCATTCATTTTCCCATAGAAACTTAAGACACAGTTACAGCCCACATGGCTGAACAGATTTACACCAAAGTTGGCAGAAAGGTAGATCTTTGTCCAGAAAGAGTGCTTTTTGTGATTTGATGTAAATCCATTCAGGAGTTTGCAATTAAGGCTCAAAATAATTGCATATTTCACATCGTGGAGGCGACAGATCTCATAGTGAGATCTGATTGGCTGTCACCATTTCAACAAGGAAGTGGCGGCAGCCATCTTAGGACTCAGGACTCAGTCCTGAGCCCTAAAAAAGTTTCAAAAGGGGCAGGTTTGGGATACCATGACCCCTATGCCTGGTGGTGGGGACCCAGAGGGACCTTGCCTCGGCCCAAAAACGTTTTTTTAACATGTTGCTGCGGGCAAACCCATGGTAATTTTTTTTTAAAAGGTCAGGCTCCCAAGCTATGATTAATACCCTCCCGCTGGGTGGGCCAGGGGGTGGTGCAAGACACTGTTTTTGTCCCCTTCCCCAAGCCTCAGGGAGGCCCCAGGAACTCCATCCCTCGGTGCTGTCATGGAAAAAGAGGGGAGGGGCTGACTTGCATTAATAAATGGAAAGGCGTGTGCCCCCCCCTCCCTGAACCTTAATAGGCCCCTGTGACCCCATCCCGAGGTAGAATCGAACTTCAAAGGGAGGGGACCATGCAGCCCCTTCCTTGAGCCTGTAAAGGCCCCGAGGACCCCATCCCCTGGGGCAGGCTCAATTACGGTGTCCCGGGGAGCCCACCCCTGTGACCCAGGTGTTTACTTGTCCACATTAGTGCAGGCAGGGAAACATATGTTTTCTCCCACCTGGAGGGAGCATTTTTAAAGTTCTCAACTGGTGGGAGCAGACATGCCTTCCCTGCCCACAGGAAGGCGGGCAGGGAAGGCATATCATGTCTCAGTCGGCGGGAGCTTCTACAAACAGAATACCAGAGGTGTAAGTTCCAAACTGAGGTGAAGCACACAAGACAAGCCACAATCAATACAGTACAAGTTCTTAACTGAGTAATCTTGCTAAATCACTAAAACGTATTTGAAATATTTGACTGGCAACAGTTGTCATTTGCTCATATACTGCTAAACTGTAGTACAGGGTTTAAAAAAATCAAAGTATAAGAACATGTTTAAAATACACGAACAAGAGTGAAAAACTGCTTGGTATATTAAAATATTTTATGGCAAAACCAGTCACACATCCTGATATAGTGTAATTTGAGTACCATTGTGACTGCCTGACTGGCTTAGTCAAATGTTGCCAATATGTAGACCACAGTTTGATTCTTATCCAAATTGCCATTTTTCCTCATCAAGTCAAGGCCGAACAATTTTATTGGTAATTCATTAGAGCAGGAGGAAACATAATTTCATATACAAAACACACTTATAATCACCCTGCTATAGGAAAAACATGTCAAAATAATTTGCTACGCAATTGGTGGTTAAAAAGAACCTAGATGCCCTAATATGTTTATGGAGTTTTTTTCACATTAAAAAGCACCAGTTGCGAAGAGGCAAGTGGTATCAAGTCAAGATCAGCGTGCTCTGGCAGACCTGCCACTCGGTACCGTAGGGGCACGAACAATCCCTGATCTAGCGGCGTTACTGTGCCTACAGGAAGACTTCTTTATAGACAGTTGTTTATTGCCGTTCTCCCCAAACGTAGGAGGACCCAGCATGCCTAGACAGTTCTGAAGTGTATGTTGTTTTCAAATTATTTGTTGCTGAAATCTGATGTGGGTGTGCTTTATACTGACTTCATTGGGTATGGGGAAACGAGAGCCTATGATGAAGAGGTGCATATTAAGAAAGTGATTAACTTTCACAACCTGATCAATTTCTTCACAGAATTGACTTAGGACTTTTTCAAACCATTGATCTAGCAAAGTAATTGCCTGTCAACCAGTGACAGACTTGTGACCTCACACAACTCTTCCGGTTCATAACTAGGATCCTCACTGCTGGCTCTCAGATTGGTCTCCCAATGAGGTGTGATTTTTTTTATTTTTACTTGAACGTTTACAAACTGGAAGTGCTTACTAACCACACCACAAAATTGAGTCTGAGTCCAAATCTATTGTATGTTATAGAAACAATAGCTTGCTTCTACCTAAAAAAATCTCAGTAACAAATAAATTGCACATGAGTGGTGACAGACCACATACATAAATACTACACCTTATCACATTGGCAGCATTCGCAGCCCAACCTTCAAACCAATGTATGTAACAGAGCTACAAAGCTGCCTCACCTAGTAGTGCAAACGTCAGAGCAATTCCATTTAAACACTACAGATTGAAACGTATCAAATTAAAATACTTTCGAAGCAGGGAACCAAAGTACGGTGTACACGTATCTGTTACAACTTACACATTTTACATGGGAACAATTTCATATAAGTAACTTTGATTAAAAGTGCTAAACTAAGACACATTACTAAATGAGCTTTTGAGGGCAGCAACGTTTTTCTTCAGCTGTCACAATAAATATAGACATCTGTGCATACATGTATGCATGTGCATAGCACGTGCGTAAGGTTTGTTACATATTAATTTTATAGACTGTGTAAAGTAAATGTGTCTTAAGCTGAATGATCGCAAACCCATGGATGGTTCTAAGTGAAAGAAAAATATTAACAACTGTAATCGGGTTTATTTCTGCTAATGTGTTGTTAATTCAGTGATGTAAAAAATATGCCTCGGGTTTTCCTCATGACCATGCCGATTATAAGCCTAATGACAGGAATATGCAAATCATGAGATTTACTTAAGAAGCTAATCCTCTTACTTCCATTCTGGAATTGAAAGCTAATCGCACAAGAACGACATGAGCAGTGCAAGGATGGACGGATCTACAGAGAGTGTATTTATGCTGAGAAAAAGATTGTACCAATAGTAGTATTCTACTTTACTGGTCTCCTCGATGAATCCACAAGCGCCAGAGTATCACAAGGAAACCGTAGGAATAGAAGTGCCAGTTAGCAGCACTTGGACTCCCTTTAATCATAACTAAGCCTTTGTTGCTTCTGAGCAGAAGAAGTGCTGGTTTTGTTGCTTATTGTTAGGATGAAAATTTCATTTTAATATTTTGTGGATTTTTCCAGTTATGATTATTATTGTGCTTACAGTGGACTGTGCTAATCTGTTTTTGTTTTTCCTATTTCTGAATTTGGAGTGTTTTTTTTTCACTTTTTAGCAATGGGATATGGCCTACATTTTTCTACCACAGCACTCTTGGGCCTCACACACTGTCTGCCCTTTCCCCGTGGGAGGTTGGGTCCAAGAGCAACACACTCTTCATCACTGACCACGCTGAATCCTTGAGCTCAATGTCCCACCTACTGGCAGCCATTTTCCATTGTGTCATTCTTGTTCATTCGAATCCTTCTATCTTCTGTGTGAACTCCTCCTGTAATCTCGAAAGCTTGTATCTTCTTCTGGTGTGGATATTTGGGGTTTATGTTTTTGTACAGACACTTCCTCCCATAAATACATTTTCAGAGTAGAATTTGGGAAGAGGTGGGCTTCCAGTAATGCTACCTTACTTCACTTTACTTTAGGGTAGGATCTTTTAATTATGCTGAGGATCCGAGAAAGTCTTCTGTAGAGTCGATGGGCCTGTCCCATACTGGAGGAGCGATGAGACGGGCCGCCATACGAGGCCCACGTGCCAGTGTGCCAGGAAGACTGTTCCATGTTCTTTAGAGGGGGAGAACTGCCAAGCCGATGACGTTCAGGCAGTTGCTGTGGAATGAGCCTGACTCAGCCTTCCCGTGACGACCCAGGTGAGCACTGCGAGGTGATGGAGGGTGAGAGAATTAACAAGGCCCCTTGGCTGGGAAGACTCTTTTTCAAGCACAACATAACACATCCAATGGTGTCGGGTTGGGACGGAAGAGCTATGTTCGAGCGAACCTCATTTTCGACAGTGAATCAAATTACCAGCCCCTCGAAGAGGTCATTTCATATGTTTCACTAAGGGTTAATCAAAACCGCCTGCTTTGTTTAAGACATGCAAAATAGTTTAAAAAGCCCAGCACCTTACTCTGTAGACAACATAATCAGCATTACTGACTTAATTGTGTACTTCATGAAAAACAAAGGATACCATTTTTAACTGAATCATGTCCCATTAAAAAACAGAAACTAAAACAAAGTTAGACTGGCCGTTTTAGCATTGAAACTAAAGCATAGTCCTAAAATGCCTAAGCGTAAACTGCACGTGTTTCCATTAAAAAATACACCTCCACTCATGGTCGGACGGGAACCAAAAGCAGCCCTGGAAAAAAATGTCATTCTATCTGCACTCCCTTCCTCTCCTCCTCAATGTCTCTCTTTCCGTTCTCCCTTGCTCTCTCTGCTTCTCTCCTCTGTCTCTTACTCTCTTCTCTGATCTCTCCCAGGTCTCTCCGCCCCTCTCTCCCCCTCTACCCTATTTTTAGGTCGAGCCTAGCGTTGCAGCGCATGCGCTGCTCGCTATGCGAGGCATGCAGTATCCAGTATAGCGTGGAAGCTTCGTGTAAGCTCCGCCCACTCTCCGCCCATCTTTTTCATTGACTTTTGTCTTAAGTGCTGCCTTCCGATTGGTTTAAGGCTTGTTAGTCCCTCCTTATGACAGCCATGTCGTCATTTGTGTCCTTCCATGGCTACTGGCCCCTTTACTTTCAACACTATTTTCTTCCCTGCCTCCCCCCCTCCCCTCCCACAGTCCGTGACTTCTCGGCCCCCGCCCCTCCACCCCGCACTCCCGTTCATGCCTTTTTGCCCGCCCGCACTCCCATTTCCAATGCAATAGGTCTCGCGTAAATGCGAGTCCTATTGCATTGCAATTGCTTGTCCTGCAGAGTCTGCCCCTTTGGGGTGGGAGAGGTGTTGGGGGGGGGAATGGGGGCGGAGGGGGGAGCGCGGGTAGCGGGGTGTTTGGATTTGTGGCAGTGTGTTAACCTCTACATGCAGCATTGACGCCGAACACGTTGTTTGCCTTTTTTCTGTTGTTTTCCGCGGTTTGCACGTCCAGATCATTTTCTGCTGATCTGCAGGCCAGAGCCGTCCACTAGGGCTTGCAACAGCATGCAGTTTCCTTTCAGAGGAAGTATGCTGCACCGAGCCTCGCATTCTCTCATGCAACCCCACCCGATCCCAGGCAGTTCCCTACTTTACCCTTTAGCTGTCAGGGCCGGACTGGCTACCGGGCGTTTTGGAATGCTGCCGAGCTGGGGGCTGATGTCACTGCGGTAGGGGCTAATTTCGTTGATGGAGACCTGCGTGTGCTTCGAAATCAACAAAGCAAAACGAATTTCGTTCAGCACACGCAGGTCCCCATCAACGAAATCAGCCCCCAGCTCGGCAGCATTCCAAAACGCCCGGTAACCAGTCCGGCCCTGTTAGCTGTGCTTCAGTGTCGTGTGCGCTGGACTTTGAGAGCCCCACTGATTTGCAAGATCTGATAAGGGAAACAGTGACGCATATTTCATTTGCATGCAGTAGCCAGCTGAGCACGCTGTCTGAATAGTTAAACGCATTTAAGCATTTTCCTGATCAGATAGCGAGCTTTTGAAACATACCTAAATGTTCGCACCGTAAATGCTCGCACCGTGTGCCTTTGATCACTTCTTATTGTAAAAATAAACATGCTTGGCTTTGAGGTTTCTTTCAAGCTTCGGCCCGGAAAGATCTGTGCAGGTTTCCCTCAAGCTAGAGTGACTGCATCATTGATATCAACATAGGACTCATCCTCCACCCCTGGTGCACCCTTCACAGTGTACCTTCTCTTGTCCAGCTCGCACTGTAAACTAATCTACATTCTCCATATCAGGATAGGTATGACTTTTTCACATGGCTTGTATGTGCCGTTCTTTAGTTGTCCCCACCTCGCCTAAAATATACACATTGGTGGCCCTCAACATTTTGAACAGGTGCAGCACAAGCCTGGGATTGCACAAAGCTTGGTATGCATGCATTCAAAACCCTTTCTAAGAGGTTTGTACCCTCGTGGACGTCTAGGGCATAGTTACACTATGGCGAGGCTGCTCAAATAAGAATGACCGACTAGGTGATGGCTAATTCTCAGTATATGGAACACCAAAGATTCACCAGAAACGGAGGCTCTCCAAGTGACAGCAGGATTCTTCAGACGCGGACGTGAAATATCAGCTAACCAAGAATGTGGTCTGTACTCACACATCCACCAACTCATCCACCTGCACATTAATCTCACTGATTAGGCACCCACTCTAGAGCTGTGTCTGCAGCCTACACCTTCATTGTACTTATTCTGTGGGCGATGAAAGCTTGTACCAGACTGCCCTGCTGGTTCTGTTCTGCGGGAAATTGAAGATTGCACCTATTGTCTTATGTGAGAGGGAGAAACTTGATTTACTTATGCCATACTTTCCCTTTTTTTGTGAGAAAGTTAACATTGCGCTGCTGCTGCCTAATTTGCACCTGTCCTGTGATGGGAAAACGTGCGCTGATGCTACTGTAGTTGTCTGTAAGTTACTTCTGAAGTTGGGAAGTTTGCACTGTTTCTTCCCTCAGTGTAGCTGTTCTGTGAAGAGGGTTGTTCCCTATGTGTGAATGACTCTTGTGATATTCCCTCTGTCACTGCCACCTGTCCTTCACTTATTTATTTTAAGGAAGGTTGCTCTGCTGGTGTCTTATACATTTATTGTGTTGTGAAGCTAGGTATGAAACTTTCCACTAAACATAAGACCAAACTATTCCCATCGCCAATACTTGTTTTAATGCATGATGTATGTGAGTTAGAGGGAACGCTTAAGTTTCACGCTTGAAACAAGTAATTTTTGTAATGGAGTAGAAGACTGTAACATTTCAAAACATAGCTGACTAGTGGCTCTGTCATGCGTAACACCTCCAGCAAGTTCTGGCATTTTAGCCAACAACACTTTGTATGCTGGGATTTTGTGCCTATGATGAAACAGTTCAAAGCAAAACTACAAGCCCCTTGATGCAGAATGCTGTTAGTCAGAAAAAAAATAAAAATAGACGATTGTATCTTATGTCATGATGCCAAAGCACAGAGTTGTGAAAAGCAAAATAAAATGTAGTTCCTGGCTTGGTCCCTTTTATTCTTGTAGCCAAAAGTAGGTTTACAGCCTAGTACGTGAGAAAGGAAAGGTAGCCAGTCAGATGCAAATGCCTGCATCGTACTGCTAATGGGTTAACATTAGAACTCCCTTGAAAACCAAGGACATTGTTTTACCAGAACAATGCAAAAAGCAGCGGTTAGACATATCTGGAGACACAGAGACAGGAAAAAATGACCTGCTCCCCCCTCTAAGCACATCCTTGGTCTTGAAGATGGTGCATTTTAGTTAGCGAGCTTACAAAACTACTGTGAAGCGCCCTACATTAAACAAGGACAGTATATGGTGCAGGTGCTGCCCCGCGAGGGCTGCCAGTGAGGGTGTACATATATGTTTCTGAATAAATATGTGGCCTGTTATTTGGTCGGCCCTACCTTACACACATCATCTCCCCATTTGTACTCCTTTTTAGGTCGAGCATTCGAGACCTCTTGTATATACTTTAGTATATAAACTTTAGTATATAAACTTTAGTATATACTTTAGTATATACTTATATATGTATGTACTTTGTGGGCTCTGGAGATCAGCCCCTAGGACTTGTCTGCTTCCGCTTAGGTACTTTTTTTTTTTGTTCAACTGCCTCTATTTAACTGTCTTGATAGAAAACGACCAGCTGAGGTCAGTAAAATACCAGAATTGCTTTCTGCTGAGGGACTTTCTTTTCTTTCTTTTTCTGGCAACTGCCTCTATTTAACTTTCTTGATAGAAAACGACCAGCAGAGGTCAGTAAAATACCAGAATCACTTTAGCATTCTCTAGAATCCAGGCTGTAGAAATTGTCTTCTACAAGCACCCGTAGACAATAATATTTTTTTCAAATCTTGAATTTTCCGAAGGTCCTGCTTTTATATTAAAAACAGAGCTTTGGACTATACCATTTCCCGCTGAAAGGCAATATTTCTCTCCATGTGTACCTATACCTGGCGTGTCATGCAGTTTGGTGCTTACTTTCCCTCCATGTTAAAGAACAGTAGATGTTTCAGCACCCAGGCTAATGTGCTGCATAGCTAAATGCATATAAGGTCCCAAAGGCGAGACCGATTGCATTGCAAATGCTTGTCTTGAAGAGCTGCCTGCTGCAGTTAATCTCGGGGAGAAGGGAAAGCATCAGAGACCTCAGCAGAGGCCCTGGGCTTTCAAACGCCCCCCTGAGGACTCCAGCCCGGGGAAATAGATGGAATGAAAGGTCAATGCACCTTGCCTGCACCAGCCTCATGGCCTGCTTATTAATCCTCAAGCAGGGTGAGTAATGTCGGTGCACAATCCGTGCAGTTTACAATTGCACCTAACAGATTTGGGGTTCACACCCTTTTCTAACAGTAAAGGCTGCTTCATTGCATATAAGGACGCCTGCAGCATTAATCTCTAACTTTGGCCTGCTTCAATACTAATGGAACCAGGCCTGCACATAGAATGTGAATAAATAACCACACAAACAGTAGTCTCCCTTGAGATCAATCGAAGACTTACCCTAAACGCAAAAACGTAATCTATTTATATGTGCCTTGTGAAGTTGGCTAACTGTTTGTGTAGGTACCCCTGGAAGGCTCCTGGTTGTTATATATCCAGAACATGCCCGGAAAGGTGGTGGAGTGGAGGGAGTCGGAGATGCCCAAGTAACGACTTTAAAGTGATCTAATATAATTTCAGACTGTTGACACTGGGCCATTATTCTTTGTGATGCACTATTTCTCACTATTTATAGAGATAGTTCTGGAGAGGAACCCCAACTACCTGGTAAAGCGTCCTTTAAACTACGTATCCAGTTCTGAGCAACGGTATTGGTTTATTTTGCTTAGAAATAAACGAATGTTCCAAATTTCCATCATGGCAATAACTGTACAGTATCTCCGTGACCCTTCAAGTGTGTTTGTGGTGCAGCACAAATGTCACAGTCATTTTTGTGTTGAAATGTTGCCTGGAGGGAGGCATGCTCAAACTTTGTTTGGGGCATGGCCAACATGTGTTTCACTTGGAGGCTCTAGGCCATCTTTCCTCGTTTTGAGGGAAGGCCCAGGTTAGTGCTTCTGTAGAGCACAACCCCATGTTTCATTGCTGTTGAGAAATAGGCCACTATATGTAGTTAAGGAGGCGGTCACCTCTCAGAGCAGACTCGCATTTCCTGGCTTCTAGGAACAGGTTTTAGAACCACAAATGCGTGACCCTCCTCTTCCAAGGCAGGTTGGGAAGGGCAAGAGAGCCATGGATCATGCCCACCACAATTCTAATCATCCCAGGTAAACGCATGTGGGTGGAAGGCAGGGCCTCTCTTCCATGATTGCCAGAGCAGGTGATGGGAAACTTCTTTGGAGCAGCGGACATGCTTCAGAATTGGTGTCATAGAGACAGTGGTTGCTGTTCCTTTGACTTCTGCTAGAGCGAGTGACTCAGTAGCAACAGGATGGTTTCCTGGACTTTTGTTTTCTCTAATAAGTAGAATAATTCCAGACCAGTGTAGGTTGTGTCACACAACCACAGTGTACACTTCAGGAGGGAAATGCGTCTAGGCCTTAATTGTCTTGCCATTTCCGGTAGTAGTGAAACGTCCTGTAGACACTCCCGCCAGGGGGCTTCACCTGTTGAGGAGAGCTTCCTCGTCAGTGATTGGATATTTTTTACCTCAGGACTAGAGTGGTTATGAGACTCCTCAACAGCAATTCAGTCTTGAACTGGTCATGGTCTGCCTTTGTCATTATCCATTCCAGATATAATAGTGCACCCCTCAGCGTCACTACTCTATATTCTTCAGAATGGTCACTGAGAGCAGCAGCACGGCACACCACCTCCAGCTACCACCAAGGAGCTGCATCCTTCAGGGACACATCTTTGGTAGCTGTGAGTCCACTCACCCACCACCAGTAAAGTAATGGTATCACCAGTGCTTATCAACAGGAACAAACTGTGGGGTTAGGATTGTAGTCCTAGGTGGAAGTGCGATCAGACTGCGCTGAGGAGATTCTCCTCGTCTATGGGTCATCTCTCATGAATGTTCACTGTACAAGGCTGCACTGTTAACGCAACATTTCTTGTAGGGGATTTGTGTACTTGAATTAAACCACATTTCAATAATATACAATTCCATACAAATTGGTCATTTGGGGTACAAGGAGATTAAGTGCAAGAACTACATGGTTTCCGATCAAGAGTCAAATCTGATTATAACTCAGGCCCCCAGGGGACACAATGAGATCAGCTTTGACAGTAGACCACATGTTGCCCCATAATCACAGTCACAAGGGTAAGGGTGGCTTTAGATGCGCCGCTGGGGGCAAATTTACCCCATCCATCACTTGTTCAAGTGAATTCAGGTCCCCTAAACTCTCACTGACCCACCACTAGGGGAAGACGGTAAGAAAGGCTCCGGTCCACGTGCCACCCACGCATTACAAGGGCATCGGGGTAGTCTCTTTCCAGCAGCGCCTCCTACTGGACTAAAGAGAAAAGGCACTCACAGATTGCAGGTTCAAGAAACAGTTCCGATTTGTAAGACTTAGGACCCCCCCACCCCTCCCCACACAGAAAATACTCTGCAGTATACAATAAGTACGCATGCACAGTACAAATACAGTGTGCTTCCATCTGCATCATATACGTCTAAGGCACGCTCTCATTATGTTTACTTAAATGTATACTCGAAGCCTGAGGCATGGAAGAAGTCAGCTATCAAAGAGGAAAATTCCGTTCTGACATTTTCATTACGGAACCTAGAGGAGTGCCCGGGCACTGTGCTTTCATGATATACTTCCCTGATATGCGCACACCTAGAACAGGTGCATGCATGGATAGTGCGGACACTCTTTCGATCTTAACCTCGTGAGAGACTGAACCAGGATGCTGCGCGCTCCTCGTGCTGCTCACGGCACAGCTCGCCGCACCGGTCATTCTAATGCTTGCCTCGACCGCCCTGGCACGGCTCAGACGAACCTTCTAAGGAAGATTCTTGGAAGATATATGGCTGAAGGATCCCGAGTGATATTTAAGGTATCCTTTACCACAGGGTATTCGACAGTGTCCAGCAGATGCTTAAACACTCCAAAGAGAGTTCTGGGAACCCACTGTTCCAGGAGCTGAAACTTCAGCACTAGGCAAAGGGCTAAACTTGCCGGCGAAGGCTAGCAGAGAAGCAATTTGAGCAGCTGAATCTCTGTTGTCTGAAAGCTGTGCTATGAATGGCACTCCAAACCTGTTAGAGCATCCCTCTGCCACAGTGTGTAAGATGGCGAGAGGATAGTGAGACATGGAAGAAATAGTGCCAAAGGAAATCATTATACTGGCAGTAAATGTACTTTCAGAATAGCATCTCTTTCCTCCATGGAGACCAGGTTGCCTTCTACATTTGCACATTGAAAGGATTCTATAATGGAGACCCTCCATGCCTTGATGCTCCATGGATGCTGTGAACACCTCCTTTTTGTTTGTAATGATATGGTTTTTGGAGAAGTAGTTGATACACTGAGCTGAGAACCTCAAACTAACTGAAGACTTTGATGGGACAGATCATGAAACCACAAATATATAGGCAACCTTCACTGAGCCTTACGTTCTGTGTTCTAGGAGGCAATGACCAGTGAACAGGACCCTTCAGGGGTGTTTGATGTGATTCTCCTTAATATTATGTCACCTGAGTCACTTGATTCTGCAATAACGCTAGCTTTGAAGGGTTTTGATTGGCAGTCCTAGATAAATTCTATAAAAATAATTTGATCTAGACTTAAAGATTAAGGGGCTGATTTAGAGTTTGGCAGACAGGGTACTCCGTTGAAAATACAATGAAATAACCTGCCTGCCAAACTCTTACTCTGTCTGCCATGCTTTGAGCTGGGCGGACAGTCAGTATTCCTCCGATGGAGTCCCCACTGGCTCCATCAATGGAATACTTCCTCCAACTGAGTAAGAGCCTTCCTAGGAAAGACCTTACACTGTCTGCCCTATTTAGCATGGACAGTGGAGAGGCTTTTTTCCTTGTTGGACACAGCCAGTAAAAACCTGGCATCGGGGACATGAAAAAAACAATAATTACCCCCACATCCAGGAAAAAAGGTTTTGGAGAGTTTGACAGCAAGCCTTCATGTCTGATGGTACCGTCAGTCAAACCTTTAATACATTGACAGGAACTGCTGCAACAGCAGTCCCTGTTAATTTACAGAGTTGCCCACAAGGCTGGTGAAAAACTCTAAATTTGGTGGCCGGAGGTTCCTCAGGAATGTCCTTCGCCATCCCTTCGAAGTACCCTCCATCCACCAAGCTCTAAACAGGCCCTAAGTGTTATGACAGACTTTGTCCCTAATCTCTTAAAACTGTGATGGTTTTAGCAAGTTTGATCTGGTGGTATATTTGTTTGGCCAAAAGCAGAAAGTGACAGTGGTCATTTTTATCTGTCTGGATTTTTGTGGTCAAATTGGACTTAAAATGTGGACATACATCAATGGCATCTGTGGCAACATCTAATATCCACAGCAGGGGCATTAACACCTGTTAGTTATCTGTTGCCCTGACGGGAAAGACTCGCCATTGACTGAGAACATTTGGGTGCAAAGCCGGCAATTAACAGCTGTTAAAACCCTCAGCGATGGTAGTCTTGATTATTTACCACCCTCGATGCAATATTGATACTGAATGAGTCAATCAAAGTGCTTAAAATGCTGACATTAACTTTTTTGTTGTTTGACTGCATTCTTGTTTTGTTCCGTAACAGTTTTATTTTGCAATACAATAAAACCCCCTACAAAAATCCATAAACATATATAATCCTAGCAAACACTACACTAAATAAGCAGGCAAATTATCACTCCTTTTATGTAGATGATATAATTAAATACATTGTTTCCTGCGTATACCAGGACTGTTTTCAATGACACAAAAGGGAAGGATAGGCAAAAGAGTAACAATTCACTGCACGATGATCATTCACCCTCACATTTCTCAGGGAGCGCCAACTTTGATAGTACATTTAGATTCTGAGTTACATAGAAAAACGTAAATCAGCACTTGCAGAATTACACCCCTGTGCGAGTGTAGATTCAGGACTTTCTGGAATTCACAAAGATTCCCAAGAATGCCGCAGATGCAGGTTTCATCATATCACATCATAACAGATCATATGACTTTACCAAGCAGGATCCTATTCATGCTTTGTAGAGTCCTTTTCAGTAGAGAACTCTGCACAGGTGGAATCAGATCCCCCAGGCATATATGCACATATTTTTCAATTGTGTTTTTTTCTTCAAGGAAAATATTTTTGCCCATGGAGAAACCTCTACCCTACACCCCCTTAAATGTCTGTGTGATCCGTTCCAACTTTCCACTCTGGAAGAGGTGTTACATCAGCCCCTGCCTGGAGTAAATCTCCCATCCTTTCCAGGGTGGAAAGGGGAAGGAAAGGAGTTTGTGATTGCTGACAAAGTCATTTTTGTGGCAATTCTAAGTCTTCAAAGGCAAACCCCAACTTGGAATGCCCAATTCTCACACTTACAGTGAGATTTATGGATGGAGAGAACTCCGCACTTTTGTCAGAGTTGACCATACGTGATTGGGTTTATACCTGTCAGGAATCCCTTTGTGAATTTATGCTTTCAAGTATTTGATTACTTTTCTTTGCCCGCATGACAAGGTAACATAAACTGGATAACCGCTGTTTTTCCCAATTTTACTTTATCAACTGAAATGTCAACTTATTTGCTCGGCCAGCACTTCACACATTCATTTAGAAACCTGTAAAATGGTCATCTACAATTTAAATTCAGTGAAAGTCTGAAGTAGAGCCACAAAACACACATAGGCAGTTAGTGTACTTGTTTTTGTCTGTAGGAGATAAGAATACTAATAGTCTTATTGTCTTCATGTTTCCAGATATTTGTGGGCAATACTTGCTCTTTCCACTCATGTTCCTTCACTTTCAGTAATAATTGAAGGGCACGAAATTAGCAGCAGGAGCACCCTCATTAGAGGGCACTAATGCTTAATCTACATATTACATAGCTTACATTGAGGCTTGCCAATAACACTACTTCATATTTATCAATACCTGTTGCCTGGTTTCAATGACCTTCTGCATAGGTTTAGATAATCATTTTCCTCCAAGAAAATTTAGCAAAAGACGCGTTTCTTTATCAACTGGTTCACAAATTAATTCATTTAGCTCCATGAACAGTCCAGCGAAATCCTCTTCTAATGCTAGAAAAGATATGTATAAGTATGCAATACAACAGAGACCTCTAAATCAGCAAAGAATGTCCATGGAGTGTGTCATAAATCTCTAAAAACAATAATTCCATGAATTGTATTCAACAAAAAAGAATGAATAAGAGTAAACAATAACACAAATGAATCTGTTCATGACTGCGCTTTCCTACATTGATGATATCTATCGCACAGACGATGAATTTAGCCCCCACTTGGCAAGAGTGGATTGCATAATTTCGCGATTTGATGAACTTGGTTACAAATGTAATTTAAAAAAATCTTACATAGCTTTTCTCAGTGTCTTTTTCTTAGGAATGTACGAATGAGGGAAAAAGTCTTGCCCCTCATTTTTTTGGGAAGAATGTGCCCAATTGTTGCTTTCCAAGCGCACTTAAAAAATTGTAGTTTTTGCTTTTATTTTTTAATTTTGGCAGAACATACATACTTGATGATGCGCAACATGCTAAGCCCCTTAATCATTATTAGCACTATGTTCGATGGTGTTTTTCACCCCCAAACAACTCATACACAGTCTCTAAGAGACTGTACAGTTCAGTTGGCTGAATTGAAGGCTTTACATCTTGCACTTGTTATACATACATTAAGTCATCAGCTTGTGGGAGCACACGCTGTAGGGAATTCTCTGGCTTACGAAGCACCTAAATCTGCAGTAGTCACAGCTAAAATAGCAGCAGTAACACGCTCTAAAACTCAATCGATAATAATATAATGGCTGTCGTAAATGTGTTTCAAAAGCAGCACCCATTTACCAGAGGGCTTTTCTTCAAAATATTCTTATCATCTCAATGAACAAAATGTTACTTTTGTAACAATTCCAGGTGTTGGTGATTGTGTGATTCCCAACGCAGACTGCAGACATGATCTAATTGTGGCCGCACACGAAGGTGTAACTTCTGCTGATGCCAGAGTGACTGCCACTATTTCGCACCTACAGCAACGCTATTGGTGGTGAGGTTTAAATCAACAAACCAGAAAATATGTTTTAACTTGTGACATTTGTCCACAGATCAAAAGTTCCACTATGTCTCCTTCACCATAGACACATCTTTTTATTTCCAGCCAGCCTTTTGGCTGAATTTACCTAGATCATTGTGGTCCACTGATTTCCAATACTGCTTTCAAATATATTTTGGTTGCAGTTGATTCTTGCTCTAGGTTCCTCTGGGTTCAGCCACAACACTCAGCTGACACTCAAACTGTTATTAAGGACTGGTAAGTCTTTATCGGGACATATGCCTGTTGCGCATTCCACTCGGACCAAGGTCCTGCTTTCTCTTCTAAAACGTACAGAATGAAGTCCTTGGGGTGCAAGTGCATTTTTCTTCTCCATATAGACTCAAGGGTAATTCTGTTGTAGAGAGAATGAACTGTGACTTAACAGCTAGAGTATTAGGTACAGGGTGTGATTGGTTGAACCATCTTTATGGGGTTCAACGAGCATTATTAACCTCCCATGAAGATCCCTGGGTGGGCAGACCACATACGAAGTGCTTTTTGGCATCAAGATGTATGTTCTAGACCTTGTTGTACAGACCTTGTGGAAGCTGCCGCAACCTTTGACGTAGATAACCATTGTGCTGTTTTACATGACTTACAGAAGTTTCATGCAAACACAAGGAGATGATGGACGGAGCGCTGAAACTTTTCAGACACTCCCCCCAGTCACAGATCTTAGTTGAATCCATCATCGTTCTTTAGCTCACTTCGCCACCTCAGTTCAGACCCAGCTATATGCATATCAGTCTTGACACTGTGCCTCATGGGAACAGTCCAGCCTGAACTGCCAAGCCAGGACTTCCCTGGACCGGAAGCAAGCATCCTGGTTTGCATATGGCCATGTCTAAACTGGGATGGCATGGTGAGCAAAAGAATGATGGATTTAACCCAGATCTCTTGACTGGGGTGATTGTTTTGATTTGTTCTGCATTCCATCCATCAATTGTGTGTCTTTTGCTTTCTCGCCCTAAGTGCGCCGGGTATGCCCAGACGTGGGTCCCGGGCTCACTGTGCCACTGGATCTAAGCTATCCTGACTGATGAGGGATAAAATCCCGAAAGTGGTCCTAGGATGCTTGTTTCCAGTCCAGGGAGGACCTGGCTTGGCAGTTCGGTCTGGACTGTTCCCATGACGCATAGGGTCAAGACTGATTTGCATATGGCCAGGTCTAAACTGGGGTGGCATGGTGAGCAAAAGAATGATGGATTTAACTCAGATCTCTTGACTGGGGGTGAATGTTTTGATTTGTTCTGCATTCCATCCATCAATTGTGTGTCTTTTGCTTTCTCACCCTAAGTGTGCCGGGTATGCCCAGACGTGGGTCCCGAGCTCACTGTGCCACTGGATTCAAGCTATCCTGGCTGATGAGGGGTGAAACTCCGAAACCAGTTCTAGGATGCTTGTTTCCGGTCCAGGGAGGACCTGTCTTGGCTGTTTGGTCTGGACTGTTCCCATGAGGCAGAGGGTCAAGACTGATTTGCATATGGCCAAGACTGATTTGCATATGGCCAGGTCTAAACTGGGATGGCATGGTGAGCAAAAGAATGATGGATTTAACCCAGATCTCTTGACTAGGGGTGAATGTTTTGATTTGTTCTGCATTCCATCTATCAATTGTGTGTCTTTTGCGTTCTCTCCCCAAGTTCACAGGGTATGCCCAGATGTGGGTCCCAGGCTCACTGTGCCACTGGATTCAAGCTATCCTGGCTGATGAGGGGTGAAACCCCGAAACCGGTCCTAGAATGCTTGTTTTCGGTCCAGGGAGGACCTGGCTTGGCAGTTCGGTCTGAACTGTTCCCATGAGGCACAGGTTCAAGACTGATTTGCATATGGCCAGGTCTAAACTGGGGTGGCATGGTGAGCAAAAGAATGATGGATTTAACCCAGATCTCTTGACTGGGGGTAAATGTTTTGATTTGTTCTGCATTCCGTCCATCAATTGTGTGTCTTTTACAGAAGTTTCATGACACTCAATCTTGCAAACACTTGCCTGAGTCTCACTCTTCCTGTGTTGTAGATCCGATTCCGGTTTCCAGCTGGCTTCTGAAGATTGGAGATATGGTTCAGGAAAAGGTGGTAATCAAGAAGGAATTTGTCCCTTTTCGTTCATGGAACACGAACTGTGAGTTTGCCATCACTTCCAGGATGTAAGGACAAATGCTGTTTCTCCATTGAACATCTCAAACTACACCATATGGCCGATTCTGCATAATACACCACGGACTTCAACTTGTAGCCTGTGAGTACCACGAATGCTGATACTCCCCGGCTAAGGGGGGGGGGGGGTGTGAGGTTGAGTCCTCTGCCGACAACTTACCTGCCACGCTGCCAGTTTCTGCTGTCCTGTTTTCTACATTGGATATCGTATACAATGATCCACCATTGGGGAACCCGTCTGGGTTGGACGTTTCTAGCCCTCCTGCTGAGTCACAGCCTCCTCTTTTCCAGTTGAGTACCTCCGGGTAATATATAGATCAAGATGATTTTTCTTCCAACAGTTCTTCTGCTTTGCACCCGCCTCCAGCACTGATTTGTGTTTTTATTTCTTGGATAAAATGCACTTATTTAGTCCCTCCTTGGATATATGTCTGGATAATACTTTTCTTGGTTTTTCTGCTCATGTGGATTGGATTTGTGACTGTGTTTTTCCTACTAATCAATGGCCATCATATCCCGGAATGTCTGCTACAGAACTGGTCGACAGGGTGTTGGCCCCCCATTCTTCATCACATAAAATGAAAAGAGACTTGGCCCTAGTCAACATTTCAGCCGTTCCAGTGACTAATGGAATTTTTTGGATAAAGTTCCATTCAATATATTTGGTCCTATGTAGATCCTGCAGATACCATATGTGTTCAGAGTTTCTATGGGTGATGTAATAGTACTGGGGTTGAATTTAGATGATTGGGTTGTTGATACTGTAAATCCTATGCTTTCTGAATTAGAGTATTATGCGTTTTTTGAATCATAAGACCTATACCTTAATTCTGCCAATTACGCTGAGAAGTTCTGCTATCATCATTATGGACATCATTTTTTGCACAGAGCTAGTGGGCAGCGTGCCCATTTTAAATAAACACAGTGGGAACATTGTCCAACTCCACCACAAGAGAGTTCCAAAAAGCAAAAAGATAAATATATATATTTCACGGGATATGACACTTCAGACTAAGGATGGGCGGAATTCCGCGGAGTTGCAGAAAAACTCGGTGGAATTTCGCAGAGTTCCGCGAGCGGGCGGAAATGCTCCACTCGCCCAACCCTAATCAAAATATTAGAATAAGGGATGTTATGAAAAGTCCCTGCTCAAGGCACGCTTACAAGATTCAATCAACCTTTGGCATTTGAAAGCAAATTACAGACACAATGGTGACTAATATTTGCAAGCTTCTGGAGCCAAAACTTTTCCACCAAGGAAATTTCAGTCTCTTGAATAAAGCAGCCGTTGTAATTTTTTTTTGCCAACATCTTTTTGCTAGTCACCCTCCCATCTCACAAACACAAAAAAGTGGCGTCACATTGTCTTGAGTAGAGCACAGAGACAGTTTACTCCTTGTCCATAATAAGATGCATAGTAACATCAGATTGCGTGCCATTCTAGTGGAGATCAACAGAATCAGCACCCCTTGTCCCCGCATTCCACACAATATTAGGCACCCCAATAAAACCATGCTGGACCCTGCAGTGTAGACCGACTAATCACAGTAAGCAAAGTAACCATAAAGTTAATATTTAATAAGCCTTTGACCCAGTCCATGCTTGTTAGTTGCCCCGAGACCCCTTCACATTGTGAAGAATTTTACATATTTCATTCTTTGCTCTTTTTTTACTCAGCTGACCCCTCGGAAGCGCAGTGCATCTCATTCTCCAATCCTGTGCCTCTTTATTCTCCCCATATCACCTTGGCTTTCTCAAACCTTTGAGCACCCTTTCCCTCAACTCCTTGTGTCTCCTAACCCACCTCTTCTTTCCCTCGCTGTACCATCCTACCAGAAGAGCCTGCCCATATAAAACACCTTTCTCCCTCTCCTGAAGTCACTCTGCTATTGCTCGTGAGCCCTATTTGCTTTATGTCTATCCTCTGCCCCTCCACAACGACACACCAAGGGAGCCTACAATCCCCTATATCTCGCTCATCCCTCAACATCTCCTTACCTTTGCTGAATATCCTCCCCAGGGTGCTCATATCTGCTTCCCTTCTTCTTCTTCTGTTCCTCCCTTCTGCAGAACTTCAGCTTCAGTACTTCCTACTTCCTACTCCTATATCATCGGCTACGTACCAGCACGTGATATCGCAGCACCAGGATCGCATGATGGGTGACGCTAGATGCACCACCCTCAGTCCGATGATGTGGTCTAGGAGTCTCTGCATTCCAAGCCTCGCTCTGATATCCTAGCCTATTGTGAGACTTGATCCAAAAATACTGTTCAACAAGCATTGGCAAAGCCTTGCGGTCTGGCTTTGGCCAGCACTGCAGGTGTGATTGTTCTTTAATTTGTATTTGCTAGCATATGCCACAGAAATAATAAAGAGAAAATAAAACATGCCAGTGACTGAAATGTAAGCAGGTCCCTGGCCCGACTCCCTCTTGCTGTTCGTTCCATGCAGGATTTTGTGCCTTCACTGCCTCGTTTTCTGCTACTTGCCCTGTGACTGCTTTTTTCCTTCTTTTTCTTGCCCTTGTTAATGGTGGGCGGTGGGGGCAATCTCCGCTACGCGGCGGAATCTTAGTTTTATGCTGAACTCTATGCTCCGAGCAAAGTGCAGAGTTGCAGAATTCCACAAATTCCATCCGCGGAGCGAAGTTAACCACCCACCCCAACTTCAGACCCCAAATCATATTATTTCAAATTGGCTCCGACTCCACCAAAACAAATATGCTTACTCAAACTGAGCTTATATATACTGCTATGTTTGTCAATGAATTAGCGCTTAAAGGTTATGATTATTGGAAAGACACCATCGAGTTGAAATCCATATGGGGAATGAAATCCTGGCAGGTTCAGGGAACAGAAACCTTAATCCGAGCATGTTTAATTCCCACACATGGTCTTTTTGAATCAGACAATCCAACAGACTGCCTGTCTAGGATTAGCAAAAATGAAGGAAATTAATGCCCGACAATTCCTTCAATGGCCCGTTTTGATAATAAGCAGAAATTAACAAATTATACTGAAGAAAAATTAAATAGGATGGTGCAGAATGCTACATTTAATTCCTCCTTTTCGAATCCTGGTGGGTGGTTGTTGTGGCCATTGGATACGAATGGTTGTCATGCTTGTTTTCTTAATTCCACACCCAGGTTTAAATCAAGCAGACCTGTCAGAACTCAACAGATAGCTAATCTCTCAGAAAGCCACTCAGTGAATGTAGTAGCTCACAGGGTGGGGTGACAACCTAAGATGAAGACAGATAGTATTAGCTGGAGACAAGGATGGAATTCCCCAAATTCCAAGGTGGCCGACAAGATCCTGCTCTCCGGTCTGCGCTCTAGTGTTGCAAACCAAGAGACAGCCAAGGAATGTTCAGCGCGCTTGCACTCAGCTTGGCGCACTTCACCTGAGGAATTCCAGTAGGCAACAGCATACCAAGTTTTCAGAACGAAAGTTTAGTCAGGGTAGAGTCGACGTTTAAGGCCGTCATTTAGTTCCGCCGTTTTTAAGCATTATGAGGAAGTGTCTGTTCATGTAGTGTCTCACTTTGGAGTTGCCGCTTCCCACAGAGTCTAAATAGAGAAGGGGAGGCGGAACGTGAGTCTGTCAAGATAGAGTCAGAGTTATCCGTTTCCCTCAGAGTTCCTAGGGGTGAAATGTGAAGCGTCTGAGTTTTCTTATGCCTTTACTCCGCCCCTATTGAAGCGCCAGCACCAGCAGGAAATATTTTGCAAGGAGAAAAGCAAATCTAAAAATCAGACAACAAGGCACTACGAATTAACAGGAAGATACGAACAAGTGGAAGAGAGAAAATTTCAAACTTACCTGAATTGGAATACTACGGTCTTCCAAGTTGAAGATAAGGAAACGCGCAAATACCCCAAAAGTGAAAAGAGAAATCGTAATTAAATGGGTTATACTTTTGTAAGTTAAAATGTACATATGAAGAAAATCAACATAATACTGTAACATATGCTATTCAATAATAGTCATTTAGAAAGAGGAGAAGCTTACAGTCGATTAACATTTGGTAAGACTTAGAAATGTGTAGAATATAGTTGTTATACTATTGAATGATGAAGGGTGAATTAATGTCTAATGTTGTTTTACAGCTATGGAAAAAAGCCTGTGAGGTCCCTGAGTCAAATTAGAACATCATAGCGGAGGTGAGGAGAACACAGAAGCTAGCAAGAAGAAATTACGGCTGTCTCTTCTTTCAATCCCCATCCCCTTTCCCTCCTCAGGGCAAAACTGTTTATCTGAGAGATTATGGAGGACAGTGCGTTCTGAAGAGGGACATTGGGAAAATTCAACGTTCTGTTCCTGTGCTGATTAGGTGAGGTCTCTGACAAAACCTGATCCCCGATATCAACAGTCAACACATTCTGGTATTGTTCCCACCTATCCGGTGGAAAAGTTATGTCAACAATGGTTGGAACATTCCACACTGTCTGCAGTGAAAAAACATCTTTTTCTCCTTTCTGAGGACAGGAATTCATCAGACTTTCTTTTAGGTGAGAAATCCCCACATACTAAAAGATTTATTTATGCTACTTACAATGAAATTTGGAAACTATCACAAAATAAAGCTGCAGCACATTTAAGACAAATTGATCAGCATAATTTGGATAAAGTGCTAGCTGCTGTCGATAATAGTATTAATACATTGTCATCTCATATTTACACTTTGAACAACATTGTGTCATCTGTTATGATATTGTGCAGAGTGACATGTCAACCTTATATCATGGGCAAAGTCAGCTTAGATCTATTATGTAGTTTAGCTGGATGCTTCAAACACTTAAAATGGTCGAGTTCCATGGCATTACTTGAATTGTACCGATTTGTTTTCACCTTTTAATTTGGCACTCAAACAACAACTGATGGCCATTAAAAACGTGACATACACAATGCTGCATTTATAAAAATTAGAACAACTCCCATTCACTATAGCTGAGATGCCTTCGGCGATGTGGTAAATACATGGTGTTATTTCACTGCCCATCTCGGCTTTTCAATTCACAGCTTGCATGAAACATTTCCCTATCAGTAGATACGAACCCCTTGGGAGCAGCTTCATACATGATTTATGGTTACTTCCCTTTAGATATCATTGTGAACGTTCTAATAAGGAACTTTTTATTACTGGAGAAGACATTCACTTGTTTGTAAACAAGTTAAAATCCATGGCGCTTGTAATACTTCAGCACCTAATTTAGCTTGTTATTTAAAAGGAATCCCAGTACGCACAATTCTCCCTTTCATAACAGTACTTTCGAATGGTAGTTATCTCATGCTGAGCGATCAAGACTGTTGCAGAATGTGGGCTGGAGTCCTGCATGTCCGTTTCCCAGTTACTTACCGGTTGCAACAATGTCTTTTTTCCCCCTCTGCATGGGATAGTAGATAGTTCATTGTGGCCTTCGATTCCCACTTTGAAAGCAGATTTCAACAAGCTAAACAGACTCAAAGCTTTATTGTTCCAACAAGAAGTAGCTCTCACATCTGCCCGCGAGGCCTTCGAAAATGCAGGTGGCTAGAAATTCAAGTGAAATACAGTCATTGTTAAATACAAACCTTCCCCTGCATTTCGGAGAATGTATGCATCAAATCTTTAATGCGTCCAGTACAGCTGGCCTCGCCCACTTTTTTAAGGTTGTAGGCTCTGGCCTCGTTACTTCATTTCAGACCATCTTTGGAATAATTCCAGCTTTTATCCACTCCATTTTTTCTAGTGAATGCGGAGGCTTCCCATTGCTGTTATTCCTCATTTGCTGCATTCTTATCCTGGTCCTGCTTCGCCGCAATGGATGCTCCTTTAGCGGATGCTCTGGAACTGGCACTGCTCCAACACTACCGTGAGCATATGCTCCAGATCTTTGTAATGTTACCACTACAAGAACTGGATCTTGTTTGGTCCCTAACATTTCGACCTGCCTGGTTTACTTGCATGCAACCTGTGTTCCACTTTATCTGGTGCACCTTTGAATGTGCACTGGAAATTTGTCTGGCTTCGCAAATTCCTGCTACCATGGATTTCAGGCTGTTGATAGTCCCTTAGAAACCCATTTTCAGAACTGTTCCCTGGATTTGTGACTTCTTTACAATGTGAGGTTTGAGCCATCGGCCAATGGAGAAGCATGTGCATCGGCACGAGGACCACAGGATGTAGGCTTTACTAACACAGATGCGGGTCGCCGGGCAACTGTCTCGGCATCGGCTGAGACCAGAGTTCATGTTTGTTCCTTGGAGCTCATGGCTTGGGCAATAGACCAATAATTGCACGTGGAGTCGTACTCTGTTATAAAGTTCTTGGCCTTTGAATTGGCAAGTAGCACAATGAATTCCTCCGAAACATCATCATTTGACTGCTTTTCCAAATTGACACTTTCTTCTATTAGTTTTCAGTAAATGCCATTTTTATAATCATGCTTTGAGTATGTTTACCTTCAAACTATATATATATATATATATATATATATATATATATATATCCTGTGGCAGCAATCCTCGGAAAAACACCGCCCTTGTCGTGAGTTGCGTCGCCTAATCGGACCTCCCAGGAATAGGTCCGTGAAATTCGCACAAAATATCCTTTAATAGAACCAGGAATGGCGACGCCGTGTGTAGTGCAAAATAGTCTTTATTGGCCTCGAGTCATTTTTTTTTTGTTTTTTTTTAGTGCAAAATAGTCTTTATTGGCCTCGAGTCGAACGCGTTTCGGAGCTAAAACTGCTCTTTGCTCACCGACACATAAAGTTTTAAAAGCGGCCATTTTAAACATTTGTTTACAGTTACCACGAGTCACGTGTGGAACTACAGAAACAGTGCAAGTGAAAACAGACTGGTAGTTTTTTTACAACGGTTCCAATAAAATCCTAAACCAATTTTTTCAAACTTGATTTCAGAATTATGATTTCATAATTATAAATATTAAAACATTAAAACATACACCTTTCTGAAAAACTCTTAGGTACAAAAATATATGAATTTCGTAAAAAAATAAATTTTTAAATTTTTCTTTTTCATATACTGATGACTTCATGGACAAAACAATTCACAATCCATGCGTGAAAGGCTCGGCTCGTTAATTAATAAAGTTGTTCATACCATTTCTTTTCGGTAATTCCTTCACAACTAGAGAATAAATATATCTCAAAATGCGTCACACATATTTTGCCCCAGTGGGCATAACAGTACACATTATTAACCTTAACCCCACTCTGTCTTGTCCTATTCCTCAAGAAGGTTGTATGCAAAAAATCCCAAAATTTACAATACATTTTAATTTTTGGTTCTTGATTTGCTTCGCGCCCAAGTGGGCAGATAGTGTTTCCATCCAAATTCCAACCACGTCTGTATCTATTTACCTTATTTATTCCTTTTTCCACCCGTGTTTAAAAACCTCAATTATAGCTCTTTATCTTACTAGGATTAAAAATGTACTGAATGTGCTACACTGAACCTTTTCTTCTCTATTTCCAACCTCTATAGATGCGTATACATGTCCTCTTCGGCATTTAAACCTTCTGGGAATTTGCAGTTTAGTTCTATAATGTAACAAGATTCTAGTTTTCTCAATTTCTTTTCTCTATTGCCACCTCGTTTGTCTAATGCCACTGCATCTATCACATAATATGTGAGTCCCTTACTGTCTTTGTTATGAAATTTTCCAAAATGGCGTGCTACCGGGTATGATTGGTCACCATTCTTTATCGCCCTGAGATGCTGTAGAATCCTTTTATGTACCTCATGGATAGTGCTGCCCACGTACCTCAGACCACACGGGCACTGAAGTACGTAGACTGCATAATCCGTTTTACAATTATATTTGCCCTTTATACTCTTGTTTATCTTTGATAATCCTCCTTTGTATTGGGTGATGTTAACTCCATGTTTACACGCTTTGCACTTAGTGCATTTCAAGAAACCTTCCTTCCTAGTTAGCCATGTTTCTTTGGGCTGGGGTTGCTTCAACGTGTTACTTACTAGCATCTGCTTGAATGATTTAGCACGTCTGAAAGTTAGCTGAGGTTTTTTAGGCACTACTTTCCCCAATATCGAATCATTTCTGATTAAATGCCAGTGTTTATTGAGGATACCTCTCAATCTATTTTGTTGGTTACTATACTTAGTTATCAGACGACATTGATTACTTTGAATTTCTTTACTTTTCTCGTCCTTCTTCTTGTCAAATAGAATTTCCTCTCTTTCCTTACCAGACACTTTTCTCATGGCCTCATCTATCCATTGATCGGGGTACCCTCTACTTTTAAATCTCTCTTTCAGACACTTGAATTCTGTTTTTGCTTGCTCCACATCACTACAATTACGCTTGGTGCATATACACTCACCAAATGGGATACTTCTTTTTAAGTTGACAGGATGGAAACTGGTGGCGTGCAAAAGCGTATTTCCCGCCGATGGTTTTCTGTATAGTTTAGTTGCTAACCTACCATCTTTTATATATACTGTCAAGTCTAAAAAATTGACACTATACCTGCTGATGTCACTCGTGAAAGTTATATTCAAATCATTTCTTTGGATCTTACTGATAAAAGTTTTAGCTTGCTCCTCCGAACCTTTCCAGGCCACAAATAAGTCGTCAATGTACCGACTCCAATGTAAGATGTGATCTTCCCATTCCATTTGATACTGCCTCTGGATCACCTGCTCCTCCCACCAGCCCATATGCAAATTTGCATAGCTGGGGGCGAAGCAGGTGCCCATGGCCGTACCACATTTTTGATGGTAAAGAATATCATTAAACAGAAAAAAATTACTTGTCAAACACACTTCCACCATTTTCAGTATCATTTCTGTATGAGCCCATAATCCTATAGGTCTCCCTCCCAAAAATGCCTGATTGCTCTAAGGCCATCATTGTGTCGAATACTTGTGTACAAGGTGGATACATCTATAGTGATTAAAAGATAGTCCTCCTCCCACGGGAGATCATATATTTTCCTCAAAAAATCTCCTGAGTCCTGAATGTATGAGGGCAGAGCTTGTGCCATTTTGCACAGAAAAGAATCCACATATTTGGAAGTATGTTCAAATGCACTTCCTATCGCTGAAATTATGGGGCGCCCCGGAGGGTTCAACATATCTTTGTGGATCTTGGGGATCAGGTAAAACACCGGTGTTGTGGGGTGATCAATACTAAGAAACTTGAATTCATCGTGACTCAGGAGATTTTGCTCATACCACTTTTTCAGCTCTATATTGTACATTTCATAGCTTGCCATCATTTCTCGCTCTTTCACTTTCGCATAGCACATTCTGTTATTCAACTGCTTATATGCTTCCACCAAATATTTCTGTTTATCCCATAGGACATCATTTCCTCCTTTATCTGCACTCCTCACTACGCAGTTGTCATTGTCATTTAACTTTTTTACTAACGCAAAATACGCTTGTCCATGAAGTCATCAGTATATGAAAAAAGAAAAATGTAAACATTTATTTTTTTACGAAATTCATATATTTTTGTACCTAAGAGTTTTTCAGAAAGGTGTATGTTTTAATGTTTTAATATTTATAATTATGAAATCATAATTCTGAAATCAAGTTTGAAAAAATTGGTTTAGGATTTTATTGGAACCGTTGTAAAAAAACTACCAGTCTGTTTTCACTTGCACTGTTTCGGTAGTTCCACACGTGACTCGTGGTAACTGTAAACAAATGTTTAAAATGGCCGCTTTTAAAACTTTATGTGTCGGTGAGCAAGGAGCAGTTTTAGCTCCGAAACGCGTTCGACTCGAGGCCAATAAAGACTATTTTGCACTAAAAAAAAAAAAAACACGACTCGAGGCCAATAAAGACTATTTTGCACTACACACGGCGTCGCCATTCCTGGTTCTATTAAAGGATATTTTGTGCGAATATATATATATATATATTGTAAAACACCATGCCCTCAGGCAAGGCTGCACTCGAGCAGCACCACAATCCAGCGGGTAGAAGACACATCAGCATGCCGGTGTCAGCTCTCAGTCGTTCTTTGCCTGACGCATTTCTGAGCCGTTCGCTCGTCATCAGAGGCTCGACTGTCCTTGGCGCTTAACACTCCCACTATTTATTTAAATAGAACTCAAATGAGTTTGAACGCTGCATTGTGGGATATATAATAAGTGTTAATTCCCTGAATGGGAGCGCCACAGCTGAAAAATATAAAGCCCTGAATGGGCCCCAGAATACTATGGGGCCGATTCCGATTCAGGCCGGAAATCTCCCCGACCGAGCCGGACCCGGAGAGATTTCCGACCGAATCGGACCCTAGCAGTCCGACCGAACGAGTACGATGCGTTCGCATGCAATCGGACTCGATTCGGTCGGACTCCGATTGAAGTCAATGGGAGCCGGTCGTACTACGCGTACGCGGGCTCCCATTGACTCAATGGGTGCGAGGCAAACAAGGGCGCCCCCTACAGCGGGTACGCATCGAAGCGACTCGCGCCGTACATGCACAGGTAGGGGGGACCCATGGGTCCCCCCTGTGTGCGACTCGCGCGACTACGCGTACAGGGGGGTCCGACACGGACCCCCAAAGTGCGGCTCCGACTGCTCTTTGGAGCCGGACTGCGCGAGTCGGTCGGACTGCTCGAGGCGCGCATCGTACTTACCCGGCCGGGGAACGTCTCCATTGCGCGATGCGAGTCGTGTCCGTGCGAGTCGGTCGGAGCGGTTGGGTCCCGCGAACGAGTCGGTCGGCGATCTCGCGAGCGCTCGCATCGTACTCGCTCGCCCGGACGCATGAGGGCTCCGAATCGGATCCGGTAAAGCCGAATACGATTCGGTGCCCTACCGGCCGAGATCGGAATCGACCCCTATGTGTCCATTAATCCCTCGATGCTGCTTCACATCAGACTTCGGTGATTCCGAGTCCCGTGACCCCCATAAGATCGGGGTGGTGCAAGCCTCCACTGCAGGGCTGCCGCATATCAATTGTAAAACACCATGCCCTCAGGCAAGGCTGCACTCGAGCAGCACCACAATCCAGCGGGTAGAAGACACATCAGCATGCCGGTGTCAGCTCTCTGTCGTTCTTCACCTGACGCGTTTCTGAGCCGTTCGCTCGTCATCAGCGGCTCGACTGTCCTTGGCGCTTAACACTCCCACTATTTATTTAAATAGAACTCAAATGAGTTTGAACGCTGCATTGTGGGATATATAGTAAGTGTTAATTCCCTGAATGGGAGCGCCACAGCTGAAAAATATAAAGCCCTGAATGGGCCCCAGAATACTATGTGTCCATTAATCCCTCGATGCTGCTTCACATCAGACTTCGGTGATTCCGAGTCCCATGACCCCCATAAGATCGGGGTGGTGCAAGCCTCCACGGCAGGGCTGCCGCGTATAAATTGTATGGCATGGTGTTTTACAATTGCCGTTTTTTTTTTTCCACATTCCGGCAGCAAAAATTAAAACAAAAAAGTGCTTTTGGCACTGTCGGGGTCACAGAGTACCATGGGACCACAGTTATGGGGTCAGGGTATTCCTACTCTGCCCCCTTTTCTTTTTATTAAACCAAATTTGATGTAATTTATTTGTCGCCATGGGTCACATTCGTCATTTCAATGCTGCTACTTGGACATATATATATATATATATATATATATATATATGATCTGCTCACTGAAAGGCCCTTTTCCCTCTTATTCTTTATACTAGAATGTCTTGAGGGAGTCTCCTGTTGAATAACATGGGAACAACAACTTAATATTTTGTACAAGTAAACCTGAGCAAACATAACTAGCATCATATATGTATGTTATTTTAAACATAATTGGGGAATGGACAAAGATCGACCTTATAATTTACAAAATAGGTACACAGCATTGTATCCAATAAGATGGGCTAATGATACTGGGTCAATATTGTAGACGAATTTAGGTAATCATCATAAATAATGTTTACTCTTAATGCTATAATATATCGCTAATACTAATCTGTGAGTGGTCTCTGATAAACACATCATGGTCGTTTGGACCACGATTGATACTATGAAGTGTGTTATGATCTTTTGCACTAATTAACCCCTTAACTGCTGGGCCTTTCCCCCCCCCCAGTGCTGAGCCCTTTTTTGGCTATTTGGGGTAGTTCGCGCTTAGGCCTCTGTAACTTTTTGACCACATAAGTTATCCACGCCAAATTTGCGTCCTTTTCTTCCAACATCATGGGAATTCTAAAGGTACCCAGGGTTTGTGGATTCCCCTGGAGGGGACCCAGAAATTAGCCAAAATACAGCTAAATTTTGTTTTTTTTGGGGGAAAATGGGAAAAAAGGTCTGCAAATGAAAGCGTCTGGTCTTTTCCCTGCAAATGGTATCAACAAAGGGTTTATGGGGCTGAAATCCCCATTTTCCCATCTTTTAGGGACTGAGAGACTTTTGTCACAAAACCAACATTTTTTACACAGTTTTGGCATTTTACTGGGATATAGCCTATTTTTGCTATTTTTTGTGCTTTCAACCTTCTTCCAGTTAATGGTAGAAATAGGCATGAAAGCAATAATGAATCCTGGAAAGATATACATTTTAGAATAGGAGACAATTTTCAGAATTCAACAAGGGGTCATTTGTGTAGATCCTTCGAGGTTTCGTTATATAAACTAACAGTTGAATATAGGACAAATTGAAAATTAGTTGAAAAAAACAGATATTTGTGCCAACGTTTTCACCTGTAACTTCTTCTAATTGTGGCAGCTGTTTGAAAGCAATATACCGTTACATCCGCAGGACCTTTCTGGTTGTGGGGATATATAGAACTTGCAGGTTCACCAAGAACCAGACGAACCCAGAGCCAATAACTGAGCAGCGTCTTGCAATGGTTTTTCATTATGTACCGGGTATATAGCAATTAATTTGGGAAAATATATACATGGAAAAATCGGTATGAAAGACACCTATGTATTACTGAAATTGGAACAAAATATAGAGTTTAGAAACAGGAGATATTTGCACATTTCCGAAATTGTGAGTACCCATACTAGCATGAGAATTATAGGTCATTTTTCAAAATGAGTTCTTTTTTACACATTGTCTTTCATTTGGAAGTCAGAAATGCATCGAAAGTCAATAGGTAATAACAGTTGCTCTACAATTCTGTGTTACCCTAAGTCTCCCGATAAAAATGGTACCTCACTTGTGTGGGTAGGCCTAGTGCCCGCGACAGGAAACGGCCCAAAACGCAACTTGGACACACCACATTTTCACAGTGAAAAAGGACCCTTTTTTTGCAAAGTGCCTAGCTGTAGATTTTGAACCCTAGCTCTGCCAGCACCTAGGGAAACCTAGCAAACCTATACATTTTTGAAAACTAGACACCCAGGGGAATCCAGGATGGGGTGACTTGACTGGCTCTCACCAGGTTCTGTTACCCAGAATCCCTTGCAAAACTCAACATTTTTCCAAAAAACACATTTTCCTCACATTTCTGTGGTGGAAAGTTCTGGAATCTGCATGGATCCACAAAATTCCACCCACCCCACGTTCCCCAAAGTCTTCCGAGAAAAATGGTACCTCACTTGTGTGGGTAGGCCTAGTGCCCGCGACAGGAAACGGCCCAAAACGCAACTTGGACACACCACATTTTCACAGTGAAAAAGGACCCTTTTTTTGCAAAGTGCCTAGCTGTAGATTTTGAACCCTAGCTCTGCCGGCACCTAGGGAAACCTAGCAAACCTATACATTTTTGAAAACTAGACACCCAGGGGAATCCAGGATGGGGTGACTTGACTGGCTCTCACCAGGTTCTGTTACCCAGAATCCCTTGCAAAACTCAACATTTGTCAAAAACACACATTTTCCTCACATTTCTGTGGTGGAAAGTTCTGGAATCTGCGTGGATCCACAAAATTCCATGCACCCCGCGTTCCCCAACGTCTTCCGAGAAAAATGGTACCTCACTTGTGTGGGTAGGCCTAGTGCCCTTGACAGGAAACGGCCCAAAACGCAACGTGGACACACCACATTTTCACAGTGAAAACTGACCCTTTTTTTGCAAAGTGCCTAGCTGTAGATTTTGAACCCTAGCTCTTCCAGCACCTAGGGAAACCTATCAAACCTATACATTTCTGAAAACTAGACACCCAGGGGAATCGAGGATGGGGTGACTTGACTGGCTCTCACCAGGTTCTGTTACCCAGAATCCCTTGCAAACCTAAAAATTTGTCAAAAAACCACATTTTCCTCACATTTCTGTGGTGGAAAGTTCTGGAATCTGCGTGGATCCACAAAATTCCACCCACCTCGCATTCCCCAAAGTCTTCCGAGAAAAATGGTACCTCATTTGTGTGGGTAGGCCTAGTGCCCTTGACAGGAAACGGCCCAAAACGCAACAAGGCAAGATGGCCACCGAATAGGAGCTCCTCTAAAGAGCTCCTGGGTTAGGGATTACTTTTTTTTTGGTATTCATCCCTGTCTAACCCCGCCACCCACCTCTCCACCAATTCTAAATTGCATCGTAATACCATTGTAACTCATCCTGCCAAATACGGCTGATTCCTCCCCTGGATCTGGATCGACTGGCTGCGGTCCCGTCTCGTATGGTAGCTGGATGCTGGGTCCTGCGGCTGAGGAAGGAACCTCTGTGGAGAGTTCATCCCCTCCCGATGATCCGGGATCCCTGAGGATTGCTGATGCCTATTCGGAGCGAGTCCTGAGCGGCGTACATGAAAGCACGGACTTCCAGCAGACCGGGTGCTCCCCGACGATTCCGGGATCCCTGAGAATTGGTGATACCGTTCGGAGCGAGTCCTGAGCGGCGTGCATGAATGCATGGACTTCCAGCTGACCGGGTGCACCCTACGGTTGCACAGCCCGGCGCCGTGGTACAGGAAAGCACGGTCTCTTGAAGCTGCTGATGCCTACCGGAGCTTCGTGCCGGAGGCTTGCTGAGGCCTACCGGAGTGAGACCGGAGCGGCCTGCATGAGAGCACGGACTTCCAGCTAGCCGGGTAAGTACTTAAGGAAATCCCGACCAGACGCCCGTAATTACCAGTGGTGCGGCTCGCGCACCAAATCCCGAATCCTCAACGAATCGAACCCGGGGCATACTGAACTTTAGCTATGCCCCCTACCATAGCCAGCGGACTTCTGGAGATTCGCCGGAGCTCCGCAAGATGGCGGTGATAATCGGAGGAACAGCGCTGTCCACGCAAAGACCAAGAAAGAGCCCGGAAAGTCATTGAGGCGCTCTTGGAACCAGCAGGCTGAGAAGGACGGCGATACGGGCTGCCACGAGGGCTCAACACACCTGGCTGCCTTTCCAGACTCCGCGGTCGGCGATGCCACGATCCCGGGACGAGCACTGGATCTAGACCGCGGTGAGAAGGGGGGCGGGGCACGTCCTTGCCACGCGCAAGTGTTATGAAAGTCTCTAAAGAACAACTCCACGTAAAACTATATAACACTGGAAACAAGGGGGTCGGTTGTGAGGCACTGTTCTCACAATACAAGATATTTAGTTTTTCACAATGCCTGACCCTAAGATGGCGGTCGCCCCGAAGAGGCCCCTGTGAGTCATTGATGTTACAATGCCTGACCTTAACATGGCGCCCGCCCCTGAAGAGGCTTTGGGTCTGTGATTGCTGGCATTAAAGGGAGCCACACCACGGAGTGGTGCCTAATGATGACAGCAAGGGCAACCTTAATTCAACTCAAATTAACACAGGAATTGACACAGTATCACACCCAGGAGCCGGCCTTGTTGCCCCATCAGTGCAGAGTGGAGATGGTTACTTCCTCTAGGGACGGTTACTTCCTCAAACCAGCTGAGACAGCGTTAGCTTGTTCCTGAAAGAACACCTGCTCCCACAAGATGCAAATGCGCAACCAACCTCTCCTCCCATAGATTCATACAGAGCCTGAACTCTCAGCCATTAAATATGCACCCGCCAAACCCCACCTGGAATCTCTAAACTCGGGCGTTACGGACCCAACTCATGGTCCATAAAGTACCCAGAAAATCTGACCAGTAATGCTAAAAAGAACCTAAAGCACTGTACCTTAAAACAGCACCCGGAAACACTTATAGTAGACAACTACCACACCGCTACTAACGGCAACACGAAAATTAACTTCATCTTTTACACAAATCGACCGACTAAGTGGAAAAACACCTTCCTTCTTCACTTTCAAGTCACCAAATCAGTTAATATTCCCTATGGATAAAAAATCTCCACAACAGTCACCCCTACCTTTAAAGGGGAACTCACAATCTCTATCTTCAGAACAGGAAACATTCTCGTACAGGCCACTGACCCACACCTCACCATTTTTGATCGGCACTTCCCAACATTACTCTCCTCTCTAACTCACCAATACCATCAAACCCAATCCCCCCCACCCAGACGAAAAAACCCAGAAACGACCCAATCTCCCTCTCCGGACAACCCACGCTACAACTTATGGACATCCACCATCACTAATTATAATCTCACTACCCCCATCATCACACTCCGCCGCCAAACACCCTCTACAATGGCCTCAACCGCTACCACCAGGTCCATCAAACGCACTGTTAATAAACACTGCAAGGCTGAACCGGAGCTAGCCAGATCGGACTCTAACGACTTTCTTTCCTTGACTGAACCTCCTACAGGCACCCCCCCTCTACCTCAGGAGACCCGACTCTACCCTCGAAAATTATCCCCAACTCCACTACTGTCCCTACTGACTCTAAGCTAGCCAGATCGGACTCTAACGACTTTCTTTCTGTGACTGAACCTACTACAGGCACCCCCCCTCGATCTCAGGAGACCCGACTCTACCCCCGCAAACTATCCCCAACTCCACTACTGTCCCTACTCCGCCTGCCCTAACCATCTCCATACCCAACATCACCGATAATCCCTCGGAAACTGACCTCCCTCTACCCACTGCTCACTCCCCCCGACCCACCACCACATGCCCTAACCGCCCCCACTGCTTATCACACTGCCAATCCCCCGGACACTGACCTCCTCCTTACCATTGCTCACTCCCCTCCCACGGACGCAAGACCCACAACACCTCCTCCTAACCTCTTGACCGGAAGCAACAACGACCTGACTCCTCACGTCCAACCTATCCCCACTCCTAACCCCAATGATGCCACTAAATCCCACAACCCAGTACCCTCTCCCTCCACAGACCCTGGTCATACACTGCCCCTGACGAAGACATCATGCCCTCTCAGCACACTTTCCCAGCTTCTGACCCGAATGGAGCAGAAAATAGACTCCCTAGCGGCAGATATCCTACACCTTCATCTAAGCCTCCCCAACCGAATTAATCCTCCCTGCTCACACACTGCGGGTAACTACACACCTTCCCCATACTGCCTCTTCCATGGCCCCACTTGGCACCCCATGGCCCACCAATCCTATGAGGAATCAGGCACATCGTCCCAGCCGAGCTCTCCGACCCATTTCAGAACGTGAAGCAGATGATATCAACGACTCTTACCTCGAAATTAGCCAGAACTGAGCCGTGTCGACAATCCTAGTTTTAGTGAGCACTAATAGAATCCCTAGACCTGTCCTCTCGCCCAGACTCCCTGCTCAATACACTTCCATACATACAGCACACACCACCACTGAGGCGCTCCGGCCTCTATCGTGCATGCTCCTCAATTGTAGATCAGCAGTACAACATGCCACAGACATTGCTGAAGTTATACTCGCGGAAGAATTAGACATCGCATTCCTCACAGAATCCTGGCTCAATGACCACTCTACCCCCATCCTAGACCTTCTCACCCCCCAGGCTACAACATCATCAGACACGACAGACTGATCAAAACAGGTGGCGGCCTTGCTATCATCCATAAAGAAGGAATACAGCTTACCAGATTAGAATCCACAGAATACCTGACTCTTGAGTACCTAGGTGTTGAACTTACAGCCAAAGGCACCACGCCCATCAAATTTCACACCATCTATCATCCTCCTGGTGAACGTACCCTCTTCACGGAAGAATTAACTGACCTAATAACTCATTTCTCCCTTCCTGACATGGAAGACGTGTTCCTGGGTGACTTCAATATCCACTGGAACAACCCAGAAGACACTACAACCCAGAACCTCTCCAACCTGCTTGAAATTGCCAACCTCAAACAACTCTGCAATGAACCAACACACATCAAAGGAGCAACTCTGGATACGATCATTACCAAAAATGAGCTGGTCTCCTTGAGATCGATTTCTCCCATTGACTGGTCCGACCACCACCTCATACTGTTTAATATTGACTTGCATGTCAGAAACCAACCAATAGGACCTGACAAACCTAAGCACTGGACCAGGAACATCAAAGGAGTCCCCATAACGGAACTGGAATCCAGGATCCATACCCATCTACAACCCCAGCCTTCCACTATGACGACCGACGACCTCACAGCCCACTTTAATTCCACAATGACAGAGGTGTTAGATCAAGTAGCACCACTCAAACTCAAACATTTGAGATCTACCAAATCTAAATCTTGGTTCAATATGGATCTTAATAACGAAAGAAGACAACTCAGACAATCAGAACGGACGTGGAGACTAAACCCTTCGACTCTTCACCTAGCACAACTTCGATCAACCTGGGCGGCATATAAAAAACACATTTTTAGAGAAAAAGCCACTTTCTTCCGCAGCCAACTAGACCAAGCGAAGAATAGACCTAGAGAACTCTTCAACATTGTCAAAAGTCAAACAAACAGCACACCCCCACTAGAAATAAAAGCCACCAAAGATCGATGCGAAGAAATCGCCTGCTTCTTCACTGATAAAGTCACAAAAATTGAGCAATCCTTCACCCAAACCTCAAATCCTCCCTCCCCTGCAACCTGCCCCCCTTTAACCATCCCGGACCATACAGATCGAAATCCTACCACGGACAACCAGACCCGCTTCCAACTGAAAAATGACACTAATTGGTCGAACTTCGAACCCATGTCGGAAATCAAAGTCTTCAATATAATTGCAAGCTTAAAGCCTTCTTCCCACACTATGGACCCCCTCCCATCCACAATAGTAAAAAAACTCAACCACATCATTGCCCCTGTCTGGACAAAAATCATCAACTCCTCTCTCACATCAGGTTGTGTCCCAGACTCCCTTCAGCTAGGACAAATCACACCCTTACTCAAGAAACCAGGGGCCGACCCCAACGAGCTCAACAACCTCAGACCTATCTCCAACCTTCCGTTCCTTGCTAAAACTTTGGAGAAGTGCGCTCTCCAACAACTTAACAAACATATTGACAACTTCAACCTCCTCGACACCTTTCAGTCGGGTTTCAGGAAAGGTTGTAGCACTGAAACAGCGATGCTCAATGTTGCAGATCAGTAGCAGCACCCCCCCCCCTCTTCCCCCAGCGCCTTGAGACCCTCGCGGGTATGTAGTGCGCTTTATAAGTGACCTGATTGATTGATTGATTGATATCCACAGAGCCTTAGATGAAGGTACTGCCTGCCTCCTCATCCTTATTGACTTATCAGCGGCATTTGACACAGTAAACCATCGAGCTTTACTTGAGACTCTGAAGAGCCGATGTGGCATTAATGGCACAGTCCTAGAATGGTTCACCTCCTTCCTTCAGCACCGTTCGAAACAGATTAAAATCAACTCCTGCCTCTCTGTACCAACACGAGTCAAACTTGGAGTCCCGCAAGGATCGATCCTATCACCATCCCTCTTCAATCTCTTCATGGAACCCCTTGCAATTATTTTGAAACAAGCAGGGGTTCATTACACACCTATATGCTGATGACACACAAATATACTACAAAATCAAATCGCCCAGTGACGTCCGACACCTCAATGTCACGCTTACCAAGATCCAAACCTGGTTTAACGCAAATCACTTAAAACTGAACCCAGACAAAACGGAATTAATACTGTTCTCTCCGAAAAGTAACCACCAACCAATTCAAGTCTGGCTCAAGGAGCTGGATGCTCTAAACTGCTCCCTCGTCCTATCCGACTCAGAAAAGTCACTAGGCATTACCATGGACAAGAACTTGTCAATGAAGGACCACATAAAGAACTCTGCAAAAAGTGCGCTTTACTCCCAAAAACACCTCAAGAAAATTAAACCTTTCATTCCTCAAGATGATCTCAAGACAAATGTTCAATCCCTAGTCCTTTCTAAACTGGACTATGGAAACGCCATCCTAACAGGGTCACCAAAAGCTCACCTAGCCCCACTAAGGTCAGTCCTTAACATGGCAGCCCGACTCATAACTGATGTAAAAAGATTTTAACACATCTCACCAACCCTCTACACACTCAACTGGCTTCCCATGGAAGGTAGATGTATTTTCAAACTGGCCTGCATCACTCACAAGACCCTTCACACCCAATCCCCAAACTACCTAAACAGCAAACTAGTAGAAGCAGGGAAATCCAGAACTCTGAGAAGCACCAACTCACTTCTGCTCATCCCTCCGAAACTGAAAAAGAAAACGACCCAGTACCGGTCCTTCTCTGGCAACGTACCCAGGATGTGGAACGCACTCCCGATCGACATCAGAAGCAACTCCTCCTTCTCTTGCTTCAAAAAGGACCTGAAACTCTTTCTTCTCAACCAATACTTTTCCGACCAAGGCAACCGTCCCAGGAATCAATAACCTAGTAGACTCCCCGCTCACTTTGACCTTCAAGGATGGTGGTTTTCTGACTGTCAGCCACCTGCGTCCTTCTCCCCTCACTGGATACATAAGTATTATGTCTTTGCTTGTGTCTTTATGCATCCTCATATACAGCGATGTTATGCAATTCTTTTTCTTTTCCTTTGTGTATGTAAAGCGCTCTGATACCCACGGGTCTAGCTAGCGCTATATAAAACTTTATAAATAAACGTGGACACACCACATTTTCACAGTGAAAACTGACCCTTTTTTTGCAAAGTGCCTAGCTGTAGATTTTGAATCCTAGCTCTGCCGGCACCTAGGGAAACCTAGCAAACCTATACTATTTTGAAAACTAGACACCCAGGGGAATCCAGGATGGGGTGACTTCACTGGCTCTCACCAGGTTCTGTTACATAGAATTCCTTGCAAACCTAAAAATTTGTCAAAACAAACACATTTTCCTCACATTTCTGTGGTGGAAAGTTCTGGAATCTGCGTGGATCCACAAAATTCTACCCACCTCGCGTTCCCCAAAGTCTTCAGAGAAAAATGGTACCTCACTTGTGTGGGTAGGTCTAGTGCCTTTGACAGGAAACGGCCCAAAACGCAACGTGGACACACCACATTTTCACAGTGAAAACGGACCCTTTTTTTACAAAGTGCCTAGCTGTAGATTTTGAACCCTAGCTCTGACGGCACCTAGGGAAACCTAGCAAACCTATACATTTTAAAAAACTAGACACCCAGGTAAATCCAGGGTGGGGTGACTTGACTGGCTCTCACCAGGTTCTGTTACCCAGAATTCCTTGCAAACCTAAAAATTTGTCAAAAAAAACACATTTTCCTCACATTTCTGTGGTGGAAAGTTCTGGAATCTGCGTGGATCCAAAAAATTCCACCCACCTCGCGTTCCCCAAAGTCTTCCAAGAAAAATGGTACCTCACTTGTGTGGGTAGGCCTAGTGCCCGCGACAGGAAACGGCGCAAAACGCAACGTGTACACACCACATTTTCACAGTGAAACTGGACCCTTTTTTTGCAAAGTGCCTAGCTGTAGATTTTGAACCCTAGCTCTGCCGGCACCTGGGGAAACCTAGCAAACCTATACATTTTTGAAAACTAGACACCCAGGGGAATCCAGTATGGGGTGACTTGACTGGCTCTCACCAGGTTCTGTTACCCAGAATCCCTTGCAAGCCTAAAGATTTGTAAAACAAAACACATTTTCCTCACATTTCTGTGGTGGAAAGTTCTGGAATCTGCGTGGATCCACAAAACTCCACCCACTCCGCGTTCCCCAAAGTCTTCCGAGAAAAATGGTACCTCACTTGTGCCCGTGACAGGAAATGGCCCAAAATGCAACGTGGACACACCACATTTTCACAGTGAAAACGGACCCTTTTTTTGTAAAGTGCATAGTTTTAGATTTTGAACCCTAGCTCTGTCGGCACCTAGGGAAACCTTGCAAACCTATACATTTTTAAAAACTAGACACCCAGGGGAATCCAGGATGGGGTGACTTGTCTGGCTCTCACCAGGTTCTGTTACCCAGAATCCCCGGCAAACCTCAAAATCTGTAAAAAAAAAACACATTTTCCGCACATTTCAGTGGTGGAAAGTTCTGAAATCTGTGTGGATCCACAAAATTCCACCCACCCCGCATTCTCCAAAGTCTTCCGAGTAAAATGGTACCTCACTTGTGTGGGTAGGCCTAGTGCCCGTGACAGGAAACGGACAAAAATGCAACGTGGACACACCTCATTTTCACAGTGAAAATTGACCCTTTTTTTGCAAAGTGCCTAGCTGTAGATTTTGAACCCTAGCTCTGCCGGCACCTAGGTAAACCTAGCAAACCTATACATTTTTGAAAACTAGACACCCTGGGGAATCTAGGATGCAGTGACTTGTCTGGCTCTCACCAGGTTCTGTTACCCAGAATCCCTTGCCAACCTCACAATTTGTCAAATAAACCACATTTTCCGCACATTTCTGTGGTAGAAAGTTCTAGAATCTGCGTGGATCCACAAAATTCCACCCACCCCGCATTCCCCAAAGTCTTCCGAGAAAAATGGTACCTCACTTGTATGGGTGGGTCTCGTACCCGCAACAGGCAAGGGCCCAAAACGAATTGAGGAGACATCAAAATTGCCTATCACAAAATAACCTGGTTTTGCAAGGGGGGTCACCTGGGTTTTTGGCCCTGTGCTCAGCGGCCAGCTAGGGAAACATACCAAACCCACACATTTCTGAAAACTAGACAGCCGGGGAATTCCAGGGAGGTATGGCTTGCGTGGATCCCCCAACGTTTTCTTACCCAGAATCCCCTGCAAAACATCAAATTTAGCTGAAAAAATCACTTTTTTCACACATTTTTGTGTGGGAAAGTTGTGGGATCACCAGGCTGACACAAATTTCCTCCCACCCAGCATTCCCCCAGGTCTCCCGATAAAAATGATGCCTGACTCGTGTAGGAGGCCCAAGTACCCGCGACAGGCAAGGGCCCAAAACATATTGAGGAGACATTAAAATTGCCTATCACAAAACAACCTGGTTTTGCAAGGGGGGTCACCTGGGTTTTTGGCCCCGTGCTCGGCGGCCAGCTAGGGAAACCTACCAAACCCACACATTTCTGAAAACTAGACACCTGGAGGATTCCAGGGAGGTATGGCTTGCGTGGATCCCCCAACATTTTCTTACCCAGAATCCCCTGCAAACCTCACATTTAGCTGAAAAAAATCACTTTTTCCCCACATTTGTGTGTGGGAAAGTTGTGGGATCACCGGGCTGACACAAATTTCCTCCCACCCAGCGTTTCCCCAGGTCTCCCGATAAAAATGGTGCCTCACTCATGTGGGAGGCCCAAGTACCCGCGACAGGCAAGGGCCCAAAACGTATTGAGGAGACATCAAAATTGCCTATCACAAAACATCCTGGTTTTGCAAGGAGGGTCACCTGGGTTTTTGGCCCGGTGCTCGGCGGCCAGCTAGGAAAACCTACCAAGCCCACACATTTCTGAAAACTAGACACCTGGAGGATTCCAGGGAGGGATGGCTTGCGTGGATCCCCCAAAGTTTTCTTACCCAGAATCCCCTGCAAACCTCAAATTTAGCTGAAAAAATAACTTTTTCCACACATTTTTGTGTGGGAAAGTTGTGGGATCACCGGGCTGACACAAATTTCCTACCACCCAGCGTTCCCCCAGGTCTCCCGATAAAAATGGTGCCTCACTCATGTGGGAGGCCCAAGTACCCGCGACAGGCAAGGGCCCAAAACGTATTGAGGAGACATCAAAATTGCCTATCACGGGGGCGTGGTCTCGCTGCGAACGATGTGAGACGCACGCCGCGGGAGCTCCGGCCACTCGCTGCTGTTTAATGCCATTACAGCGGAGCTGGGGCCATATCGGTGCCGCTACTCGGGCACATGAGTGGCGGAAGGTGAAGGGCCCCCTCCTTGACGAGCGGAAGGCGGCTGGGAGGCAGCGGCTGCGGTGGTGCGGCCGCTTTGCATCGGCCTCCCGGCCCGGACTGCAGAGACCGCCATTTTGAGGTGCCCATGAGCGGACTCTCCTCGTGGCTGGGGGTGCCACCCTGGGCTCCCGCTGACTCCTCCGGTGCCGCATTGCTCTTCCTGACGCTCCGGTGTGCGTCTGAGGCGGATGGCACCCTGGTGGCGCTGACGATCGGCGGGGGACCCTCTTTTGCCGGCCCGGCTGTCCGCCATCTTGGGGCCGGGCACAACCCCGCCGAAATTGAGACTGCCCGGAGGGGGCGAGCGGTGGGACAGACTCCAGGCCCCTGGGCCCTTTGGCAGTGAGTGACGCTGCTGAGTGGAGGGGAGGTGGTGACCGGAGGCCCTAGCCGTGGAGGGACCGGCGCGGACATTGTTGCAATGCGCGCTGTGTGCCTGCTGGACGAGGTGCGTGGGCGCTATGTGCTGGACTGTCGCCCCGCTGCATGGATCCTCGCTGCAGCCGCATCTTTTGCCTGACTGCCCGCATACCCCCCTGCGACACTCCGGCGCGGAGTCCACCTGAGGCCTTCCTTGACTACACTGGCTGCATTGGGCCTTGCTGCGCTGGACCGTGTAGCCGCGACCTATGAGGAGACCGGCCTAGCCTTGGCTCGCTCGCCCTGCGGGAGAGCCTCGCTTTTGCACTGGAGCGCTTGGGCTCCTGCTGTCCTGCTGGCTGGGGCCCTTCGAGAAGATACTCTGCGCAGCTGCGCCGCAGCGGACTCTGCCCCCCCCTTGGTGGCCATTGGAGCCCTGCACTGTCCCGCCCCAGGGACCCGGTTGGCTTGCCTGCTCTGCTCCGGACATATGACCTGGGGAGTTCTCGTCCTGCATGCTTTGGCTGTGGGGACCTGCTCGCGTCGACAGCGACGTTCTGGCTTGCCTCTGCACTCCACAGCTCCACCTGCCCTCCCTCCATCCACACTGACTGTGAGACCTCACCTGCTGTGCCCCGCGTCCTGCTGCCTAGGACTGGGTTAGACACGGTCGAACCCCTTAGCTGCCCTTCCACGGCCCCACGCTCATCTCTCAACGTCTCGCCTGGCTTTGGAAAGGGCCGGACTCAGCCGGGAGATGACGCGCACCAAGTCGGTGAAGGACGCAGCAGCACCCCCAAAGGACAACCCTGTGGCCGCGCTCTGGGGCAAGTCAGGCGCTGCTGCCCCTGGAGTGATGGCCTCACAGAATGGAGGGGATTCGCCACCGGTCACCCAGTCTTTCATGGCCGGCTTCATGGCAGAACTCAAAACTGAAATCGGCTCCCTGCGCACCGAGGTCCATTCATGTGTCCGGGAGCTCAGGAGGGAGGTCACTGAAATTGGGGAAAGGGTGGACAGTCTTGTGCGAACGTACGGAGGACCAGGAGCAACTTTGGCAGCGCCTGGCCACCCACGAGGAACAACATATTGAACTACAACTAAAGCAGGAAGATTTGGAAAACCGGAGCCGCCACAACAACCTCCGCATCCGGGGGGTCCCTATTGGGGCCGAGGGGTCCGACATCATGACCTATGTGGCGCAGCTCCTCCACGAGGTCTGGGGCGATGACGACGCTTCCCCACCGGCGCTGGACCGTGCGCACCGGGTCTCTGGTCCCCCCGGTCGACCGGGCCTCCTCCCTGATATTCTGACCCGGGTTCACTTCTTTACGGAAAAGGAGGCAATTCTTAAGGCGGCGCGCTCCAAACAGGCACTTACCTATAAAGGTGCCAGTATCAGCATCTTCCAGGACCTCGCGCCCACGACGCTCCGGAGACGCCGAGACTTCAGGCCCGTGACTGACAAACTGCGAAGCCTGAATATCCAATACCAGTGGGGTCACCCTTTTGCACTAATCTTCCAATGGGAATCCAAGCGTCGGATGGTGCGGTCCCTCCAGGAAGCGGCACACCTTCTTCATCTCTCTCTCACGCCGCCCTAGAGCCCTACACGTCCGCCGACCCGTGCCCGGGCCCCTGCCAAACCATCCTGGTCCCAGGTCAGCCGCAATCGGCGCTCTCTGCATCCTGGGGAGCAATCATCCTCGCAAGCCAAAAATGACATTATTCAGCACATTCGCTCCATGGAGGGGGACCGTTCTACGCCTAGCCCTCCGCCCCCTACTCCCTAGTTGGCTAGGCTTCCACCTCCGCTGGTGGTGGAGCCCACTGAACTATGTACTCATCTCCTGCGCCTGATGCATTGGCGCACAGCTCCATGACTCGACATCACCCCAGCTCCCCGAATGCAGTGCTGACGGTGCTGGATCACCTGCCCAGATGATACCTCCTGTGGCCGGCGACCCGCCCCCCACCTGTTCCTGGGAGAGTGACTTCTCCGGGATTGCTTGTGCCCCTGGGCCTAGAATGTCCCTAGACTGGATCAGGACACTGGGGCCCTGTTGGCCAATGTTGGTTGTCTTTGTTTTGATTGCCTATCTCTCCTTTCTCTCTTTCTCCCTCTCTCACCTTTCCTCTGTCCCTTTCCCTCTGGTGGGCGGGGGTGCTCCTCGTGGTCCTTCTTCTGCTCTCCGGAAGACAGCGGCTCTTTTCCCTTCCCTTGCCATTGTCCTGTCTTGCCCCCCCCTGGGACGCATTGGCCTGAGCGCATCTCCCATCGGACATGACCACTATCCCTTGCCTGAAAATCCTTTCCCTCAATGTCAAGGGGCTCAACTCTCCCAATAAGCGGCACCAGATATGGCGTTATCTCCTGCAGCAGCACCCTGATATAATCCTCCTGCAGGAGACCCACCTGATGAAAGTTGATGTTCCTCGCATGGCTCATCCCCAGTACCCTCTTCAATTCTGGGCTTTCGGCCTCCTTCAAAACAGCTGGTGTGGCAATCCTCTGTGGCTCTGGCATCCGGCAGGGGAAATCTAAAATCTTTCGCAGCCCAGATGGCCGCTTCCTTAAAGTTGAGGTCTTGGTCGGACACCGGTCTCTCACATTATGCAGTATTTATGCGCCTAATCAGGCACAGGACTCTTACCTTCGAGCCCTCCTGAGGGAACATGTGCCACAAGCGGACCCTTCTCTTATCATAGGGGGTGACCTCAATCTTGTCTGGGATCCCGCCTTGGATCGTAGCGACGGCTCCTTTCATGGAGTGGGGGCTATGTCCTCCGCCTTAAAGAGGCAGTTGGCGGACCTCACTCTACTTGACTCTTGGCGGTACCACTCCCCCAACGCTCGCGACTATTCTTACTACTCGCACGTACACCGTTCATACTCACGTATCGACCATATCCTTATTTCGCATGCCCTCATTGGCGAGACGGTATCTGCCTCCATGTCCGACATCTCGGTCTCTGACCACCCTCACGTGGAACTTCTTCTGCGCCATAGTTCTACACGCGCCCCCCACCCGCCCCACTGGCACCTCCCTCCACACGTCCTCCGGGACCCTGTGGACATGGCGGAATTACGAACGGCCATTGACTCATACTTCGAGCTTAATGATATCCCTGAAACCCCCTTCCCTGTTGTGTGGGACGCTTTCAAAGCCACCATCCGCGGCCATATCACCCCCATCGCGATTGCACGAGCACGGGAAGCGCGCCTCTTCGAAGCTAATCTTTCTAGGGACTTAAAGGCCCTTGAAAAGCTCGACCAGGAACGCCCTTCACTTGCCCACAAACGGAGATTGGCTACACTCCATGGTCAGCTGCGGGCTCATCGAACCAATAAAGCTGAGAATGCTCTGTTAGTGCTGAAACAGCGCTATTATGAGGGGGGCGACAAGGTGGGCACGGTCCTGGCCCGGCGCCTGCGGACACGTGCAGCTAAGGCCCACATAGCTAATATTCAACTTGGAGACGGCACTCGTGCGACTACGGAAGCGTCTAAATGCGAAGCTTTTCATGCATATTACTCCTCCCTCTATGCCCAAGCTTCGCCCTCCCCTGACCAGATACGGACTCTGCTAGACGCTTGTCCCTGGACCCCACTCAGTAAATAACATGCCCAGCAACTGGAAGACCCAATTTCACGCGAAGAGCTTGCTGGGGCCCTGAAGGACCTCCCCATCGGAAAGTCTCCGGGGCCGGACGGCCTTCCCCTTTCTTTTTACCGCATGTTCCTACCGCAGCTTCGGAAGCACCTCGTCCGCCTTTTTAATTCCTTCGCCACTGACGCAGGGCCATCCCAGTCTATGGGACTGGCGGAAATTACCCTCATCCCTAAACCAGGCAAGGACCACGCACTCTGTTCGTCCTTCCGTCCCATAGCACTGCTAAACACGGACCTGAAGATCTCCACTAAAATATTAGCTAAACAACTCGATCCACATCTCCCCAGCCTCATTGAACCGGACCAAGTCGGTTTCATTCGCCATCGCCAGGGCGCGGATAATGTGCGACGTATTGCACACCTGGTGAGTAAGGCCCACCATTGGAACATTCCGGCTTGCCTTCTGTCGCTCGATGCGGAGAAGGCATTCGATCGGGTGGACTGGACCTTCCTTCGGGCAGTTTTACACAAAATTGGGCTAGGCCCGTTAATGATAGCTCGGATAATGGCCCCCTACTCTTCCCCGACGGCCCAGGTACGGGTCAATGGCCGACTCTCTACTCCCATCTCGATACGCAGAGGCACCCGGCAGGGATGTCCCTTGTCGCCCCTACTCTTCGCCCTCGTAGTGGAACCCCTTGCCATCTTGATCCGCCAGGCCCCTGACATCCACGGCATCCCCCTCGGAGGCCATCAGCATAAAGTGGCCCTTTTTGCAGATGATCTCCTCCTCACACTTTCTCAGCTTCACGCCTCCCTCCCGGCCCTCCTGGCCCTCCTTCGATCCTTTGAGTTGGCCTCTGGTCTTAAAATCAACCATGAGAAATCCTGGGCTCTTAACCTTATGATCCCTCAGGATGAGATCCCTGTGCTCCAGTCTTTAGTCCCCTATCAATGGGCCCCCCACTCCATCCGATACCTTGGTCTATAGTTAACCCCCACTCTCGCCTCTTGGTCCCGAATTAACTGGCAGGACTGTCGGAAGTCGGTTCTCGGGGACCTCCGAACCTGGAAACCTCTTACTCTCTCCTGGCTGGGGCGGCTACATGCAATCAAAATGTTGGTACTCCCCAAAATTCTATATCTTTTTCAGTCTCTTCCGACTCCCATCCCGCTCCATCAGATCAGCAGCCTTCAACGTGACATCACCAGGTTCGTCTGGGGAGGGCGTAGGCCGTGTTTCTCCAACAAAATCCTCATGTCACCTCGTGACAGAGGCGGGCTTGCTTGTCCCAACCTCTTGGAGTACTACTGGGCCTCCCACCTTCGCTTTATATCTGAGTGGATGGCGTGGCAGAGCGAAAAGGTATGGTTCCATATGGACAGGGCGGTGACTGGGAGATCCATTTGAGACCTTCCGTGGCAGCACCGGGCCTCGCGGTCGCGCAGTGCCTACACGGCTCCCCCTACTAGGACTGTACTTGACATTTGGGATAAGGTTGCCGTCCCTAAGGGCCTCACCACATTCCCGTCCCCCTTCACCCCTATTGCTGGGAATCTCCACTTTCCGCCTGCAGTACGTCCTCAGGCGTTCTCTGACTGGCTCGACGGTGGATGTCGGACTATTAGGGACCTCTTCCTGGGCGACGCCTTTAAAACCTTTGATCAGTGTAAGGCAGACTTCCAACTCTCGGAGGGAGCTCGACTGCAATATATCCAACTGCGACATTGGATACATACCTCGTCCTGGGCGCAGGCGGCCACTCGACCACTCATGCCTTTCGAGCGCCTAGTGCGCTCCTTCGACGACTCTAAAGGGCTCATATCCCGCACCTATCACGTACTACAACATCCCCCACTCACTACTACACACCTCTACCAGCGCAGATGGCAATCGGACATCCCCTCGGACGTAGCCCCCGTCCAGTGGAATCGCCTGTGGCGTGATATTCCGAAGGTCTACCGCTGTATCTCCCAGCGGGAAACCGCTTACAAGATCATGACCCAATGGTACTATACGCCTCTCAGATTGCACAAGATGTTCCCCGCGACATCCCCTCTTTGTTGGAGGTGCTCGAGTGCCCCGGGCGACTTTCTTCATATATGGTGGTCCTGTTCTTTTTTGACCTCATAATGGAAGGAGATCCTTAGCCACATAAAAGAGGTGCTTGGCTTTCCCCTGCCTGCTACTCCAGCCACGCAAAGATTGGCACATCTCTCTTCACATGCTAGGTGCTGCTAAACAACTCATTGCCCTGTACTGGAAAAAATCGGAGACTCCCCCGATCAGTGTGTGGTTCACGCGCCTATGGCACACTATGTCTATGGAATTGCTCACTGCACGCCTACAGTCTCGTGATTCCCACTTCACTAAACTGTGGCAACCACTTGTCACTCACCTCTGCAAAATAGAACATGCCCGCTTTCAACCCCCGAAACTCCGAGCCCTACGCCTCTTCGACGACGCAGTCTATTCCCCGGATATAGAGTAGACCCCTTTACATTCCGCTTGCTCCTCCTGGGGGTAGCGCATTCCTATTTCTCCCCCCTCGCCCACCTCTCCTCTCTGTCTCTCCCTCTTTTTCTTCTCTTCTTCATCCTTTCCCCTTTTCTTTTTTTTTTTTCTTTGACCTGCCACCTGCTCTTTTCATTTTTGTGGCATGCATATGCAATTGCTCTCTGACGCGGCCGGCCCGCATAGGGTTGTAGGCGATACGCTGTGTCCACGAGCAGTCCCCTTCTGTTCTCTTGCAAAATAAACAGTTGAACATGAAAATTGCCTATCACAAAACGTTTTGGGCCCTTGCATGTCGCGGGTACTTGGGCCTCCCAAATGAGTGAGGCACCATTTTTATCGGGAGACCTGGGGGAACGCTGGGTGGTAGGAAATTTGTGTCAGCCCGGTGATCCCACAACTTTCCCACACAAAAATGTGTGGAAAAAGGTATTTTTTCAGCTAAATTTGAGGTTTGCAGAGGATTCTGGGTAAGAATAGGTTGGGGGATCCACGCAAGCCATACCTCCCTGGAATCCCCCGGGTGTCTAGTTTTCAGAAATGTGTGGGTTTGGTAGGTTTCCATAGCTGGCCGCCGAGCACGGGGCCAAAAACCCAGGTGACCCCCCTTGCAAAACCAGGTCGTTTTGTGATAGGCAATTTTGATGTCTCCTCAATATGATTTGGGCCCTTGCCTGTCGCGGGTACTTGGGCCTCGCACATGAGTGAGGCACCATTTTTTAACGGGAGACCTGGGGGAACGTTGGGTGGTAGGAAATTTGTGTCAGCCCGGTGATCCCACAACTTTCCCACACAAAAATGTGTGGAAAAAGTGATTTTTTCAGCTAAATTTGAGGTTTGCAGTGGATTCTGGGTAAGAAAACATTGGGGGATCCACGCAAGCCATACCTCCCTGGAATCCCCCGGGTGTCTAGTTTTCAGAAATGTGTGGGTTTGGTAGGGTTCCCTAGCTTGCCGCCGAGCACGGGCCAAAAACCCAGGTGACCCCCCTTGCAAAACCAGGTTGTTTTGTGATAGGCAATTTTGATGTCTCCTCAATACGTTTTGGGCCCTTGCCTGTCGCGGGTACTTGGGCCTCCCACACGAGTGAGGCACCATTTTCATCGGGAGACCTGGGGGAATGCTGGGTGGTAGGAAATTTGTGTCAGCCCGGTGATCCCACAACTTTCCCACACAAAAATGTGTGGAAAAAGTGATTTTTTTCAGCTAAATTTGAGGTTTGCAGGGGATTCTGGTTAAGAAAACGTTGGGGGATCCACGCAAGCCATACCTCCCTGGAATCCCCCGGGTGTCTAGTTGTCAGAAATGTGTGGGTTTGGTAGGTTTACCTAGCTGGCCGCCGAGCACGGGGCCAAAAACCCATGTGACCCCCTTTGCAAAACCAGGTTGTTTTGTGATAGGTAATTTTGATGTCTCCTCAATACGTTTTGGGCCCTTGCCTGTCGCCGGTACTTGGGCCTCCCACACGAGTGAGGCACCATTTTTATCGGGAGACCTGGGGGAACGCTGGGTGGGAGGAAATTTGTGTCAGCCCGGTGATCCCACAACTTTCCAACACAAAAATGTGTGAAAAAAGTGATTTGTTTCAGCTAAATTTGAGGTTTGCAGGGGATTCTGGGTAAGAAAACGTTGGAGGATCCACGCAAGCCATACCTCCCTGGAATCCCCCGGGTGTCTAGTTTTCAGAAATGTGTGTGTTTGGTAGGGTTCCCTAGCTGGCCGCCGAGCACGGGACCAAAAACCCAGGTGACCCCCCTTGCAAAACCAGGTTGTTTTGTGATAGGCAATTTTGATGTCTCCTCAATACGTTTTGGGCCCTTGCCTGTCGCGGGTACTTGGGCCTCCCACACGAGTGAGGCACCATTTTTATCGGGAGACCTGGTGAAATGCTGGGTGGTAGGAAATTTGTGTCAGATCAGTGATCCCACAACTTTCCCACACAAAAATGTGTGGAAAAAGAGTTTTTTTCAACTAAATTTGAGCTTTGCAGGGCATGTTGGGTAAAAAAAAAACAGTGATAGCCACGCAAGTCATTCACCCTTGTACTTTCCCCTTTGTCTACTACTGAAAAATGTGAAGGTTTGCCTAGGTGACGACTGAGCTAGGGCACAAAGTCCCATGCTACCCATATTGACAAAAAAAAATCTTACAAAAGGCCATTACACCGCCACAAATATAAATCTAACACTAATTTGATAAAGCTAATCCACCACTTACACTGGTTGGTTTTAGCACCTCCAGAAACGCTGGCTTCAAAGCACAAATACTTATCAAAGTATATAAATATTGAAGCCAAGCCTTCTGAAGGGGAGCCATAAAGCCACTTCACGGCACCAACCACTTTATGGTCTATTCACACGCCAGTCACACACCACACACAAGACTTCCATACCGCCAGCCACGGGCCCAAACAACCAGATCACTTGCACTCACACAAACATACCAACGCCATGCAAGGGCCCATCACATTCATATGCCACAAGACATAATGAGTTTGACTACATTTTACCACCTGTCAAGTCTCCACCTCCTTCTTCCTGAACGTTACCGAACGCATGCCGAGTGAACCTTTACTAATGGCTTCCATGACAGCCACATGAGGCTCAGGAAGACATGTCTTTCATGCACCTTTAGCTCACTAACTATGCTAAATCCAACTCCTTCCAGTTTGTGGATGCAAGTTGGGGGGTGCCCGAGTATGCCGCAAAGTCATTCCTCGAGCTGAGCAAGCATATCTACCTTTGAAACTAAGGCAAACATGCTGGAAATTTTCAAAAGATAACATCATAAACTATGAAGAAAGGATGAATGTGAAACACGGGTAGTCCCTGACAATGTAGCATATGTCCAATCCACGGTTATGTGCAGTGACTGTAATGCACTTATCATACAGCAAACTGACCACCTACTAAGTTCTAACGGAGGATGAACATGGCAAGCAGCATTGACCCTTAAGTACTATACTAAATTCAGTGCGAGAGTGGCAGCAATGGATTTGAATCCATGGGTGAAGATGAAGTCATGATGTGTATCTATACTACCTTTACTATCTGCCTTCTACCTTTGCAATATTCCTCGGAAAGCACGCCTACCATAAGCTGTTCTAACCCGTTCGTGTGTCTGTCCTCATCAGAGTCCTGACTAATCCTGTCTAATTGTCAAGAGACCCTATAGTAATGCCTTCCATCTCTAGCTACTTGAAGCATGAGAAAACATTACTGTCACGTGCTACCAATGCTCTCACTGTGCTAAATCCAACTCCTTCTAGTTTGTGGATGCAAGTTGGGGGGTGCCCGAGTATGCCGCAAAGTCATTCCTCGAGCTGAGCGAGCATATCTACCTTTAAAACTAAGGCAAACATGCTGGAAATTTTCAAAAGCTTTCTAAAGCGAACACCATAAACTATGAAGAACGGTTGAATGTGAAACACGGGTACTCCGTGACAACGTGGCGTATGTTCTGTCCACCAGTATGTGCAGGGTGGGGACCACAATGCACTTGTCATTGGCGAACAGCACAACTACCACGTTCTCAAAGCAGATAAAGGTGTTGAGAAGTCCATGATTTCCTGAAGTAGAGGAAGAAATATTCTGCAGCTGCTTGCGTAGTGAAGGAGTGGCCCACAGACAGTAGGTATCCATTCACACCAATTGAAAGGTTTACCTATTGGCAGCTCCACCTCAGTCAATTTCCCAGTATTTTGCTTTAGTGTGATACAACATAAAGCAAGTAGGAAAACAGAAGTCAGGCTTACTTGGGCACTGGGGACAGTAAACACGAGTCTCCTGCCTCTTTCCCTGCATCGAGCACACTTTACAACGACGACATGGTCGCTCCTTTTTGGGTGTTGCAGGAATTTTATCAGCAAAGTGTCGCTCCTGCAGCCTTGCCACATCCTCCAGAACACATGAGTGGAGGCTGCTGCTTCTGTAGCAGTGAGACTTTCAATCACAGACAACTGAAAGTCAAGGAAAGACATGAGTCTTCCTGTGGTGGTCTGACGATAAACAACATACGCATTGTATGTTGCCATCTGGATCAGGTGAGTAAACAGTTTCTTATACCAAGTGCGAGTTTTACGACTCACATTGTATGGCTGAAGAACCTGGTCGTTCTTGTCCACTCCGCCCATGTACTTGTTGTAATCAAGTATAGAGGTGGGCTTGTGGACTTCGGCCATCTGACCCCAAACCGTGACAGGGGAAGTGCTCTCAGTATTAATTGTAGTGAGCACGTACACGTCACGCCTATCTGAGAACTTGACTGCGAGCAGTTCGTTGGAACTCAACGCAGTGCTCTGGGATTTCTGGAGCTTCTTGCAAACAAGCTCCTGCGGGAATCCTTTGCGGCGACAACGAATTGTACCGCAAGCCACGGTGCCAGCTTTGTAGAGCTCACGGAACAGCTCTACTCCTATATAGAAATTGTCCACATAAAGGTTATAACCTTTGTGAAGAAGTGGCTGGACAAGCTCCCATACGATCTTTCCTGTGACCGCTAGCGTGGGAGGGCAACCTACAGGGTTAAGAGTTGTGTCCTTCCCTGTATACACTCTCAAGCTGTACACATAGCCAGTCGAGCTCTCACACAGCATGTACAGCTTGATGCCATAGCGAGCGCGTTTGCTCGAAATGTACTGCCTAAACTGCAGCCGCCCTTTATACAAGATCAAGGACTCATCAATGGCTATATTCTTTCCCGGAGTATAAACCTCTGGAAACCTGGCAGACAAATGTTCCACGACAGGCCGAATTTTGAACAACCTGTCATGGTCTGGATGGTCCCGGGTCATTGCAGCAGAATTGTCATTGAAATGCAGCATGCGCTGCAATAGCAAAAAATGATCTCTGCTCATGTATGGTGCGAAGATGGGGGTTAACCAAACCGTGTGAGTAGACCAGTAGGATAGCAAGGTTGGTTTATGCACTACCCCCATTTTAAGCGTGAGGCCCAAAAATATCTTCAACTCCCCTAAAGAAGTGGGAGTCCACTTGCGCGCCCTAGAATGAGGACCAAGAGTGCCTCCTTGCTCAATCAGAAATTGTTCGGCACGCAAATTTTTTTGCTGCACAATTTCGTCAAGGAAGTCAACATCCAAAAAGAGATGGACGTAGTCAATTGGCAAAAAATTTGCTGTATCGACTTTACATCCAGCGTCACCAGTGAAAGGCGGAATTTGGGGCTGAACTAAATTGGGAGGCTGCCAAGACAGCGCTCCGTCTGTGCTTGCAGCCGCACGTGCCTGCACTCTGGGTTGCTCTAACCTGTTACTGGTGTCCTGCTGCACAGACTGTGCTGGCAAAGGGACAGCACGACTGACATCGTCTCCTTCAGAATCGCTAGAAGATGAGTCGTCGGATGGAACTGCGCCGACTGAAAAATCACTCCCAGATTCGGCTCCATTGTCCTCTCCCTCAGATGCTGTCTCAGTATCTGCTGTCTCAGTCTCTGATCCTGCCTCAGAGCTGGACTCCAGAACCAGACTTAGGGCCGGGGCAGCATTCATCTAACGATATGCCATCTCTGCTAGTGCCTAAAACTATCCTTTTAAAACACTATCCTACGTAGAAGGCAGATAGGTTGTTGGTTTCAAAGTGTAGGTGGGTGTGTGCGTGAGTGAAGTGTTTAACAGTCAATAATGACAAAGTCACCTTACCTTTCCTTTGCAAAATCCGTACGCTCTCCAAAAAGACTAAGAAAGAGAGAAAAAAGACACAGTATTACCTTACCTTGCCACATACCCATCATCGCAGCCTTTTAGTGCTGGTGGAAGCCAGTGCGACCATCATTTTGGCGCCAGATGCCTACGGGTGAACGTGTGCTTTACAATTGCACACTATGACCTCCTTTGATTCCCTCACTACCATCCTTGCAAACGTGCCCCTCATCTCTCCATAGCCCCTCTCTCACATACATTTCATCTGTTTCAAAGTGTTTCTACTGCGTGGCTTTACTAATCCACTTAGCTATCCACATAATACAGATCTGTTCTTTCCAGCATGCCCTTTATGGCGTCAAAACTGCCACTAGACAAAAGTCAGATATCTCTATCTAGCAGGAAATTTGTTTTGTACTCTGCAGCAGTACCACACTTTACTGCCTTTCATGTAACTTCAAAGAGACTCATTATAGTTCTTTCACAGTCTCATATTTTCAGCACTGAGAAATCTCTCTGTAAATATACATATATATACATATATATATATATAACAATTAATTCCCAATGTCAGCGCGCTCAATACCTGGTGCAGGCAGCAACGGGTAGAATCCTTACCTGATATTTAAATTCAGAAACACAAAGGATGCCGCACTCCAGAGACAGGTTTCAGAGTTGCTTTACTTTCACCACCACTACCACCAGTCGTGGTGAAAATAAAGCAACTCTGAAACCAATCTCTGGAGTGCGGCATCCTTTGTGTTTCTGAATATATATATATATATATATATATCCAAGCTCCGTTTCCTTGTTTCCCAAAAAGAAAAACAGCACTCGCGGGGGCAGTTGCTAGAGTTTATTGCAACGCAACAGAGCTTGGATAAATATCGCGGGCGCACCCCCGCGTTTGTAAAGCACCCGTCCGCGAGTGCATCGTTCACGGTGCATCAAGGAGCATTTATATATATATATATATATATATATATATATATATATATATATCCAGACCAACACTGTTGCAAAGTGAAAAAACAGCTGCTGTGGACACAGTTTCCTTTTTCCAAAAAAGCGGTATTTTATTGCAAATCAGCAACCAGCTCGACGCGTTTCGGGAAAACAATCCCTTGCTCGTGGTTAGTTATTGAAGCAAAGGGAGCTAAAATGCCCTTGTGATTTAGAGTTGCCAAGTCCAGTCCCAGCCTTGAAGCCCATATCCCGGTTTGGAGGATCTGCGGTGTTCCAGCAATTCAGAAAAGAGTTGTAGCAATGGAGGACAGTGAGTATTAATAGGGTCGTGCATTGCAATTGTGTACATCAGGCTTTCTGATATTTTGCTAAGATTGTGTGGTATGGTGCGATAGCATTTTACTTATACATACAGAAGTAGGTACGCTTATCGCTGAACAGTTTAAGTTGTTATCGGGCTAGTCATAGCTCAAGATACCGGCCTAGGTAGAAGCATATTGTGTTGTAATGTTTCTGCTAAGTTTTGTGGTGTCAGTCGTGCGGTACCATTGACTGTAAAATTGAGATAGGAAACTGTAACTTCGTTGTGAGAGTACTAACATTGATTGGTGCTAGTGGACCCTGTTGCGCAAAGGGAATACTTTATTAGTCAAGGTGATTTCCGCTGGTGGAGATTTCATCTGTGTAAGTGTAAATAAGTCGGACTATTTCTTATGTAATCGAATACTTTTAATTCTTTAGAAGAACAGACAAACGTTTTATTTCTTATGCTTGCTTAGTGTTGTGGGAAAAAGTGCGCGCATGAAAATTGTAAAGGAGGGTGAACCACTTCAAGGAGTGAGAAATGCATCATAGTGTGCTACGCTGGAATTGGACAGTTGGTTTAGGTGCCACGCTACTATTGGTTGTTACGTCACTGAGAGTGGCACTGCAATTGGACAGAACAAGAGGTGGCGCTCTGAGATTTGCTGTTAGTGCCAGATAAAAGTTTATGGTTAAAGGAAATATTATCCTTTCATTTGAAATCCAATTTTTTGTTTGTGATTGTTGAAATTGTTAAAAATTGAATGTTTCAGAGATATTAGAGATTTAGTCAGGGGAGATGGGAGGGTTCCTGTCCAAGACGTTGAAGTGAGGCCACCAGAAGGCACAACAGGTCATTCTATGGCCATAACTGTGAAGCTTCACATGTGTATTTGGTTGAGCCAGCAGCATAAGATCACAGAAAACGAGGGTGCATTGAGGTTCCCTCCCTACGTTACATTTAACTTAAGAATTATTGAAATTTGAGAAGAGTTTTGTATGAGATGAAGCAATCCCCTAGACCCACACAATATGAAGCCCTTAATGCTTGGGAACATACTGAACAAACAAATGGTAGCCAGAGAACCCAAAGCCGCACAACCTATAGTAACCTCTTTTTTATCAGTGCACCCACATTGCCCACCTCTAATGGCCAGCTGCATATTGACTATAAATTCTCAAATTATATATACAGATAAGAGAGGTAACAAATAGTAATTGTTTAACATAGGTGATTAACTTCATATTATGACTCCTAGATTGCCTTTCTTATCTGTATATATGCTTGGGAACATGCAGCCCATGCAGAGGATAAAGAGAAGTATCAGGGTAAAGTTAAGACGGCTTGTGTTGAAGCTAAGTGGGATGCACAACAGCAAAAGTGGTGAACAGAAGTAATTGAGGGAATGCGGTTGTAAGCTGCATTGACAAGTGAGGAGCCGCAGAAAAGGACGAAAGTAGAGGACAAAACAGAGGCACAGAGGGGTCGGGTGATGGCAGTGGGAGTGATTCTAGTGATTACTTTTTGAATGTGCTGTTGTCAGCCTGTTCACCACCTTACAATGTGGTTCCATCAAAAGGAATCAATAGTGCTATCAGGGGTGGAAACTCTGAAAGAGCCACCTCCCCTGTGAACTTAAGCCAGATCCTCATGAGAGACACGTCAGGGATTTCTCTGTTTGTAATGCCCCAGATGCCATAGCTGTCACTGTCACTATCGACTCTACAGTCCCTTTATATAAACCTGAGTCATATGAGGGTACAACCCATTTCTTGACAATTCCTACGGAAGTAAATTTGCCAACAATGGTCCCTGTTGCCCCAAGTTGGGGTGAATGGGAAGTACTCCTTTGGTTTCAACTAAGGTAACTCCACTGTTTGTTGCCCCTGCGTTTTCGACGTTGAGTATGACAGAACTCACTCTCTTAGAGGAGCCTGCCTCGATACCTCAAAATTCTCACATGTCCATTTGGAATTCACCCCAGTGTCTTTCAAGCAGCAGTCCCAGAGGAGGGGTAACATTTAATACCCCTGGAACCCAAAATGGTGCTAATTCACAGGAGATTTGGTTAGATTCTTTAATGGGTCCCCACGAAATCAGAATCAGCTGTGTACATGAAATGTTGCTAGTATGCAAGGTAATGTGTACCAGCAAGAAGGACCTGTGATGTAGGGTGAAAATAGTGTTCCAAAGAGCAGAGGTTGTGGCGTCCCTAATGACCCGAGTACTGAGATTGATGTGGCAACATTTAAGAAATCTAATCCGTGTAGTTATTTTAGTGGGCTGGGGCAGAGGAAGCGAGAGTGACACCTAAATCCCAATAAGGGAGTGAGCAATAATCAAGGCCAAAATTCAAAGCTTGTGTAGACTCATATTGGTAACCCTATACCGTCACAGAGTATGCAGAGGCAAAAGGATGTAAGGTCATAATCCGCCACAAGCTCTAGTGATGCAGGTCCTTCAAGCCCCTATGCCTCAGCAGAATGTAAATTGTCCAAGATCCAATAACTATCAAGTTCCACATTTTAATCAGAACTTTTTCCAAATCAAAATTCATTTCAACAATTTTCCTATGTATGAGTCATTTGAAGGCTTTGGCTAAGACCAGTCACAATGACGGTGCCTGAGGGGGGAGGAAGATTGCTTACTTGGCACAGTCTTAGAGGTAGACCAAAGTGCTTAATTCGTAGAGGGCGAGGTGAATGACCACCCTGTGTCATGGTTGATCGACACAGGTAATACCCGTTCCACTGCTAGAACAGGAGAAGTTCCAACCTACCCCTCTCGGGAATAAGAATCCAAGTTGTAGGAGTTGCTAATAATCAAATGACAAACCCTGTCACAAAAGAAATTCCCATTAAAATAGGGTCCTTTGAAGAAAGACACCAGTTTGTGGTGTGTAATTCCAGTCCCGTAAACCTTACTTGTTATGTAAGGTGAATTGTACCATGATGAGGATGTGGATTTCAAATTAGCAAGCCATTGGGATGGCTTTTGGACAGTACCCTTTGATGGCCACTGATGATTTGCCACCAGATCTTAAGGATGTGGTGAAACCTGAAGTTTGGGACTTTTCGTTAAAGGACATAGGTCTCATAAAAGGAGTTGAACCTGTCCATATAAATGTTAAACCTAATGCACCTTACAAATAGCAGGTTAACCAAATATGAAGAGACTATACTTGCAGCCGAAAATATAACATTAAAGTGGTGTGCTTCACTGAATCCTGCTACTTTGTTGCCGTTACCTGATGATGAAAATGATGATGAAAGGGTAAAGCATGACTGCCTTGATCTCACGGAACTATGCACCAACCCTAGGTCAGATGAGCACCTGGCAGAGTCTGATTATATACTGTTTGTGGGTGGCTCATGCCTAAGAGATGAAAGGAGAACCTTAAGAGCTGCTTATTCAGTCTGCAGCTGAGGGGGTAATGGAAGCCTCCTGGTTCCAGGGTGTACCAACTATACAAGTGGCTGAACTGATTGCGATCACTAGAGCCTGCTGTGTTTCAGCTCAATTGAAGGTGACTATTTTACTGGTGTGGTCCATGACTTTGGACAGTTATGGTCGCAAAGGGGATTTATGACATCATCAGGATCTCCCATTTGTAATAAGGAAAATGTCATGAAGCTATTGGAAGCATTGCAGTTGCCTACAGAAATTGCAGTTGTGTTCGGCACACAGGAGTGGGAATGACTTGGTAACTGTTTGCAATCGTTATGCTGATGAGGTTGCAAGGTATTGTACTCATTAGTCCCGAACCTTTAATGGTGAATATGTAAATGAATCTGAAAATAAGTTCAACTGCAACCTTCTATTTTGCAGTGGCTGATGCATCAGAAGAAGTGAAGAGACTTCAGGAGGAAGTAACAGAGGCAGAACAGCAGGGTTGGGCCAGAGCAGGTTGTGTCAAAGGAGATGAGGAAATCTGGGTGTCAGCAGATGCAAGACCTGTGTTGCGGGATAGCTTGCTGCCTCCAATGGCTAGGCATTTCCATGGTCCTGCACACATAGGGAGGGATGCGATGGTCAGGTTTCAACAGAATTGATTCAATCCCCGGTTTAGGTTAATGGGTGAAACGTTGTGCCACAGATGTGTTGTGTGACAGCTGATGAATGTAGGGAAAAGGACACCAGTGACACTGAGCCATATATGGAGATCAGAAGGGCCATTCAACAGGATGCAATTGGACTTCATTGAGATGCCTGTGTGTAACGGGCTGAGATATGTCCTGGTGATGGTGTGTATTTTCTCACATTGGGTGAGGCTTACCCAACTAGGAGAAATTAGAGTCTCAATGTAGCTAAGTTGTTGTTGAGGGAATTGATCCCTAGGTTCAGTTACACAACTTTGCTGGAGTCAGAGTGTTGAACTCATTTTAATAATGAGATCCTGAGAATGTTGTGCGCAGCACTGCAAGTGGAACACCGACTGTACTGTAGCTATCGACCTGAGGCCTCTGGAATTGTGGAGTAGGTGAATATTATGCTGAAATCCAGGCTAACCAAAGTGTGTGAGTTGATATCCCTGAAGCGGCTGGATGCTTTGCTTTTAGTGTTGATGAGTCTTCGCAGCATTCCTGATTGGAGGACAGGACTGTCTCCCCAAGAAATCATAATGGGTCGAGCAATGAGACTGCCTGCAGTACCTGGAAAAGCTCTTGTAAATATTACAGATGGCATGATTCTTGGTTATTGTAAAGGACTGGCTGTTGTGGTGAGTTCTGTGTCTCACCACCACCGTGGAGCTGCCACTGCCCTTCTGCACCAGAAGCAGTGCCATGATGTCAGTCCTGGAGAATGGAATTTGGTGAAGAAACACGTTCAGAAAACATGTCTGGAACCTCATTGGAGGGGGTCCTTCCAGGTTATCCTCATAGCGAACACTGCTGTTAAATGTGGGGGGTCTCCCCAATTGGGTGCATGCCGCCCATGCTCAGAGAGTAGAGTATCTTCTTGATGAAATGATGGTGCCTCTTCCTAAAGTACTGACAGCAACTGAGGAGGACCAAGATGGAATGGAGGGGTCCGCAGAGAGTAGGTGGGAGCCTCAGATTTCAGTGACAGCCCAAGAATCTGCAGTAGTACACCTTCGGCCCGAGGGGGGTCTTGATGTGTCAGTGTCTGAAGTCATGACAGAAAGAGAACTTGGCCTGTGGTGCAAGTGAAAGCCGACCTCAATCCTGGCGAAGGGCCTAGTGGTGTAATCTGACAAATTGGAGCTTGAGACAATGGGCTGAGTAGGTAAGATATGGAGAGACCAAGGGCCCGACATCGTAGGTTTCAGTTCGACCGCTGTTTTAGGATGATATCGGTCAGAGTGGAACCAGCGGATGGATTCTGACGCGGTTCTGATGGGCTCAAGGAGGCTATGGTGCCCCCTAAACAACCCTGCACCGTGAGGTGCCTGCTACACGGTGCAGAGATGTTTACAAACATCTATTTGTCAATGGAAGCTTGTGCTGCGGGCCTTTTCCGCCCGCTGCACAAGCTTCCATTGACAAATGGATGGATGTGACCACCCTATGGGCGGCCGCATCGTAATCCTGCTGTCGGAACCGCCGACCTAAGGTCAGGCGGTTCCAAACCGCAACAGTGTCGGGTGAATTTCATAATCAGGGCCCAAGTTTGCCTGTGGAAAGCATACCCCATACTGTCTCAGTGGATACTGAAGTTTGTGATCTAAGTGTCATTGAAGATAAACAGCCTGCACTCAGGAGATCGAATAGAGCCCAAGTGCCTTGTCGTAGGTACTCAGCCCCTGATTGGACATACTTTGTGACAGATGATAGCGACAGGCTGTTTTGTTATTTGGACAATAATAGTGAGGTATCAGGTGCACCTCAATGAGTCTACATTTGTTGCGGACTGTCGTTTTGAACTTGTTTTACTGTTGAATCACAGATCCGAGCTGTGTCTTCTGTGGTCTTTGAATTGAACTTTGATATTTATTTCAACTAGAGGGAGTCGAATGAACTTTGCTTAAAAGAATTAAGAAGATTACCTAGACCTGAGGCTGCAGAAGGAGTGTAAGGGTGTAATTTTAGAAGAAGACAAAGTAGGGTTCGGGAAGGCTCACGAAGACTTTTGAAAATAAATGAATCATGCAACTTTTTGAACTCAGTTTTGCAGTCGCGGCTGCTGCAGGTAAGCGCAATGGGGCGGAGCAGGGCGCGGGGGAAAGTGGACAGACGATGGCATAGGGAAAATAAAACAAATAAATAAATCCTATTTCATCGTCTGTCGACTTCCCCCTGCCCTACTGCGCTTACCTACAGGAGCTGCGGCTGCAGTTTTGCCATTTTCACAAGTAGAAACATACGGAGAGAAATCCATATGCTAGTGTTTCAAACTCAATGGTCTACTTTAGTGAAGTCATGGAAACTAGTAACCATAGTATATCTGCCCACCTCTTCCTAACCAACTAAACCCAAACCTAAACCTACCCCTAGTATTCCTGTTACCACTGATGGTAGGTTGCACGCTTTTGATTCTAAAACATTACATGTAGATTCTTCAAGGGGAGATTCTTTTTCAAACACTTATTTTAATTTGCTTTATGATTATATTGATACCATGGAGGCTAAGGACTGTTACATCTGTACACAGTTGCCTGCCTCAGCTGCAAAGGGATCACGTATCGTCATATTCTCCTCAGGTATGGCATTACTTGTAGTCTTTTGCTTAGTATTTTATATGCACAAGGCCGCATCCAGGATTATTTTTCAAAATATGATTTAGATCTTTCTGAATTCTATAAGTTTAACATTTGAATCCCCATCCAAATGCTAATGAAATGGGCACTGATGAGAGCTTTTTCAAGCCCAATGCGAAGCTAGATACTGCCTATGCCCATAAGCATGATTTGACCTGTTCCCTAACTGACATTGAGAAGACATTTTTAGATTCTGTGGAAAACAGGAGAAGGGCGAGTGATGAAATATGAAGGACAGGTAAAGCTCAAAGGTATAAAAAAAATGGGCTAAGGAAGAATTAGAGCATCAGGAGTCAGAGGTTTAACCCGCATTGACTTTTGATTGGAAACGTAAGGGAAAGCTATTTGCGATTAGAGAAATATCTGTTGTTCATACTCAGATAATGGGGAGGAGTGATTTTGAACAGATCTTTGAATAGGGAAGAAATTGGGATCAACTTTTAGGAGGAAAAGTTCCTGTTATTACCAGAGTCTATTATGTTTGTGGTAAGCATGCATATTTTACATTGCCCCAAGGTTGGTATGGTACTTGCTATTTGGCTATAGTTTTCCCAAAGATTTATCATGTAGAACATCTGAATGTCCTGGTGTGGGGTCATATGCTAGGCCAAAACGAAGTAGTGGTGCTTCTGAAAAAGTGGGAGCTATATTTGGAGCAATGATTCCTTCTGTGGGAGTGGTCCTAAATGATCTCAAGATTAGATTTTATGTCTATTTATTGTATTTTATCATGTGCTTTTATGGCTATTTTATAGCTGAATAAAGAAAGAAATTGAATTGAATTGATCTCAATATTAGAAAGTTATCCACTCTAGAAGACAAGGTAGCTACTAGTACAGCTGGGTCACTGTTAGCCATCAACACTGAGATGATAGCCATTAGGTCTATGGTTATGTAGAACCGTTTTGCATCCAACATCCTTCTCGCAAAGGATGGCGCCTCTGTAAGATGTTAAAGGTCCAACAGTGTTGCACCTACATTCTTGATAAGAGTGAGAAGATAAAAAGTTCATCAAGAATATTACTGATTTGAAAGGAGATTTGGATGAGTTGGAAGCTATAGGTGCTTGGGAAATGATTGGAAAAGGATTTGCTGCAGCGGGCAAGTGGTTTGGGAACTTTGGTAGTGTAATCTTAGGTTCCATATTGAGACCCCTTATAGTTGTCGCCATCTGTGTGATCTCTTTGTTTGTCGTGTTCGAGGGGTACAAGTGTCTAAAATCAAGGAGAGAAGAACAATGTGGAATTGGAATGAAAAGAAAAAGAAAGGATGTAGCACTGGAAGAGAGTCAGTGTAGGTTCTATGATGAGATGAAACATCCAGAAAACACAAGACATAAGATGTTGAAAACAACAAGGTTAGAGCTGCTCTCATGAGATACGATTCATGTGATATTGTGATAGCTATCCTAGCCATCAGAGGGGGAATTGGAGCAGCATCATTTAGGCTCCACCCTTTTTAGGTCAGGAATATATAGCTGTATACTCATATTTGACATTTATATTCAACGTGTGATTTATTTGAATAATGTGTGTTACATTTAACCAGATTAATAGAATATATCCATCGCAAACACTAAAATGATATATACATGAGTGCATTAATCGATTGCTGTAACCATGTTATGCATATTTAAATTTACATTGATTATTGATTTTACTTTGTGTGAACCCTTTTTTGTAATTCACGTCCATGTTTATTCTTGAGGCTTAACTTGACACAAGGCCTCGAATGAAAATGTTTTCTTTAATTTGCAAGTGCATCAGCCTTTCTTTTGCATGTGTGTTATCGTGTTTCTTGTTAGCCAGAGAAAGACTCATTGTTTGTATTAGATCACTGATAGTGAGGTCTGCGGGGAGGAGTCTGGCAACGGACTCAGAGAAATAATGGTCAAAGGAGGCCTTCTGTTTATCATGTACCAGGATGGTGTGAAGCTCAACGTTGACCGTTGCAGTCCCAGTTTCAATGAGATGGGAACTGAAGGGAGTGTGTTGACGCTCCTCACATTCAGCAGGTTGGTTGGTTCCTGGTGGTGTATGGAGACATATGGATGTTTATTTGGTGTTTCCATAGCTAGTTAGGCAGAATTTCCCCTTACTCTGAGAGGGAACAGATCTCTCTTGCTAGGCTTTTCCCAAGTCTAAAGTCTCATGCTGAATACTTCTCTTTTTCCCTGAACTTCTACAGAAGTTCTATTTTATGCTGACGCCTTCTATGCTCCTTCGGTAGAAATCCTGTCCTCTATCTATGTTTAGAATGGAAAAGGGAAGTTTCTTTATGGAACACCTATTTGCGACAATTGTCTTTATTCTAGTTGTGACTTTTACCATTCTGTATTTCATATTATTATGGCTCAAAGTATTGACACATTTCATCCTGCTAACTATATTGCAGTATCTTGTGCACTTATTTTTACTCTGTTTATATACTGGTTGGATTAATATTCTAAAATAAACCCATTTGATCGGAATTATTGATTCCTGGTCCTTATTGTGGAGTCGCATTGGCTTCACAAATTGAAAATGTGTTTCTGATGTTATCTCCCTTACAGCGCATAGGAACATACATTTGATGAGTATTGGAAACAATAAGTATTACAATCAGAATTGCAAGAAATCAATTATATGCATATATAGAAATCTTCTGTGGTATTCAATCCACCCGGGCTCTTACTGTCGAGATTTAAAATGTACTTCATTTCTAACCTCCGTAGTGCACCCTCTCTGTCACCTCCCCTTCTATTTTTTGGTATTGAATCTATGAGGTAGTATGAGAGGTGGTGGAGGTCACTATTATGCACTTCTTGAAAGTGTCTGGCCACGGGATAAGTTGGGTCATGATTTGTAATGGCCCGGATGTGTTGTAGAATTCTCTTGTTAGCAGGGAGTTTGGTGCTCCCTACATATTTGAGATTACAAGAGCATTCTAAAATATAAATGGCGTAATCAGTTTTACAGTGTAGAGAGCGTGGAATTTCTATTTCTCTATCACTGAACGGTGTTTTATATGTTTTTATGTTAGTGCCGTACTGACAGGCTTTACAACTTTTACATTTCGCAAAGCCCTTCCTTTGTGTTAGCCAATTTTGTTGTTCTAGAACCTCTGGACTGCTTTTGACCAAACTTCCGCTCATAGATGGCGCTCTCCTGTATGTTATCCCCAGGGTCTTTGTTAAGCTACCACCTATAACCGGGTCACTCAACACTATGGGCCAGTTCCGCTCTATAATGTTCTTGATGGATTTATTTTGTAAGTTGTAAGCTAGAATTAGCCTCAATTGCATTGTTTCTTTTTGTTTCTTGGTATCTGTTTGTTTAGGTTTTAAAAGTACATTTCTGTCTAGGCCCTGGGTTTTCATGATAGCTGCATCTATGGTCCTACTCTTGTACCCCCTTGCTAAGAATCTTTTTTTACTCTCTAGCTGTGCCTTTTGTAGATCAATGGGGCTGCTGCATATTCGTTTAATTCGCAGCATTTCCCCATAGGGGATACTGTTAACCAGGTGTCGTGGGTGGAAACTGGTTGAGTGTAGGACCGAATTTCCTGCTGTTTCTTTTCTGAATAATCTAGTTTCCAGTTTGTTTTCATGCACAAAGACTTCTACATCAAGAAAATGAATTGCTTTGCTGCTGATAGTTGACGTGAAGCTTAAGTTGATATTGTTGTTGTTGATATCCCTTACAAAATTGTTTGCTTCCGTTGTTGACCCATCCCACACAATAAATAAATCATCGATAAATCTCAGGAACAGTTTAACATTTTTGTCCATATAATGCTTGTGTGTTACACTAAGAACCAGCTCCTCCCACCACCCCATGTGCAAACATGCATAGCTGGGGGAGAAGCTGGCCCCCATTGCAACACCACACATTTGTTGGTATAGTGTTTTGTAAAATAAAAAAACATTATTATTTAGACAAAAGTTGGTCATATTGCTCAACATTGTACAGTGTGGTGTCAATCTTGATTTACCTCTGCTCAAATAATGTTCTAGTGCCCTTATACCATCTCTATGATTAATGCTGGCATAAAGGGACACTACATCCAAGGACATTAAAAGATAGTTCTCCTTCCATTCAAAGTTTTGAAGCTTTGCTAAGAAGTCACTTGTGTCTTTAATATATGTGTGCAGAGATTGAACCAGTTCCTGTAAAAAATAATCAATGTATTGGCTTGCGTTCTCAAGTAGACTGTTCTGTGCCGAAATAATAGGACGGCCTGGTGGGTTTTTTGCATCTTTATGTATTTTTGGGATGAAATATATATTGGGGATTACAGGGTTTTCTTTCCGTATGAATTTGTATTCCTCCATAGTCAGGATTCCAGCGCTCTTCCAAGCTAGAAGTTTTCCATAAAATTCGTCATATATTGATTTCAGTGTCCATATATTACTGATCTTATAACATGCTCTGTTGTTTAGCTGAAGCAAAGCCTCCTCCATATAGTTCTTTCTGTCCCACAAGACAATATTGCCCCCTTTATCGGCGTTTCTGACAATAATGTTGTTGTTTTTTTGCAATTTGGTAATCAACTGTTTATATTGCCAGTCTTTTCTGTTCAGTTTGCGCTTAGTATGTTGCATCCTAAAATTAAGTTTCTTGATTTCATTGACTACTTGTTCATTAAAGATGTCTGTACTATCCCTGGGCATTATTGGATTAAATGTAGATTTTCTTTTAAAAGGTGTTGCTTTCCTTGTGGGATTAGGTTCTTGTGTTGACACATTTGCTTCTTGTGTTGCCGCATCATTATTTGGGGCGCAATAAAACATACTGTCAACTTTCTCCAGGGTACGTGTATTGGTTGCTTCCATCTGGAGTTCCATTAACGTTTTCAGCAGAGTTGTATCCCCACTGTCTGATATCCCCTGTGAGTTTTCAATGGGACTTTTTGCTTCCTCCATTAGAGCATGATGTTTTGCTAACTTCAATTTTCTTATGAAACGGTAAATGTCCATTCTAGTGTTCGCGTAGTTGAAATTAGATTCTGGACAATATGAAAGGCCTAATGATAAGATTTGTTCTTCTGCCTTGCTGAGAACAATACTAGTGAGGTTAATTACCGTTTTGGCTGTCGTGTCGCTGTCATTTATTTGCGATTCCACCAGCCTCTCCCTCTCATCTTTTTGTTGTTTGGCTTTTCAGTTGGATTTTCTCCTCTCCCTCCGCCTGTGGATCCACCTCTTCCTCTGGCGTTCTGTTGAGTCCTCGGGCAGAGGGTCGCCCGTCATTCCTCGACTAAAAAATTCATTTATTCTGCCGGGGTTAGGTTTGGCAATACTCTCCTTGGGATTGTTTGTTGTCCCTCTGATTCCACTTCGCTTTCCACATTGGAACTTAAATCCGAATTTGACGTGTATGGGTGTCTGTCTTTGCTAGTGGAGGCACTGGTTCCTGGCTCGTTATGTGTTTTAGCTTTGTTTGATTTCATTGCATCATATTTTCTCGAGAACGAAAAGATGCGCTCCGTCTCGTAGTCTACCCTGTCTTGGTGAAATTTGAACGCCTTGCGTTCTTTGATTTTATCTTCTTCTTTTCGTAACCGTCTCAACATTTCTTCCCTTAGTTTCTTTTCTTCCTCCCCTTTATTTAATTGGGTAATCTCCTCATTCAGTTTATCAATTTTTTCTTGGAGCTCCACCCGGTCTGTTTCTGCATATTTGACGAGGATTTCTACCAACCTCCTGGATGACTCTAGATTACATTGCACCCAATCTTGCATCATGTTGGGGTTCGGTTGGTCATAACTCGGGGCTATTAAGATCCTCAAGCCCCTCGGAATTCTCCCTACATCGAGTAGCGCTGCAGGGATTTATGCTTCCACCATTTGCCCTGCTCCGCGTGCATCAACTTATCTAGCGCTTGCATTTTGTCTTTGATGTTGCTATTGACTGGATTTATCGTGGTGTCCCTTTCTTGTGCAATTATGCTGCTTGGAGGTACATTGCTAAACATTTCAGAGGCTGCCGCCTCCCGGTCCCTCAGCGTGTCCGCCGACATTTTGGTCCTTTATGTTGTTTCAATAATAGTGGTCTTAACGGGCAGATTTCTGCTAATGTGATTCCCCCGTCGCCACTTGCACACCACTCTCCCCTCAATGCCTTTTACTTCCTACCTTTCGCGTACAATCCCCGTCCGACACGGCACCCGAGGAGTTCGCTTCAGGCAGTCAGTTTCCTTGGCCGCAGAGGGCCGACGACTTGAATCCTTGCGGAGAAACCAAACACAATTACTTCCGGCGTGTTGCTCGGAAGTAATAGCTTCCTGTAGTCGTCGCCTCTTCGTGAGTGGGGGTCCGTGCTAGACAAACAGGAAGAGTTGCCCCTTGGTGGGATGCACACACAGGTAGGTTTCTTGCCAATACAAAAGCAACTGTCATGAACAAAATCCATTATTTTCACCTGCCAGACGCGTTTCGGGCCAACACCCTCCTCAGTGGCAGTCCATGTGAAATGACGGCACGCAGCAAACGCCAGTATATCCCCACATCATAATGATAATTATGCTCAGGTAAGTCACTTGAAGCAATGGATTCTGGGACTGGTAGTTCAGTAAAACCCGAGTGGGTCACTGCCGTCAAACACATTCACAGAGTTTCTTTAAAAAGGTTCACAATGTTCCTGCAGGCGCTCTTGCACATTACCAGCACCTCCTGCTCCGCATTTAGCTACCCCAGTAAGTCAGCAGCGGACCCGCTAGTGTCTCACGGTGGTGCAATCCCGCGGCCGGGCCAGCCGCTATACAAAAACAGGAAGAGTTGCCCCTCGGTGGGATGCACACACAGGTAGGTTTCTTGCCAATACAAAAGCAACTGTCATGAACAAAATCCTTTATTTTCACCTGCCAGACGCGTTTCGGGCCAACACCCTCCTCAGTGGCAGTCCATGTGAAATGACGCCACGCAGCAAACGCCAGTATATCCCCACATCATAATGATAATTATGCTCAGGTGAGCCACTTGAAGCAATGGATTCTGGGACTGGTAGTTCAGTAAAGCCTGTCTGGGTCACTGCCGTCAAGCACATTCACAGAGTTTCTTTAAAAAGGTTCACAATGTTCCTGCAGGCACTCTTGCACATTACCAGCACCTCCTGCTCCACATTTAGCTACCCCAGTAAGTCAGCAGCGGACCCGCTAGTTTCTCGCGGTGGTGCAATCCCGCGGCCAGGCCGGCCACTATACAAAAACAGGAAGAGTTGCCCCTCGGTGGGATGCACACACAGGTAGGTTTCTTGCCAATACAAAAGCAACTGTCATGAACAAAATCCTTTATTTTCACCTGCCAGACGCGTTTTGGGCCAACACCCTCCTCAGTGGCAGTCCATGTGAAATGACGGCACACAGCAAACACCAGCATATCCCCACATCATAATGATAATTATGCTCAGGTGATACACTTGAAGCAATGGATTCTGGGACTGGTAGTTCAGTAAAACCCATGTGGGTCACTGCTGTCAAACACATTCACAGAGTATCTTTAAAAAGATTCACAATGTTCCTGCAGGCGCTCTTGCACATTACCAGCACCTCCTGCTCCGCATTTAGCTACCCCAGTAAGTCAGCAGCAGACCCGCTAGTGTCTCGCGGTGATGCAATCCTGTGGCCGGGCCGGCCGCTATACAAAAACAGGAAGAGTTGCCCCTCGGTGGGATGCACACACAGGTAGGTTTCTCGCCAATACAAAAGCAACTGTCATGAACAAAATCCTTTATTTTCACCTGCCAGACGCGTTTCGGGCCAACACCCTCCTCAGTGGCAGTCCATGTGAAATGACAGCACGCAGCAAACGCCAGTATATCCCCACATCATAATGATAATTATGCTCAGGTGAGCCACTTGAAGCAATGGATTCTGGGACTGGTAGTTCAGTAAAACCCGTGTGGGTCACTGCCGTCAAACACATTCACAGAGTTTCTTTAAAAAGGTTCACAATGTTCCTGCAGGCGCTCTTGCACATTACCAGCACCTCGTGCTCCGCATTTAGCTACCCCAGTAGGTCAGCAGCGGACCCAATAGTGTCTCGCGGTGGTGCAATCCCGCGGCCGGGACGGCCGCTATACAAAAACAGGAAGAGTTGCCCCTCGGTGGGATGCACACACAGGTAGGTTTCTTGCCAATACAAAAGCAACTGTCATGAACAAAATCCTTTATTTTCACCTGCCAGACGCGTTTTGGGCCAACACCATCCTCAGTGGTAGTCCATGTGAAATGACGGCACGCAGCAAACACCAGTATATCCCCACATCATAATGATAATTATGCTCAGGTGAGCCACTTGAAGCAATGGATTCTGGGACTGGTAGTTCAGTAAAACCCGTGTGGGTCACTACCGTCAAACACATTCACAGAGTTTCTTTAAAAAGGTTCACAATGTTCCTGCAGGCTCTCTTGCACATTAGCAGCACCTCCTGCTCCGCATTTAGCAACCCCAGTAACTCAGCAGCGGACCCACTAGTGTCTCGCGGTATATATATATATATAATATCACCACTTTGTAGTTATAGTTAGGACTGGATTTCCATAGGAAAATTGATTGTTTGGTTTTCTAATACCTTTTGTGTCATTTGATGAATTTTAATGAACCTTTTCACAAAAAGGCTATGGCAACTCATTCCATCGTGAAAATTTCTGGGGGGGCAAAAATGTGTTTTTCTTATGCAATTTTCCATAGGAACGGATGCGCACCAAATACAGCAGAAAGCTACATCTTGATCCTGAAAACGTTCTCTTTGTGAATTGGTGTAAATCTCTTCAGTAGTTTTTCAGAAATTAAGGTTCAAAATGTATGTACGTTCTGGTTGGCTGGCCACAAGATGGATCCAAATGTTGAGGCCACCATTTTAGGACTATAGGACTCGGTCTCTGTGTCCTAAAAAGTGTTCTAAAAGATGAAGGGGGCAGGGTAGAGGTACTCTGGCTCCCTGGCATAGTGGGGAGGTCTCAGAGGGACCCCTCCTCAAGTGAAGTTGCAAAAACTGTTTTTTTTGTGGTGTTGTGGATCCATGGAACCACTGCGGCACCCAGTGCAACCCTGTGGCTCTGCGGTGGTAAAGCGGAACCTGGACACTGACACACACAAAAGCACACTCATATATTCATCAGCCCCACGCACACAAATACTGAGATACACACACTCACATACACACACCCTGACAGACAGACATACATTTACACAATACTCCCATACCCACACACAAAATCACACAGCACACACATATACTGTACATACACACCTTTACACATACAACACCCCTACACCCTCAACTATACACACACCCTGCATACACACTGACATACACAAGAGCACACACAAATATACATCAGCGTCACACACACAAAACATTGAGATACACACATTAAACACCCACAAACCCACATGCTGACATAGAGACATGCATCCCCACACATACCCACAGACACAAAATTCCATACTTACACACACACAACAAACCATAATTGCTCACAACTCACAATAAATGTACCATACCATGGTGTAAACCCAAAGAATATTAAAAAATCCTCACACAAGTGATCGCTTCCTGTAGACCAGGGTATGGGACCGAACCAAATGTTGGTAAGACCATCTCTCAGTAAGAGTGTCCCTTCAAAATCCTACCGGAGCAGAACACTATCCTCAGGCAAACTCATACTTGCTACAAACTGAACTATTTGTGCCCTAAAGTAACTATAACTTGTGCCCGCACCATGCACTGTTAACTTCTTCACACAACACTGTGCATGGTAGGGGCACAATGTATAGTTACTTTAGGGCACAATTTATAGTTACTTGAGATAGCTATAAGTGGCGAATTTCAGTGGTTTTGTTCATTTAAATTAGTATGTTTTAACTGACATTTTCATCTAATTATAACGTTTTTTTAATGTACAGTAAGATGTTATTACAAATCCTAACTATAACGTCACTTTAACCTTTGTTTTCTTCTTATTTTTGTGAAATATTTTTACTGGGTTTCATTTTTCAAAATAAAAAATACTAGTATCTCCATAATTTAGCAACACATCAGTGGCATAACAGGTATAGTTACAGTTTTTGTCTCAGTAATTGTAAACTGACTTAAGTAAATAGTTATGTTTTTGCGTCCAGAGTATTAAAAAAGGGAGAACATCGCAACAATACTAAATTAGAGGAAGAGATAATGGGATATATTATGTGAGGAAAGCATAAACAACGCAGACTGGTTGGCCTAAAACTAAGGCCAAGAAGAGAGGCGCCTATTGTTCCAGCTCCATAATGGCTGGAGGCAAGAAACAACGGAGAAGGCCAACTATGAGCTTAAAGCAGCTAACAGATTTTGCTTTGGCAAGCGGTTCCGTCTTGAACAGTGGGCAGCTAATGCAGGTAAGCAGAGGACAGGAGCATAAAGGCAAAACATGGGATATATATGAACAAGGGTTAAGTTATGCTGGGCATATCAGACAGGTGGGGATATCACACTCTGTGTGCTACCCCAGGGGGTACAGCTCAGGGGAGGTGGAGCAGTCATCAATCAATCCTCAGAACCTGAGCAGTAGAGCATCCCATTACATGGAGATGGGGGATTTTTTTATCCCGGGGTGTTCTCCCTTCTCAAAGCAGTGCTTTCAGACCAAGTCTGAAGCAAAAGTTGCCACACCAGTTATGTGAAAAAGCTTTCTCGGCCAATCAGAACACTAATTTTTTAATTTTCAGGACCAACCGTCCAGACATACCTATGTTTTAACCCATTTATGACCACCTTGATCATCTGTTTGAATGCAAATTTCTCAAAAACAGCTGAACGGATTTACACCAAATGATGAAAAGCATACATTGTGCGGCCAAGACACTGTTGCGCATGGCCAAAGGACATGCACAGCAGGGTCTGACTGCCCGTGGGGGTGGTATAGGGCTCTGCCACATGCCAGGCCCTGCGACTAACCCCTGCCATTCACGGTGGAAGGCTGTGCACTGTAGGGATCTGGCCGGATGTTGGGGGTGACTGCAGCCTACAGGGGTGTAGGCATATGGCCTGGCAGCAGGCTAGGCACTACGGCCAACCCCCACTGTGCATGGCCTAAGGCTGTCTATGGCATTGGGTTGGCTGCCTGCCCTGGGTTTGGTGCAGGGCCAGGTCAGAGGCTAGGTCCTTCAGCCAAGCCACTGGTGCACACTGCTAGAACCTGTGCTCAGGGGTGGAGTTGGGTAATATGATCAAAAAACAAAGGGAATTCACTGAAATGCCCAAAGGTTAAAGTGGCATTACAGTTAAGTATAGTAATAGGATCTTACTTTATGTTAGAAAAACTCTAGAAATTGACTGAAAAAACAAATGTTAAAGTGTCGTTATAATTCGGGATGGTAATAGGAGCTTACATTACATTCATCATACATTACATCAAGAAAAACTCAGAAATTCACTAAAATCCCAAAGATTAAAATGGTATTATAATTCGGTGTTGAAATAAAAAAAATAGAGATTAAAGATAAAAAATGAAATTCACAATTTATAGTTTACTGACCTAACTCTAACGTGTGCCCTCCCTATTGAACTGCATGACCTCACATATTACATCACTCATAACATGTTAAATTACATCATTCATTATATCATTGAAATTACATCATGGATGACATTACTGATGACATCATCCCAGCTACTCCTCTTCAAATTACTAAAGATGTGTCTGGATCATTTTAGTTAACAAAGTAGGTAGTAAAAGGCCCACAAATATATCCAGCTTAGATTGAGAATATTTACATAAGTGCATGTCTGAAATAGAAATTGAGTAATGATGGAGGCAACTCTGATTCACTATAGTGAAAGTTAATTGGTGTACAGTGCAACTACAGTAAACTTTTAAGTGTAAACAGCACTTCATTTAAACCCAGTAGAGACTGAGTGCAACCAGTGTGAGTTGCAGATGTACGTTCCAAATAAGTTGTGGATTAATTCAAAAGCCTGCTGCTAAAACATGTGCGAAAAACAAAAGTTTCTCTTTACAATACATTATTCACCTGTGGATTTCTGTACACATATTAAGGTTAAAGAGTTCTTATTTAGTGCTTTAAACAATTTCAATCTAAACTGGAAGTTTATTAAGTGTAGATATTTATTTCAATATATTCAGTGAAAATTCTGAGAGATTATATATTGTTGTACAATGTATAATCTATGAGTGACTCACAGACGGTTCAAGTTGAATAATGATTGTAAGCCTTGCTAAAATGATGCAGCTCATTTCAGGAATATGTGTTAGAAACTTTTACATACTACAGAGTGTTGACCATAGGGCCTGGTTTTCATTGCCTTATTATTGGCTAATCTGTAGATGAGAGGCGGTTCACTTAAAATTCAATGTCAAATGAGGTATTTAGCAGGTACATCTCATTAACATAAATAATGACCACACACTGTTTTCAATGTTTTGATAAGTTGCTGATCTCATTAATGTCTACCATTACTAACCCCATAACTCTATAAACACCTGTAAGACCTAACTAACGCCCAAACCCTCAAAACACCCTTATCAACCTATTCACTTATCAACCCCTAAACCTTAAAAACATATACATAGATATACACACACACACATATATATACACACATATACACACACATATATAATATATATATATATGTATATATATATATATATATATATATATATATATATATTATCTACTGGCGGTCGCCAGTAGATAGTTATAGTTAGAACCTATTTTCCATAGGAAATCCGCGACATTCTATTTGAAATAACTCTCTTGCCGGTTGACGTATCTTCGCAAAATTTTCAAACTTTGTGGGGCGCTCCGGTCCGCTCCTACCCTGAAAGTCTCGGGGTGATTCGTCAAGCGGGGGCCGAGAAAAAGGGGGGTCCCAAACGCGTTTTCCCATTCATTTTTCCATAGGAAACTTTAGACACGGCTACAGCCCGAACTGCTGAACGGAATTACACCAAATTTGGCAAAGAGGTAGTTCTTGGTTCAGAAAGAACCCTTTTGTTAAATGGTGTAAATCCGTTCAGTAGTTGCTGAGAAAATCAAAAGTAAAAGTACATATATATCTATGGCCGCGTCGGATTCGCGCACCCTCCCGATCACGAGCTGCATGCTAATTGGCTGTCAACACTCCAAATCAGGAAGTGTTGGCAGCCATTTTGTCCCTCGGTAGAACCGAGGGACAGAAACAAGTGCGCAAAACGCACAAAGGGGGCAGGGTAGAAACACCCTGACCCCCTAGGTCTGCTCAGGGGGTCCCACAAGGACCCCCTGGGCAAAACAAATTTTTTTTTTTTTTTTTTTTAAATCGGCAGGATGCGCTCAGGGAGCGCGGATCCTGCCGAAAAAAAAAAAAAATTGAAGCGCGGTCTCCCGCGCTTTGATGTTAATTGGCCCCCAGGTGGCCCAAGTCCCGGGGACATGGTGGGGGGGTTTTAATTTATGTAGGGGGGGCCTCTAAGGCCCCAAGCCCCGGGGACTGCCACCCCCGGGGCTTTATTTAAAAATGATGGCGGGAGGGCTCTGAGCCCTCCCGCAGCCCCGGGACCGCCACCTCCCGGGGCTTCTTTTTTTTTTTTAAACCTGTGTGGGGGCTCCAGCCTCCCACATGCCCCGGGACCGCCACCTCCCGGGGCACTAAACATTTAAATATGGGGGTCCGTTACGGACCTCCAAGCCCCGGGGACCACCACCTCCCCGGGGCTGTGCACTGAATGGGAGGGGGCCGCGCGGCCCCCTCCTGTTGCCCTTGATGGCCCTGGGGACCACCACCCCCAGGGCCGGCTCCTGCAGTGTCCCGGGGTGCCTACCCCGGGACACTGCTGTTTGCTATGACAGGACGGGAGCCTCGCGGCTCCCGTCCTGTCATAGCAAACTTGGTTTGCATTTTGAAAGAGAGGCAGGAAACCTGCTCTCTCTTTCAAAATGCAAACCAATTGCTTTCCACATGGGGAGCAGCATGTTAGCTGCTCCCCATGTGGAAAGCAATGCCGGCTTCCGCAGGAGGCGGGGAGCCGGCTGGGACTGTGGGGGATTGGGGACCCCCACAGTCTCCAACGTGAGGCCAGGCCCCGGGGATGGGGTCCCCGGGGCCATAAGTGGCCCGGGAGGGGGCCACGCAGCCCCTCCCCAAAGTTCAATTTTATTTTTTTAAATAAGGAAAGGCCGGCCCCGGGGGATGGGGTCCCCGGGGCCTTAAATGGCCTGAGGAGGGGGCCACGCAGCCCCCTCCAAAGAAAAAAATAAAAAATCGAGGCCATGCCCCGGGGATGGGGTCCCGGGGCCAATACAGGCCCAGGGAAGGGGGCCACGCGGCCCCTTCCCGTTTTTTTTTTAAATTAAAAAAATAAATAAATGCTCAGGCCCCGGGGATGGGGTCCCCGGGGCCAAAGTGGGCAAGGGAAGGGGGCCACGCAGCCCCCTCCCATTAAAAAAAAACGGGAAAAAAAAACGACCGGCATCGTGCCGGAGGCCCCGCCCCTCCCTGCAGTACTCTGCAAACGCGCCCCTGGCGCGTTTGCAGAGGGGAACGATTCCCCTTGAATACTGGGGGTCCCTGGGGCCAACTAGCCCACCAGGAACCTCCAGTATGTGCCAGGGGGCTGCCTTGCAGAGACGTGTACATAGGCCACGCCCTTTTTACACCTCTCTGCAACGCAGCTCTGTGGCGCTTTTGGAGGTATATGGTGGGCTAGTTGGACTCCAGGGACCCTCAGGATTCAAGGGGACTTAATCCCCCAACTTAAAACGCGCCACAGGGCGCGTTTGCACAGTGGTGAAGGGAGGGGCGGGGCTTCATGTGACATGTGTGCAAACAGGCCCCGTGGCGCGTTTTAAGATGGGGATTAAATCCCTTCAATCCTGAGGGTCCCTGGGGGCCAACTAGCCCAACAGGTACATCCAGAAAGCGCCACAGAGCTGCGTTGCAGAGAGGTGTAAAAGGGGTGTGGCCTCTCTACACGTCTCTGCAACGCAGCCCCTGGCGCATACTGGAGGTTCATGGTGGGCTAAATGGCCCCTAGGGAACCTCATGATTCAAGGGGACTTAATCCCCCAACTTAAAACGCGCCACGGGGCGCGTTTGCACAGATGTCACCTCAGGCCCCGCCCCCTCCCTTCACCATTGTGCAAATATTCCTCTAAAATCTGCCTTTCTACGAATTCCGATTTAATCACCTGTTATCAGGAGAGACCTCAGTGCTGCATCTTTCAGCCCAGTACTGGTCCTGAAAAGTAATTTTAACCGTACTTACCGGTAACTTGAATTTCCTTCATAGGCTAACATTGACTGGTTTCACTTGGAAATTCTTCTAAGTGTGGAGTTTTGGAACTTTAAAATATTCCTCTAAAATCAGCCGAAATACGAATTCCGATTTACTCACCTGTTATCAGGAGAGACCTCAGTGCTGTATCTTTCAGCCCAGTACTGGTCCTGAAAAGTAATTTTAACCGTACTTACCAGTAACTTGAATTTCCTTCCATAGGCTAACATTGACTGGTTTCACTTGGAAATTCTTCTAAGTGTGGAGTTTTGGAACTTTAAAATATTCCTCTAAAATCAGCCGAAATACGAATTCCGATTTACTCACCTGTTATCAGGAGAGACCTCAGTGCTGTATCTTTCAGCCCAGTACTGATCCTCAAAAGTAATTTTAACCGTACTTACCAGTAACTTGAATTTCCTTCCATAGGATATCATTGCCTGCTTTTTGCTGAAAAAGTTTCTAAGTGTTGATTTTTGAAACATACAAATATTCCTCTAAAATCAGCCGAAATACGAATTCCGATTTACTCACCTGTTATAAGGAGAGACCTCAGTGCTGTATCTTTCAGCCCAGTACTGGTCCTGAAAAGTAATTTTAACCGTACTTACCAGTAACTTGAATTTCCTTCCATAGGCTAACATTGACTGGTTTCACTTGGAAATTCTTCTAAGTGTGGAGTTTTGGAACTTTAAAATATTCCTCTAAAATCAGCCGAAATACGAATTCCGATTTACTCACCTGTTATCAGGAGAGACCTCAGTGCTGCATCTTTCAGCCCAGTACTGATCCTCAAAAGTAATTTTAACCGTACTTACCAGTAACTTATATTTTCTTCCATAGGAATCCATTGTCTGGTTTTCAGCAGAAAAGTTTCAAAGTGTCGATTTTCACAAACTACAAATATTCCTTAAAAATCGCCTGTATGACTTAAACGCATTCTTTCAACTGTTTACAGGAGATGCACCAGTGCTGGATCCAATCAATCAATCAATCACGGCATTTATAGAGCGCGCTACTCACCCGGGAGGGTCTCAAGGCGCTGGGGGAGGGGGTAAGTTACTGCTCGAACAGCCAGGTCTTGAGCTGCTTCCTGAAGGAGAGATGGTCCTGGGTTCGCCGAAGGTGAGTGGGGAGGGAGTTCCAGGTCTTGGCTGCCAGGTAGGAGAAGGATCTTCCTCCGGCGGTGGTTCTGCGGATGCGTGGTACGGTGGCGAGGGCGTGGCTGGTTGATCGTAGCTGGCGTGTGGGCGTGTAGAAGGTCATGCGGTCGTTGAGGTACTTTGGGCCCAGGTCGTGGAGGGCCTTGTGTGCGTGGGTGAGGAGTCTGAACGTGATTCTCTTGCTGACGGGGAGCCAGTGCAGGTCTTTCAGGTGCACGGTGATGTGGCTGTGTCGGGGGATGTCCAGGATGAGTCGTGCGGAGGCGTTCTGGATGCGCTGGAGTCTCTTTTGAAGTTTGGCTTCCAGGATCCAACACTGAGTAAGAAAAAGTAACGATAACAGTTTTTACCTGCTAAGTGAATTTCCTTCCGTAGGATAACATTGGTGATTCTATGAGAAAAAGTTTCTAAGTGTCAACTTTTAAAATACAATAATATTCCTTAAAAATCACGACTGTAACCAAAACGCTTTTACTCAACTGTTTACAGGAGATGTACCAGGACTGAATCTAGGATCCAGTCCTGTGGTTAGAAAAGTAATCCATAAAGTAACTAATTGCATTTAACTAGAAATTCACATTGAGCTGAATGTTGCATTGTGTTTGAAAATGTGTTGCCCATTGCAACAACTGTAACTACTGTACTTAAAAGTCTATTGCCTATGTGCAAAGTATTTAAACTAAAGTAATTCATTCTGAGAAAGTATTTTTTGTAATGTAATGTATAATGTAATTACAATGTAATTTAAAAAATAAAATATGTAAAAAAAATTGTTTCTAAAAATGTAGTAAATCAGTATGAAAAAAATTAATATAACAATTAATACATTTAAAAATTGTCATTTACAAAACCTTTGAAATTCACTGAAAAAACCGTAGGTTTCAGACATGTTATAGTTAGGAATTAGCATTTAAAAAACCTTTGAAATTCACTGAAAAAACCATAGGTTTCAGATATGTTATAGTTAGAAATTAGCATTTAAAAACCTTTGAAATTCACTGAAAAACCATAGGTTTTAGGGACAGTTATAGTTAGTTGGACATTTTACTCGTACAAAACCCGTGAAATTCCCCCGTTATAGTTAGTTCAGCTAACTATAACTCGCGCCCCGCAATGCACTGCTGATGACGTCACATATTACATCACTCATGACATGGTCAGTGACATCACTGATGACATCACTGATGACATCTCAAATGACATCACTGATGACATCATCCACGTGATAATCTGATGCAGCTCTTCACACCCTAATATAACCTTTGATACACCCAATCTAAATTACAGACTGCCATTCGCAAAACCATAGACACTCCAACACCAATAACTACATACCCACTCACTGATTCTTAGGTCTACACACACACATCCACTCACTCACCCGTACAGTCACTCATACTTATGGTCACTCAGTACAGGACTATCATATGCACTCTTACTCCTATATAGACACTCAAACACCGCCACTCATCCATAGAGGTACTCACACACCTAGTCAGTCATGCAAATAATTAAACACACTGCCATTTACTCACCTATACAGTTATACACACACCAGCTCACTTAATCATACAAATACTAGCACATTGTTACGCTCTTATATAATCACTGATACAAGCACACACTCATCCATACAGCCACTATCACAATCACTCACTCTCGCTTATAGCTATTTATATACTCCAACACACATATATACTGCCTTTCACATATGTAGTTACTCACACATGTACCACTGGGACATACATTCACTCACTAACACACTCTTACACACACTTACCCACCCATACAGTCTATCACAGATGCACTCTTGAAACCATCCACCCAGTGAATCACCCACTCACACATCTATGCACAGTCGCACACACCCCATCCACACAAACACTCAGGCACCCATACAGATACTCAGACAACAAATCAATAACTCTTATAGACACTCATGTAGCTATTCACAAACCCATGCAGCCACTTACACAGCAACAGACAGACGGATACAGACATTCACCCAGTTTAGTCACTAACCCATGCATTCAGTAAGATACGTTAAATCACTCACTTATAGAGTCAGTCACGCACCTACTAAATCATCCATACAGACACTTACACACCCACTCATTCTTCAATACGTCTTTTCCTATATATATTAAAAATATTTAAACTTTACAGAAACACACAGTCACTGGATGATGTCATCAGTGATGTCATTTGAGATGTCATCAGTGATGTCATCAGTGATGTCACTGACCATGTCATGAGTGATGTAATATGTGACGTCATCAGCAGTGCATTGCGGGGCGCGAGTTATAGTTAGCTGAACTAACTATAACGGGGAATTTCACGGGTTTTGTACGAGTAAAATGTCCAACTAACTATAACTGCCCCTAAAACCTATGGTTTTTCAGTGAATATATATATATATTCACTTAAAAAGCAAAAGTTACAGGGACGTTATAGTCAGCAAATAACATTAAAAAAACATGCAAAACCATTGCAATTCAGCAGTTATAGTTACCTGAGCGAACTATGACTTACACCCCCGCAATGCACGGTTTATGACCTCATATTACATCATTCATGATATAGTCAGTGACATCACTGATGGATTCACTGATGACATCATCAACTGAGTGTGTTTTATAAGAGTTTATGAGTGCTAAACATATATACTAACCTACTACAAAAATTAGATTAGTATACTAGTTGTACTACTAATGAGTGATACTATTTCTAACTTATGTGATCTGAGTGGCTGTGTGAATGTATCAGTGTGTGAGTGGGTGTCTGAGTGGCTGTATGTGTGTGGGAGTGTATGCATGAGTGGCTGTATAGGTGAGTGATTGGGTTTCTGACTAGCTCTGTGGGTGTGTAAGTGGTTGTATGGGTGTGTGAGTGGGTGTCTGAGTGGTTGCATGGGTGTATGAGTAGATGAATGGGTGTGTGAGTGGCTGTATGGGTATATAAGTGGGTATGTGAGTAGCTAAGTGGATGAGTGAGTGGCTGTATGAGTGGGTGAGTGAGTGGGTTAGTGGGTGGGTGAGTGGCTGTATGGGTGTATGAGTAGGTGTGTCAGTGGCTGTATGTCTGAGTGAGTGGCCAGTGTGAGTGGCTGTATGGGTGGATAAGTGGATGTGTTAGTGACTGTATGGGTGAGTGAGTGTGTGCCTAAATGTCTGTATGAGTGAGTGACTGGGTGTTAAGTGGGTGTATGGGTGAGTAGCTGTTTGAGTGGATGTTTGGTTAAGTGAGTTGGTATGTGAATGGCTGTATTGCAGAGCGAGTATGTATGTGTGTGTGTGTGTGTGTGGATGGCAGTATGGGTGAGTGAGTGGATATGGGAGTGCTTGTATGGATGTGTGAATGGGTATGGAAGTGGGTGTGTGAGTGAGTGTCTGCCTGCTTGTATGGTAGAGTGAGTGGCTGAGATGAGAGGCTGCATTGGTGAGTGGGTGAGTAAGTGGGTGCATGAGTGGCTATATAGGTAAATAAGTCTGTGTGTGAGTAACTGTATGAGTGAGTGGGTGGCTGTTTGAGTGGTTGTATGGGTGAGTATCTTGTTGTATGAGTGGCTGTATGGGTGAGTGAATGGTTGTATGAGTGGCTGTATGAGTGAGTGAGTGGGTGTGTGATTGGCCTAATGGAGGAGTGAGTGGTTGTGTGAGTACTAGTATGGGTCTATGAATGGGTATGTAAGTGGTTGTGTAGGAGTTTGAGTGGGTGTATGAGGGGATGTACAGGGGTGTGAGTGGGTGTGTGAGTGGTTCTGTGGATGATGTGATTAGTGATGTCATGAGTGATTAATATGTGAGGTCATAACAGAGCATTGCAGGGACATAAGTTATAGTTAGCTCAGGTAACTATAACTGCTGATTTTCCTAACCATAACGTCCCTGTAACCTTTGGTTTTTTAAGTGAATTTCTAAGGATTTTATTCTAACTGTAGCCTGTAACCTTTGGGAGTGTGTGAGTGACTGAATGAGTGTCTCAGTATGTCTGTGAGTCAGTAGTAAGATATCTTTTAGGGTTTAGGGTGGGTATTTTGTTTAGGGCCCCCTTTCCCCTGCCATCCATGGTCTGTTGTGCTGCCACTACCCATCCCGCCTGCACAGCGTGGTCAACTTGTGCCTGTGCACCCTCCTCCTTGAGAGGGTCTTATTCCCATAGAAATTATGGTTAGTGCTCTAAACAACTAAAATGAGGACATATTTTCTGAGTTCTCAAATAGCAACAAAGCACTTTTAAATAGTTTGCTATCATTATGCTTTTTTATCCAATTCATCACTTGGTTATATGTTACATTTAAGGGAGAGGATGTGGCGTTACAACCAGAACTGCAGACTTTGCAACTGGGGAACCTGGTTTGAGTTTCAGCATCAGCTCGACATCCTGTGATTCTGGGCAAATCATTTAATCTCCCCATGCCTAAAACTAAAATGAATGTGCCCTTGTGTAATGTAGCTGATGCTCATGTAAAGCACTCCTATACCTTCGGGTCAAGTCTGCACTATATAAAACTACAAAAACACAAAACAATTAAGTGCTTTTCACACGTCTGTCATTGGGCTATACTTGGGCTTTATTTGGGTGATATGTGTGCTATATAAGGTCTCTTCTTTCTCTGGTGGCCATCTTGGGAGACATATTTGTCATGAAGCTCCCCAAATTCTTCATTTACTTCAGTATCTTCAGTAGAAAATGTTTTCAGTTTTCTATGTAGATTCCATCAAGATGGTGTTCAGATGTGGCACACTTTTGGCATAAATTCAGAATGTTAACACTCTAGTTGGTCATTAGAACACGGTAGTAAAGCTGCTGAGCACCAGGGAGTTAACTGGCAGTGTGCTTCAGGTATTGAAAGTGCATGTTTCAGCCTGCATGTCAGAATGTTTTAATGAAATAGAAGAGGAAGATATTTGAGAACTCACTTAAAATGTGTCCTAATTTTTCTTTCTACAGCATTAACCATAATTTCTATGACAAACTGAACCCCCTCATTTTGTTGCTTTCTGAATTAAATGTTTTAAGTTGTACCAGTTTGATTCAATCAACATGGCTTCAGGTGTGCCATCGTTTTGTCATCAGTAAAACCTTTAGCACTCTAGTTGTTATTTAGAAAACTCTGGGAGGCTGCAGTAGAGCACATGGGAGTCAACTGACACTCTGCTCCTGTTGGAAGTACATGTTTTACGGAGAATGTCAGACTTCATTTTCATATGGCTGAGGATGATAGTGGGAATTTACAGAAAATATGCTCTCATTTTAGCTTCTGGAGCACCTTACATAACCTCTATGGGAAAATCATATCATGAGAAAACTGTTCTCTCTCAAACATGGTTCATGAAATCCCAGCAGAAGGCTTTTCCACAGGGTAAATTCACCATAGAACACAAAATAATTCCTATAATTAGTTTGGTACCGTTAAGAAATAAATTAAATTGTAACTAAAATCTGTTATCACCCTTTATATGCTCTTCTTTTTTTGACCCTCAAAATTTGGCATTCACTTCAATGGATTTCAATTGGGTGCTATCATGTATATTGGTCCCAAGATTACTGCCAACACTTCCTGGTTGAAGTGCTAACAGCCAATCATATCTCACCATGAGATCTGTGCTTAGGCTCAGCCCAGATATACAAATTTGGTTTTCATTTAATTTCTCCAAACCTACTGAACACCCGCTTGACGGATCACCCTGAAACTTTCCATGCACAATTAGAATCACCAAGGCACTTTTTTGGGAAAATTTTGTGAAGATTAGTCAAACAGCACCAAAGATGTAGGCAAGTCAAAAAATGATTTTCCTATGGAAACATGTTCCTAACTATAACTACCTACTGGTGACCACCAATAGGTTAAATACCCTAAGGTAACTATAACTCTCACCCTCGCCATGCACTTCTAATTACCCCATATATTACATCAATCATGATATCTTCTATGATAGCATTCATAATATCAGTGCAATATTTGTGGTGAAATTATTGATGAGAAAACTGTGCGTGGTGGAGGCGTGAGTCATAGTTGCCTTATGGTACGAGTTATAGTGCCTTGGGATAACTCTAACTATAACTGCTGAATTTCCATGGTTTTGTGTGTGTAAAATATGAACCTATCCATAACGTCCCTGTAACCTTTGTTTTTTCATATATATATATATATATATATAAGCTCCAAAAGTCCCAACGGGTAACCGTGCCCAATAAATGAGAAGCACTCGCGGGGTGAGTTCTGTTAATTTATTGTTGGAATTCGTGCAAAACAGACGTGTTTCGGCTAACGCCTTACTCGATGTTAATCGGGCACGCCGGAAACCACCATTTTTTTAAACAACTCTTGCATGCATTGACACCAAGAAAGGACAAAAAAATCATTTTTCCAGGTTTCGCCATCTTAACATGATGTTTTGAGCTATTTCCATAATTAACAATGTCGGGAATAACGCAGTCAAGGTTATACCATATACATATTTGGTTCATATATTGTTCATTACATGAATACTATCTCGCCCTTGATGGGCCTTGTATGCAATCATACCATGGAGATACAATAAAAAACCAATCATGCCCTGGATGGGCTAACTCTTCTATCCTTGCACTGTTAGCTAATCAAATCATCCCCAACTTTATTTACATCACAGTTTTGTGGAAACCACCTCAATATCCTTCGTGAAAATGAATATAAATACATAAAAATGGAATGAAAGGTGGCTCTTAAAGAGCGAAATTCATTTGTTGCAGGCAAACTTCTCCTACTTTAGATGAGTAGAGGAAAATAGCGATCAAAGTTGAAGAAATTCGAAAAGGATGCAATTGAGGAAACGAAAGGAAGAGAAAAGAAAAGAAAAGGATCAATTGGAAGAAATTCAGAGAAGGGATTTAGACATTTATCACATCCCTATTAAATCTCTATTTAATTCATTATGGCTCTTAATCTAGTCTCCCAAATGGACTGCTAGTTCTTCACTGCTATTCATGCCTTTGGGGGCCTTGGTCTGTAGGTTGATTATGTAGCGAGATTCGAGTCGTCTTAATCTGAGAATTCTGTCCCCTCCCCCCTCTGGTTAACAAGGACGGGGTCGATATAGAAAAAGGTCAAAAGATCCCTGTTCTTATTATGCTCCTTGCTGAAATGTCTAGCCACCGGGTATGTCACGTCCCTATTAGAAATGGCCCTCATATGTTCTAATATGTGAAACTTTGTGGGGTGTATCGTACTGCCGATATATTTTAGTCCACATGGACAACTCAGGCATTAGACCGTATAAGGTGTTGTGCATGTCATGAATCTGTTGATGCCTCTGGGTTTGTCCAATCCTGGAATATTAAAGGAAAGGACTTTCTTACTCTTGCAGCAAGCCTTGCATTTACAGCAAGGGAAGAAACCGTTTAATGGTGTCAATAATAGCCTAGCAGCTTCTTTCACCTGATGGCTACGAACCAGATTGTTCTTGAGAGATCGAGCTTTTCTAAAGGTAACCAGAGGACTAGGCTGTATATCCTGGCCTATGACAGAATCAGTGTGTAGAGAGTGCCAGTTCTTAAGTGGGATTCTCCTTAACTCGCTTGCATCCTCTGAATAGGTAGTGATCATTCTGAACTTATCAACATCCTTGATATCTTTAGATGTATCTTTCAATAGCTCAGCCCTTGGTAGGGAATTAACCCTTTTAAATGCTTGTGTCAAAATCTGATTACTATACCCTCGGGAACTAAACCGCGCTATGCTTTCCTTGGCAGCTAGTTAGAAATCCTGATCTCTCGTGTTGTTCCTTTTTAATCTTAATAGCTCGCCGTACGGGATACTGTTGACGAGCTTATGAGGGTGACTACTGGTGGCGGTGCAACATGGAATTCCCTGCTGTCGGCTTCCTATACAGCATAGTACACAGTCTTCCATCAGAGATATAGACTCTTAGATCTAAAAAGTTCACTGACTGGGAACTGACTTCCCCCGTGAACTTCAAATTAACTGCATTGGAATTCAATACATCAATGTATGCCCTCGCTGAATCAGGTGACCCACTCCAAATTAGGAAAAGATCATCGATGTATCGATGCCATGTTACTATGTTGGATGTGCAATCCATATTGGATGTCGCCCAGGCCACCTGCTCCTCCCACCAGCCCACAAATAAATTTGCGTAGCTGGGAGCGAAGCAGGTGCCCATGGCAGTCCCAGAGACCTGTCTATAGTACTAATCTTGGAAAAGGAAAATGTTGTTATTAAGACAGGACTCGATAAAATCAATTAACATGGCATTGTTTTCTAAAGATTTCAAAGGGCGATTTCTCAGGAAGAACTGTGATGCCCTCAATCCATCTTCGTGGGCTATGCAAGTATACAAGCTAGATATGTCCAAAACCATGAGTTGGAAATCTTCTTCCCACTTCACTTCGTTGATGTGTCTTAGAAAGTCTTTTGTGTCACTGATGTAGGATGTTAGTTTCACCACCAGCTGTGAGAGAAAATAATCTATATAAGTAGATAAATGTTCAGTTAAGCTCCCTTGTGAGGAAACGATTCGTCGACATGGAGGGTTTTTATTGCCTTTATGATTCATCGGGAGATGATAAAATGTAGGTGTTATAGGATGCAAGCACCGAAGATATAGATATTTGTCGGTTTCCAACATATTTCTCTCAAACCATTTCCGTGTCATCTGATGGTAGGCTGTAATGCTTTGATTATAGATGTTTTCATTGATTCTTATGTAACAATTTCCATCTGACAGTTGTCGTTCGGCTTCCATGTCGTACTGCTCACATGTCTGCAAAACAATATTTCCGCCTTTATCTGATGGTTTACAGACTATTGATTTATCACAGCAGAGATTGTCCAAAGCCAACTGTTGGTCCTTCGAGAAGTTTCTCCTCGCCAGATCTTTTTTATATCTCCGTTGTCGCAGACGCAGTAGATCTCTATTCACCGAGTCTGCAAACACATCAATGGCATCCCCAGGCATCTGTGGTAAGAATTGTGATGCAGGTTTGAAAGGACTAAACCCACTGCTTTGTTCCACCCATGCCAGGGTGATTTGTTGGGTCAGATTCCTTGATGTTTCCCTTCCGGTTTCTTCTTCCAAGCATACGTTCTCCAAACGTTCCATTGTCTCCAAGTCCTTTCCTGTAAGGATGTCTGTGGCCATATGGATGTGTCCCGATTTTTTTGGCTTAATGGTTGAGGGTTTGAATTTGAAGTACTTATGTAATTTTAGCTTGCGTATGAATTTGAACAAGTCAATTCGGGTTTGGGTATATTCCATTTTCTTCTGAAGACAAAAGGTTAGACCAAGTTTTAATACTGACTCCTCCGTCTTAGATAGGATTTTGGGGGTCAGATTCATGATGGTAAGATTGTCTTTGCTTATTTCCTTCTGTCAGTAAACTTCTTGCTCCTTGTTACTGGTGGTGATCTGTTACCTGTTGTGCCCCCAGCCCCCCAGCCCCCTCGCCTTGTTTGTCTTTTGGCCTTTGGTCCGGTGGTTTCCCCCTGCCCCCTCTTTGCCACGATTGTCGGATCAGTCAGAACTCCTCGTGAAAAGGAGTCTTCCCCATGACTGATGTAACTCGACTTGTGCTCTCCTCACTTGATTGTTCATTGTCAGTTAAGTCAGACTCTGAAGTTTCCCTAGATTCGACAGTGGAATGCGTTTTCTCTGTTAACAATTCCCTTCTCGATATATCGAATTTCCTGGCAAAGGTCAACACCTTGCCTTGTGCATAGTCCTTTTCATCTCTGTCGAACTTCTCTTGCTTCGTTGTTTTATCTTTTGTTCATATGTTTTCAATCATTTCTTCATTTGTTCCCTTAATTCCTCTTTTGTTTTTATCTTCCTCTTTCGCTATCTCATCTTCCAAATCGCCGATATACTTTAATGCCCGGTCTCTAGCACTCCAGGCAAATTTCACCAGTATTGTTAACATTCCCTGGCATGACTGGGCCGTATGTTCAGCCCACTCCTCCAAAAGGAGGGGATCTGGGTTCTCATATGCAGGTACAGTGTATATCCTGAGCCCCCTTGGGACTATGTTTGACCTCGATATAACTTTGTAAAGAGGTTGCCTCCCACCATTTGCGTTTCTCCCATTTGTATAGGCGTTCAAGGGCTGTAAACTTGGAAGACAGATTAGACCTCCCTCGTATTTCCTTCTCCCCACTCTCCAATCCTGTGCTGGTACGTTTCTTAAAGATGCTCAATGCCGCTTCACGGCACTCCGATTCACAGAACATGATGTGATGTACTCCAATGCTATTCCAGCTTAATCAAAATATTGCCTCTAACCCCCTTGTCCTACTGCTGCAAATCACAAGCCATGAAAAGCTCAAAATGGCTTACAGGTTCGATGTATGAATACCGGATACTGCGATAACCTGTGTAGTTTCTTAGCCGGCTGGCCGTCACGTCTTGGATTATCACATAGAATATCTAAATGTCAAGATTACATCAAGATTGCAGCAGCGGTGCACCGGAACATCAATTGCCGGCTCACTTGTCACCTTGTTGGTGCACTCACGGACAGGTGCTGTTGCTGCTGGGGTGCGTCCGCGTAAATATAAAAGCTCCAAAAGTCCCAATAGGTAATCGTACCCAATAAATGAGAAGCACTCCCGGAGGTGAGTTCTGTTAATTTATTGTTAGAACTCGTGCAAAACAGACACGCTTCGGCTAACGCCTTCCTCGATGTTAATCGGGCACGCCGGAAACCACCATTTTTTTAAAACAACTCTTGCATGCATTGACACCAAGAAAGGACAAAATAATCATTTCGCCAGGTTTCGCCATCTTAACATGATGTTTTGAGCTATTTCCATAATTAACAATGTCAGGAATAATGCAGTCAAGGTTATGCCATATACATATTTGGCTCATATATTGTTCATTACATGAATACTATCTCGCCCTTGATGGGTCTTGTATGCAATCATACCCAGGAGATGCAATAAAAAACCAATCATGTCCTGGATGGGATGACTCTTCGATCCTTGCACTGTTAGCTAATCAAATCATCCCCAACTTTATTTACATCACAGTTTTGTGGAAGCCGCCTCAATGTCCTTCGTGAAAATGCATAAAAATCCATAAAAATGGAATGAAAGGTGGCTATTAAAGAGCAAAATTCATTAGTTGCAGGAAAAATTCTCCTACTTTAGATGAGTAGAGGAAAATAGCGATCAATGTTGAAGAAATTCAAAAAGGATGCAATTGAGGAAAAGAAAGGAAGAGAAAAGAATAGAAAAGGATCAATTGGAAGAAATTCAAAGAAGGGATTTAGACATTTATCACATCCCTATTAAATCTCTATTTAATTAATTATGGCTCTTAATCTATTCTCCCAAATGGACTGCTAGTTCTTCACTGCTATTCATGCCTTTGGGGGCCTTGGTCTGTAGGTCGATTAACATTGAGGAAGGCGTTAGCCGAAACACGTCTGTTTTGCGCGAGTTCTAACAATAAATTAACAGAGCTCACCCCCGCGAGTGCTTCTCATTTATTGGGTACGATTACCAATTGGGACTTTTGGAGCTTTTATATTTACGCGTGCGCACCCCCGCGGCAATAGCACCCGTCCGCGAGTGCACCAGCAAGGTGACAAGTGAGCCGGCAATAAATATAAATAAATAAATAAATATATATATATATATATTCCTGTTGCTTCACTCCAAAAAGGCATCACTGGGCCAATGAGGGTGTCACGTGAGGCTGGCAGAGCAAACAGCAATAAATCTCTTTCTCCTACCACAGAATCACACGTGCATTCAGGGAAAGAGTCATCAAAATCAAATTTAATCCATGTATCCATGCATCAACAAAGAAAAAGATGCAGCTTTTTAATCTTGATCACATGACCAGTTGCCATAGAATCTTTCTTAAATAGTGTCACGAAAAAGAACAGTGTGGTAAACATACAAGCGCCATCTAGGAAGTATAAACAGAAAGCAGAAAGGAAATGGAAAGGGAAATATAATCCCCTATACAGAAAAAAATAATTAAAGACATATTTTGGAAAAAAGAAAGAGAAAATAATGCAGTTGCATGTCATATCAAACATCACATTCAATAAATATTAGATCATCTTATCTTTCTGAAATGAACCTACTTTGGATATACTGCCTGCATCTTCTCAAGTAATCAAAATCACAAAGTACATATGGCAAACCTCCTAATTCATGAAATGTAGACCACAATCCATCCAAGTGGATATTTGCGGCCCCAATCCCATAAAGCGGATGCCAAATACATCAACATCCAGTTTACAACTCAAGGGGAAGTGGGGGAGGGAAGAGAGAGGTGAGAGAAAGGGTGAAAGAGAGAAAAGTGAAGAAAAGAGGATCAGATGATACATCCAGCTCAAGTGGGCAAATTATTCTCGTTGTGACACACAATATACATTTCATAACGCTACATAATTACATAGACACATCTCTTTCCATATATAATCCCATAAAAGTATTTCTGATAGGCACAAATATCTACTCCCATAACTCAAACATCTAAGCTTATCTGTGTTGCAGTCCATAACCATGCACAAAGTAAACATGATGAAGAAGAACGGGTAGGGGAAGGTCCATAATCAGTTTGTAGTGAAAATCTAGTGATTCTGTGGAAGGGACACACACACACATTCCCACACCTACCTTATGTATACTTATCATTTACTGGTAAAGGCATGAAGGGTCAAGGTATATGTATGGCAAAAACATGCATGGAAAAGGCAGTAAAGGCACTGTCTGGTAAAGGATGCGTTATAAAGGCATTGCATTGTAATGCCCGTTTTGTAAAGGCTGTCTCCCCACTGAATGTGGGTAATTTCATATATATGCTTTATATTACATATATATATATATACAAATTGATGAGACTGGTGATACCTACAAGAATAGGAAATGGGCCAAGGTCTCCTCAGAGGCTTTAACTGAAGCCTTACGGACAGCAAACCTCTCGTTGGGGAAGGACTGTGAATCAGCCAACCAGCTACTGGAAAATTGGATCACCAGTGCTCTCGATACGGTGGCCCTCCTAAAAGACTGCACAGCACGCAAACCAAACCCTCGGCGGAATGGTTCAAGGCTGAACTCTTCTCTCTAAAAAACTCCTGCAAACAAGTCAAGCGCATCCTGCGTAAAGCAAAGACTGCCATCAGTAAACAGGACTATCATGCTGCCTTGAAAATATATCATAAAAACATTTGCACTACCAGGAGGGCTTTTTACACCAATAAAATCGACTCCGCCCAAAAATTAGCTAGGGAATTATTCTCTATCATCAAATCTTTGACATCATTAGATGGGGTTGCCTTGCAGGCCACCCCCCCCTAGAGAGTTGTAATACCATCGCCCAATGCTTCCATGACAAGGCGGCGGGTATATATCAATCTTTCCCAGAATCAAAATATAATAAATGAAGCACCATATGATAATTGTATCTTTTACATGAAAATGACCAAACAGTCCAATACGATTTTCAAAAATGCGTGCAAGTCTTTTTTTATTCTGTCAAGATTCATATATGAAAGGTATGTACAGCAGATAACAGCCAAAGCGTTTCGTCCAGAACACTGGACTTCTTCAGGGCTGTAAGACAACACATACAGACATACATACATATGTATAAATATTTGTCAAATAACTACATACACAACATAAAAACAAGAGTACATATACATTTGTAATTTCCTCTTGTGGTCCAAGCCACAACAGGATCACAACATTTTTTGACTCACATATTACACATTTTGTACCGTCACACAGAAAAAAGAGACATAATCCAACATAAATCAAACAGACCATAAATATACATTAAAATAAAAAAATACATATAACATTAAAGACACATCCAAGGACACCACCTGGGACACCTTGGTGTACCCCATATAGAGATGTATCATCTTAGTAGACATACATAGAAGTACCCCCTAAGTCATGTGAATCCCAGAATCCGCCTGTAAGTTTGGCAGCCAGGAAGCTTGGGGGGAAGACCCCGCCAGTACCAGGGGTCCTTCGAGCTTTATTCAACCCTTCTTGGAGGATTTACAAGCTCTGATTACTAGGGTCAAATCAGGATCACCCAAGGACCGTGCACCCCCTAAGATCCTGAAATCAGTTTTGGAATCCATCCTGCCTGGACTGAGCAACCTTCTCAACATCTCTTAGGCATCGGATACGCTGCCTAAATGTTGGAAGCACACCATTGTTAAGCCGTTTCTCAACAAACCTTCCCTAGACCCTCCCTACCGGAAAACTTCAAACCCATCTCTCTTCTTCAATTTTTTACTAAAGTTGCAGAAAAACATGTCAATATCCAGCTGACTCATTTCATTGAAGACAATAATCTGCTGCACGAGTCTCAATTTGGTTTCCGGGCTCAACACAGCACTGAGTCGGCGTTGCTGCTGGCCTCAAAATCACTCAGAGCCGTGGCTGACAAAGGTCACACTGCTGCCTTGATCATGCTAGATCTAAGTGCGGCGTTTGAAACTGTCTCCCACGGCATATTATTACAACTGCGTAGCTGTGGGATCTGCTCCCTGGCCCTTGAATGGTTAGCCTCTTTTCTTCAAGGGTGGACTTTCCAAGTAGTAAATACCCCCTATGCCTCAGAAGAATTTTCCCTGCTCAGGGGTGCCGCAGGGCTCTATACTAAGCACTACGTTATTCAAAGTCTATATGTGACCCTTGGCAGACATCATAGACAAACACAATGTTTCCATTGTGTAGTATGCCGACTACAAGCAATTGATTATCTCTCTTGTCCAGGATAAGGGCGAGTCAGCAGGTTGTTTCAAATCATGTATAGTAGACCTGGCTCAATGGTTGAGTTCAAGTTGTCTTAAACTGAACGCAAACAAAACCGAAGTCCTTATAATAGGGAAGCAACCCTCAATATGGTTCTCAGGCTGGTGGCCGCAGACACTAGGCGCCTTCCCAAACACTAAGCCTAAAGTCAAAAACCTCAGGGTATGGTTCAACACAACTCTTTTCTTCGACAACCAAATTGCGTGTGTGGCCGGGAAATGTATTGCCATACTTAAAATTATCACAAACATTTCAGACCTGCTACGCGAGGAAAGCGGTCACACAGGCTCTCATAGTCTCAAGATTGGACCACTGCAACAGTCTGTATATTGGAGTGTCCAAACACAATATTCAGAAGCAGCAAAGAATGCAAAATGCAGCCACTCGTCTTCTCCTCAACCTTCCTAGATGAGCCCATGTGTTGCCAGCTCTCGCCAAGCTTTACTGGCTCCCTCTGGAGAAGCGTATTCGTTTTAAGGCCATGTGCCTATGTCATAAAATTCTGAATAAAAAAGTACCTCGCTATCTACATAACCTAATCAGGCCCTATCTGCCTGGCTGCCGCCTGCAATCCACAGACTCTGCACTCGCGATCATTCCGAGGGCAAGGAAAGCCCGGATGGGCAGACGCTCTTTTAGTGTCTGCGCAGCCAGACTATGGGACAGTCTTCCTGTGCATTTAAGACTTGAGCCAGCCGAAGTCCCCTTTAGGAAAAATCTGAAGACCTAGCTGTACAGGCAAAGCTATCTCACCTAGCCTCATGAGAGCTTTTCAGTCAGTACATCCTCTCTCCTTATGGTGCTTATCTTCCCTTCTTCACTTTTAATTTCTGATCACCTCTGATCTCCCTTGTTTCTGTCATGTGAACAATCATAGCACTGGGATGCTCTAGTTGGAGTAAGCTGCACTCTTTATAAACATAATAACATAACATATTCTGCTTGTTCTGCTTGTTGTGAAAGTTTAAGCCCATTTGGTACTAAAGTGGTTATGGAAAATTGGGTCATTGTGTACCTTACTAAATACCTTCCAGTGTCATATCTTTTAGATGGTGTAATCAGTGATGTCATCAATGGTGTCATATGTAGAATACGGCTGGGGCGCAAGCTACAGTTACCTCAGTAAACTATAACTGGTGAATTAAGGTGTTTTTTTTGGTTTTCAAACATTAGTTTTTGTATTATTTCAACACCTAACTATAAAGTCACTTTAACCTTTCTGTTTCTTTATACAATTTAGGTGGCCCATTCTATGCTCGCCCTGACTGTACATGTTTTATTTTTAGCAATAACAATAGATTCTGCTCTATGGTTGATGTAAATTTGGTTTCTTTTCCTAACCTAGAGTGCTTGCAGAGTCCATATCAATCATTGTCCAACCGTTTTGCCCCATAATTACTTTTATTTTTTAAAGCTCTTTCCTGTCTTTTAGCTTCGCCATTGTTTTCTCAACACGAAGCTCCCGGGCTGGTCTGGTTGCGTTCTCAACTTTTATTAAAAATTGTGAAGAAATTGCATACTGGAAGCCATTGCACGCCTTAAAGTATGCAATTAGAGCTTTAAACGGGAGGCACTCTCAATTACTTGCTTAGTCCCCGGGGTTTCACCAATCAAAAACATTTATTTTGCTAGTTTAATTAAAATATTTGAATAAGGCAATGAAGTATATTAAGGGATTTCATGCTTCATACTGTGATTTCAGGCTAAGCAAAGAAGATTTAATTTATATTTTGGTTTTTTTCTTGTTAGGCTTGTTTGATATATTTTACTGCTTAATCGGTGCGTTGTTTTCCGCAATTAGAGAAAAAAACAGTGCACCGGTTTGCTTCTCTTCCTCTCCAAAAACAAGTCACTGGAACATAGCTCCAGGAGCTATTGCTGTGTGTTCCAGTCCTCACCTTGTAGCCACCTGCTTGTGCGGTGTGGTAGAGATAAGCGGCTCGCATACAGATTGTCTGCCAAGCTTTAGCGAGGGTGATTAGTCGTGGTGTCAATGAGGAACTACGACAAAGGCACAGAAGGCTCTGACCATTCCGAATGTACTGAGGGTTATATGTGGTTTCAGGAGATTGCAACGGAATGGGAAAGGCATTTTTCAACCCTGGTGATATTTGTGAAGTAAACTGTAGAGGCTTAACCTTTTAAACCAAACTTAATATTATGATTTTTTTAACACCTTTATTTCAGATCTTGTTAAAAATATCTAATGTACATGGAAGCAGTGGTTCTCTATGGATAGCTCAATCACGTGTTTTTTTAACATGTTACTTGCCATGGAAAAACGTCAAATTCAAATATGAAATAGTATGTCCTAACATCTAATTACAATATGTATTCCCAAAATTAGTTAAAAAAACATATTCTATATCGGATTACAGTGTTCAGTACTCCAATAATCACTTGGTGACAAAGTCTCACTGGAGCACAGGGCCCAAACGGGGCATTGGGTGCAGGGCCTGGCATGCCCAAGCCCCATGAGCATGCGGCCAACCCCTCCAGTGTGGACACCCCCTGCCGCAGAGGGCCTTTGGCTATGTGCAGCTTGGGGTTGGCTGCCTACTAGGGGCCTTATTTATGAAGGCCTGCGTCACATTTACGCCGCCTTTGCCTCACTTTCTGCGATGCTGTGGCGGCGTAAATAATGCGCCATGTTGCGCCATATTTACGAAGTGACGCATCTAGGCAGATGCGTCACTTCGTAAACCCCTGCGCTACATTATACCTGCGTCAGGTATAATGTATGCAGGGTGGGCGTTCCCCGCAAGAAAGGGTCGTAGGAGCGGCGCAGCGAAATCTATGAGATTTCGCTGTGCCACTTCTAGGACGACAATGCGTCAAAACCTTACGCCTGCCTCATGGCAGGTGTAAGGGTGACGCAGGCCCTTCCACATGGGGCTTGCCCTATGTGAAAGGAACATTGCTGGAGTTGCGTCATGCTTCCGACACAACTCCAGCAATGCGCCACTTTTGCGCAGACAGATACGTCAGTAATACTGACGTATCTGTCATTCCTTGCGACCTGATGCGTCATACTGTAAATATGACGCATCATTGGTGTCGCAAGGAGGGCGCAGTGAGAAGTGTTGCATCGCTGCTTTCACGCAGCGATGCACCACTTCTCATAAATGAGGCCTTAGGGGTTTAGTGTAGGGCCTGACCACAAGCCTGGGCCTCCTGCTAACCTCAAGCTGCATGCAGCCAAAGTGTGGCTACTCACGGGGGCTTTTGTGCGTCCTCGCCATATACTGGTTATGACCTCACATACTGCATCACTCATGACATGTTCTACGACATCATTCATAACATCACTGATGACATTTGAAATGGCATGATTGATTAGTGGCGGCTCCTCCACTAAGGTGGGGGAGCGTCGCCCCACTTCTTTTTAGCAGTGAAATAAAGGAAAAATAAAATGATAATAACTCAACGTTATTATCATTTTATTTGTTCCTGGTCTGGTAGCTTTGTGGGGCAGGGCTGCTCCGATGACAGAGGAGCAGGAGGATGAGTGGTTTGCCCACTCCAAGTGTGCATGAATGTTTGGCTGGCCGTGTCGGTCCGGCCAAACATTCATGGGCACTTTGCATGTACTCCACCCAGGCTGCATTACAGCCTGGGTGGAAAACATGCCTAGGCTCCCATTCCCTGGCTGAGCACTGAACCATGGCACTCAGACCAATCACAACGCTGCATTGCAGCATTGTGATTGGTCAGTAGAGCCTGGGTGCTTCCTGTTCAATTCCCGACGCGAGGAGAGATGGAGGAGAGACGCGGCGATAAGGTAAGTGTTTTTTTTCTCATTTTTAGATCCCCCTGCCTCTCGCCCCGACAATCCCGATCAATGCCAGCCGCCTCTGTCATTGATGACAACACTGTGCACTGAGGAGGAGCAAGTTCTAGTTACATTTGAATTTCAGTGATTCTTAAGTGTAAAATATTATATTTAAACTGACATTTTCACCTAACTAGAACATCACTTTAAACTTTATTTTGTTCAGTAAATTTCTTCGTTTTTTTTATGCAAAGTAAGAAACTATTACCATAAAGTGCTGTCACTGACCATGTAATGCGTGATGTAATATGTGAGGCCAGAAGCAGTTCATTGCGGGGCGTAAGTTATACTTAGCTCTATTAACTATAACTGCTGAATTTCACAGGTTTTGTATGAGTAAAATCTGAGCCTAATTATAACATCACTGTAACCTTTGTTTTTTCAGTGAATTTCTTAGTTTTAAAAAAATTCTATTTCCTATCTTCAACGTCCCGGTAACTTTTGTTTTTTTCTGTGTATTTCTATGTTTTTTTTAAAATTCTATTTCCTAACTATAACATCCTTGTAACCTTTGTTTTTTTAAGTGGATTTCTAAGGTTTTTTAAATTTTATTTCCTAACTGTAACCTTTGAGAGTGAGCGTGTGAGTGACTGCAGGAGTGTCTCAGTGGGTATGTGAGTGAGTGCATGAGTATCTCAATGGGTGTGTGAGTGTGTGTGTGTGTGTATCTGAGTGGGTCTGGGAGTGGCTGCATAAGTATCTCATTGGGTGTGTGAGTGGGTACATGAGTGTCTGAGTAGGTCTGTCAGTGGATATGTGAGTGTCTGAGTGGGTGTTCGAGTGGATACATGAGTGTCTGAGTGAGTGTCTTAATGGGTCTTTGAGTAGGTATGAGAGTGTCTGAGTGGGTTTGTGACTGCCTCCGTGAGTCAGTCTGTGAGTGAATGCATGCGTGTCTGAATGAGTCTGTGAGTGGGTACATGAGTGTCTGAGTGGCTATCTGAGTGGGTACATGAGTGTCTGAGTGGGTGTGTGAGTGTCTGAGTGGGTCTGTGAGTTGGTGTCAGAGTATCTGAGTGGGTTTGTGACTGCCTCTATACATGTGTCAGTCAGTCTGTGAGTGAGTAAGTGTATGAATGTCTGAGTGGGTCTGTAATTGGGTGCATGAGTCTCTCAGAGAGTCTGTGAGTGGATGTGTGAGTCTGTGAATGGGTCAGTGAGTGAGCACATGAGTCTCTGAGTGGGTCTGTGAGTGAGTGCATGTGTTTCTGAGTGGGTCTATGAGTGAGTGCATGAGTTTCTAAGTAGGTCTGTGAATGAGTATGTGAATCTCTGATTGTGTCTGTGAGTGGGTGCATGAGTCTCTAAGTGGGTCTGTGAGTGGGTGTGTGAGTGTCTCAATGGGTGCAAGAGTAGGTGTGTGAGTATCTGAGTGGGTCTGAGAGTGGCTGAATAAGTGTGTCACTGGGTATGTGAGCGGGTGCGTACATGTTTCACCGGGTGTGTGAGTAGGTGTGTGAATGTCTGAGTGGGTCTCTGAGTGGGTGTGTGAGTGTCTGAGTGGGTGTCTGAGTAGATGCAGGAGTATCTGAGTGTGTGTCCTAATGGGTCTGTGAGTAGGTGTGAGAGTATCTGAGTGGCTTTGTGACTGCCTCCATTAGCGTGTGAGTCAGTCTGTGAGTGAATGCATGAGAGTCTGAATGGGTCTGTGAGTGGGTGTGTGAGTGTCTGAGTGGAAGTCTGAGTGGGTGCATGAGTGGCTGAGTGGGTGTGTGAGTGTCTGATTGGGTCTGTGAGTCAGTGTCAGTGTCTGAGTGGGTTTGTTACTGCCTCCATAAGTGTATCAGTCAGTCTGTGAGTGAGTAAGTGTATGAATGTCTGAGTGGGTCTGTAATTGGGTGCATGAGTCTCTAAGAGAGTCTGTGCGTGGATGTGTGAGTCTGTGAATGGGTCTTTGAGTGAGCACATGAGTCTCTGAGTGGGTCTGTGAGTGAGTGCATGTGTTTCTGAGTGGGTCTATGAGTGAGTGCATGAGTCTCTAAGTAGGTCTGTGAGTGAGTATGTGAATATCTGATTGTGTCTGTGAGTGGGTGCATGAGTCTCTAAGTGGGTCTGTGAGTGGGTGCGTGAGTGTCTGAGTGGCTGTCTGAGCGGGTGCATGAGTGTCTGAGTAGGTGTGTGAGTGAGTGTGGGAGTGTCTCAATGGGTGTAAGAGTAGGTGTGTGAGTATCTGAGTGGGTCTGAGAGTGGCTGAATAAGTGTGTCACTGGGTGTGTGAGCAGGTGCATACATGTTTCACTGGGTATGTGAGAAGGTGTATGAATGTCTGAGTGGGTCTGTGAGTGGGTGTGTGAGTGTCTGAGTGGGTGTCTGAGTATATGCAGGAGTATCTGAGTGAGTGTCCTAATGGGTCTGTGAGTAGTGTGAGAGTGTCTGAGTGGCTTTGTGACTGCCTCCATTAGATAGATAGATAGATAGATAGATAGATAGATAGATAGATAGATAGATAGATAGATAATGATCTTTATTCGGCATTAAAAAAAAAAACTGCCTCCATTAGCGTGTGAGTCAGTCTGTGAGTGAATGCATGAGTGTCTGACTGGGTCTGTGAGTGGGTGTGTGAGTGTCTGAGTGGAAGTTTGAGTGGGTGCATGAGTGGCTGAGTGGGTGTGTGAGTGTCTGATTGGGTCTGTGAGTGGGTGTCAGTGTCTGAGTGGGTTTGTTACTGCCTCCATAAGTGTGTCAGTCAATCTGTGAGTGAGTAAGTGTATGAATGTCTGAGTGGGTCTGTAATTGGGTGCATGAGCCTCTAAGAGAGTCTGTGAGTGGATGTGTGAGTCTGTGAATGGGTCAGTGAGTGAGCACATGAGTCTCTGAGTGGGTCTGTGAGTGAGTGCATGTGTTTCTAAGTGGGTCTATGAGTGAGTGCATGAGTCTCTAAGTAGGTCTGTGAGTGAGTATGTGAATCTCTGATTGTGTCTGTGAGTGGGTGCATGAGTCTCTAAGTGGGTCTGTGAGTGGGTGCATGAGTGTCTGAGGGGCTGTCTGAGTGAGTGCATGAGTCTCTAAGTAGGTCTATGAGTGAGTATGTGAATCTCTGATTGTGTCTGTGAGTGGGTGCATGAGTCTCTAAGTGGGTCTGTGAGTGGGTGTGTGAGTGTCTGAGTGGCTGTCTGAGAAGGTGCATGAGTGTTTGAGTAGGTGTGTGAGTGAGTATGTGAGTGTTGGGTGTAAGAGTAGGTGTGTGAATATCTGAGTGGGTCTGAGAGTGGCTGAATAAGTGTGTCACTGGGTGTGTGAGTGGGTGCATACATGTTTCACCGGGTGTGTGATTAGGTGTGTGAATGTCTGAGTGGGTCTGTGAGTGGGTGTGCGAGTGTCTGAGTGGGTATCTCAGTAGATGCAGGAGTATCTGAGTGAGTGTCCTAATGGGTCTGTGAGTAGGTGTGAGAGTGTCTGAGTGGCTTTGTGACTGCCTCCATTAGCCTGTGAGTCAGTCTGTGAGTGAATGCATGAGTGTCTGAATGGGTCTGTGAGTGGGTGTGTGAGTGTCTGAGTGGGTGCATGAGTGGCTGAGTGGGTGTGTGAGTGTCTGATTGGGTCTGTGAGTGGGTGTCAGTGTCTGAGTGGGTTTTTTACTGCCTCCGTAAGTGTTTCAGTCAGTCTGTGAGTGCGTAAGTGCATGAGTACCTGAGTGGGTCTGTAAGTGGGTGCATGAGTCTCTAAGAGAGTCTGTCAGTGGATATGTGAGTCTGTGAAGGGGTCTGTGAGTGAGTACAAGCCTCTGAGTGGATCTGTGAGTGAGTGCTTGAGTTTATGAGTGGGTCTGTGAGTGAGTGCAAGAGTTTCTGGGTGGGTCTGTGAGTGAGTGCATAAGTCTCTGAATGGGTCTGTGAGTAAGTGCATGAGTCTCTGAGTGGGTCTGTGAGGGGGTGCATGAATCTGTGAGTGGGTGCATGTCTAAGTGGGTCTGTGAGTGGGTGGGTGAGTGTCTCAGTGGGTCTGTGACTGGGTGCATGAGTCTGAGTGGGTCTGTGTGTGAGTGCATGAGTTGCTCAGTGGGTCTGTGAGTGAGTGCATGAGTCTCTGAGTAGGTCTGTGAGTGGGTGCACGAGTCTCTGAGTGGCTCTGTGAGTGGGTACATGTGTCTAAGTAGGTTTGTGAGTGGCTGTGTGAGTTTCTCAGTGGGTCTGTGAGTGGGTGCATTAGTCTCTGAGTAGGTCTGTGAGTGTTTCAGTGGGTCTGTGTGTGGGTGCATGAGTCTGCGTGGGTCTGTGAGTGAGTACATGAGTCTGTGAGTGGGTCTGTGAGTGGGTGCATGAGACCCTGAGTGGGACTGTGAGTAGGTGCATGAGTGTCTAAGTAGGTTTGTGAGTGGGTCTGTGAGTGAGCTCATAAGTCTCTGAGTGGGGCTGTGAGTGAGTGCATGAGTTTCTCAGTGAATCTATGAGTGAGTGCATGAGTCTGTGAGTGGGTTTGTGAGTGGATGTGTGAGTCTGAGTGGGTCTGTGAGTGGGTATGTGATTCTCTGAGAGGGTCTATGAGTGGGTACATGAGTGTCTAAGTGGGTCTGTGAGTGGGTGTGTGAGTGTCTGAATGGCTTTGTGAGTGGGTGTATGTGTCTCTGAGTAGATCTCTGAGTAGGTGTGCGATTTTCTGAGTGGGTCTGTAAGTGGGTACATGAGTGTCTAAGTGGGTCTGTGAGTGGGTACATGAGTATCTGAGTAGGTTTATGAGTGGGTGCATGAGTCTGTGAGTAGGTTTGTGAGTGGGTGTATGAGTGTCGCATTAGGTATGTGAGTGGGTGCGTGAGTCTCCGAGTGGGTCTATGAGTAGGTGTGGGCTTGTCTGAGTGCTCTCTGTTTTGTCCTCTTCTTCTCTGTTTTGCCTTTTCTGCTTGTTTTTCTGCCCTCTGTTTTGCCTTTTCTGCTCATTTTTCTGCCATCTGTTTTGCCCTCTTCTGCTCTGTTTTGCCTTTTCTGCTAGTTACTCTACCCTCTGTTTTGCCTTTGCTGCTCATTTTTCTGCCCTCCAATTTGTTTTTTCTGCACGTTTTTCCGCCTCCTGTTTTGTCTTTTATGACCCCGGGGACGGTTGTATGATGGTACAATGCTAGTAAAAACATTGCATGCCTTTAAAACGCATTTTTTAGCCCACATTTGTATAGCACACATACGCATGCCAGTACCACGCATTACTAAGGTAAGTTTAAATATAAATATATATATATATATGTGTGTGTGTGTGTGTGTTTATTTTTTATCTTTTTGGGGGGAGACCCCCAACCCCCCACTCTTACCTTAAATCTGTGGTAAAGGCATGCGTGGTAAAGGCCTATACGTGCTAAACAAATGCGGGGTAACAAATGCGTGGTAAAGGCCCAGCGATGTAAAAATCGCGTTGCTAAGACTGTTTCCCTCGGGGATCACCACTGTCCCTGGGCTTTGTTGATATTAAGGAGAGGGGCGACTGGAACCCTCCTCCATTGAGCTCCAAGAGTCCTGTGGAACGCCACCTCCCCGAAGCTTTATTTATACCAAAGGAGGGGGGACCGAACGGACCCCCCTCCTGGAGCTTTCATTTGCCCCGGGATCACCAACGCTAACTTATAAATTATGCAAGGGGCTGTGCGGACCCCCCGGGTCCCAGGACAACCAAATCCCTGGGGACAAATGCTTTATTTAAAGTGAGTGGGGTCCCACATGGCCCCCCTTCTTGGGCCGATTTAGGCCCCTGGGATACCTTCCCCGGGGCCCGGCATTAATTCAATAGGGGAGGGGGCTTCACAGCCTCCCTCCCTGGCCCAATTTCGGCCCCCGGGACCCCACCCAAAGGGGCTGGCCTCTTGAATGTGGGTGCCCTGGAGCCCACTCAGGGCACGCATTCACCACCGTTGGAAACCATGGGGGAGCATCAAGTCTCCCATGGTTCCTGCTGGCTCCCTGCCTCCTGTGGGAACCAGCATTGCTCTCACAGACAGGGAGCAGCTAAACTTGCAGCTCCTGTCTGTGAGAGCAATCGTTTCATCTGTTTCCTTGCACGCTTGACAGCGGGCAGGAAAAAAGACGAAAACTCCCCTTTCAGCATGCTGGAGTGGTTTCACAGCACTCGCTTGCTGAGAGCAGAGTTTGTGTTTGCTCTGACTTGGCAGAAGCTATCAAAGCTCCCGCCAAGTCAGAGCAAACAGCTATGTCCCAGGAATGGGCACCCTGGGACATAGCAGGAGCCAGCCCTGGGGGTGGTGGTCCCCAGTGCCATATATGGCTACAGGAGGGGAGCCGCATGGCCACCCTCCTTTGTTGTTCACAGGCCGGCCTTAGGGTGGCGGTGGTCCAAGGGGCCATATATGGCCCAGTAGGAGGGCTGCGTAGCCCTCCCACTTTAACATGTTATTTTGCCCCAGGGAGATGATGGTCCACGGGGTGTGGGGGGTCCGTGCAGCTCCCTCTCTATTTTGAATTTGCCCTAGGGAGGTGGTGGGCCTCAGGGCACAGGGAGTCCATGATGCCCTCCCATTACTAACAATTTCACCCCGGGGAATTGGTGGTCCCCGGGGAATAAAAATGCCCATGGAGGGGGGGCTCATGTGCCCCACTCCTTGACCTGGCCCACCCGGGGGATTATTCATTTTTTAAATCTTGCCGCACATTTACAGAGTCACCTGCAATTTTGCTGCAAAATTGGAAAAAACATGTTTTTAAACTTCAGCAGGGTCCTCTGGGACCCCACCAACACATCTAGGGGGTCAGGGTGTTCCTACCCTACCCACTTTTTGATATTTGTAACGTGTTTTGTTTGGGACTCAGCTGAAGCCGAGTTCCAAGATGACTGGCAACACTTCCTGGTTGAAGTGTTGGCAGCCAATCAGATTAAAGCACAGGGACTGTAGGATCCGCGCCCCCCCCCAGATATACAAATTTGGATTTTCAGTTAATATCTCTAAAACTACTGAATGGATTTACACCAAACTACCCAAAGGTACTACTCTGGACCAAGATCTAGCTTTTCAACACATTTGATGTAATTCCGTTCAGAGGCTCGGGCTGTAGTCCCCTTCAAAAACCCTATGGGAATTAAAATGGGGAAAACACATTTTGGAACTCGCCCCCCCTTTTTTTCAGCCCCGCTTCACAGATCACCTTAAAACTTTCCAGACAGCAATGAGTGCCAATTTTTTGGGGGAAATTTTGTGAAGATTCATCAACCAGCGCCAAAGATCTAGGCAAGTCATAAACCACTTTTCCTATGGAGACTTAGTCCTAACTATAACTACCTACTGGCGACCGGCAGTAGGTAATATATATATATGTTACCTACTGCCGGTTGCCAGTAGGTAGTTATAGTTAGGACCTAGTTTCCATAGGAAAAGCATTTTTTGACATGCCTATAACTTTAGTGTCGTTTGACCAATCTACATGAAATTTTCCCCAAAAAGTGTTAAAGTAGGTCCTGTGTGTCATGGAAAGTTTGGGTGTAATCCATGTAGTGAGCACCGAGAAATAGGGGTGCGAAATAAGTGTGCACTTGTAATGTTAGTTCCCATAGGAAAACGTTGTCGAACCTACAGCCCGAACTGCTGGACACCAAATTTGGCAGAAAGGTAGATGTTGTCACACAGATTGTGCTTTTTGGTATTTGGTGAAAATCCATTAGGTAGTTTTTCAGAAATTTAAGTTGAAAATTATAGTGATATCTCTGGTCGTGAAGCCTTCGCGAAAAAAGACGAGCTTGTGCAGGGAAATGCACCATTCTGATTGGCTGCCAACACTTCAACCAGGAGGTGTTGGTAGTCATCTCGGAACTCGGCTTCACAGAGTCCCCCAAAAAAGTGAAAATAAAGAAAACGGGGCAGGGTAGGAATACCCTGACTCCCAAGCCATGGTGTTAGGGTCCCCCTGGGTCCCTGCCACAGCATTGAAGCATTTGAGAAAAATAAAATTGTCACGAAATCGTGAACTCAGGGCAATTTAAAAAAAAAAGCCAGGGTGGGTTCCCGCGCTTGCTTTACAATAACCCCCAGGTGGGCCAGGTCCCGTGGGCATATGGTGAATATAGGAGGGGGCACAAGAGGCCCCCCTCCTTGGGATTATCAAAGCCCCGGGGACCGCCACCTCATCTCGGCACTTTTCAATATGAATGTGGGCGGGACCACTGAGCCTGTCCACAACCCCGGGGACCGCCACCCCCACCGGGCATTTTTAATTAGGAATGAAGGTGGGCCCACTGGGACCGCCACCTCCCCGGGGCTTATTCCAATTATGACACAAAAAGACAGGGTTTAAACATATTTGGTAGGCAGTGGCGCCCACAACTAATGCGCAAGTAGTATATCTGTCATCAACGTGGGACGGTGCCACAGGTGGGGGATAACCCTGAACCCCTAAGTGATTGACCAAAGGTCATGCAACAAAACAACAAGCCTGTGCACACGTAAACAGTATCTATAGGTTAGTTCTCTATTTTATATCTTGTCTCAAAATGAATGCACAGTATTGTATATATACAGTGAAAATACCGATGAATAATCATGAGTAGTGTTCTCTCTTTTACTTTAATCCAGAACCGTTGCCCAGCCAACACGTGTTTCGTCTGGGGGAGTACCTCACGACTTCTTCAGGGCAGTACCCCACGACTTCTTCAGGGCAGTAAACATGTACAATAGAGTATCTCACAACCTGGACATACAAAATAGTCATAGGTTGTTTATGCATGGCAACTATTACTTGTGAAGTGAGCACCCTTAGTGACACAATGGAACCTGTGCTGCAAGATACATTATGTGCTGTAACCCATGTGCATACGTCACTAGACATGGTGAGCATGGAAAATTCATGACATGTCATTGACAAGTGATTATCGACCGACCGGTGTTAAAAAGATGGTGCCGAGACCGAAATGGAGAGAAAGAAGAAACATAGAAAAAGACCAATGCGAGGGAGAAGACAGGGAGATGGTGGGGAGAAAAGAGGGAGATGTCCACAGGCCCACGTCAAGGCCCAATGGAAGAGAGATACGTAGACCTGCTATTATGAGGAGCCGGTGTGTGGGTAGGAGAGTCTGAGAACAGTGGCGATACATAAGAGAGAGACAGCTAGACATCAAGACCCAGACCCCGTTCGAGTGGTTTGGGAGGTCAACCAAGTCAGTGCGGAGGCATGCTAAGGGATAAATAACCAAGGGATACTGCAGATTAATGGGTGGAAAGTTCTGGAGAAATATGAAAAGGTACGCACTGGTGCGCAGTCCTACCTTCTGGCAAGATATACTGAGAAGGTAATCTGCAAATGATGAAATGAAAAGAGGGGGTGTTAGGGGATCAAGTTGGAGTGTTCCAATGAGAGCACTGAACAATGATGAAGGGGTAATGTGAGAGGCATCTCACCTCTCTGCCGGTTGTACTTCCATCCCGGCTGGCGAAATGAAGTTATTATTCTTAGGTTGAATTCAGTCCAGGACTAGGGACCATTGAAAAGAGCCGAGCGTGCAGGCTTCACTGTAAGAGAGTATGACTATATTAGCCAACCTATATTTGTGGGTGAACTTGGAGCTGGAATGGGGTCTAGTTCAGACGAGCGTGGAATACAGGCTTGTGGATGAGAAATAATTAAAATCATTAGAAAACGGAGAAGGTATGCTGTGCAAGGCATCTCACCTGTATTCCGGCTATATTTCCATCCCTGCTGGCGAAGGAAAGTGAGTGTTCTGCGGTTGAATCCAAAAATAGGGACCTAGAGATGGAGCCGAGAATAAAGGCTTCACTACACAAGAGTAAACCTGTAATGACCAACAATTATTGAGGATGATTTCAAGGAGGAAAGGGGGTCTGGCTCGGGAGAGCATAAAATGCGGGCTGATTGGTGGGAAATCATTAAAAAAAGAGTGAAAGGGCACCCCATTTAGGATCCCAAGATGGCTCTTACAAGTCGGTGAAATTGCCTATTAAGCAATAAATCCCCGACTGTTGCCACCTCAATGTTGCGACCTCAATGTGGACAGCAAAGTCCGTGCCGGGTATAGAGTTAAGGTAGGGGAGGGAAAGCAAAAAAAGGCCCAAAATTCGCAGTACCTTTAAATTATACAGCGCGCTGAGTTCAAGGCGCTCGACTCCCGCCCGGGGAATTGAAATCGGAAGTGGATATCTGGGTAAAGATTATAAAAATAGAGGACTTCAGCAACAAAAGGAGAAATTCGGGTGAGGAGTGGAGCAATAGCAAGCATACTCTCACCTGAAGCAGCGAGTACACTGTGTGCGCCAAAACCACAGTGTCAGTGACCGGAAGTGAGGTCCCGACGCTGCGTGGAATTATAACAACTGAAACCGGGAAAGGCTGCAACGTCAACTTTCATGTATTGGACGTAACCGGAAGAGTGTATTTACGCGATGATGTCTAAAGTGGGTGGAGAAGAGAAATGAAGGAGGATGAATGATAAGTCGAAACTGGCAATGTGTGAAGTGAGACTCCACGCTATAAATGGTGTCCCCTTAAAGAGTACATAGCAAGATCTAAATGTCCCGCAGGTCTCGAGTAGGACCAGGGGAGAATGTTCTAAGAGACAGGAAGGGAAGATAACGAGTTAGAAATGGTGGAAAGAGGTGAGAAGTGAAAGTTGATTACCCAGAGGGAGAAGATATTCATGTATAAAGAAAGCACACGCTCGGTTGTAAATGCAACACAGCTTAGATCGAAGTCCCTGAATTTATGGTGAACATACAGATTGCATGTACTAATACAACATTTCTATGCTTATCTGTAACATTGCCTAGTCATCAGGGAGTACAGTTCAGGTGTAAGGACCGCAACCATGGTGACATACCAGGGGAAATGCCTTGTGGTAAACTCAATGTACATGCTGTGAGTGTCATGAAACAAATCGTTATGAACATTTGGGTACAGACAAAAGAAATCTGAATATTAGGGTACAGAAAATTGGAATACCGACATTTGGTGGCAATCAAAGGTTACCACCTTTACTGCAATGTATGCATTTAATGCAAGGGGTTATAATACAATTTTAGTCGCATGTCTGTCATTGTGTGCAGAGGAGCACCCCCTGTCAGTCCTTATATAGACTGAGGCCAAGAGCCAGAGGATGGTGTCAGGCATCTGAGGGGATCAAATGTGAGGCAAGTTAGTCCCCCAAGAAGTATTGCATCTCATGGTCGGTGTTCAAACCACATTCTACCGCTTTAAGTCGCATGATCCAAGTGGCCTCGGTACGGTGTAACAGGAGTTCCCTGTTGCCTTCTCTCTGATTGGGTGGGACTAGTTCAATTCCAAAGAACGAAAATTGTTTATAGGGGCCTTGGGCCTTGCACCCCATGGCATGAACTGCCATAGGATACCTTTCATCGCATTGTTTCAGTGCCCTGGTGTGTTCACTGATACATTCTTTCAGCATTCTGATCGTGCTGCCCACGTATTGTTTATTACATTTGCAAACAATAATGTACACCACATATCTAGATACACAATTAATGTTCTGTCTGATCTTGAATTCTCGCCCATCAGGTCCACTGAACACTTTTTTGTTATGTGACGCCCACCTACATACGCCACAGCTGCCACATTTGTGGAAGCCCTGTGAGTGTAGGGTAAGCCAATCATTGTTTTTGCTGACTGTGGGGACAGTGGGGCTGAGAATAGATCTTAATGTCCTCCCTCTTCTGTATGTGATTAGAGGTCTCTGAGTGGTGAAGCCTTCCAGAGAATGATCTGCTCTGAGGATGTTCCAATGTTTGTTCATACTCTTCACCAATTTATTCATTAGTTCATTATGGTTGGTGATCAGTCTGACTGGTTGATTAGATGATATCTTACTTTTTTTGTCTTTTAAAGTCTCCCTTCTGGGTAACTTCAGTACTCGTTGTTCTGCTTTGTCCAGATGTGACGGATTATAGCCTCTTGCTCCGAATCTTGTTTTCATGGATTCAATGCAGGAAAGGAACTCAGTCTCTTTGCTGCAGTTTCTCCTTGCTCTGGTGAACTCGCCATAGGGGATGGCCCTGATTTGGTGGGGTGGAGGTGAGCTAGTCGCATGAAGGACAGCATTACATGCCGTTGGTTTGCGGTGCAGTTTGCTGTGTAGTTTGCCATTGCTGCTGTACAGTTCTACATCTAGAAAACGTATGTGTGTGCTGCTATGTTGATGTGTGAACTTAACTCCCAATGTGTTGGAGTTCATGTACTCATAAAACTGCTGCAGTTTTTCTTCTGTTCCGGACCACAACAGGATGCAGTCATCAATATACCACCCCCAATACACTATGTGTTGGTTGAAAGTGTTGCCATTTTGATTCCATATCCATTGTGTTTCAAAGAAGCCCATGAAGAGGTTCGCAAAGGAGGGGGAGAATTTAGAACCCATTGCCACTCCTTGCGCTTGTTTGTACCACTGACCTTCAAATATGAAGAAATTGTTATAAAGAATGAGCTCCATCATGGACAGCAGCATCGTGGCATGCTGCCATTGGGTGGCTGGTCTCTTCCTTAAATGCCAATCCATGGCCTGTATGCCAAATGCGGGTTTGATATTGGTGTATAGGGAGACAACGTCTAAGGTAGCTAGAATGACGCCCTCCTCCAAGGTGAGATCCGACAAAAGGCTTAGGATATGTTTTGTATCCCTGATGTAAGAGGGAAGGTTCTGTATTATGGGTTGGAGGAACATGTCTACATATTCTGCCAGTCTTTCTGTGGGGCCTCCTCAGCATGATACGATGGGTCTGCCGGGAGGGAATGGGAGATGTTTATGTACCTTGGGAAAGGTGTACAGGACAGGGAATGTGGGTCTTTGTACCTTCAGGTACAGATGTTCGTCTTCGTTAAGGAGACCTGCTGAGTACCAGTCTCTCAGGTGTTTGTTGATCTGAATAGTGAGGGGCCCTATGGGGTTCATGGTAAGTTTTCCATAGCAGCTGGTGTCAGCGAGTCGTGTAAGTATTTCACAGTTGTAATCCTCCTTATTCATAACCACGATGTTGCCCCCTTTATCTGCCTCTCTTATGATGACCTGATTGTCAGTGGTGAGAAGTGCCATAGCCTGTCGTTCCCCCTCTATTAAGTTGTCTGAGGTGCGTGGTCTCTTCTTGCGCATTTTTTGGTCACATTTGTCAAGATCCCCCAATACCAATTTTTGGAAGACATCTATTGTGTTGCCCCCTGGGAGTACCGGTGTCCACTTGGACTTAGTCTTAAGACCACTGGCTAGTGAGTAGTCTATGTCGACATTCAATTCTCGTGGGAGGTCACTCATGTCACTAGGTGATTGTTCCTGTTTAGTAATGGATAGAAGTAAATGGGTGTCATATACGTCCTGGATATAAGAACATCTGACATACCACACGTTGGAATATTTTTAATTCTTTTATTAGCAGTGGGGTTATTGACAAAGACTTTCTTCAATTTCAGGTTTCTAATGTACTTGAAAAAGTCTATTTTGACCTTGCACAGATCCCCTCTCTCCACTGGGCAGAAGCCCAAACCCTTTTTCAAAAGTGAGACCATGTCATCTGACAGTGTTTGGGATGATAGGTTGATAACATCTACCCCAGTGTCTTGTGTGATAACTAGTTCCTCTTGTCCCCTGATCTTAGGTTCATTCTGATGTTGTTTGGTCCCTGCTCTTTTTCCCCTGCGGGTTTTATTATTTGTTCCACACGATTGGGTTGTGTTTTGTTGCCCTTTTTGATCCTTTGCACCTCCCTTCAAAAAGAGTTGCCTGGTCTGTCCATTGCAGATGTGTTGGGTGCATTTTCAATTTCACTATCACTTGATGGGGGTGCACTAATGGATGTAGAACTGGATGAGATGGAGATGGTTTGTGGTCTCCCTGTTCTCCCTTTATCCTGATCGTTTGCTGATATTAGGTCATACTTTTTGGCAAAAGTAAATACCCTCCCCTCTCTGTAGTCGATCTCATCTCTCTTTAACTTCCTTGCCTTCCGTTGCTTTATGTCCTCTTGATGTTTGGATAGGACTTCTGATAGAATAGTATAATTTTTTTCTGTGGCTTCTGTTAAGCCCAGATCTCTGATTTCCCCTTCTAGGTTGTTAATTTCTGTCTGACGTGTCATAACTTTACGATCAGCATTTTCTATTAGAATGCCCATCAGAGTTTTAGAGTTTGACGTTAGGGCTTCCTCCCAAAGTTTGAGTAAATCGTCATCAAGATCGTCATATGTAGGGAAAATTTGAGCTCTTAGACCCCTGGGAATTCTGATGAGTCTGAGGTACTGCTTCAATGTAACCCCATCCCACCATTTGCTGTTCTCATTTTTCTTTAATTTCTCAAGTTTTATAAATTTCTCCCTGAGTCCCTCACTGCGTGAAGGGTTCCCACTTTTCATGGATGCGGCCACTGTGTCGCCTTTGGCTAAACTTTGGAAGAGTTCTTCCGCAATTTTGTCTCTGCCATGATTAGTCCAGAATGTTGGACTGATAGGGTGAAAACACTTATATTGTTTTGCATCAATGCGCTGGGGCTGCCCCTACCACTTTCAGAGTTAAGAAACAAAAAGACAGGGTTTAAACATGTGTGGCAGGCAGTGGCGCCAACAACAAATGCTCAAGTAGTATATCTATCATCAACGCGGACCGTGCCACAGGTGGGGGTTAACCCTGAACCCCTAAGTGATTGACCAAAGGTCATGCAACAAAATAACAAGCCTGTGCACACGTAAACAGTATCTATAGGTCAGTTCTCTATATTATATCTTTTCTCAAAATGGACGCACAGTATTGTATATATACAGTGAAAATAACGATGAATAGTCATGAGTAGTGTTCTCTCTTTTTCTTTAATCCAGAACCGTTGCCCAGCCAGCACGTGTTTCGTCTGGGGGAGTACCCCACGACTTCTTCAGGGCTGTAAAGATGTACAATAGAGTATCTCACAACCTGGACATACAAAATAGTCATAGGTTGTTTATGCATGGCAACTATTACTTGTGAAGTGAGCACCCTTAGTGACACAATGGAACCTGTGCTGCAAGATCATGATAATACATACATTATGTGCTGTAACCCATGTGCATACGTCACTAGTCATGGTGAGCATGGAAAATTTGTGACATGTCATTGACAAGTGATTATCGACCGACTGGTGTTAAAAAGATGGTGCCGAGACCGAAATGGAGAGAAAGAAGAAACATAGAAAAAGACCAACGCGAGGGAGAAGACATGGAGATGGTGGGGAGAAAAGAGGGAGATGTCCACAGGCCCACATCAAGGCCCAATGGAAGAGAGATGTGCAGACCTGCTATTATGAGGAGCCGGTGTGTGGGTAGGAGAGTCTGAGAACAGTGGCGATACATAAGAGAGAGACAGCTAGACATCAAGACCCAGACCCCGTGCGAGTGGTGTGGGAGGTCGACCAAGTCGGTGCAGAGGCATGCTAAGGGATAAATAACCAAGGGATACTGCAGATTAATGGGTGGAAAGTTCTGAAGAAATATGAAAAGGTACGCACTGGTGCGCAGTCCTACCTTCTGGCAAGATATACTGAGAAGGTAATCTGCAAATGATGAAATGAAAAGAGGGGGTGTTAGGGGATCAAGTCGGAGTGTTCCAATGGGAGCACTGAACAATGATGAAGGGGTAATGTGAGAGGCATCTCACCTCTCTGCCGGTTGTACTTCCGTCCTGGCTGGCGAAGTGAAGTTTATATTCTTAGGTTGAATTCAGTCCAGGACTAGGGACCATGGAAAATAGCCGAGCATGCAGGCTTCACTGTAAGAGAGTATGACTATATTAGCCAACCTATATTTGTGGGTGAACTTGGAGCTGGAATGGGGTCTAATTCAGACGAGCGTGGAATATGGGCTTGTGGATGAGAAATAATTAAAATCATTAGAAAACGGAGGAGGTATGCTGTGCAAGGCATCTCACCTGTATTCCGGTTATATTTCCGTCCCGGCTGGCGAAGGGAAGAGAGTGTTCTGCGGTTGAATCCAAAAATAGGGACCTAGAGATGGAGCCCGAGAATAAAGGCTTCACTACACTGTTCTCAGACTCTCCTACCCACACACCGGCTCCTCATAATAGCAGGTCTACGTATCTCTCTTCCATTGGGCCTTGACGTGGGCCTGTGGACATCTCCCTCTTTTCTCCCCACCATCTCCCTGTCTTCTCCCTCGCGTTGGTCTTTTTCTATGTTTCTTCTTTCTCTCCATTTTGGTCTCGGCACCATCTTTTTAACACCGGTCGGTCGATAATCACTTGTCAATGACATGTCACAAATTTTCCATGCTCACCATGACTAGTGACGTATGCACATGGGTTACAGCACATAATGTATGTATTATCATGATCTTGCAGCACAGGTTCCATTGTGTCACTAAGGGTGCTCACTTCACAAGTAATAGTTGCCATGCATAAACAACCTATGACTATTTTGTATGTCCAGGTTGTGAGATACTCTATTGTACATCTTTACAGCCCTGAAGAAGTCGTGGGGTACTCCCCCAGACGAAACACGTGTTGGCTGGGCAACGGTTTTGGATTAAAGAAAAAGAGAGAACACTACTCATGACTATTCAGCGTTATTTCACTGTATATATACAATACTGTGCATCCATTTTGAGACAAGATATAATATAGAGAACTGACTTATTCCAATAATGTGGGGGGCCTAATGGACCCCCTTTGCCCTGGGGACCTCCCTGGGGCTAATTAAAATGATGTGGGGGAGCCTCACGGACCCCCCTGCTCCGGGGACCGCCACATCCCTGGGGCACACTTTTTGTGTTGCAGTAACTTGGGGAAGGCCGTTGGGCCTCCCCACTGCCCCAGGGACTGTCACCTCCCTGGGGCACAAATGCAATAAATAGGGAGTCCGTTGCTGAACCCCAGGGACCACCACATCCCGTGGAAAATGTAAACAAAGCAGTGGGTTGCGAGGCCCCCTCGAGGAGCCCTACAGGGCCTAAGAGACTGCCACCCCACAGGGCCTGCTACAGCAATGTCCCAGGGCACTCATCCCCCGGGACATTACAGTTTGCTATGGCTTCTCCTGCCAAGCCATAGCAAACTCTCTGCTTTCAGCAAGCTAGAGCAAAAATGCTCTTGCCTGCTGAAAGCAGAGCAGTGTCTGTTTCCCTGCCCGCTGTGAAGCGAGGAGGGAAACAGACATTGCTTTACAACCAAGGGAGCTGCATGTCAACAGCTCCCAGGATCCCAAAGCAATGCCGGCTCCCACAGGAGGTGGGGAACCGGCAGGGACCGTGAGGGCCTTCCGGCTACCCCCGCAGTCCCCAATGGAGAGGCCTGGCCCCGGGTGATGGGGTCCCGGGGTCAGAGTTAGCCCAAGGAGAGAGTGGGCCCCCTCCTGTTAAAGAAAAAAAAAATTTTAACGAAAAGGCCTGGCCCCGGGGGATGGGGTCCCCGGGACTGAGATCGGCCAGGGAAAGGGGGCCCGAGGCCCCGCTCACCTTTTTAAAAAATATATATAAAGCCGTGGCCCTGGAGAATGGGGTCCCTGGGGCTGAACTCAGCCTCGGGAGGGGGGCCCTCCTTTTTAAAAAAAACATAATAATAGTTTTAAAAAAGGGGGCAGGCCCGGTGGGATGGGGTCCCGGGACCGAATATGGCCTGGGAGGGGGGCTGCTCGGCCCCCTACTGTTTTTTTATTAATTGTTTTTTTAAAAGGGTCGGGCCACGGGGGTTGGGGTCCCCAGGGCCCAAAATGGTCCAGGGAAAGGGAGCGAGGTGGCCCCCCTTCCTAAAAAAATAGACAAAAAAAGACAAAAAAAAGCTGGCAACTCACTGGAGACCCCGCCCCCATTTCCACTACTCTACAAATGCTCCTCCTGGCGCGCACCTGGTTGGAGGATGAAGTCCCCTTGGCTGCTGAGGGTCCTTAGGGGCCAACAAGACCTCCTATTATCTCTTGTAAGCCCCACACAGTGGGATTGCTGAAAGGTGGTCGGAGGCCAGGCCCCCTTTCTCCACCACTCTGCATACGCGCCTCTCAGCGTACTGCTCCTGAGGGTCTCATGGCTAAATTGGACTTCTTCCCCCAACTTGTAGTGCGCCAGGAGGTGCGTTTGTCAAGTGGTGGAGAAAGGGGGTGTGGCCAGCGAAAACCTCTTAGCAAACCCTCTGTGTGGGACTTGCTGGAGGTAACAGGAGGGGTAGTTGGCCCCCAAGGATCCTCACTTGCCAAGAAGACTTCATCCCCCTACTAGTAGTGTGCCAGGAGGTGAGTTTGAAGACTGGTGGAGAAAGGGGGCGTGGCCTGCTATCAGGTCTCAGCAATCCTGCTGTAGGGACTTACTGGAGGTAATAGCAGGTGTAGTTGGCCCCCAAGGACATCTTTGGGGGCCAACTACTCCTCCTGTTATCTCCAATAAGTCCCACACCGCGGGATTGCTAAGAGGTCTTCAGAGGCCACGCCCATTTCTCCACCACACTGTAAATGAGGCTCGTAGTGAACTACTGGTTGGGGGATGAAGTCCACTTTACTCCTGAGGGACCCTGGGGGCCAAGAAGTCCTCCTGATACCTCCTGTAAGTCCTACACAGTGGGATTCCTGAGAGCTGGTCAGAAGCCCAGCTCCCTTTCTCCACCACTCTGCAAATGTGACTACTAGTTAAAAAACCATAGAAATTCACTGGGAAAAAAAAAGGTTAGAGTGATGTTATAGTTAGGGATTAGCATTTAAAAAACCATTGAAACTCATTGAAAAAAACAAAGTTTACAGGGACCTTATAGTTAGGAAATGGAATAACAAAAACCTTAGAAATTCACTAAAAAACAAAAGGTTACAGAGACATTATAGTTAGGCCGACATTTCACTCGTACAAAACCAGAGAAATTCAGCAGTTATAGTTAGCTGAGCTAACTATAACTTGCGCCCCACAATGGATTGCTTATGACCTCACATATTATATCACTCATGACATGATCAATGACATCACTGATGACATCATCCACAGAATCTCTGATGCACCCACTCACACCCCAATATAAACTTTCATACACCCACTCCAACTTCCACACTAACATTCTCAAAACCATTGGCACACCCATACCAGCACTTACACACCCACTCACTGATTCATAGGTATACACACACATCCACTCAGTCACCCATAGTCACTCATAATCTAACTCACTCACTAATGCAGCCACTGATATATCCACTCATATACATATACAGCCACTCACACAGTCAGTCACCTATTGAACTACTCACACACCTACTCACTCACCCATAAAGCCAAACATACAGCCACTTACTCACCTATACAGTTATACACACACACACTCACTTATTCATACAGATAGTAGCACATACTCACTCACCTATACAGTCACTGACACAAGCACACACTCACCCATACAGCAGCTCTCACAATCACTCACTCACACATACAGTCACTCATATACTCTGGCACTCACCTATACTGCCTTTCACATATGCAGTTACTCACCCATATCCCACTGACACATGCACTCAGTCACTGACACAACCATACACACACTCACTCATCCATACAGCCCCTGGCAGGTGCACTCACTAACCGTTACAGCCACTGACTCACTATAGGCAGTCACACACCCCCTTACCCACCCACACAGACACTCAGACAATTATACAGGTACTCAGACAACCAATCACTCACCCAGACATCAACTCACATATTTATCACACACCCATTCAGCAACTTACACACCAACTAACATAGTGATACAGACATTCACACAACCAGTCACTCACCCATGTATTAACTGAGTCACCTAAACACTCACTTATACAGTCAGTCACGCAACCATTAAATCATTCATACAGGCACTCATACACTCACTGATTCACCAATACACCTTGCGATATATATTTAACATTCATAAACTGTTTAAAAACAGTCATAGTCACTGGATGATGTCATCAGTGATGCCATCAATTATGTCATTTGAGATGTCATCAGTGATGTCATCAGTGGTGTCACTGACCATGTCATGAGTGACCTGAACTTCCACCTCGAGAACAACAACGACACCAACTCCACCACCTTGATCGACAACCTCGCCAACCTCAGACTCAGACAGCTCGTCACAACACCCACCCACTCTGCCGGCCACACGCTTGACCCCATCTTCTCCGCAAGCTCCACGTCTCCTTCAGCCACACCACCGAACTCCACTGGACCGACCATCGCTGCATCCACTTCACCTTCCGGAAACCCACCACGCACCACCGCACCCAACAGACTCCCCGCCGCAGATGGAGCAAAATCATCGAAGAACAGCTAAACACCGCCCTGGCCCGAAGCCCACCCACGGACCCCACCGACCCTGACGCCGCCGCCAGCAACCTCAGGCGTTGGATCGACGACTGCGCCAACACCCTCGCCCGATCAAGAAACCCTCCAACAGTCGCACCAACAAGAGTGCCAGCTGGTTCTCCACAGACCTCCAGTCCTCCAAACAAACCTGCCGTAAACTAGAGAAGAAATGGCACCACGAACAGACACCAGAGAACCACGCAGCCCACAAGAACGCCATGCGCCAACACCATCACCTCATCAGATCCGCCAAAAAGACCTCCTTCAAGGACCGCCTCGACAACAACGCACACAACAGCAAAGAGCTCTTCAACATCGTGAAGGAACTCTCCAACCCCAGCTCCAACACCGACATCCCACCATCGCAAGACCTGTGCAACTCCCTCGCCTCCTTCTTCCACCGCAAGATCGCAGACATTCACGACAGCTTCGACAACCAGACCACCACGACAGCCAGCGACACCCCAAGCCCCACGGCCACCACCCACAGCGACCCCCTGCTCACCTGGACTAACATCAACGACACCATCAAAATCATGAACACCATCCACTCCGGCTCCCCGTCAGACCCGTGCCCACACCACATCTTCAACAAAGCCAGCGCCGCCATCGCACCCCATCTCCGCAAGGCCATTAACATCTCCTTTGAGACCGCAACCTTCCCAGAGAGCTGGAAGCACGCCGAGATCAACGCCTTGCTCAAGAAACCCAAGGCAGACCCGAGGGACCTCAAGAACTTTCGGCCCATCTCCCTGCTCCCGTTCCCGGCGAAGGTCATCGAGAAAACCGTCAACAAACAGCTGACCCGCTACCTCGAAGAGAACAACATCCTGGACCCGTCCCAGTCCGGGTTCCGCAGCAACTACAGCACCGAAACTGCCCTCATCGCCACCACCGATGACATCAGGACCCTGCTGGACAACGGCGAGACCGCGGCCCTCATCCTCCTGGACCTATCAGCCGCCTTCGACACGGTCTGCCATCGCACCCTACGCACACGCCTCTATGACGCAGGACTCCGAGACAAAGCACTGGAATGGACCACCTCCTTCCTCTCCGGCAGAACCCAGAGCGTCCGCCTCCCCCCTTTCCAATCCGAAGCCTCCAAGATCATCTGCGGCGTACCCCAAGGATCATCCCTCAGCCCGACATTGTTCAACATCTACATAGCCCCGCTCGCCCACGTCGCCAGACTACACGACCTCAACATCATCTCCTATGCCGACGACACACAGCTGATCCTCTCCCTCACCAAGGACCCACTCACCGCCAAAACCAACCTCCACGAAGGAATGAAATCCGTCGCCGAATGGATGAAGAACAGCCGTCTGAAGCTGAACTCGGACAAGACGGAGGTCCTCATCCTCGGCCCCACCCCTCGGCCTGGGACGACTCCTGGTGGCCGACCTCCCTGGGAGAAGCACCGACACCCACCGACCACGCACGCAACCTGGGGTTCATCCTCGACTCAACACTCTCCATGACCAAGCAAGTCAACGCCATCTCATCCTCCTGCTTCAACACCCTCCGCATGCTCCGCAAGATCTACAGGTGGATCCCCACCGACACAAGAAGAACGGTCACCCAGGCCCTCGTCAGCAGCAGGCTGGACTACGGAAACGCTCTCTACGCGGGAGCCCCGGCCAAACTGCTGAAACGACTACAACGCATACAGAACGCCTCTGCCCGCATGATCCTCGACATCCCCCGACACAGCCACATCACACCCCACCTGAAAGACCTGCACTGGCTGCCCATCAACAAGAGGATCACCTTCAAGCTCCTCACCCACGCACACAAGGCACTCCACGACACCGGACCAGCATACCTCAACAGACGACTCACCTTCTACACCCCAAACCGCCCGATCCGCCGACCGCGCCCTAGCTACCGTCCCTCGCATCCGAAGAGCGACCTCCGGCGGCAGATCGTTCTCCTACCTCGCCGCCAAGACCTGAAACACCCTCCTCATCCTCCTACGGCAGACCCAAGACCTACTAACCTTCAGGAGACTACTCAAGACCTGGCTATTCGAGCAGTAGAAGCACCCCCCTCCCCCCCCAGCGCCTTGAGACCCTTACGGGTGAGTAGTGCGCTCTACAAATTTCCTGATTGATTGATTGATAAGCAGTGCATTGCGCAGGCGTGAGTTATAGTTAGCTCAGCTAACTATAACTGCTGAATTTCTGGTTTTGTACGAGTGGGTTGTCAGCCTAACTATAACGTCTCTGTAACCTTTGGTTTTTACAGTGAATTTTTAAGGTTTTTTTCATTCCATTTTTCTAACTATAATGTCCCTGTAACCTTTGTTTTTTTCAGTGAATATATATATATATGTGTGTTTTTAGGGTTTAGGGTTTAGGGTTGATAAGCGAATAGGGTGATAAGGGTGTTTTAAGGGTTTAGGAGTCGGTAAGGTCTTAGGGTAGTACAGGTGTTTTTAGGGTTTAGAGGTAAGGGTCGCCACTGGGTAGTTATAGTTAGGTTTTTGCTGAACTTTGGTGCCGTTTCACAAATCTTTGCAAAACTTTCCAAAAACATGCTTTTTCCCCCCTAGTATGTGCATGGAAGGTTTTGGGGTGATCCGTCAAGCTGGGCTGAGAAAAAAGTGGGGTCCCAAAAACGCAAATCTCCATCCATTTTCCATAGACTTTTTTAAGAAGCACTTGCTGAAACTGCTGAACGGAATTACACCGAATTTGGCAGGAAGCTAGATCTTGGTCCAGAAAAATTTGCTTTTTGTGATTTGGTGTAAATCCCTTCAAAGGTTTTGGTGATATTAAGCTCCAAAAATATTTGTATATCTGGATGGTTTGGTTCTCAACCCTAATTTTAAAAAGTAGAGCGTTCTGGTTGGCCCAGTGGGCTTTTTTTCCCTTGGGCCAATTCGCTACCACAAGCGAGCACTCTGATTGGCTGCCAGCAACACAAAGAAAAATTTTGCTGGCAGCCATTACAGGACTTGGGGGCTTAGTCCCCTGTCCTGAAGTTAAAAAGTTAAAACAAATATAGGTGGGCACGGTAGGTATACTCTGCCCCCTTTGGCCCTGTAGGGGGGACCCAGAGGGAGCCCCCGCAGGCAAAATAAAAAACAGATCAGAAGTTTTTGCTGCTGTCCTATTGGATTTCTTTGGGATTGCAGTAAACAAAAACAAAAAATGGCAGTCATCCATTTTTTTTATAAATAAATTAATTTTATAAATAAATTGGGAAGGGATCTGTGTGGGCCCCCCCACACCAAGCCCATTTAATTAAGTGGAGGTGGGTGCCCGGCCAGCCTCCCAAGCCTTATCTGGCTCAGGAAGCCCATACCCTGGGGCCGAATTCATAAAAAACGGGAGGTGCTGCACTGCCCCCTCCCTGATCCTGCATAGGCCCCTGGGACCCCATCTCAGTGCTGGCAGGGAAACATATGTTTGCTCCCACCTGGCGGGAGCATTTTTTAATGCTCCACCATGCAGGAGCAAACATGCCTTCTCTGCCTGCAGCAGCGCTGGCAGGGAAGGCATGTCTTCTCCCAGCCAGTGGGAGATTTAGACCTCCTGCGGACAGGGAAACAAAAAACAGACATTGCTCTCACTCAGCGGGAGCAAGCATAAATAGCTGCTCTCTCTGGGTGGGAGCAATGCTGGCATTTGCACCATGTGGGGAACCACCTGGGGCTGCAGGGGTCCTGGGGCCCACCATGGCCCCCAACTAGTGGTTTGTGGGTTCTCCGGGTGGGCACCCACCTCTGGGCCTAGGGGATAGGGCCCAATAAGGCTCAGGGAGGGGGCCACAAGCCCATTCCTCTTAATAAGGCAATTCGACCCCGGGGGATGGGGGTCTCCGGGGCATAATAAGGCTTGACAAAAAGGGCAGCGCATTCCCCCTCCCCTTTTTTATTGTATTTGGCCCTGGGGAATGGGGTCCCCAGAGCCTATTAAGGCTCAGGGAGGGGTGCTGTGTGGCTTTACGTATGGTAATATAATATTACGTTAAAAATCCTAGAAATTCACTGAAAAAAACAATGGGTAAAGTGACATTATAGTTAGGAATTGTAATTATATCTTAATGTACCTTAAAAAAAAACTATGAAATTCACTGAAAAACTCAAAAGGTAAAATATTTTTATAGTTAGGTGTGAGACTAAGAACTGATTTTGTTTTTTAAAAAACCTTAGACATTCACTGAAAAAAACAAAGGTTAAAGTGACGTTATAGTTAGGTGAAAATTTCAGTGCCAACGTAACGTTTTGAACAAAACAAAACCACAGAAATTCACCAGTTCTAGTTAGCAGAGTTACCTATAACTTGCACCACTGCCATGTACTGCTTATGGCCTCACATATTACATCACTCTTGACATGATAAACGGCATCATTGATGACATCACTGATAACATCTCAAATTACATCATTAATGACATCTTGTAATGAATGTGATAACGTGCTATAGTTTTTGTGGACCGGAAGCGATTCAATACGCTGCCTCTAAGGCCAATTTTCTATCACAACTCAAGTTGTAATGGACATAACCTTTAACAACATGCAGTACCTGAAGCATACCTTTCAACTCTCTCATTCAGTAAATGTTATCCTCTTTTTACTGGTATTCAGTAGGAATGTGCAATTTTTGATGGGAGGATACACTTTCCAGTAAAAAACAAATAGCAAAAAAACAAACAAGTGACTCGAGCAAGAGCCACTCATGTTCTAGTCATTTGCCTTATTCCTGCACGATCGTTGTAAACTTGTGCTGTAAATAGCACATAAGTATGTGATGTGGTGCAATTAAGGGAACATTGCTTAAGAAGCGTAACACAAAATTCCCAAAATGATGTGAATAACACTAGCGCAATTTAGATTTCCCCTGGGCCAAGTATTGAGCTGACTTAGAAACAAAATGGGTCTATAGATATTGATGGGGGGCAGTAGCCTATTAATCCTTGAATGACCTCCAAGAAGGTGTTTTGTTCTTTAGTTACTGTTATATTCCATATAGGTACCCTATATAGGCACAGGTAACATTGCAACCTTTCACCTATATTCTTCCCTACATTACATACATAACGGTTCTTAGGGACTGACCTTTTACCTAGATACGACACTGCATTCAGAACGTGGGTTTTCCCCTAGTTCGAATCTCATACATTATGCATGAGGCTTCTTGGAAGCACAGCAGGACTAACAACAGGACGAACATCTCCTGTATAATATCTCTGTATAAAGTTCAGGCCCGACGTCATCCTTTAGGCCGACACAGTAACACAGCAAGGTAGGACCCCTGGGGAGACCTATGGGTATATATACATCACATCTTGCTTAGAAGGACAGAGGAGACTTCCCGGCTGACACACTGACCAGAGATGCTGAGGTTCCAGCATGCAGACGCTCCAGCTCGCAGTGGTCTAACATCCCTCACGGGGTGTCCAACTCGAGACCAGGATGGGGTCCCATATTTTCTAATTCTCAGGTAATGGGGTTGACTAGATCCTAGAGGGATTCTTGGCATAACACCTACACATATGCTAGGTACATTTAGGTACATCTAATTAGGGAGGCATCGTTGGACAATGCACATTTTATCATGTGTTTTATGTACTTGTATATATTCATGATTTCTGCAAGATGGTAGAACTATACCATCCCTTTACTTTCGTAGTACTGCTAATCATATATCTCTGCTACTGTCTAATGGTTGTTGCAGCTCATCTATTCTACACTAGAATAACAACTGTTCAATAAATCCTTATTGAAAACGCCCAGCCTGTTTATTCTGTGTATCTCTCTGAGACAAACTAAGTGAGCACGAGAGACTGAGCGAAAGGTAGTATATTGTTTCCACGATCCTGAGGGATGAGGGTTGTCATGTTCTGAGGTTGCAAGAATCTATTCTCTCCTTGGTAAGAGGAGATTATAGTGGCACTGTGAGCTAGCTAATACAGATAGGCTAACGAATCCGGTGGGGGTGCACGGAATCAGTCTGCCACCAATCCCACAGTTTATGTTATCCAAACGCACAGATCCTGTATAGGTTATATAGGAACTACACGACATTACCTTAGTGGGATCATCCTGTTAACACCTTATCTAATCCACAATTTTAAGTCAAAATCTTCACACATATGCATGTGCCACTAAAAAAGCATGTACTAGCTATGCCCTATGGGCAACCGTCTGCAGTTTGTTAAATACATTACACCAGCGGTGCTGGAACAATTTTCAGAGTGGGGGTGCTGCTGCCATCAATGTTATATCAGTGAAGTCATAGACATTGTGAAAAATACAAGTGTCACACAAAGAAAAAGTGTAACAAATGAGCCACACCTATTCAGCAGGAGAGCGGTAAGAGTGTGGTATGTAGCCGGTGGTGCCTTTTGGAGCACACTGTTGCAAATATATCACTAAAGCATAGTGTGGTAGTACACTGTTTTTACATACAGTACATTTTCTATTGAAATGGCTACTAAATTTACACAGACACAATTTTACTGATAAAACCGTATACCATACAAATTATAATTTGTGGAAATCAGGTTGGGCGGTGAAGCAGTGTGCTCCCATCCCCCTTCTGTTTGAAAAGGCTCCCTTGAGCCGTTGAGCTGACGAGCTTTTGGAGATGCACCTGTGCGCCAGAGAGAGGTACTAATACCTGAGAGGATTGTGGCAACTTTCTCAGCAACCCCAGATGAATTTCGTTTTTTATCTCTACTGATGAAGGATAATATCCAGAAACACATGTGTCTAGAGATTCACAGCACTAACCTGCACCAACCTTGGTGAAACACTTCAGCAAAAAATCAAGTAAGCTTTCAAAGTGAACTGCATTTATCATAATGCTAAGGGGTGAACTGGCTGGGAGGTGAAGCAGTGTGCTCTCATCCCCCTTCTGTTTGAAAAGCCTCCATTGAGCCATTGAGCTGACGAGCTTTTGGAGATGCACCTGTGCGCCAGAGAGAGGTACTGAGACCTGAGAGGACTGTGGCAGCTTTCTCAGCAACCCCAGATGAATTTCGTTTTTTATCTCTACGGATGAAGGATAATATCCAGAAACACATGTGTCTAGAGATTCACAGCACTAACCTGCACCAACCTTGGTGAAACACTTCAGCAAAAAATCAAGTAAGCATTCAAAGTGAACTGCATTTACCATAATGCAAAGGGGTGAACTGGCTGGGAGGTGAAGCAGTTTGCCCCCATCCCCCTTTCAACCCTCTGCAGTTTGTTAAATACATTACACCAGCGGTGCTGGAACAATTTTCAGAGTGGGGGTGCTGCTGCCATCAATGTTATATCAGTGAAGTCATAGACATTGTGAAAAATACAAGTGTCACTGTTAGAAATGGGATCTCTAGTTGGCAAGGGTTTGCACCTTTGTCCAAGTAGGGACCCGTCTTCCTAGTCAGGGTAAGGGTGTTACACTCGTGAAGTAACCCTTGCTCACCCTCGTGGTAGCTTGGCACGAGCAGTCAGGCTTAATTCAGAGGCAGTGTGTAAAGCATTTGCACATAACCAACAGTAATACAGTGTAAGCACTACAAACGGACACCACACCAGTTTAGAAAAATAACCAATATTTTATATACTCAAGACAAGACCAATTACGACAAAAATCCACAATACTATACTTTAAAAACGAATGCTTGATACGGTAACTTCTTCTTTGCAGGAATAGCACAAAAGCAAAGTTCGTACGAGTCGGTAGCTCCGTCCGAGCCTACCGTGATGCTGAAAACCACAGTGTCTAACAGTTCCAGCCGACCGCGTCGATACGGGCCAGCAGAGTCATGAACAGACTCGGTAACAGTACCTTTCTCGTTGTGGCTGGTACGGAGTGTACGAGCCGGTCGGCGCTCGTCGCGGTTGCGGTGCAAGACGGAGCGATGCAAGGTGCGGTGTCCCTCGATGCGGTGCAGGCAGCGGCTCGATGAGCGTCGTGCAGACGGAGTCGGTGAGTCCAAGGCGTGCGATGCAGGGTGAGACGATGCTCGATGCGGTGCTGACAGGTTGCGATGCAGGCGACCAAGCCGAAGTGCGGGAGCTGGCATCGGACAGCGGTGCGAGTCGGAGCGGTGCGTCGCAGACGTGCGAGCGGTGCCCCAAATGCGGTGCGGTCACGACTCTTGAGCCAGTTGCAGCGACCTCGTCGGTCGGGTCCGGTTGGTTCAGTGAAGCGATGCGAACTGCGGTGCCCACAGGTCACGGTGCAAGCAGCGGCTCGATGTTGGCGGCGTCGGACGTCGCCCACGGTGAGACCAGGGTTGCGATGCGGCCTGCGGTGCAAACAGGTCACCGGCCAGGGATGGATTCGGTTGACGGAGTCGGTTGCGGTTCCCTTCCTCTGTGGCAACTGAAACAGCGTTCCAGAAGCGGTACCCAGAGGCTTGTGAAGTCTTTGTAGTCCCTGAGACTTCTTAACAGGAGGCCAGCTCGGTTTCAGGCCCTTGGAGATACTCAGCACAAGTTTGTAGAAAGTTCAGTCCAGTCCTTTCACTGCCCAAGGCAGAAGCAGCAGCTGCAGGCCAACCCAACAAAGCAACAACACAGCAAAGGGGCAGTACTCCTCCTGGCAGCTCTTCCAGCTCTTCGTCTTGGCAGGTTCCTTGATTCCAGCGAGATCTAAATTCATGGGGTCAGGGCCCCAATATTTATATCCCAAATTCCTTTGTTCTCTGAAGGCAGAGAGGCCTTTGCCTAGTCCAAACCAGTTCTGGAGCACTTTGTTGACAAGTCTCCGTCCCTTCTTTCAGTGAGTAGGCCAGGGACATCAGACGCACCACAGGAGGTGGAGCCAGCATTGTGGAGGGAAGGCACTGTCCTATTCAGGGCCCAGGTGCGACCCCTCCCACCCATCTACATGTAGATCTTGCTATTCAGCCCTGTGCTGACTCACCCTGTCTCCTGGCATCCCCCAGCCCCTGTCACTCACATTCCAGACAAGGAATACACAACCTCGCAGAGGCAGGCTTGGATGGTTAGACAAGAAAATACCCACTTTCTAAAAGTGGTATTTTCAAACACAGAATGTTAAAACCAACTTCACTAAAAGATGCATTTTATCATTCTGAGTCCAGGCATACTAAACTCGAATTTCTACCACGTTCCCGGGGTCAGTTAGGATTATAAGCTGTAATAATCAAAACTGCCCGTTCTGGCCTATGGGGAACAGGTAGCCTTGCAATAGTGAAAAACGAACAAGGCTGTAATTCACTATCAGGACATGCCACACACACCAGGGCATGTCCTACCTTTCGCATACAACGCACCCTGCCCACAGGGGTACCTTGGGCCTACCTTAGGGGTGACTAACATGTAGTAAAGGGAAGGTTTAGGGACTTGTAAGTGTGTGCACTTGCCAAGTCGACATGGCAGCCCCAGGCTGCGCACAGGCTCTGTGATGGCAGGCCCGAGTTACACTTTACGAGCTGTTTGCGTGGGTGGCACAATCCAGTGCTGCAGCCCACCAACAGCATTTGGTCTATAGGCCCTGGCACTCGCAGTGCACTTTACAAGGGACTGACACATAAACCAAATAGGCCAATCATGGAAACACCAATCCATAACACATTTTATACAGGAGCACTTGCACTTTCCCACTGGACCGCAGTGAGGAAAGTGCGCAGAATCATTACACCAGCAAAAACAGAGTCAAAACCGGGAGGTCAGAAAGCAAAAAGTCAGGGGAAACACGCCAAAAGATGCCAAGTCTAACAGTCACACAAAGAAAAATAGTAACAAATGAGCCACACCTATTCAGCAGGAGAGCGGTAAGGGTGTGGTATGTAGTCGGTGGTGCCTTTTGGAGCACACTGTTGCAAATATATCACTAAAGCATAGTGTGGTAGTACACTGTTTTTACAGACAGTACATTTTCTATTGAAATGGCTACTAAATTTACACAGACACAATTTTACTGATAAAACCGTATAGCATACAAATTATAATGTGTGGAAATCAGGTTTCAACAAATATTCCTCATTTGCACATCATGAAGTAAAATATCTTGATTTGTTTTAATCCCAATGTAATCTTTATTTCCAATACGCTTCAGAATTACAAACAAGCATGCTTGATTTGTGCTTTCCTAACTGCTGGTATATTTTGATTTATCTTTAAAGCTCATTTACAGGTATTTCAATTTTGTTGTGTTTTAAAATAAGCTGACATCTTACAGCTTTACTTTCACTATCTCTGTACCCCAGCAAGATTGCCAGATAGTCCACAATACAAAATCCTCTAACTTTGGAATCAGTGAAGGAAAATTGAACACCAATCTTCATGTTGAAAGAATAAGCAGCAATTTGTCAGAAGACATAGCCTGACATTTGACCTCTGTCTTTAAACGCACAGCACATGTGACAAGAGTGAAACAAATTGTAAAGGCATCTTTGTTGCTTATTCAGCTAATAAACTCCAATATGGTTATATTGGGGGTCATGCAGCACCCCCACATCTCTCCTTCCAGCACCTATGACTACACACATTCATGAAATGAGCAGAATGGCCCCACTAACAACTATACTGTGAATTAAGCCATCTCCAACTGGGTCACTGTCAGGACGCCTCTCAGAGACCCATGGGGCAAGCAGGACACATTGTGCCCAATAGTGGTGGTTGAGGCCTTTTATTCCTGATATACCAGGTCTCGGCCTACTATGGGCTCTGAGCAATCGGGCTAAGTACTATCTCATCAGCACTTGACTCTCAGTGGTATGCAATTTGAGCTTCTTGGGAGGGAGGTAGGTGCAAGGTTTACACTGGCACAAGACTCAAAAGAAACTCGGCAACCCCAGTAAATAAATGTCCAGCTAGCTACTTGCTCTTAGGAAGTCAGGTAAGATCCTGAGTGCCACTTCCCTCTCTAAGGGCTGCAGTTATTCCTTATTTGTGTGAGGCAACATTCAGGGTAGGCCCACTGGTGAGAACAATTCTTAGAAATTTCACAATGGCTTTTTCAAAGTATCTCAGTTCTGCAGCACTTATGTCAGAGCATGGTCTCAAGAGGCTCAGTTACAGAGTACTCAGTATTACCCACTCTTGCTGGAGTTACAAAACAGAAGTCCAGGCCATATGCCAGCAGCCCGGAGGTGAGCAGAAGTTCACAAGAGTGTACAAGAACGCCTGGCACTCCCTTGCTTGTGTCTCATCCAGCTCTCTGGAATGCAGGCATTCCACAAATCTGTCTGGGAGAGCTCCTCCACAAGCCTTTCCAATGCCTTGGGCTTCCAATATGGAACCCACAGGCCTCCATATACTGTACCACACACATACATTACAGTATGCATTTGCAATCACAGGCCAGAACCTGTGAGACTGGCCTAGGTTATGGGGCACATACATGATCTGCATTTACCCATGACAAAAAACAAGTAGCAAGGATCCAGATATCGCTGAAGCTGGGGCACTCAGGTTAGGAGTGTGTGCCCACCACTATGCAGGGGAGTTTACCGTCCCAACAGTCACCCATACATTATACAATCTTCCAGAATGTACAATGTCTCAAAATATTAAGGGAAGTATGACAACTATTTACCATCTTAGGCTGCAGTCTCTGCCATCCAGGTTTTGCACACAAACTTCTGCAGGTCGCCTACCCTCTCTAGTCAAGAATATCGGGAAATCAAAAATATTGTCGACAGGAATATCGAAGATAAAAATATCATTTTTATTGTTGTTTTTAATATTGTTGTAAAAGTTATCAATGTAGGTACTTTTGTGTATGTGATATCATTTGTGCCAATTAGTATGTAATTTATTGTATTGTGTTTTTTGTCTCTGTTTATATATTTTGGATGAGTGTTTTTAGTAAGCTAAATTTTTCATTATGAAATTTGTATATTTAGTTGTATAAATATATATAAATAATTGTTTAGTATTTTTGTTTTAGCAGTGGGATATTGGGTTGTAAGGGAATAAGGGTGGGGATATTTTAAATATATATATATGTTAAAATAAAAATATGTTTAATAATTCTGAAAATATGCAAATTTATATATTCATATTTAGCAAACATTTTTTGTGTGTGTGTGTGTATATATATATATATGTATATATAAATGATTTACGAAAATATTAACTTTTTTTAAAGTATGATTTTTTTCATAAGAATAATTTTTGATTTGATGATTGTTAATTTCAAAATCATAGTTTATTTCTTATTTTATGGTTTATAGTTCTGAAAAACCTTAATAATGTAGTTTATATATATATTGGCGTGTAGTTTAGGTTAGTTTGTTTTTAGATAACATTTTATTTAATAATATTGTAAAACAAAGTGTACGTTTATGGAGTATTGATTGTCTTTGAAATTGTTTAATTTGCATTACTTTCTATTAAAAAAACATATTGAAGTGGGTATGGTAAATTTCACATCTTTAGCAACCAACACCTTTTTCAAATATCCTTAGATTGGAGTGAGATTATTATGAAATTTTACCCTCTCAGTGTCACATAACTTCCTCCAACAGGGCTGAAAGGGCTTTAGCCACCTCCTCCCGTCGTGTGTCTCAGCCCAGGCTGATGCTGCTTCCAGGGCACACCCATCATTCATAAGCACTGGGCTCTGCTGGGCAGACACCTGACACCTTAACTCAGCCTCATCTCATTATTTCACAGGTCTTTAAAAGACCATTTACTTGTCAGCCAAGGCTTTGTTTTGTTCCCATATCCCCTACATCCCCACTCTGCATTTTCCTTCCAATTGTAAATAACTTTTGCTGCCACAAAGGATGTGGGATGATGCAAGAAGGGGGAAGGCTGAGGCTTTGGGAGATGAGCTGGGAGAGAGTGGTAATTTGGTAGAGAAGTGGGAGAATTTATTTCATGAAAAGTAACATTGGGCATATCAAGAGGCTGAAAATTTGTTGCAGGGTCAACAAATCATTTACTTCCTCCACAACTGATAAATGCTATAATGGAAGTAGTTTACTTATATCAGAAACCCCTTGCCAACCGTCAATACAGTGGTTTAATTCAAAATGATGGGCCCCCCTGCAGAATGTGATTAGGGGCCTTTGAAGTCTCTTATATACCACAGATATTCGTTGGCTTTAGGCTGACTTTGGGCCCTGAAGGCCAAAAGCCCACTGAAGGGATGAGGCCCTCCCTGCACTGCAGGGACCACAGGGGCCTGTGTTATGCTCCTGAAATGCCAGCGTGGCAGAATGGATAGGTATGACATTGAATAACGCCGCTGCCACAAGAAAAGAAACATAAGCACATTTTTAAGTTCACAAATTTTGGGGTAATTTAGGAGAGACTGGTCCAGCACAGTGTATTCTCAGGATACCAGTTGCTACCCTGGTGCCCGGATAGATAAAATAAAGAGCTTGTAAAAGCTCCTCACTCCTATACAATTAACATTTTGTAGTTTTAGTATCTTCAAAATAGCAATTTATTTAATTTGATTTGATCCCCTTCCCTATTGTTTGCTGTTCATAACACCATTTTACATACAGCCAACACGAGTTGCGCGGTAACAAAACACTTTCTCAAGAATGTAACTGAAGCCAATATATCCAATATATCCAATAATCACAAATTCATTTCCACAGTTAGCACTAAATAGATATTTGTTCATTACACTTATCTTAAGGGTGGCACCTTGAGAGCTAGTAATAAATGTTTTGAATCGTATGTAGTGACAATTAACAACATATCAATATTATAATATTATTCCTAGAGGGTTCCTTCCTTATGATGATCACAATGCTGTAGTTTTGTGCATCTGTACATTTATTTCTAGCTTTATATTTTACATTTCTAAATGTTATTGCTTTTTCCACCATAGCAGGCTTCGGCTTATAATCCTTCAGAAAAAGGCATGCACACCCTGGCCTGCAACCACGGACTTGATAATCAGTTTGCATCTCACTTTTCCACTTCTTTCCAGGGTGTGATAAAGATCACTTCAACAGCATGTGGATGAATAACAGAGTGCACATTTAGATCAAGGACTTTACATTATGCCATTTTTGCGGCATTTCACAGAGTATCAAAATTACCATAGAGTATCATTGATACCACTGGAACATAGAGCATGATGCAGCACGCCTTTTCAGTTCTGTGCCATTGAGCAGGCAGTACACACGAAACCACCCATTTCTGTGCATTCACACCAAGTGCCTGAAGAAATAATCGTAGCCCATCCACGCCAATCTGGCCTATATCCCAGGAAACTGTTTTTCTATTCTTCAATCTTTACACATAGAGCTCTGTCCCATTAACACACTCTTTCATTATCAAACCTGCCCGTTTTCCATTTCTATCCTTCTAGTCCCAAACAACCTTCTCAAACATTCTTCGGGACTGTGCTGTGTTATCATCCTAGTTGGCACACTTCTCCATCACATAGACGACATCCTAGATTTGTATCCGCCAGAGGCCCCTGCCCGTGCGCAGTGCTGACCCAGTCAGTGTACTGTGCTGATTGGGCCAACTGGAGCTCGGGCCCCGCCCGCACAGCGGGGGCCACGAGGGCTTATGCATCAATAACATGTTGAGTTACTCAGAGTGTCTGTGAATACATCCTGCATTCAGACAATTCACCCATCCTTTTCACTGCTCACCCTTCACTTTCACGCTCACCCTGCACTCACAGCAATCACACTGTACTCACGCGTTTCCCCTGCACTTACTCTGCACTTACATGAGCACACCACTCACCCTGCACTCACATGACACTATACTCACCTGTCACTCTCACCGCTCACCCTGCACTCAATCACAAACAAGCACATTGCTCACCATGGATTTACTCCTCCCCCTCTGCACTGTCACCTGCACCCAAGCTTAAATGGACTCATCACTCCCCTGCACTCACATCACTCACCCTGCGCTCATTCCTCTCAGCCTACTCTCACATAGGCACATCGCTCACTCTACACTCACATGTGTACACCTGTCACTCAGATAGGCACACCACTTACCCTGCACTCACACCTCTCAAACAGGCACATCACTCACCCTGAACTCCTTCCTCTCACCCTGCACTCACACAGGCACAGTGCTCAGCCTGCACTTAAACCGGTACTCTATTTACCCATCGCTCACACAGCTCACTATGCCTGTACACAGGCTCAATGGTCTGCCAGAACTCGCAAGGCGTTAAAGCAAATTTGACCCAAACTTTTTCAAACAATTCTCGGGGTGGAGTCCACTTTCCCCAAAACCACCTACAAGAAGTCTGTTTACTCGTTTTGCTCACTGGAATTCAGGGGAATTATCACACCCCGCCTCTTACAAAGATCTTTAGCTGCCACTGATGAGCAGAATTAGCAGGGTGCAGAGGTGACAGTGTAAGAGTATACTGTGTCTGCAGAAAAGACAGGAACAGGAATTTGGCAATGAAGTAACAGCATTGTCTAATCTTAAAATTGACATAATTGCTTGTAATTCCAAAAGTGACTAAGCTTGTCAGTCTCTTCTCCTACCTGTAATTGTTCCTGATTTAAAGTCAAAATTGGGCCATGTGGTCTGGGCTATAACAACTACTCTTTGAGTCTGGCTCCTATGGCTGAAAGGGGCTGGTTGTGTGTGGGCTGTTGAAGTAGGGGAGAGCAAACTGAGACAGTGGGTTGGTGTGGGAGGAAGGATGGGCATGAGGCTGTTGGGGCTTTAGCAACTGGCCTGTCCATTGGCATACTGGAATGGGAGGGGAGAGCACACTGTTTATTCTGCACTGCACAAATGTAAATGGGGAAGCAAAACATGCTCAGAAGCCTTTGCAGCATTATGGTGAATGCTATAGGTATTCTGAATAAGGGAACATCCTTACTGAGAAGCTCTATTCGCCAATACAATTAGCCTATCAATATAAACATAGTCCATGCTGTAATTAATGCACACAGTGAGCATATTATTAGCCAATACTGTTACAGCATGGTAGAGGAGTCCTCCCAATGCAAAATGCCACATAATTGCGTATTTTTAGATGACCGAAATCCCCTCAAAAGCCAATAGGAGTATGACAAGCACTATTTCCCAATGGCAGCGCACACCACCTGCCAAATAAAATACTGTATTCAAGGTAACCAACATGTGGGAGGAGACAAAGCCACTCTCTCAGGTGTACTTCTTTAAAGCTCTTTATCTCACTCTTGCAGGTTTCTTTTTGTATTGGCTTTCTCCCTTTGTCATAATTTTTCCATTTTCTCCTCCCCCTTTTGTGGTTTTCAGATATTTGTTGTGAAGTCTAATGAGGAAAAATAAGTGCAGGACACCAAAAATGAGTGCAAGTGAGTTCCACTTACAATCACCAGCTCAAATTAAACACTGCCTCTAAGCCTAATATTTTGAGACCTGTATATAAGAGCAGACTCACCCATGAATATTTTGCAATATCCCATTGCGTAAACTAAAATTGTAACTTCAGTCGACAATGGATCGTGAGCATTTTATGGTCTTGAATGATAAATATTTCACAAGCAGATAGTCCTGCTACAAAATAAATCGGTGAATTGGTAAAAGAGGTGTTGTTATTATGCGTTTTAAAGAGCATTGTGAGTAACCTAGGAACAGTGTCAAATCTTCAAAAACATGTTTGTTATAACATCAGGTTTATCCAATATGTTTAATTCCAGTTTGTCACTTCTTTCTCTCATATTGTCTATGAGAATAGCTCTGACCCCATTTCTGAAAAAGGCTTGTCCTGCCCTATTGGCGGAAGTGTAAGCCCCCCCAATGTTCTGATCTAGTTGTGCCCCTGTCTTCCAATATGGTTTGATTGGAGTGGGAGTAGTAAAGTTCACCCCTTCAGTTTCCAACACCTTCACCACATTGGTGTAAATTGGAGTGGGAATAGTAAATGTCATCCCTTTAGTGTCCAACACCTTCCTTAAATTAGTTTAGATTGGAGTGGGAATAGTAAATTTAAACACCTTTAGTGTCCAACGCCTTCCCCAAATTGGTTTAGATTGCAGTGGGAAAAGTAAATGTCACCCCTGTCACCGCTTTAGTGCCCAACGCCTTCTCCAAATTGGTTTAGATTGGAGTGGAAATAGTGAATTTCACTCCGTTAGTGTCCTATGCTATTCTCAAATTAGTTTAGATTGGAGTGGAAATAATAAACGTTGCCCTTTTAGTGTCCAAAACTTTCCATAAATTGGTTTAGATTGCAGAGATGCTAGCAATTTTCACCCCGTTAGTCTTTAGCAATTTTTAACAAATGATTTACGTTGGAGTGTGATTATTTACTTTTATATTTCTATTTTGAAATCTTTTATTTTTTATTTGTATATGGTAGAAATATTTTGTCATATTTCATTAGTATTTTTGTTCATTAGGGATACAATATAAAAATAGTTGTATATCTGTAAACAATATTAATATTAACTACATTGTTTTGTATAATAAAGACATGTTGCACCTATTTCATATTTTGTTTCTGTTTTCAAAGTTTTTTGTGTATATTTCAAAAATTTTAATGAGATATATTTTACCTGAAAAAGAAATATTTTATAAAGGTAAGTAAATAAAACATTGTTTTTCTTTTTTTATTAATAAGAAAAATTTAAATTATATTCACATTGTATTGTGTTGTACGTTTTAAAGTTTTTTTTCCAATGTTCAACAGTTTTTAAAATATTTTTAATTTGTTTTATATATAGATATTTTCTACATCATTTTAACATGTTTTTATGTATGGATTAAACAATTGCATATATTTATACTAATATTTATTTTCTACTTTATACATTTTAAACTTTTTCTCACAACATTTTTTGACATGTTTCAAATGTTTAACCTTTTTAAGCATTTTCTATAAATTTATTTAACATTTCTACTATTTTGCTCATTCATTTCTATGGGGGGTTAGTCTTTATCTTAGTTTCATTTAGGAGCCATTTTGTTACCGCTACCTGCTATTATATAATCTATTTGTGCTGATTTTAGTCTGTTTTCCAGGAACCAGGTCGCAGTAAGGCGCTGCTGTTCACTGGAACAGGTAAGTCCTTTTTTAAGGGTTTTGATTGCGGTGGGTGGAGGATGGAGGTCTAGAAGGTAGTTATAGTGTTGAATGTTTTTTGTGTGTATTTAGATGTATTGTGCTAGTGTCTTTCACTATGTTATGTTATGTTATATAGTTTTATAATGCGCACAGCTACTCCGAGGAGTGTCTCGGTGCGAACCAAGAAGAGTCAGCAGACTAACGCTAGGCAAAAAGATAAGTTTTTAGATGTTTCTTAAAGGCCAAAGGGTCTTGAGTATTGCGAAGCGCAAAAGGAAGGGCATTCCATGCCTGAGCGGCTTTCACGGCAAGGGAACAGCCGCCCAGCCTGTGGCGAATGAAGCGGGGCACTTGAGCTAAGAGAAGTGCTGATGAGCGTAGATGTCTCAGCAGGACATATAAGGAAAACCGCTTCCGCAGATAGGCGGGACCATGACCATGGAGGGCACGATGGGCAATAACAAGGTATTTAAATTTAACCTGTTCGGCCACAGGAAGCCAATGAAGTGAGCGTAGATGTTCGCGCACGCTACTCCTAATGGGAATTTCAAGGAGAAGCCTGGCGGCCGCATTTTGGACAACCTGGAGTTTATGCAATGAATATCCCGGGATGCCCACGTACAGCGCATTGGCATAATCCAAACGGGAGAGAATCAGAGTGCGGATGACCGTCTCTTTAGCAGGCCTAGGCAGAAGAGGGAGAAATCTCCTTAAGGTTTTAAGGAGACCAAAGCAGCTTCATGAGAGCTTCTTTACCTGGGTAAAGAAGGATAGATTGTCCTCGAACCACACTCCCAGGTTCTTAGCGGATTTCCCATTAGATGTCGGTAGGGGGAACCCTAGAGGCCAGATCGTGTCTCTAAAACTGGGGGGAAAATTACCATAAATGAGAATCTCCGACTTGTCTTTGTTGCATTTGAGTTGAGCGGCAGCAAGCCATTTGAAGACAGAAGACAAGAAGTGCTGGACAGAGGATACAGAGTCTGCATCCTTTTCCCAGGTAAAGAGGAGCTGGGTGTCATCTGCGTAGGCAATCACCTTAGCCCCCAAGTCCTCAGCCAAATAGACCAGAGGAGTGACATAGATGTTAAAAAGATGGGGGCTAAGGGAAGACCCCTGCGGGACCCCAGTGGCGACCGGCTGAGGACCAGACGCGGCCGGCGGCAGCCAGACCTGTTGCACCCGCCCTTCCAAGAAGACTAATTTGTCATTTTGCATTCTAATACTCTATTTTAGTAATGTGTTGCTATGCAATGTTAAATTTTGTTATGTTGTTTATATTTTGATAATTAACTGTTTTGGATATGTATTTTCGTAATGTGTTTTGCGGGTGGGTTTTTTATTTACTTTGCAGGTTTTTGTCTACAAACGTGTCCTATATGCATTTGGAGTATGTGCTTTTTGTTTTAAGGAAATAATTTCTGGTTTATTATAAGCCATTGCTTTTTAATTTGATTTCCTTTTTTTTTGTTTTCTGGAGTGCTTATTTTTTTAAAATACTTCGACAGGTTTTTATGGTTTCTACATACTTTGGATTGCTTTGAGGGAATTGTATTGTCTTCATTTAATTTTTACATTTTTTGGGGTTGTTTGGACAATATTTTTGCCATTTTTGGTGGATTACTAATTTTTTTTCCATGGATAAAGAGAAAGATCTGCAGTTACAGAACAGTAAGTTTTATTTATTTAATTTTCTTTAGGGTGGGGAATGTCGTTATAGAATGTTTGTTTTATGTTTTTAATTAATTTATGTGATGGTTTGAGTTGGATTTTTACTTTCTTTGTTGGTGACGATAACATTTTATTTCAAATAGAGTTTTATTATATCAGTCTTTTATTCCAATTGGAGTTTTAATTAATGTTTTGATTGATATCATAAAACATTATATTCATTATTTAAAAAAAATACAAGGTCTGGTATGTTGGTTAGGAAATTGACAGAGTTTTTGAGGACTTTGGTAGGTTACTATTTATTTTATAATATGCTTTTGGCTATCATTTCTAAGTAATCTACTCCTTTGTGATTTTTGAAGAATTTTACTTTAAATTGTAGAACATTGTACATTCTTTTGGTTTGTTTGCTAAGTACCGGGCCGATTTGGGTAACAGATAGTTTCATTCTTTGATGTTGGCCGCTTCGCTCTTTTTGTAATGCTTCTATAAATTTGTATGGTATAGGTTGGGTTCTGCCTAATGTGGACTGGAAGGCATTATGCCACCCTGCCTCTACTTTATTTGTTTTGGCCTCCTATTCCAAGGTGCTGTCACAGACATTCCATCATGGTATTTGGAATTTGGGTTGGCGTAATGCAGTCTGCCAACCCAAGTGTCTTAAAAATAGTCCATGAGGGGGCTAAGTTTGTCTTTATTTTATTGGTATAAAGGGTTTTCAATTAGTAAGTTGTAGTGGTTGGCTACCTCTGTGACAGGGACATAGGCTAGTCCTGTCATTGTTTTGATTTCAAAGGCATGTTGGCTTTTGGTAAAATATTCTACACTTAGGGGGTCATTACGATGGCGGTGAACCTGCCACCGACAGGCTGTCGGTGGCGGGTTAACAGCCATCGTGAGGCCCTTTTCCGCCCGCCATATTATGATGGCGGGCGGTACCGTGGCGGTCGTAAACACCAACCGCCACATATCCTATGGGCTCCTTGAGCCCGCCGGTGCTGCGGAGGCCCTCAGCATGTAACGCATGCCAGTGGTGCCTAGCAGGCACCGCCGGTCAGATTATGATGCTGGCTCCCACCAGCCTTTCCATGGCGGTTCACCCGCCATGAAAAGGCTGGCGAGAATGGCCTTTGGGGGCCCGTTGCGGGCCCCCCTTGTGCAGGGGCAGTTTGTGTTTACACTTTCCCTGCACCATGCTTCTCCCTGCACTACATTGCGGCGGGTGCTGCAGCTCGCAGCACCCGCCCCAATGGAAAAAATGCCTTTTGCAGCGGCCGCATTGTAATTGCATATGTGGGACCACCGCCTTATAGGCCATCGTAATCAGGCCCTTAGTGCAGATTTTGGAGGTGCCTCCATATTCTTTGATTGAAAGGTTAGTAACAGTCTTGTATGTGAGGGTAGATTTGTAGAATGGTTTTATCATGGCTTGCTTGAAGTCTATGGTTATTTTTTGGGGATAGTAATTATTTATTTTGTGTCTGAGTGCGTGGTTCGGGACACATTTGCCAGTCAGGTTCCTCCTCAAGTGTTGACATTTGAAAAAGCTGTGACCACACAAGTCACCACGATGTGTGCTAAGGACAATAGACAGTATCGAAATTTGACCAAGAAAGAACGATTAGCTATGGCTACTTTGATTGCAGAAGAAACATTAACAATCAAACCCGCTGATAAAGGGGGATCCATTGTAGTAATGGATACTTCAGCTTATCGGACTGAATGTCTGAGACAACTTGGAGACATTCGGTTTTACAAACCACTGAGCGAAGATCCTACCAAAAGATTGGAACACGAAATCAAGATTCTTGTGGAAGAAGCACGGTCCAATGGTTGGATCACGACTCACGAGGCTCTCTTTTGGTAAAAACTTATCCTATTGTTCCTTATTTCTATGCACTCCCCAAGGTGCATAAGAGTCAGAGACCTCCTCCTGGCCGCCCGATCATTTCGGGGTTAGGTTCTTTACTTGAACCTCTTTCCACTTTTGTTGATTATTTTTGAGGCCTTTGGTAGTGGAGATGCCCACTTATTTGAAAGACACCAAAGCAGTTCTCAAGTTAGTGGATGATTTGAGTTTTGATGCTGCGAGTGACTATCTGGTCTCTCTTGACGTTGAGTCACTATATACGTGTATTCCGCAAGATGAGACTTTGGCCGCCATTGAAACTCTTTTGTTGAACAAACCTCCTGATTCGATTACACCTGTCTCCTTTATCATTGAGTGTGCCAGAATAGCCATGAAAGAGAATTTTTTAAGTTTGAAGAGCAGTTGTTCCTTCAGGTGTCTGGCACTTCAATGGGGAGCGTTTTCGCTCCCAGTTTGGCTAATCTCTATGTGCATATCTTTGAACAAGAGTATATTTTGAATGACAGCAACCCATACAGAGACCATATACGTGTGTGGAAAAGGTATATTGATGATGTGTTTGTAGTATGGAGAGGCACATCTACCTCCATTTCTGAGTTTAAGATCTGGCTGAATAATCTGAATCAATACTTGCACTTCACATGTGAATTTAGCAACACTCAGTTACCTTTTTGGATGTTATGATTTCCCCATTTGAAGGAGGCTTGAGCACGGAACTATATAAAAAACCAATGACGAAGAATTCCCTTCTGTCATACAATAGTTTCCATCCTCGGGCTTTGCGTGATAATTTGCCCTATGGGCAATTTTTACGTATAAGGAGGAATTGTTCTTCATCCCTTAAGTACCATGAACACGCTCAGAATTTATCTGATCAGTTGCAGGTTAGACATTATCCTAAGAAACTTGTGAGAAGATCCCTAAAACGTGCGAAAAACAACAATAGGGATTCTCTCTTGGATCAGGGTCTTCCCAAAGTTACTACCAACCGTCTGACTTGCGTTCACACCTTTTGCAGTCTCTCCAATCAGATCAAGAAAAGTATATTGTCCAATTGGAAGATTTTGAACATTGGCGGCACCTCATTACCACGTCCACTATTTGCTTTTAAGCGAAGTACCAATATAAAATACCGGTTGGTACATACACGTCCCCGTACCTGCAACAAGAATTCACAGGGTACTTTGTGGGGTTTACCTCCGGTACAGGGTCATTTTCCTTGTGGGTCTTGTGCGGCTTGTCCGCACACTACTCACACCACAGAAATTGACATTGGTTCATCTAAGCCATGGATTTTGACTTGTCACACGAATTGTAATAGTGACAACTTGGTGTATCTTATCCATTGCCCGTGCCCGCTTCGTTATGTGGGGATGACCACACGTAGGGTAAAAACCCGCATTCTAGAGCATAAAAGCACAATTAGATGCAGGAAGTCCTCGACTAAATTGACCAATCATTTTCTTTCTGCCCAACATAGCCCACAGGATCTCAAGTGGTCAGTGCTAGAAAGACCCTTTATCCCACCACACATTACTGATATTTCAACTTTTTTGTTCAAACGTGAACAATGGTGGGTGCATAAATTGAAAACTGACACTGTGGGGTTGAATGATGAGATTCCTTGGGTTCTACTGTAGCACAGCTTTCCAAGCTCTCGACTCACACTTCTGTAGATTGGTGCATCTGGATGTTGGTATATTATATACCATTGAGGTATTCCATCAGTACCCTCAAGCAAGTTGTCATCCAGCTTGGTTTTCATCTTTAGGTTAGTGATGCATAGTTATTTCTGTATATCATGGCATATTACATAATGTGTTTATGAGGGTTCTATAATATACATTTATCCTCATGCTTACATACAGGGTTGAGGCGATTGCACACCATTGAATAGAGTTTCTGTGTCCATATTCGGAATCACTCTAGGGTTGAGTTATTATTATTATTATTATCTTTTCAATACTGACATGGGTAGAGCCATTGTAAGCCTTGTAGAGGTTTCTGTCTGGATGCTTCTTCAATCACATGGGACTGGGCATTTGTTTGGCCTGTCGAATTCATTTGTATTTGTTGACATGGCGACCAGACGTGTCTCATTCTTTATTTACTTTCTTCTGGTTTTGAGCGCCATACTATGGGGTCCTATTATTTCGAAATAAGATATATTCGATATGAGAAATGATGCTGTGTTGATTGCATCTTTGTGTGTAAGGTTCGAATGCCTTTGCCTCAAGACGCGCATGCGTGAGAGAGTAGTGTTTCCCGAAGCGACTTGGGTGATGCTGTTACAATACTGGGCAAATCTGTTCTTCGTATCGAAGATACTTACCTTGCAGTAATCGCTACAATAAGGGTGTTTTCTATACTCCTTTCTCATTATATGGCTTTTTTGACCGGTTCAATATATTTTCATGAGATGGGCATTTCTGATATTGCACGCATGCGCAGGAGTGTAGTGATATTCACTCGACGCATGCGCAGTTACTGGTTTATCGGCTCTGGTTTGTGCGCTCACCTGAGTGTAATTAATCATTACTGATGACTATAAAAGCACACCGGGTTAGATTGGACTTCACCTCCGGTTGCAGGCTCTGTATACCTCGGGGTACCGACGGATAGGTGAGTGTCTCTGCCTTGGTGCTGTTTTGCGTTTCTTTTCTTCTTTTTTTCTTTGGTTTTAATTGCTCGCTTTAGAGAGGGTTTGGTGGGGTAGTTTGTTCCCCCCCTTTTTTTACAAAGATCTCCGGCTTTTAGTGGAGGTTGTGGCCATCGAAGCATCTTGCAGCCCATTGTTTAAAAACTGACTTTCTAAAGGAGCTACTGATGCTGATATTGACGTTGTAGGCATTTGGATCCTAGACATGACCACTTGACTCGATACACATCCCTTTCTTGAGTCTATGTGGAGAGTGTGGCTACCAAAGTTACTTTAGCTACCTTATCTACCCATGGGGTTTAATGGAGTCCTGATGATGAGATTTGCGCTATAGTCATTTGGGCTCCCTGCCTGCTAGTTTCTATAAAATTCACATAGCACGTTTTAAAAGGTTGATACTCCGCGTTCTTGTTCACATACTTTTACTCCTTTTACTCCCTCTACATGCCTATCGTTGATATCGGGACTACTATAATAAACCTAGTTTTCGGTAGGCCATGATGTGTCAAAGATACAAATATACCGTTTGTTTCAGAGCGGTGCTCCTTTCCTGAGCTGTCGCCAGGTAGAGGTGTGGTTCTTTACCCAACAGTGACGGGTAAGCTCCTTTTTTGTTCTTTGTTATTATTTACAGAACCTGTTGCAGTGTGTGTATGATGCTGATGATCATAGGTATGGATCAGATCTGTTTCTTCTCTCTTTTTGTAGGTAATCTTCCCTTCAAGAATGGACAGATTGAGGAGCTTTTCTGGTTTCATATCCTTTGTGTTATAGCACATCATTGAGATAGCAGCAGCTTAATAGGTCCTGATGAAAGCCTTGCCTACTGTTAGGTGGATGGCTGAAACATGTTGACCACTTTTTTCTATTTTACCTTTGCGGTCTAAATTCATACCGCGGGTACACTCTTTTAATCCTGGCAAAGGACGCATCTGAATAAAGTGACTGGTTTGCGTTCTCTAGTCAGTTTTATTTTTCACTATTTGCACATTCACGCATTTTTTTGTTGCGCTGCGCCTTCATTCACACAGTTGTCTCTTCATTTGTGGATTTATAATATCCTACTAAAAACATCCCTGAGCTCCTCCCTCTCAGAGAGAGAGTTGTAGCCCTCAGAGGAACTAGGTTTTTCCTCTGGGAGGAGAATCCCATATGATGAAGCATGTCACCTCTGGTGAGTGAGGGATTTCGTCCTTAAAGGGAAGTGCCCCAGTTAGGTCTGTGGCACTAGCTACTAGGTTCTGTAAATGCACATTTATACATTTTTCATGCTTTCAAATCATATAGTGATTTATTACACTTAGTTTGATCTCTGTTTTGCATAGACCCGGGGTTTTATATTGTGTTATGAAACGGTTATGGGGAGCGAACCCTGTGAGGTCTTTAAATTTCCCTAGGACCCTTTGGCGGTGATCCGTCCTATGTTTGTTAGTTCTTCGAGCAGCTTTTCAGGCTGTGGGTCCCTTCTTCTTCTTTTCCTTCAGGTGTCATAATTAGATACCTTTTTTGTAATAGGAGTATTTTGTATGTTGATTCATAATTTGGGGTAGATCTAACTATTTTACAATATAATTTATTTGCAGCCTTATTGATCAGAATGGCTGAGCGACAAGGTTTGGCTTTTGATGACACAATGGCTCAATCCATCGTGAGCACACCTAGCATTATTGACACATTTCAAGGTGGTGCCCTCTTACAAGGTGATGAATGGACCAAATTATTGGTGCTCAAGAAATCTCATTCTCGGGTTTATATACATGGAGCCATCATGACAGAATATCTTAGGGGTAATTGTGCACCGACAGGGTTGATTGTTACTAACGCTCCCCGTCTTTTTCTGGATGACAACATATTTCTGAAAGATTGGTCATTGGTGGCATGGCGTTGTACCCGTGATTGGCTGATTCTTATTATTAATACAGCCAAACGCATCGCGGACACCATTTTAATTGAGATTCAGGCCTTAGAGTCTCAAATCAGAATCACTCTATCAGGGGCTGTGTTTAAGAAACAAAATGAAGAGTCGAATAAGAACAACAAGGAGTTTAAAGACTCTGTTTTGATGTCAAAGATTAACAAATTTAAGAAAGATCTAGCACGTTTTTCAATGGAGAAGGTATACCCATACACTAGTACTGAATATGTGCCCCCTCAATATAATCGTCAGGGGCGCAGATACGGTTCCAACTATTCTACATCAGACAGTGATGATTGGTCTAGTGACTCAGACAACCCTAACCAAGGTGATACATCCAGTAGAGGACACGCCCATAGAGGTAGAGGCAATTGGAGAGGTTTTCGAGGCCAAATGCAGCACATTCCACCATCTCAATGGTGGGCACCTGGCCCTTTTCAATATCAACCCTTTTTACCACAGGGGCCAATGTTTCCTTATCAGCCACAACATCAGATGTACCCTAATCAGCCACAATCTCAGATGTATCCTAATCAGTCTTTTTTAGGGTTTGGCCGCACAAGGTCCAGAGGCAGAAGGCGTCAACAACAAACTCAGGTACATTGGGCAGACAACCCGCCAGCTCGCTCAACGAGGAGCATGACAGAAGCTCAGGCAGGACCGAGCTCGGAGATCTAGTTCTCAACCTGAGCAGTAAGAGCTTGTCCACGGATGAATTAGCTCTTCTTAATAAAGGACTTGGTTTTGTACCCTCGGATCGAGGAGATACTTTTGAGATTAAACGAGAACTTGCTCAATTCTTTCGGAAAATCCGGTTAAATTTTTTCTTTGGAGATAAAGCGCCTGGGGCCGCGGATGAGTTGGATACTAATACTGGTTTAAGAAACAAATCTACATTTAATCCTCTTGCCAGTCAGGTTCCTCCTCAAGTGTTGACATTTGAAAAAGCTGTGACCACACAAGTCACCACGATGTGTGCTAAGGACAATAGACAGTATCGAAATTTGACCAAGAAAGAACGATTAGCTATGGCTACTTTGATTGCAGAAGAAACATTAACAATCAAACCCGCTGATAAAGGGGGATCCATTGTAGTAATGGATACTTCAGCTTATCGGACTGAATGTCTGAGACAACTTGGAGACATTCGGTTTTACAAACCACTGAGCGAAGATCCTACCAAAAGATTGGAACACGAAATCAAGATTCTTGTGGAAGAAGCACGGTCCAATGGTTGGATCACGACTCACGAGGCTCTCTTTTTGGTAAAAACTTATCCTATTGTTCCTTATTTCTATGCACTCCCCAAGGTGCATAAGAGTCAGAGACCTCCTCCTGGCCGCCCGATCATTTCGGGGTTAGGTTCTTTACTTGAACCTCTTTCCACTTTTGTTGATTATTTTTTGAGGCCTTTGGTAGTGGAGATGCCCACTTATTTGAAAGACACCAAAGCAGTTCTCAAGTTAGTGGATGATTTGAGTTTTGATGCTGCGAGTGACTATCTGGTCTCTCTTGACGTTGAGTCACTATATACGTGTATTCCGCAAGATGAGACTTTGGCCGCCATTGAAACTCTTTTGTTGAACAAACCTCCTGATTCGATTACACCTGTCTCCTTTATCATTGAGTGTGCCAGAATAGCCATGAAAGAGAATTTTTTAAGTTTGAAGAGCAGTTGTTCCTTCAGGTGTCTGGCACTTCAATGGGGAGCGTTTTCGCTCCCAGTTTGGCTAATCTCTATGTGCATATCTTTGAACAAGAGTATATTTTGAATGACAGCAACCCATACAGAGACCATATACGTGTGTGGAAAAGGTATATTGATGATGTGTTTGTAGTATGGAGAGGCACATCTACCTCCATTTCTGAGTTTAAGATCTGGCTGAATAATCTGAATCAATACTTGCACTTCACATGTGAATTTAGCAACACTCAGTTACCTTTTTGGATGTTATGATTTCCCCATTTGAAGGAGGCTTGAGCACGGAACTATATAAAAAACCAATGACGAAGAATTCCCTTCTGTCATACAATAGTTTCCATCCTCGGGCTTTGCGTGATAATTTGCCCTATGGGCAATTTTTACGTATAAGGAGGAATTGTTCTTCATCCCTTAAGTACCATGAACACGCTCAGAATTTATCTGATCAGTTGCAGGTTAGACATTATCCTAAGAAACTTGTGAGAAGATCCCTAAAACGTGCGAAAAACAACAATAGGGATTCTCTCTTGGATCAGGGTCTTCCCAAAGTTACTACCAACCGTCTGACTTGCGTTCACACCTTTTGCAGTCTCTCCAATCAGATCAAGAAAAGTATATTGTCCAATTGGAAGATTTTGAACATTGGCGGCACCTCATTACCACGTCCACTATTTGCTTTTAAGCGAAGTACCAATATAAAAGACCGGTTGGTACATACACGTCCCCGTACCTGCAACAAGAATTCACAGGGTACTTTGTGGGGTTTACCTCCGGTACAGGGTCATTTTCCTTGTGGGTCTTGTGCGGCTTGTCCGCACACTACTCACACCACAGAAATTGACATTGGTTCATCTAAGCCATGGATTTTGACTTGTCACACGAATTGTAATAGTGACAACTTGGTGTATCTTATCCATTGCCCGTGCCCGCTTCGTTATGTGGGGATGACCACACGTAGGGTAAAAACCCGCATTCTAGAGCATAAAAGCACAATTAGATGCAGGAAGTCCTCGACTAAATTGACCAATCATTTTCTTTCTGCCCAACATAGCCCACAGGATCTCAAGTGGTCAGTGCTAGAAAGACCCTTTATCCCACCACACATTACTGATATTTCAACTTTTTTGTTCAAACGTGAACAATGGTGGGTGCATAAATTGAAAACTGACACTGTGGGGTTGAATGATGAGATTCCTTGGGTTCTACTGTAGCACAGCTTTCCAAGCTCTCGACACACTTCTGTAGATTGGTGCATCTGGATGTTGGTATATTATATACCATTGAGGTATTCCATCAGTACCCTCAAGCAAGTTGTCATCCAGCTTGGTTTTCATCTTTAGGTTAGTGATGCATAGTTATTTCTGTATATCATGGCATATTACATAATGTGTTTATGAGGGTTCTATAATATACATTTATCCTCATGCTTACATACAGGGTTGAGGCGATTGCACACCATTGAATAGAGTTTCTGTGTCCATATTCGGAATCACTCTAGGGTTGAGTTATTATTATTATTATTATCTTTTCAATACTGACATGGGTAGAGCCATTGTAAGCCTTGTAGAGGTTTCTGTCTGGATGCTTCTTCAATCACATGGGACTGGGCATTTGTTTGGCCTGTCGAATTCATTTGTATTTGTTGACATGGCGACCAGACGTGTCTCATTCTTTATTTACTTTCTTCTGGTTTTGAGCGCCATACTATGGGGTCCTATTATTTCGAAATAAGATATATTCGATATGAGAAATGATGCTGTGTTGATTGCATCTTTGTGTGTAAGGTTCGAATGCCTTTGCCTCAAGACGCGCATGCGTGAGAGAGTAGTGTTTCCTGAAGCGACTTGGGTGATGCTGTTACAATACTGGGCAAATCTGTTCTTCGTATCGAAGATACTTACCTTGCAGTAATCGCTACAATAAGGGTGTTTTCTATACTCCTTTCTCATTATATGGCTTTTTTGACCGGTTCAATATATTTTCATGAGATGGGCATTTCTGATATTGCACGCATGCGCAGGAGTGTAGTGATATTCACTCGACGCATGCGCAGTTACTGGTTTATCGGCTCTGGTTTGTGCGCTCACCTGAGTGTAATTAATCATTACTGATGACTATAAAAGCACACCGGGTTAGATTGGACTTCACCTCCGGTTGCAGGCTCTGTATACCTCGGGGTACCGACGGATAGGTGAGTGTCTCTGCCTTGGTGCTGTTTTGCGTTTCTTTTCTTCTTTTTTTCTTTGGTTTTAATTGCTCGCTTTAGAGAGGGTTTGGTGGGGTAGTTTGTTCCCCCTTTTTTACAAAGATCTCCGGCTTTTAGTGGAGGTTGTGGCCATCGAAGCATCTTGCAGCCCATTGTTTAAAAACTGACTTTCTAAAGGAGCTACTGATGCTGATATTGACGTTGTAGGCATTTGGATCCTAGACATGACCACTTGACTCGATACACATCCCTTTCTTGAGTCTATGTGGAGAGTGTGGCTACCAAAGTTACTTTAGCTACCTTATCTACCCATGGGGTTTAATGGAGTCCTGATGATGAGATTTGCGCTATAGTCATTTGGGCTCCCTGCCTGCTAGTTTCTATAAAATTCACATAGCACGTTTTAAAAGGTTGATACTCCGCGTTCTTGTTCACATACTTTTACTCCTTTTACTCCCTCTACATGCCTATCGTTGATATCGGGACTACTATAATAAACCTAGTTTTCGGTAGGCCATGATGTGTCAAAGATACAAATATACCGTTTGTTTCAGAGCGGTGCTCCTTTCCTGAGCTGTCGCCAGGTAGAGGTGTGGTTCTTTACCCAACAGTGACGGGTAAGCTCCTTTTTGTTCTTTGTTATTATTTACAGAACCTGTTGCAGTGTGTGTATGATGCTGATGATCATAGGTATGGATCAGATCTGTTTCTTCTCTCTTTTGTAGGTAATCTTCCCTTCAAGAATGGACAGATTGAGGAGCTTTTCTGGTTTCATATCCTTTGTGTTATAGCACATCATTGAGATAGCAGCAGCTTAATAGGTCCTGATGAAAGCCTTGCCTACTGTTAGGTGGATGGCTGAAACATGTTGACCACTTTTTTCTATTTTACCTTTGCGGTCTAAATTCATACCGCGGGTACACTCTTTTAATCCTGGCAAAGGACGCATCTGAATAAAGTGACTGGTTTGCGTTCTCTAGTCAGTTTTATTTTTCACTATTTGCACATTCACGCATTTTTTTGTTGCGCTGCGCCTTCATTCACACAGTTGTCTCTTCATTTGTGGATTTATAATATCCTACTAAAAACATCCCTGAGCTCCTCCCTCTCAGAGAGAGAGTTGTAGCCCTCAGAGGAACTAGGTTTTTCCTCTGGGAGGAGAATCCCATATGATGAAGCATGTCACCTCTGGTGAGTGAGGGATTTCGTCCTTAAAGGGAAGTGCCCCCAGTTAGGTCTGTGGCACTAGCTACTAGGTTCTGTAAATGCACATTTATACATTTTTCATGCTTTCAAATCATATAGTGATTTATCACACTTAGTTTGATCTCTGTTTTGCATAGACCCGGGGGTTTTATATTGTGTTATGAAACACATTTAGAAGGCCCCATCCATCATCCATGTTTATAATTTTTTCAGTTTTAGTAAGTTATAAGCTGTAGAGAATATTAGGATTCGCTTTACGGTATTTAGGTTGTCATGTAAAAGGAAAGGTTCCTCATTATCAGGGGCGTAGCGTTGTCAGTAAGATTGGGGGGGTGAGCCGCAGATTTTCCAACAATCATCCTGGCATATAATGTTAAAATACATTATATGACAAGCAGGGTGCACAAAAGGGGCTTAAGGGAAAACTGTGTGCATTTTTGTCTGTGTCTATGGAAAGATTCCTGTTGAAATCAGTCAGTCACCTCACAATACCCAACTGAAAGCACCTGTACCCAACTATTTACCTAAATATACATTATTTAGGGGGTAACACCCCAAACACCACCCTGAAGCTACGCCCCTGCTCATTATGTATCATTGTTAAGTGTTCAGGTATGTGTATGTCTTGGTATCTTCTAGGGGCAGGTGGGGTATCACTGGTGGCTCCTTTAGTTCATGCAATTAAATGTTTTAAAGTGGGTATAGGTGACAGTTGACCTGTTATGGGTTTGGAGACTTTAGGTAGTATTTCTTTAAGGACTTTGCTTGTGGGTTCTTGGTAGCTAGTGCTTTCTTCTCTTATATTCTGCAATATCTCTCTTAATTCTATTTCTGTTTCATTTGGGGGTGGTTGTGCTCTCTTACATGAATTACATCATCATATTTTGTAGTTGCCCTCCCATAGTATGCATTAGAATAATATTTAGTACATTTCCAGTTTATAGTTTCTGTTGATGCAGTTTCTTGGCTGTAGGTGTAGCCCATGTGATTTAGTAACTGCTTTCCTTTCTGCGAAGTGATAAACTTTGCAGCTTCTCTCATTGTATCTGAAAGTAGTGTACTGGTATAAATATATAGAGTATTTAAACGTTTGTATATTTATTATTTAAATTTAATATTATGCAATTACTACTATTTTGTAAACTAACATGTAGTTGTTTATAAATGTTTCTCACAATTTTGCAGATTTTCCATTGGGGGTGTTCTTATGTAGAGCAGGCGCATTCTTTTCTTTTGGCTAAAAAAAAATCATGTTTCACTTTAAATGTTATTTTGTTGTTGATTTGTAGACTTTGAGGTCATTAGGTTTATTTTTGGTTGCTATTTGGGTGAGTTTATACCTGTGTATTAATGTATGTATATTTACTTTCTTATATCTATGGTTTTTGATTATTATATTCAATCAGTTTATCTCTGTTTCTAGACATGGGTTTTTCTTTTAGGAAGTCCATGTACAAGATAGAAGTTGGATAGTATTTTGTTAATTAACGTTTTTAAGTTTAACAACAATCACCTTTTAGTGTAAATATAAGTTTTATGTACTTGACTAGGTAGTTGTTGAAATGTGTATATTTTTTCTGTAATGGTTTGGTGGGAAAATCTGGCAGAGTTTCCTCATTTTGCAGCAAAAGTAGTTAGTTGTTTAAATTAGTTTGCCTTTTGTATTGTTGATTTAATTGTTTGTTTGATTTTATTGGTTAAAGATGTTTATAGTTTTATTTCATTGGTTGGTCTAGTTTTAATTTGATTTTTTTATTCATTTTATCCTTTTATGGTAAACGCTAATGTAGGTATTATTTTTATATATACTTTGCTCCTTTTAAATGTAAGTTTATATTTATATATATTTATTATTATTTAGGTTGTAGTTCAAATGTTTTTAATTTATGCTTATATTTTTTTAGGATTGAATTGTTATATTTTTTGTTATATATTTTTGAGGGCGAAAAGTAAGTGCAATATCTGTATAAAGCATTTTAGTTTTATTTCAAGTAATTGTTTTATTTATTTATTTATTTAAGCAATTTGTAAAGCGCACAAATACCCTTGGGTGTCTCGGCGCTGCGGACTGTGTAGAAGACCAAACCAGGAACAGGTGGCTATTGGTTAAAAAGCCATGTCTTTACTAGTTTCCTAAAGGCAAGCAGGGTCGGGCAGGTTTTAATGTGAAGGGGGAGGGTGTTCCACAATTTGGCGGTGGCGACGGTGAATCTTCTGTCACCCCATGAAACTTTTTTAGTTCGAGGGACCTTCAGGAGGTTGGCTACTGATGAACGCAAGGGTCTGTTGGGCGTGTAGACACACAAAGCCTTCTTCAAGAACTCAGGTCCAATATTGTGGATGGCTTTGAATGCGATGCAAAGTGCTTTGAATTTAATTCGGCTTCTTATAGGTAGACAGTGGAGTTTTCGAACTACCTTTGAAATTGGTTGATACTTAGGGGTGCCTGTTAGCATTCTAGCGGCCGAGTTCTGCACCATCTGTAGTCTATTGATGACCTTTTTCTGGGCATTGAGGAAGAGGCCATTACAATAGTCAATTTTTGACATTACTAGGGTGCTAATAAGGGTTTTTCCGGCACTGGATGGAAGGAATGGTAGGAGTTTTTTATCATCCTAAGGGTATAGAAAGATGAGGAGACAACTGCATTGGCATGAAATGTGAAAGATAGCTTGTCGTCGAACAAGACACCTAAATTTCTAAGTTTCGAGACAGGGGCCGGTGGTGGTCCCAAATTGGCTGGCCACCAAGTAGGGGACCATACAGGAAAAAGATTACCAAAAATCAATACCTCCGTTTTATCAGAGTTTAACTTTAGGCAGTTGTTGGCCATCCATGTGCTAATGGCCAACATTCCGTCTTGGAAGCTGGCTGCAATTGCTCCTCCGTCGTTATGGATTGCGAGCACCAATTGTGGGTCATCAGCGTAAGATGTAACACCCATCCCGTGGGTTTTGATGACCCTGGCCAAGTCCGACACGTAGATATTAAATAAGGTCGGGCTCAAAAATGATCCTTTTGGCACACCACACGGGAGGGCAAATGGGGAGGACTTAAAGTCGCCGAGACTCACTAGTTGTGTGCGGTTAGAAAGAAAAGAGGCCAGTAGATCTTTAGCCCTATGTTTGATGGCGATGGTTGAGACACGGTCGATCAGTGTAGCGTGATCGACCGTGTCAAAGGCTGCTGATAGGTCTAGCAGCACTAGAACAGCAGCACCACCTTGGTCTAGTACTGTCCTGATTTCGTCTGATGCTTTAATGAGGGCAGATTCTGTACCATGGCCTTTTCTAAAGCCGAATTGCGTATCGTCCAGTAGGTTGTTATCCTCAATGTATTGGGCCAACTGCGAGTTCATTATTTCCTCGAAGATTTTTGTTGGGAATGGAAGGCTTGCGATAGGTCGGTAGTTTTTTGTTTCTGCAGGATCAAGGTTCTGCTTCTTCAGCAGCGGCTTGATGTTAGCCTTTTTCCATATAGGAGGGTAAATGCCTGTTTGAAACATGGCATTGCAGATATTTGTTGGTTGGGGGCTATCAGATCAGGGATCAATTTTAAGACTGAAGAAGGGCAGGGGTCAGTGGGGGAGCCCGATTTGATGGTGGAAATTAGGTCCGTGATCTGTTTTGGTGAGACTTGACTGAATTTCGGGAAAGAAGGGTACTTTCTTCATTGCCGGGGCAGCCAGTCAAGTGGTCGGCTTTAGGTTGAGCGGCAAATTTGTCATATATATTGCTGACCTTCTCTTGGAAGAAACTGGCCAGTGTGTTGCAAAGATCTTGAGTGGGAGCTATTGGGGGGTTCGTCACCGACCCTGATAGTTTTGTAACTACCTGATACAGCTGCTTGGTGGAATCTTGGGCGGATTCTATCTGACTAAGGTAGTATTTGCTTTTCTCCAAGATAATAAGCTGTTTATACTTGGATAATGCTTCCTTGTAGTGGGATTTTCCAGTAATATTGTAGTCTCTACGCCAGCGTCTCTCGAGGTTCCTGCATCGTTGTTTTTCAAGTCTAAGTGACTCGGAGAACCAAGGGGTCGAAGGGGCAGTTCTATTTTTAGAGGCATTTTTAAGTGGTACTAGAGATTTGAAGGCGTTATGGAGCCATTCGGAGTAATTGGATGACGCAAGTACAGGGTCTAGTGTGGAATCATAGTTAGTAGGTGACAAGTGTGTTTTAAGGAGATGCTGATCAATGCAACTCCAGGCTTTAAACTGTGTGGGTGGGATTGGGCTAATGTCCGTAGGGTTTGTAATAGGGATTCTGCACACACAGAGCTATGCACAGGATAATTGGACCTCGGAATATAGTGGTGAGCCAAACATAAACCTTAGCACCTAAAACCCCAACCCAACTAGCCTTAGCGTCCCATTAGCAACAATGTACCAATGATTAGACAACCCAGAACACGGTATCTCTCTCTCTCTCAGGACTCGCAGAAGCAAGAACACTCTTTCGTCACTCACTCGTACCTGTCCACAACGTGCGTAAGAAGAGACACAGTATAGGTTAAAATGTTTATTTCAACTTACGTGCTCTAAGATACAGTACACGTGTCTATACTACTAGCATAATGCATAGGAATAATATGATCAGCATAGTTACAACTCCATAAAATACAAACGGGGAAAGCATCTCATAAAGCAGTGGATATAAGGCTAAATGACCTTACCACCCTCCCCGTTCTGAAAGCTAGTTTATTATAAAAATAGAAGACCTCTGGGCTTTGACAAGCGAACCCCCATACCTCAATCTCTAGATGCAAAACTACATCAGCAGACAATCACAGCTCTTCTCTCTGGAAAGGTTTTCTCCAAGTGCCCCAGAGCGAGGAAACCGCAATATTAAAAGCACACAAATTTCTCCTGGCAGCTGTCCATAGTGTTATGTCTAGGTGCGAGGGACTGGCCAAATCAACAGGACCAAGAATACGTTGTTATTCGACCTTGTACATGTTATGCAGACGAAGCCCAAAGTGAACAGGAGAAAAGGTGAAAGACAGAAAATGCAAACAGCGTTAAAATAACTTGGCAAGAGCAGAGGTCGATAGAACAACGGCTCAGAGTAACGAGTGCAAAGAAAAATAACATGGCATCCAGGCCTAAGACAACGCAGCAAGGCAGGACAGGAGGCCACAAACCACAAGACACCCTCCCCTGGACAGTCCAATCGGCCAAGACCAAGGACGAAGACAGGGTTCAAATGGACTGAGCAGAACAGAAGCATCCGATGGAAAAAGGGAGCCATCGAGGTAGTCCAGTCAGTCCAAAAGCGTGTGAGTGCAGAAAAACGCTATAGCATCCAAAAGGACATCATTGGAATCCTCAGAAAACATAGACGCCATCCAGTCCAACAGATCAAAGCAGCAGGAATGTTCCTCTAAGGACGGAGCATCCAAAAGCAATGCGGGACAGCTTGCGTGATATTCAATATAGCTTTGTTGAAGGAGATTCTAAGCAGCCGCCCAGATATCCCATTGCGCCAAAATCCCCAGTGCAGCCGCACGCGTCATATAGCCTGCAACGGAACATTCCTGTTCATGGGCCTCCAGAGGGCCCACCAACTGAACAAAGTCTGGAACAGACAACGACGTATTGGAGAGGCAGAAATCCATGGTCCAGGTGAAAGGACAGCGGATACAAGACATCACAGGTTGCACGCAAGTGAAATACGCAAAGCGAAAAGAAAGGGTATAGGACACACTCAGTGTCGCAATGGCAGAACCCCGAACCCAGCCAGAATACGCTCACGGAGCAGCTGGAGGCGCTCGGGATCCAGAAGGGCCCATCGGGGAGCAGCCATTGCACAGAAAACAGACCAACAGCAGGACACCAGCCGCCAAGGCGAGTATCAATGGGAAACCACCAAAGACGCTGGAAAAAATCGAATGAATAAATGCCGGAATCACACCGAAAATAGTTTGGAAAGAGGACACAAGGCCGGACCCTACAACTTTAAAAAAGTGCACCAGCCCTTCAGTGTTAGATGCGTTAAAAATACGGTGAATTAATTCCCCGAAATGCTGTGGGAGGTTTGTGTTCAAAAGGGCCTGGATTTCACTGTGGGTACTCGCCACCTGGAGAATGAATGTCTCCTTGGCGGATGTGAGCATAACCTCCTGGTTCAATAATAGCGCCTTTATTCTGCTCAGTTTATTGAAATCTGCCTTCATGGTAGGAATGGAAGGCCAAATAGAACTATCTATGATGTCGTGAGGGGGAGGAAAAAGCACATTCTTGCAGCAGACAACCCTGTGCGAAACCGTAACAATATAGGGTATGCCGGCCTGCATGCCACAGCAGCTTTCGTTATTCAAAAGCAAATAGTTACCATTTGTAAGCAAAGTAAAAGTAGGAGAAATAGCAGGAGCGGGAATACCCTTCAATACACAAGCAAGATTCGGAGCGGAAATGTTACAAGCTCCGTGCAATTTAATGTGTTTACAAACAAGGGAATGACCCACAGTTGAATCGCATGACTCCCCCGTGAAAAAAACTTCCTTCCCGTCTCTAAGGCATTTGTACATGAAAGGCAAGGACCAAAGTTCATGCAGGAAGGCACTACCCAGAGGCTGGAAACGGCCCACAGGATAATGTTTCATGCACGAACTAAATTCAAACAAGGAAAAAGGCAAAGCGATAACCCCATGAACTAGCCACACAGCAGAATCTAATTCCGCTACAGAGAATGGTAAGGGCTCCACTTTCTCGATATGTAACAGAGTGTAAACTGCATCTTTCATGGACATGAACTGCTGTTTGTCAGTTAAATTAAAAGGCAGGAATAAGGCAGTGGTGTTCAAAAAATGCCAAGGAACTTTACCTAACTTAAGTGTTTGCAAAGTCCACGCAAACTGCATAACTGAACGTAATTGATTCTGACCATGATACAACACAGAAACATCATCTCGTACAATATCAACAACAGAGGACACAATATTCTCCAAAGTGTAAATGCGGAAAGACAGGGTATTAATACTATTGTCAACAACAGCAAGCACCTTTTCCAAATTTGCTTGGTCTATTTCCCGTAGACGGGAAGCAGCTTCCATTTGCGACAGCTTCCAGAGTTCATTATAAGCTTCATAAATGAATCTCTTCGGTCGTGGACCACGAGGTCCCAATATAAAGTCGGACAGATCAATATTGCCTGAAAGGAGGGACAAATGTTGTTTAACAGAATCTAAGGAAGAATGCTGCAACCATTGTTTACATAATTTACCAACAGAATATGTGGTGACTGTACGGGAGTTAGAAAACCTAGGATCGGGTCTGTCCTGAGTATAGCCAGGAACTGAGTCGTGAAAACGCAGTTGGCACTCATTAGATGATAGGGGCCAAGCCAACCAGGGTGACTGAACAAGCGTAGGAAGATTAAACGAATTGTTCTGAAACAAAGCCTGCAAAGTCGAAAGGGACATATTAAAGTGCAAGCTGTTGTTTGGAGTGGAAGACAGGGATGGAATTGATGGTGCATTCATTTGTTTTGTGGTAGCCAAACCCCAACACGTAGTCTGATAGATGGAAGCATTCAGAAACACAATTTGGGCCGGGATAAGGCAGGCACGGTGCAAGGCCTCGGTGCCTTGCACCTGCCAAGGCTTGGAGCCCCAGATTGATTTCAAATCCACAGTATCCTTCCAGTACTCATAACCACCCACAGCTAAGGCGCTCAAAAAGGAACCCGAATAAAGCAATTTGGTGTGGGTCAACATGATTTTCTGTGTGAATGGGGCTGGTAATTTGAAATAATAGGACCCAGGGTTCGATCTATTAAAATCAGTGAAATAGGTAAATTTATTTCTAAGAGTCTGAGAGCTACCCGGTAAAGGGTTTGGGCAATGTTCCCATTGAGTGTAGGCCACAGAGCTACGTAGTGCACTTGGTTTATGGACAAAATGGTTGCCCCAATGCTGGTAGCAGTATAAATCGGCATAATTCGCAGAATTCATATACAAATCTTCAGCATTAAATGAAGCATAATATTTTAAATCAGCGAACAATGCTTCAACTGCATGCACATCCCAATCGTCAGAATGAATATTACTTTTACTACATCACCCATCGAAACTCGAAGGACGTTTGGTACATTAATAACTTCTGTTGGTCCATGAATTTGAAAATTTACCGCATCCCATACGATGCCATCAGCAACTGGAAAAGCTGAAATGTTCACCAATGTGTGGTCACGCTTCATGATGTGAGATGAGGAATGTGGAGCCAAAGTTCCAGCAATACTGTTCACAGCAGAGCGTTCAGGTAAATAGTGACCATTGATCAGTAGAAAAAACACTGTGACAAAGCCAATGGACATGAACAAAAAGATCAAGAAAAGCACCGACCAGATGTATGTCCAGGGGGGAATCAAAAAATTGTCTCTAAACCAGGATACAAAAATACCGAACTTGGACGGGACAATTGATGAGGCGGAATCCGAGTCAAAAGAATAACGTGTTGGGCTCAGTGGCGTTGTTGGTAAGTGTGCCACCGATTCTGTTTCGGGATAGGTATACTCGTTCTCGTCGATGCAGGGGAGACAGGAGGTTCGAGTATACTTTCAGGCAAATCAACCATCTCAATTGTAACATCAGTGACCGTTCGGGCAGGAGGGCCACGAACACAAGTCCGGTAAATGGCAGGACAAGAGACCGCTGGTGTAACACTATTCAGGATCGGCCAGTTGTTGTAGCTTGACATTTTCCACTGAGATGTATCTGTTCTCCTTGCGACCAGGAAGCGGTGGTAAGATGACTGTACGTGTTCCCTTCAAACCCAGGACTGGAACCGGTGCACGATAAGAGGGGCCGAATTCTTTTTTGTTCTCCACCTTCTCTCGAACCAGGTCGCCAATCTTTGGAAGCCAGCCGGCAACTGGAATCTGCAGGGCAGGATCTGTGGCTGAAGGTAAATGTGCATTTGCAAGTTTGTCTCGGGCTTCTTGTAAGTCCTGTAACATAGTAGAATGGTTATCTACATCAAACTTGGCGGATGGCGCCGCCATGTCTAGACCATCAAGGTCAGGCACAAACATTCTTATGCCAAAGAGCATTTCGTATGGGGTCCGCCCACCCAGAGATCTTCTAGGGAGATTATTAAGTGCACGTTGTACGGTATACAAGTGGGCCAGCCAGTTCCTGACAGTACCTAAGACTCTAGCTCTCAAGGATTGCTTTAAATCATGGTTCATTCGCTCCACAATTGAATTACCCTCAGGTCTGTATGGAGACGAAAACTTCACCCGCACCCCCAGTGAACCCATTGCGTCCTTGTACGCCTTAGAGGCAAACGCTGGACCTTGGTCAGAATGGAAGGTGCCGCAAGCGAAAATTCCCACAAAGATACGCAAATCCCTGATGACATTTCGAGCGTCAGCACTCCGTTGTGGCCAGACCCAGATGAAACGTGTGCACGAGTCCACTGCAACTAAGATATATTTATAGGCAGTGTCTGAACAAAATGGACCGCAGTGATCCAGGTAAACACACCCAAAGGGTCTGTTAGAAATGTAGAGGTCTGTGGTGGTCGTGTAACCGTAGAAGGCTTAATCTGTTGACACACGTCACAAGAAAGCACATAAGTACGGGTGTCTTTATATAAACCACGCCACCAGTAACGCTGCTGCAAAATGGAAACGGTCGCAGACACTCCAGCATGAGCCGAAGCCATGCCTTCGTGTGCTGCCGTTATCAAGGAAAGTCTGCGATCCGCGTTGGGTATCAGCCGATCACCAACGTTAGGTATTGTTACATAAGGAGCCTGTTCGGGACCTAACTGATAAGAATATTTGGAAGGAAAACCCCTAGGGTAATTAGCACCTTCCTTTGTCGCAGCAATAGCTGCCAAAGTATCGGTGTCAATTTTTGACATGGATCTGGTAACTGCTGCTACTGAACACGTGACTACTGCTGATCTGGCAGCTTCGTCTGCCAGACCGTTACCAACAGCATGTGCGCCCACCCGCTGATGGCCTAGGGTGTGAACCACCTGTGTGAGTGGCAAACGTTGTCTCAATTCTGCCACCGAACCCAAAGCATCTTATGCTTGATTGTGCTACCTTTAGCGTCTCTATAGTCGTTTTGCGACCAAAAGAACAGATTGTCATTGTATGATTGAACACAGTAATAAGAATCGCATACAATAAGTATGGTCACATCCACCGCTGGAAAGGTGACCCAAGAGTAGAACACCTCAAAGTGGAAAGCCGGATCGGCTTGTACCACAAAGATCAGTTCGACACCCGCATCAGGCACCCCATACACTCTCAAGTGTTCTCGGAGTGCCCCGCGGCTATGTGCCAGTATGTTTACACCCGCCATTTCAATCGGGGTTATTTGACAATCTAACAAGAGGCAGCACAATATAGGGTTTGATTAAGAAACCTTTTTACAACTTCAAGCTTGAAAGAACCTACAAAAATGTCAATATAGGAGGTATCACCATCACACGCGCTTCCGGAAGCGTATGTGAGGGTGTTGTGAACAAGCACAAGTACTACTCAAGCGTCTCGCACATAAGCCCCACGTTGGGCGCCATGTTATAGGGATTCTGCACACACAGAGCTATGCACAGGATAATAGGACCTCGGAATATAGTGGTGAGCCAAACATAAACCTTAGCACCTAAAACCCCAACCCAACTAGCCTTAGCGTCCCATTAGCAACAATGTACCAATGATTAGACAACCCAGAACACGGTATCTCTCTCTCTCTCTCAGGACTCGCAGAAGCAAGAACACTCTTTCGTCACTCACTCGTACCTGTCCACAACGTGCGTAAGAAGAGACACAGTATAGGTTAAAATGTTTATTTCAACTTACGTGCTCTAAGATACAGTACACGTGTCAATACTACTAGCATAATGCATAGGAATAATATGATCAGCATAGGTACAACTCCATAAAATACAAACGGGGAAAGCTTCTCATAAAGCAGTGGATATAAGGCTAAATGACCTTACCACCCTCCCCGTTCTGAAAGCTAGTTTATTATAAAAATAGAAGACCTCTGGGCTTTGACAAGCGAACCCCCATACCTCAATCTCTAGATGCAAAACTACATCAGCAGACAATCACAGCTCTTCTCTCTGGAAAGGTTTTCTCCAAGTGCCCCAGAGCGGGGAAACCGCAATATTAAAAGCACACAAATTTCTCCCTGGCAGCTGTCCATAGTGTTATGTCTAGGTGCGAGGGACTGGCCAAATCAACAGGACCAAGAATACGTTGTTATTCGACCTTGTACATGTTATGCAGACGAAGCCCAAAGTGAACAGGAGAAAAGGTGAAAGACAGAAAATGCAAACAGCGTTAAAATAACTTGGCAAGAGCAGAGGTCGATAGAACAACGGCTCAGAGTAACGGGTGCAAAGAAAAATAACATGGCATCCAGGCCTAAGACAACGCAGCAAGGCAGGCCAGGAGGCCACAAACCACAAGACAGGTTGGGTCTTTTTATCTGAATGTCAAACAGGACTGCCCAATGGTCAGTCCAAACTAGAGGCATGGTGTTCTTTAAAGAGATTTGCTTATTGCTGGTGAAGAGCCCATCCAGCGTGTGACCGGCTGAATGTGTGGGGCTGGTCACCAACTGGAGGAGGTCCACAGCCTCTAGTTCTGCAATGAGGGATGAGGTGTCATTATCATCAAGGGTCTCCAAGTGAAAATTAAAATCCCCCAGTATGGTGAAGTCAGATTCTCCCGCTAACGGTTCTAGTAAGCTACCTAAGGCAGAGAGAAATTCAGCTCGAGAGCCTGGTGGGCGATAAAGGAGGGTTCCTTTGAAGGTTTGTGAATGACTAAGCGTTATCGAGAAAGTCACGGCTTCGCAGACCGTGGAGGGAATTATCTCCGTCCTGACTAAATATTTGTCGCGATATATGATTGCCAGTCCTCCTCCTTTTTTAATAATTCTATTGTGTCTAAGTACGCAGTACCCATCAGGGGTCGCGGTGCAGAAATCAGGTCCAGACGATGGGTCACCCCAGGTTTCTGTAATAAATAGTATGTCTAAATTTTGGTCCTTTAGGAAATCCAATATTTCATATGTATGTTTGGGAAGGGAACGAAAGTTTATGAGGGCTAAGTGAGTATATTCATGATTTGTTTGCAAGGGATACATCTGCAAAGGTGCTGGTTTATTGTAAGTATCAAGATTAAAAGAACAATTGGAGCAGCTAAAAGAGGAGTGAGTAGCTAATGAGTAAGTGTGTAGGTAAGGACAAGTATGTAATTTGGTCGCGAGGCGAATCTCTTTCAGCTGGTTGCTAGAGTATTTTATCATCGTATCAGGTACTGCTGGTGTAGAAGAGCCAGGGTTCCTGGCCCTAGGCCCGGTCCAAGCGCGGACAGGCGCAGACGGGCTTCCCTTTGGCGCGCCCGCTGCGCGCGTCCGATGCGCGTTGCGACAGTCATCTGATCTTATAGGGCAGGTATCAGCTGCTAGTCTGCTGACCTGCGGAAAGTAGCGGAAGATTCCTCACTTCCGGTGTATGCGATTACCTTCCCTCCACACAAGCTGAACATTCAGTGGTGGACCGGGGAATACGCAAGTGAACAGAGTGCAGAGGTGAGCAGATTAAAACAAGTTAAAATGCAGTGACAATAAAACCAATGCTAATTAAAAGTGGCAAGCACGATTCTCGGGAGCCCTTTACCAGGCGCTCCTGATAGTAATGCCTAGTGCTATGGCTGCCGTCTTCAAGCGCGTTATGTTAAAAGTGGTTTTAAATCTTTATTAGTGAATATTTATTTTTTTGGGCAATATTATTATCGATATTGTGTGTATCGATATTTTTGACATATATATTTATTTAAAGGGAACGATATTTTTATATCCGATACTTTTGTTTTCGATATAGTTAAAAATTGATGGGGCATATTAGCAAGAACCTCGTTAAAATTATCGCCGTTTTAGCGGCAGGAAACTGCCGCTAAAACGGCGATAATGGGCTTGCTAATATGCGTTATAGAATTCCAATAGAAGCCCAGGTTGGATGTACTGCACATCTAACCTGGGCTTCTATTGGAATTCTATAGCGCATATTACCAAGCCCATTATCGCCTTTTTAGCGGCAGTTTCCTGCCGCTAAAACGGCGATAATTTTAACGAGGTTCTTGCTAATATGCCCCGATATTTTTAACAATAATATATTTGTTCTTGATATTTGTAGTTTTACTAGTTAAGTATAAGAAGTTGATATGTTTGTGATCGATGTTTAATTTCCAATATTTTTGGGTTTCGATATTGTATGGATCGATATTATGTCAGTGATCCGGTAAGTGGCTATAAGTTCAAAGATCTGCTCCTAGGTCCCAAATTTGCTCAAATGCACTCCACGTAGAATGTTAATCATTTATAATCAGTGGACTCACTCAAAAATCTCCCAATGGGATGATATTGTAGTCTCTTAGCAATGATTTTAAATTATCACGAACAAAATTAATTATCACACATATTACCAGTAAGAAAATATGCCCATGATTATTAAAATGTGATTTAATCAAGAATATGACATATCTTTACTAAAATATAGCTGTGCTACAAATTCACAAGGAACAGAATTCAACCATTTTCACACAATAATACAAAATTAAAACACCTCATGCACAATAATGTCGTACATGCCACATTCATGCCAATAATACATATCTATGAGTCAAACAATCCTCTCATCAGTCCCCACACATTCAAGATGGTGGCCACATTCACCAAGCATAATTGACTGAAAAACTTTATGATATCATGAAAATATTTTAAGATGTTCCAGTCATATTTGTAAACAGTGTTTGGTTGACAAGGTTGTGTTTGCCTCACATCCTATTGGAATAGGCCTTTGCCAGGATAAAAACAATGGTTGTAACCGATAAATCCCAAGCAAACCTGGAAACTAAATAAAAAATGTCATCATGTGAGGAGGAAGCAGAGCCTTGGAGGGTGCTGGGTCTCATACAGACAAGTGCCCTAAGAGGCGCTTTCACCCCCACCAAATCCCCTCCTGCATAAAACAAAGCTTGATGAGGCTGGTGCCGATGTGCTGGGGTTGTTTTCACACTCCTTAATTGGTGTTGGCCATTAAAAGCCTCAAAAGATGAGCTGGAAATCCACTCTTCACAGTGGTTTGCAGCTTGTTTTCCTGTCACTTTGTGATATTGGCTTCTCACAGGGCGACCGTGTGAAGGGAGTCGATATCGTGTAACACACTGTGGCATTGTGTCACTTGGCAGGTCTGCCCAAGAGAACAGTCAACTTCACCAGACCAAGATGTAGATCAAATCATAACAGTGTATGTACATTTTCAATCTGACCGCCAGGACTTATCTTTCAAAGGACAAAACGTGTTTTCCTTGTAGAACTGAAGGGCTTCTGAACACAACATTCGCCTCGTAGTGCCGTCGTATTTTATTTAATTTTCTTACATTACAAAAAGAAACTCCTACAAGGGAAGGCCACTATCTTCACCTCACTGTGGCACTCCTTCTTCCACAAGCCAGAAGTCTATTGCTTTCTTTTGAATTATTTAAAAAGCATGCTTCCATCCATGTCTGTATCAGCTCCTCTCTGCATTAATAAAACATGACACAAATCTGGGAGTGCCCTTTAAAAAAAAAAAAAAAATGAAGGTGAATCCTCAGGTGAGTTTCATCACTTTAAATGGGTTCTTCCCTATCTGCCATTTCAGAAGAATGCTACCTTTCATCCACCATACGTTGAATGATGTTGTACTGGAGTCCTTAGTTAACTTCACGTTAGATTATGTAAATCTTCTTTACTATAACTTTCTGGAATATAAAGAATTTAAACTCACGCGCCTTCAAATGATACGAAATGCATGCTCGAAAACTCTTAACGCCTTAAAGTAGCAAATTACAAACTAACCCTTTCCATCCCCATTATCACTAATTGTAGCACAAATACAAAAAAAGTATTACACAAAATAACACATTGAAGCAAAAACACATAGGTGATTACCAGCATCAAATCATATTGCAACCATTTAGCAGAGCAAGCTCTCAGTCAAGGTTACCGGCCTGTGTTCATTTTCAAAATTAATTAAAAAATTACATTTCACTTTATGATTGCAATCAAACATTAAATTCGACGTCAAGAGGTAAAATGGCACGTACGCACACTTTATGCGAGCCATATTCATTACCCACCTTGGAAATGGGGCGATTATTAGCAGTTTAAGGCAATCACGAACACGAACAATTGATTGAATTATTCCTTCAAAGGAAAAGCGTGACTAGATATTTAAAGGCTAAACCGAAGAAGGATCGCGTTGTCAGCTCACTACAAATAGTGAAGAAAAAACAAAGTAAAGTAAATATAAAACAAAGAAACATCAGGATCGCAGTGAGCAGAAGAAAAGTGAAATTACAAAGTCATTGATGCATTCATATCTTGAACGGGTTAGGTGCTATGCAAATTAAATTAAATGTCAAGCAGAAAACGTAACAGTCACAATGTGCAATCCACAGATATTGCGGTGGCTATTTCGTCTTCTGTCACACGATTTCCCGCGGTGTTGTTTCGCAAAGAACAAGATTGATGATGGCATGTGTTTCTAATATGGGCACTTGGCTTCAGATGGTCACCATCGGTTCGCCACATTTAAATATATTTTCTGCTACAGAAGAATTCTGGACATTCGAATTCCTGAGATGTTCTTCAGAATTATTACTGTAAGCTCTGCTTTTCAACTTCTGTCTTAAAAAAATTAGTTTTAGCACTATTGCTCCTATTTTTAGGTCTTGGCATCATGCACTGCTTATAACCTCACATATTACCTTGGAGACCACCGTACTGCTTAGTAATTGGAACAATATTGTTCTTTAAATCTAATGAGCCATGTCATCAATGATGTAATTTAACATGTCATGACTGATGTAATATCTGTGGCCATAAGCAGCGCAAGTATCCCTACCCTGGCCCTTTATGTGTTTTTGTTTTTTGTTTTTCAGGACTCGAGTCCCCGAATCTTAAAATAATGACTGCTACAACATTTTTCTTCATGTTGCAGTCACCAATCACATCACATGATCTCAACCAATCTAAAACCTCGTTTTGACATGTTTTCCCCCTTAAGACTCCCTCAGGAGTCCTATGGCAACAGATACCTATAAAAGTTTAACCTTAATTGCTCTAAAACTGCTGAACAGAAGTACACCAAATCACAAAAAGCAAGTTTTATACACACAGCCATATCCAAACATCTCTGACGGCCTTACTCCAATTTAGATGGGTAAACATGTAGGCATTTTTTTACTGTCCATCACCACCAGGCAAACCCTGGAGATGGGGGACAGTAAAATGTGACTAATGCTTCCCGCTGCTATGGAAGATGACTCCCATAAATGCACGCCAAATACCGGTTTTCCTATAAGCAGACAATGCTGATCTGATAGAGAGAACAGCAAACGGACTCCAATCCCTCCTAGATGCTTTTGAGGTATTCATGACTGATTTGGGACTCAAAACTAATCGTACTAAATCATTTGTCATTAAGTGTGGGCCCAAAAAAGCTAAAGCAAACACAAAGAGATGATGGACGGAGTGCTGAAACTTTTCAAACACTCACCCCCAGTCACAGATCTGGGTTGAATCCATCATCATTCTTTAGCTCACTTCGCCACCTCAGTTCAGACCCAGCTATAAGCAAATCAGTCTTGACCCTGTGCCCCATGGGAACAGTCCAGCCCGAACTGCCAAGCCAGGTCTTCCCTGAACCGGAAACAAGCATCCTGGGACCGGTTTCGGGGTAACAAAAAAGCTAAAACAAGGAAGTTTATGCCAGGAGGGGGAGAAATTAGAAGAAAAAAAACACTTTTCGTACCTGGGAGTACCTTTTGATATGGATCTTAACTGGAAGTTTTTAATTGAGCGGTAGGGCAATGCAATTTCAACGGTCCATAGAAGTTGTTTTTAGATTTTCTGAAAGACTTGGGCACAAGCCAATTAAGGAATTGCTTCATGTGTTTAAAAGTAAATGTCTGTCCGTTGTTTCTTTTGTCTGGGGATATATAAACTGTAAAACATTGCAAAAAATAGAAAACAAATTTATCAGGAGACTGCTGGAAGTGCCACAATGTACATCTGTATTGTTTTGTCACAAGGAAGTCGGGCTGGGGTATTTAGAAGAATATTTAAAACTGCAACCTTTGTTGCTGTGGGCAAGAATTTGGAAAAATCCGGAAGCCCGACTCTGCAGAGAGATACTGAGAGACTGCATAAATTTGTACAACTGAGTAGAGATCCCATGGCTCAGGTATATTAAATACACCTTCTTAAAGACGGGTACCCCATATTACTTTTTTATCCATATACCCTTACTAATACTTCTCTCAAAAGAATTATTATTCTTTATTACTACCATCAGATGTACTCTTCAGATGATATTATCTCCGATCGGGTAGAGTTATTTCACCTACTCAAAGCACAGCCTGCACTTTATTTACAGCTACGTTTAAATGAAAGGCAACATTTCTGCTGACTAGGCTACGCCTTAAAACTTTATACTTTTTGGCAGCCTTTCCCATACAAGGCACGTGGTTTTCTTCATTACCACTCTGCCCCTGTGATGATATACTAAATCAAAGCACTAGGCACTTTATTTTGTTTTGCACATTTTACACTCCCCAGAGAAGGCAATTCCTTCGGCCATTACTATTAGCAGACAGTTAAGAATCATGAGACAGCTTTGGCCTATTTATTATCCCTAGATAACACAGACATTATATATGCTGCATTAAATTATGTTTTAACTGTACTTAGGATACGAAGCAAATACTAAGGGCCCGATTCTGATGCGGGTTGGAAAAGCTTCCCGACTGAATCGGTTGGGAAATGGTTTCCGACCCACTCGGATCGGGAAAGTCCAACCGGCAGAGTAGGATGCATCCGGATGTTTCCAGATACGATTTGGTTGAACTCCCATTGACTTCAATGTGAACATTTGTTCCTAACCGCATCAGAATTGGGCCCTCGGTCGGGAAGACACGTTCCCGATCCGATTTGGAAGGAGCAAATGCCGTTAGGAGGCCTTCCTAACCGCATCAGAATCAGGCCATCGGTCGGGAAGCTTTTCCAACCCGCATCAGAATCGGGCCCTAAATATGTATCATGGTCATTTTTTTAATGGAAGTAATATGCATTTATTTATGAATTTTATATGGTAATGGAAGTAAATGAACTAGTTTGTGTACACTTTTATGGCTCAAATAGAGCCAAATAAAGTATTTTTGATGATGATGACTCCCATTGCAAGGGGAGCATTTTGTTTTTCAAAAACAAAATCCCGTTTTGGTATTTTCTTTTTGAAAATAAGAAAATCAACCTGTTTGGTGCAGGGTTGTGTTTTGCTGATTCAGCCCTGCACCAAACAACAACATGCATTGACAGTTCCTGCCTCTGCCTTATAAATGACCACCAGCTTGAAGGTCATTTATAAAGTTGGCAGCGGTCCCTCCACCAGGCGGATGGAGTTATCTACTCCCTCTTCCTGGCAGAACAATGGGCTGTCCGCCATTATATATACCAGCCCTAAGTCTTGTAAGTCCCAATCCACCACAGGAGTACATTTCTAAAGCCTCTCCTGGCCTCAGACAAGGCACTTAGAGATTCACAGGGTGTCAGGAATAAGCCAACAGCAGGGTCTAGTCCAGGTCCAGTTGCCACTGGTGAGCTGGGTACTTCTAGGAAAAGTACTCTTGAAACTTGTGTATTACTATAGCCACACAGGAGCTTAGCCAACTGACCCTAGGAGTCCACTTCTGTAGGCTTTAGGGCTCCTTCCACATGATAGACAGCAGGTCCAGCCTCTTCTGATCTTCCGCAAGTCTCGAAAGTGTTCGGCAAAGAACTGGAGTTGCCACATTTACGCCTAGCTAATGGGTAGGTGTGAATACTGGCTCCTCCCTAAGGAATGGGGTAAGGCCTCTTCCCAAGGAATGGGGTAAATGTTTCTGGGCCAACCCTGCCCAATAAATTTAAATAGTTCTTGTTTGCCAGACTACAAACAGACCAAAAAATTTCAGGGCATTTTCAAGATAACAAAAGTCGCCAGCCACACTAAACCTGGGCTCTGCTGGCTGGGTGTGTGTGTTGGAAGTGTAGTATAGTAACTCTAGTGTCCTCCCACATCTAATACAAAAATCCAGTTTGAGACAGGCACTCTGCCCATAACATACCCAGAGAAAGAAATCTGATAGGACAAAGGCAGGGTCCATCAGCAATCAAACAGAAGAGCCACAAGAATTTTATTGGCATTCTGTTCTCTCCATTTGAAGTGTGCTCCAAGTGTTTTGTAGCCCAGCATACCTGTCAAGCAGGACTTGGCACTGTAATGTCAAAAAGGATGCATATAGCCCCTGCTCTGCATACTCTGAGGTCAACCTATTGTTTGCTCTTGTTAGGCATTTCACACCTTTTCCATACTTATTCAAAGCTGAGCACAGGCTGAGAGCTGGCAGAAGCTTATGCTAATTAGCCTCTGACACTTCAGGCAGGTAAAGGGGAACTTTCCAAAAGTTACTTTTCATTAATATTTATTTAAAAATCTTACTTCACCATTGAATTGGAATTTCATTAACTATTAAAAATAGTGGTTCAGGTATTTTCTAGAATGTCCCCTTCCAAGATTCAGTATTAGTATATTAATCTGTACTCTGGTATTCTACATAGAACAGCTAGGCCTGCCATAGTGAAAATAGCTTTAGGGCCCTGTCATTAAAGGGGCATGGTTATTTTAATTTTCTATATGTTCCACCTTTAAATATAATGCTCCCTACCTTGTGAGCTTCAAGGCTCACATAGGGGGTGACTTACTTATGTTTCAATGTAGGTTTTTACATGTCAAAAAGGTTTTTTTTACCAGGAGTACAGCTAAATTACACGGCAGCATACAGACTATAATGGTTGTCCTGAAGCCATGTTCTCTATGTCCTGCTAGTAGATGGCACAATAGGTGTTGCAGTCCACTAGGGGTATTTAACTTCCAGGCCCTGGGTAAATTTTGTTCCATACACGTGGGACTTATAGACAAGTTAAATATACCAATTAGGAATATGCCAATTTTACCATGCTTAGAGGGGATTCACAGGCACATTACAACTGATTAGCAGGGGTAACAAGCGTAGAGTTCTTAAGGCTAGAAGGACAGGTAGGCCAAAAATCTGGGGGGGCGTCACTCATTGAATCACACAAAGATGATCATTTCCTACACCGTGGAAAAGGCTCCCTAAGTTGGGATTTTTTGTTTATGTTCCTTAAGGTAAAAGGATTTAATGAAGGGATGCTCGCCTGGATCCATTTATTGTACTAGGATCCCAAGCTCAGGTTAAATAAGGTAGAGTTATTTTGCACTCTTGACATGTGGAAAAAGGAACCAGATAATAGTGCCTGTTGTCCCCAAAGTTGTTCACAATAGCTACTCATGAGTTACAGCCGTAGGAAATGTATGAGTCAGGGAATACAGGTAATGGGCAGCCTAGACTCAATCTCTTTATAAGCTAATGATATGCTTATTTATTTACATAACATCCAGACTGACTTGGACGCCACAATGTGAAAACTGGAGGAATATAACAGCATGTCCACCTAGTGGTCAGCAAAGATAAATCATGACTATTCCCTTTGGAAAATGACAACACCCGAGAACCTGGTGCATTATTGATGACAGCCTTAAAATAAGAAGTGATGACCTTTAGCCATCTGGGGGATTAATTTTCTTCCTGTGCAAGAGATACCACAGAGGGTAACGCATCCAAAGCGATAGCTGCAGTTGGTGCCCTATATCCATGTGGCCTTGACACCTCCAGTGGCTAATGAGCTGAATAGTTCTTTCGTAAATATGTATCACGTCTACACTACAGTATTATTTTGTTAATATGCTAGTGATTATGCTAGGACGGATGTTTAAAGACTTAAAACTTTATTTATAGACCTTATATGGGGATTCATGACACATAGAGTTACACTTGCTCATTTACAGGGGATCCCAGCATACTATACGATGAAACATATTATCTGTCTCCTCAGCTGCAATTGGCTACTCACTGGTTGATCCCTGCCATGCCTGAGGATACACAGTTTATCTATGGAACATTATAGATGTGCAGCATTTGCTGAAAATGGATTTAGCTGGGAGTACATTTTACCCATGCTGACCGCTCCGCTCCATCCACGCTTGGCGGAAGCGTGGATGGCGGTCTTTGTGAACGCCGCGGTCACAAAGCGATTCCCCCCGCCATCCTAATGTGGCGGGGGGAAACGGGAGTCAGATGGCGGAGGGACCGCCGCCATCCTAATGAGCCCCAGAGTTTTAAACTCTGTTTTTGTTTGCGCTATGTAAAACTGTCAAAAATAAAATGTCAATGCCTGACACATGCTCTAATCTCCCCTCCAAGAATTAAGGACAAAGTGTTAGCCTTTGATGTCAGAGGTAATCCTTGGAGGGAGAGATAGGAGCGTGCATGACAGGCATCAACATTTTCTTTTTGACAGTTTTACAAAACTCCAAATGGGGTTTCTGCATGCTGGAATCAGGAGGGGGAGACTAGCTTTGAAATCAGTAGTCTCCCACCTGAAGCGGGAGGGTTGGCATGTATGTAGGTCTTCGACAACAAACCACTAAAGCTGTCTACAGACAAGACCTAAAAAGAGAAGCTGAACTGTATGTAGATTTGCTGATGCGTGCTTTTACATGCCAAGAGGCAGATAGCCTTGAGCTGTCAATCTCGTCACTAAAAATCATGACTTGGAGGCCGAAGTGGGCAAAGGCAGAAAATTATGCAGTGATGGTCAGCAGAAAAGCAATGGAGGAAGAACAGACATATATCAGTAGGACGTCATATTATTTCAGCTTACTTCCAAGTCGGATCTAAAATTCCCCTGGAGTATACTCCGGAGTTGTCAGTCGACATGCAGTGAATGTCCAAACTGTCCAAAATGAATGGAACCACTGTTGTATGTGTATCTGAATCAGATGTCACCTGTGCTTTGTGCCTATTACCTCACATTTAGATACACGTGAAATAGCAGTAACAATATCCTCCTGTGTAGGTGACATATGCTTCTCGATGGAAGAAGATACGTTGTGACTGTGTAATTGTGATACAGGTTTGCAAGGATAATGTTAACATCTGAATGACCTTTAATACATGTAAACAAATTGCAGGTAATCCATAAGCGGGCGGCCCTAGGTAACTGTTCCTATAGATGATGATTAGTGATTTGTAATTTGGAAAAATTACATTGGCAAACAAGACATTTATCACAAACATATTTTTAAGTGCTGAATATTTTCTGATTGATAAATTAATAAAGACCAATTTAAAAATGAGAATATGGGGTAGCCTGTGATCTGGGCCTTTGCTTTTATGTTGCACCATCTGCTCATCCCACAAGCACCAGACATATTGAGAGCACTTCCCCTGAGTTCAGTGACCCAGCCCACCTGCTCAGGGGTTGCCTGCAAGTCACTCTGCTCAGTGACGGATTGGCCATTTTACCAGCCAGGCAAACACCAGGAGGCTGAAGGTCTGGATGCCAATTTCATCTCCCCTGGGGTTGGCTTAGGCCAGCTTGTCCTTAAATAATTTTAAATTCGTTAGCCGGCAAATTTTTCATAATAACAGTTTAACTGTGAGCTCTGGTATACTTGCTAGGGATTATTTCTTTAATGCCTCTCGTATAGGAATAACCCATAAACACCACATAGGCTAAGGCCTCTTCTTTCAGGTCTGGAAAGCTTGTCCAGACCCAAGACCTGACCCAGACCCAAGACCTGCTGACCTTCAGGAGGCTACTCAAGACCTGGTTGTTCGACCAGTAGCAGCACCCCCCCCCTTTTTTTCTCCCTAGCGCCTTGAGACCCTTGCGGGTAAGTAGTGCGCTTTACAAATTCTGTGATTGATTGATTGATTGATAAATCTGTTAAAAAGCCATAGGTTATGAAAGGGCACTTGTTACATATATAAGACCTTTCATGGTGTGCCAAGCAAACAAAAACTGCCGTTCCACAGGAGTTCACCCCCTTTTTACAAAATGTGCTATGGTTCTTCATCATATGCCTAAATTAAACTCCATTGTGCCAGGACGAGCATTTTGCCATAGGTACCCCTTATATGCCATGGGTGCCCCCTTATGCCAACTATTACATATAATATTCCAGTCCCGGAATTTTGCTGTTAAGTTATCCATGCACCATGGGTGACCCTAAAGTCAAATCTTACCTCTAGTATCATAGATACAGCATTTTGTCATTTTTGTCCCCCTACTATATGCCACAGCTGTCATCCTTTATGCCAAGAATCACCTCTAATGTGCTAGTGCCAGCACTTTGCCATGGGTGTCCCGTACCAAGAATTACCTCCAGTATGTCTGTGCCCGTCTTTTATCTTGGATGTCCCATATATCAAGTATTATCTCTAACATGCCAAATCCCTGTCTGCTAATAATTGCCTCTAGTATGCCAACACCAGTATTTTGCCAGGGCCTAAAGCAGACTTGCAAGCATAACACCACATTCTAAATTTATGCTAATTAAATTCACTAACTCACTCTCATTCTCACCTACTCACTCTTAGTCAATCATTCTCACACCCTTGCACTCCTTCATTCTCACTCTCTTGCGCTCAATCTTACACTCACACATTGTCACTCATTCTTACACTAACTCACAACTAATCACTCACATTGACTTGCCCTCACTTTTACTATTACTTCATCAGTCTAACTTGTGCTCACTTACTGACATTTAATCTCATTTATTGACACTCCTATCACTGACTGTGTGTGAGTGAATGAAAGTGACACACGCTTACATAGAAACACTCCCTCTCTCACACACACCGTCACCCACAAGCACACACAACATACATTTAAAAACCTTTTTTACTTACCTGATGCTCCAGTTTTACTTTACCTAATAGTGAATGATTTACAGTTATTCACTGTTAGCGTAATTAACATGCATTGGCAAAGCATATAGGTCTCAAGTATGCAATGGCTATTGACTTTGCCAGTGTATTTTAGTCATGTTGTACATCAGCATGGCTACTGTTCAGCATGGCTAAACGTTAGTGGCCTATAGGAGAGTGGCATAGAGTGGAGTGTCGTGGAGTGGCGAAGAGTGGAATAAAGTGGCAAAGAGTGGAGTAGAGTGGTGCAGAGTAGAGTAAAGTGGCGCAGAGTGGAGTAAAATGGCGCAGAGTGGAGTAAAGTGTTGTAGAGTGGAGTGGAGTATTGGGGAGTGTCTTGTCGTGAAGTGGAGTAGAGTGGAGGGGCATAGAGTGTAATATAGTTTAGTAGAGTGGAGTGGTGTAGAGTGAAGCGTCATAGAGTGGTGTAGAGTGACATAGAGTGTTGTAGAGTGGTGTAGAGTAGAGTGTCATATAGTGGCGTAGAGTAGAGTAGAGTGGAATGGAGTATAGTAGAATAGAGTAGTAGAGTGGAGTAGAGTCATAGAGTGGAGTAGAGTCATGGAGTGGAGTGGCGTGGAGTGGAGTGACATGGAGTGGAGTAGAGTGGCGTGGAGTAGAATGGCCTAGAGTGAAGTGGTGAAGAGTGGAGTGGCTTATAGTGGAATAGAGTGGAGTAGAGTATCATAGAGTGAAGTGGAGTAGAGTGGAGTACACTGTTGTAGAGTGGAGTGGCATAAAGTGTCATAGAATGGAGTGGCATAAAATGTCATAAAGAGAAGTAGAGTGGAGTAGACTGGAGTGTCTTAGAGTGGAGTGGCATAGAACAGAGTAGCGTAGAGTGGAGCAAATTGTCATAGAGTGGAGTGGCATAGTGTACAGTGACATAGAGTGGAGTAAAGTGACAAGGAGTGTTGTAGAGTGGTATAGCATGGCATAGAGGGTCATCAAATGGCATAGAGTGGAGTGGCATAAAGTGGAGTGGCGTAGAGTGGAGTGGTGTAGAGTGACCTAGTGAAGTGGGATAGAGTGGTGTAGAGTGAAGCGGAGTGTGGTGGAGTGGAGTGTGGTGGAGTGGAGTGTCATGTTGTAGAGTGGCGTGTTGTAGAGTGGAGTCGAGTGTCGCAGAGTAAAGTGGAGTGGCTTAAAGTGGAGTATGCATGGTGTGTTAGCACATTGCCATTACAGACAACACATTTTCAATTGAAATGACCATTACATTTGACCATACAGTTTTACTGATAAAACTATACAGCGTACAAATGATAATGTGTGGAAATGGCATCAGCCAGTGTACTGTTTTGTTTTGATCGCATTAAAATATTTGTTTCCACCACATTTCTGAATTACAAAAAAAGTACTCCATTTGCGCTTTCCTAATTCTGATATATTCGGAAATATTTGTACAGTTTATTTACAGACATTTATTTTTTTATTTTTACAGAGTTTTATATAGCGCGAACTTGACCCGAATCGGGTATCAGAGCGCTTTACATAGCACCAGTTGCATTACATGAGGATACATTCATTTTTTTTTTTGTTAGGCACAGGGAGATTAAGTGATTTGCCCAGAATCACAGGATGTTCAGCGTCATTACCGAGACTCGAACCCAGTTCCCCCGATTCGAGGTCGACCGCCCTAGCCGTTAGGCCAACTCCTCTCCCAAAACAAAATTTACATTTTGTTTTGGGATAGAAAAAAATCTATTCCCAGTACCCGGCAAGATTGTCACATAAATCCTCCCACTTTGAAGTCAGAGAAAGAAAAGTAAACAACAGCTCCCTTGGGAGACAGAGCCTGACATTTGACCTCTGTCTCTGAATGCACAGCGAATGTGACAAGACAAAAACAACATTTAAAGGCCTGTTTACTGAAACCAAGAACTCGTGGAAGAATACAAGGAGCAATGGTGAACAAGCTTTGCTCCACGGGAGGGATGAAGATATGCTGGATAGCCGAAAACAAAGAAAGCCAACAATTAGAAAGCCAGAAATGTAAGTTACAAACCACAAAGCCAATGGTAAGCAATGGGTGGAATGCATGCCCAGGGAAGCTTTCAGAATCCCCACAAGACGTCTTTTCACAACCAGAAAGCTGTGCTGTCTGGTAGGCTTCGACCTAAATATGAGATGAAAACAAGGAGGGCAAAGCAGCTCCTATCTTCTTGGCACTGATTTTGCCACGTCTGAGGCCAGCCGTCGCAAAGGCAGTGCCAGGGGTTGCAGGGAGCAAGTTAGGGGTCGAAGATGCAACCCTTGGCGGCCCCTAAATGACATCCATGCTGGAAAGTGCTTTGACATATACAATGATTGGAGCAGGGGGGCAGTTGAGGAGGGTGTAAACTAGGCGGATATATTGAGAGCAGAGCAATACTCTCCAGTTGCAAAACTTTCTGTCCAGTTATTTTTGAAACACTCAACAGAGAGACTGAAGGCTGTGTATTATTGCTGGTACACTTCACAGCTCACGAGGCACCAGAAAGACCTTGCTGCCGAATGGTCCCTGGCATGTTTCTCATCCTCATCCCTGCCTGACTTTTGGGCCAATAACACTGCATTCTGGGACTTGATGTTTCTGTTTGCCCTCGCCAGTATCATGAGGCTAAAATCCGAGCATTCAAATTGTTTTTGAGAAAGAACAAGGCTGGCTGAAAGTGTCACCCATTACATAGGGCACCTCAGAGCAATGCTCAGGTTTTCTTCTCTCCTTGTCTATAACCAGGCTCTTCACAGGGAAGGCACTGTGACCGGGCACGTTTTATGAAGCCCTCCTGCCTCTACCGAGCACAGAGATGCCTAATAGTTCTTAGGATGTACTGCACTTCAAAGCTAGGAAGAGATTAAAGTAGAGGAGAGTGAGGCGGAAGAGGACTAGTTAGGAGCGTGTCTTCCATCAGTGCAGAAGGTGCAGTGGCACTAGGACCCAGAGGCCCAAGGGACGTACTGAACCTTGACTATTGCTGTATTTTATAGTTCAAAGAGCAGCCGTGGAGCGTGACATTTCCTTTCTTGCACTACATCCCATTACACACTGGCTACACTACTGGGACCAATAGAAAGGAGGGTGCTTAGAGGGTTTAGGGGAAGAAATAAACATGGCAGAAAGACTGAAAGGAATTACAGGGAAGAAACGAAAGGATATAAACAGTGCTGCCAAAGTGGGTTTAACAACGAGAAACAAAAAGGCAAGGGAAGTGGTAGATAGTAATTAAGAGAAATTGAGAGAGAGGTTGGATAGAGAGAATTAGAGTAATTAAGTGTTAGAGAGTTTGTGAGCGAGGTATATGGAAGAAAATCATAAAGCTAAATAGAGAGAGTCAGAGACTGCCAAATAGTTAGAAATAATATACTTGAAACAAACTACACTGTCTGACCTCAGATTTTCTGAAATATTATTGTGGAGAGAAGCTCCACGCACTCAAACACCCTGGAAAAATGAGTCAACTGCTCGCACGCTCGCTCCACATAATGGTGGAAATGCTTTGAAAATGGGCTGATTTTGGTTCCTAGTCCGGCCCTGGCTCTGGTGTAAGCATGCTCCGTCTTGTGGTGCTTCTCTGACTGACCGGAAGGTGTGCGGACCACGGGCAGTGGCTCTACTAAAGTAACAGTCCCTGCGAGAAAGAATGAGCACAAAGAGGCCACCTTGGGCTTCTTGACCAAAAGAAGACAAGAGTCGTGCAGACCGTGGATGTGAGATGCTTAGTGGAACTTATGCTAGAAGCCTCTTTCTTACCGCATAATTGGGACTCAAATGAAAGTGCTGTTATTTCCCCTTTGCCGAAGATGCCTGTGGTCCTTGCACACTGACCACTTAGAAGCGTCATTAGGCACAGGTCTCACTGCATGCCACCAGCCCCTCTGGCACAGAAATACCTATCTGACAGTGTCACGAACCCCTCTTCGTTGATAGAACTGACTGCACCCTGTCACGCAGACAGTACTGTTGATGCCCCATCCTCAGTGACATTTCTGATGACTCAACCCCCATCCTCCCCCGCATGCTACCATCTAACTAAAAGTGCAGCTGACAAGCTTGTCTCCTCATTGACACCCTTCGTCTCTCAATCACTGCTGCTTTACTTTGGACTTCAGACTGCACCTCCCCTATTTCTAGGTGCTGTAAATAACTGGTGGTACCATTAACCTATTCAATGGAAGCCGAACCCGGAAGGATGGAAGGCTGAATTGGTCTTGCCAGGTATTCCAACTTGAAGACGTCATGAGGGTTCAGCAGAGCAGTTAACTCACTCACGGCACTATTGCTGGCACACCCCTTCTCTTTCTTCTTGTCAGTTCTCCTGGGGGCAGAATGATCCCTCCCCCACCCCCCTCTCTCTCTCTCTCTCTCTCTCTTCCCCCTCTCTCACCCTGATAATGGTGCCAGCTGGGTGTAGGATCCTGCTGTGTAATGGGTGACCTAGGACTGCTCCTGGTCTGAATACTGTAACATAGAGGCCCATCTTACAGGTATGCAGGTGCCCGCTCGTGATAGCCCAGCAGTGTCCATGCTACATTGAATGCTTCTTGTCCAGTCTTTTGTATTATGCTTCGGCTCCTCACTGCTGATCCTGTTTACACGGGTGGGAGGACGCCTATGCCGCTTCTGTACTCTCGTATAGTCTCCTGAGATTAAAAGTGTTGAAGCAGCTGCCCTCGCCTCCACTGCAGGAAACACAGCAAAACCCTGCCGGCAGGAATTAGCATATTTTTAATATCTCCCTTGACACCAGGCTAATCGCCTCTTCATGGAAGTTGTATAATGTTAAATTAATACTTTATTGTTCAGTTAATTAAAACTAACAATATGACACGATTAAATCACCATATGACACATCATGAATAAATAGCATTTTAAAAAACATCTTGAAACAGTTAAAAACCTTCAGGATATATTCAAAGCTTCAAGGTAGGAACTAGTTATAAGGGCACCAATCTACAATTATTACATTTCATAGATCTTATTGCATTTATTTAGACCCATTGCGCCTGGGGTTTCCTATTTATGCTGTTGTTGATTTAGCCACATTTTGATTTGTGCAAAATAGTCAATAAAGTGCAATGTGCCTTGATGGAAATCTCTGTCATCCTCATACTAAATATTCATCATAGATAAAAACCAACATATTTAGTGCATTCAATCATACGCCAAAGCTAATTATAAGGGCACCAATTTCCAATTTTTACATATCATGAGCAGTGTATAATTTTATTTCTCGTTAAGTAGTTATAAACTACTATAAAGGTAAGGATATTTTACAGCTGATATCAGAATAGTATTGACGTCGGGGCAAAAACTATTTGAAATATTGCTCTGGCTCCCTTTTTTAATTAATGTATAGATCCCCACCCTCTCCTTCAGTCAGTGAGGGACTGTGGAAACTAAGTAATAAACGAATAAAATGCTGCAGAGACGGACAATTGATCACTGGCTGACGCTGTGTCTGGAACAAGTTGAAACCAGAACTTCACATTCCGGCAGGTAGGGAGAGAACAGGGTGGCTACAAGCAAAACAGCCACATGGCAGTTGTTTTGTATCAATCCATGCACTCAGGTACTCACCTGTCTATGAATCCACTGCTCTGCCCTCTGGTGCACTCTTGCATTGACCACCTCGTCCATCCACACAACCACACACACAAACTCACCAACCAATGAAGCAGTACTGTAAGTTACAAAAGGCCAGTACTTCTGTCTTTGTCAACGCTGGTTTGAAAAGAATTGCGGCCGGGTATATCTATTGCAAATTCCCCTCAAAAAAGTTTGATTTGCTTGATCACTGGCAAGCGTATGTGCAAACCCCAGAAATGTTGGACAGTATGAGCTGAGGAAGCAACCCATCCAGAAAGGTATGTCATATATACCCTGTTACTGCTGTTGGTCCCAGGTAGAGGGAGCCGGATGAAGAAACTGGACACTGATAAACATAAACATCCAAAGCAGACAAAACAGGAACCCTATAAGTATGAAAGCATGTTCTTTAACCCCTTCGATGCTCATGACGAGCTCAGCTCGTCATGCTGCGCGGTGGGCGTGTGTGCATGACAAGCTGAGCTCGTCACGACCACGCCCGCGATCGGAATGTCCAGCACCTGAGCGGAATTCCGATCGCGGCGAAGGTGTTAACCAATAACCATTAACAATCAGCAAACGCTACCAACGGCGGCCTGAGATCGCCGCACTTCGCTCTCCCGTTTCCTCCTTGTTACGGTGGTTGGTGCACAACAATTCCTGCACCCTCCGTCGTTAGGTGCAACTGCAGACGCAGAGCAAGAATAGGCGATTAATGGAATGGTGCACCACTGACAGTGGTATATTTACTACCGTCAAGATAATGAGTCCGGCAAAGTGTTCAATTTTGTCATCAGTTTTATTTAATAAGTACAAAAAAGCATCATCTAGCCAACGCGTTTCGTTCAGATAAGTTGCTTGAACTCCATCAGGGCGGTGGATAATATATACATAAAAACATAAATATACACATAATTAACACATCTACACATACAAAACAACGAGTTCCTTACATAAGATTTAAAAATGTCTAACCACGACATTACATTTCAAACAGGACAAACCTCACAACAAAACACATTTTGTGACAAAACCTTCGTGCATATGTAAGCATTTACTGACACGTGAAAGCGGAATATCAACTGGGTCTCTTGTGTTAGCAATGTGCATGCTAAACTACTACAAAGAAAAGAAAAGAAAATCAAAGAAAAAATCAACATGGGAAATAGTAGGAATGAGTTTTTAATAAGTTTCCAACAGTCATCAAGGAACTACACAGACAACGTACAATCGTCTTTCAGATCACAATACAGAAAAGCAAAAGGGGAACAGAGGCAAGAAAGACAGGCGACAAATCGCAAGAACAGTATAGTACTGTATAGGAGAAAGTTGTGAGAGGCGACAAATGGAGGGGTGCAAAAGGTGAAGTATATGGTCCACTGTTAGTCATCGGTTAGGAAGGAGTTATTACTTCACCTTTTGCACCCCTCCATTTGTCGCCTCGCACAACTTTCTCCTATACAGTACTATACTGTTCTTGCGATTTGTCGCCTGTCTTTCTTGCCTCTGTTCCCCTTTCGCTTTTCTGTATTGTGATCTGAATGACTATTGTACGTTGTCTGCCTAGTTTCTTGATGACTGTTTTACCACATTTGGAAACTTATAAATTTTTTCCAGAAACTCATTCCTACTATTTCCCATGTTGATTTTTTCTATGATTTTTTTTTCTTTTCTTTGTAGTAGTTTAGCATGCACATTGCTAACACCGGAGCCCCATTTGATATTCTGCTGTCACGTGTCAGTAAATGCTTACTTATGCACGAAGGTTTTGTCACAAAATGTGTTTTGTTGTGAGGTTTGTCCTGTTTGAAATGTAATGTCGTGGTTAGACATTTTTAAGTCTTATGTAAGGAACTTGTTGTTTTGTATGTGTAGATGTGTTAATTATGTGTATATTTATGTTTTTAGGTATATATTATCCACAGCCCTGATGAAGTTCAAGCAACTTATCTGAACGAAATGCGTTGGCTGGATGATGCTTTTTTTGTACTTATTAAATAAAACTGATGACAAAATTGGACACTTTGCCGGACTCATTATCTTGACGGTAGTAAATATACCACTGTCACTGGTGCACCATTCCATTAATCTCCTAACCATTAACAATGTCACTTAGGGGCATATTTATTAAGGTTTCATGCAATGCAGTACAGCAACTTACTGCGCTGCATTGTGTGGTACAGAGAGAGCAGAAATGTGCTATACCTACTGAGCTATGGCGCACTTCTGCTCCCTCCTTGCACTGGTGCACTTGAGGCTGCCTTGCATCAACTCTGGCACCATTGTGTCATGCTGCAAGGGTGACTGCGTTATGAGCATTTCCTTTTTCTGTGTGTGATGTGGAAGGCAGCAGACTTGGAAAGAGGAAATAATGAGGAGAAATAAAGATATTTCTTCTTGTTAGGCCTGGGACTGGGAGGCGCCCCATTTTGGTGCAATCCCAGGTTTACTGACAGTTATAAATCTGGGATTGCAACAAAATCCATGAGTGGATGCATGGGAACGCCCATGCTCCATCCATGGAATACCTTTCCAACGCAAAGTAATGTAAAGCCACACAAAGTGGCTTTGCATGCCTTAGTAAATCCCAGATAAGGACTGGCATTGCCTTGCGACGGCTTGTGTCATGCAAGGACAACGCAAGTCCTTAGTAAATCTGGGTTTTAGTTTTTGCTTTTGTGTGATAGTGACATGTGGATCTCCATAAACTGAAGTTGTGACATTTAGAGTATTAGCAACGAAAAGTTTACGTTTTTGCATGCCTGGACCTTTGACTCAACAGAGCAATGGGCCTTCTATTTCCATAGTGAGATTTTCGACCTTACATATTATGTAATATCTTTTTTGCTTGCTATTCCAAGTGAATCCTAACATTTTGTCCTGAAGATGCCATTACTGATTACTAAAGCCATCCAAGACCTTAACCGATTCTGCTGTTGGGACAGTAAGTATTGGCCACATACTGGATCATTGACTAGACTTCCCAATCGGATCTCCTACAATAAAATCATTGTGCAGACAAGTTTCACCATTATTCAACTGTTCATGATGTTTCACTATCGTTCATCAGTCTTCATGTGTTTTCACACTTCGAGCACTGCACCATCTCTCTAGGTCATTATTGTAACACAACAGGTTTTTTACAATATCTCTATACTAATTTAAGACAAAAGCATGAGATCATGAGATTTACTGTCTAGTTTTTATTGTTTTGGTTCTGTTAAAACAATTACTGAAACAATGTTAAGTCATTTCACGCCCTTTGGAGGAAGACCTGCCTTCTGGGCAGCATATGTTCTCAGATATGTCTGTCAGCAGCTATCAGAACCAGAAGGGCTGGATTGGGTCATGAGTTCCCTACTTCATTCTTACCTTGTAAGATCTTGTTAGATCGCCTCCTCGTCTGGGGTTTAGTTTCACTGTCAGTAAGTTAGTCCTTGTCAGGTGAGGCTTAGAACGTAAGCCAATGTAGTGTTCTGTGTCACATAACTATGCTCTGGAATGAGGCAGGCAGCTGACACTGCTCATGAGTGATTGAATGATTAGCATGCAGCAAGTAGCGTATGGAATCCTCGTGTCAGGAATCTGTCCAAAAGGTGCCATGCTATCACAACTCTTGAAAACATTTTTATTTTGAAACAGGCACATGACATTTGATAGTTATCGATGGAGATATTTTCGAATGTTTCTTAGCAGCTTGAGTCACACCCATCTGAAGTTACACGTTGGTGGTTGTATTCCCTTAAAAACTGTTAGCAGATTTGTAACTGGACAGTTAGTTTCTGCCATTGGCTAACCTAACATGCACGTACTGTAACCTGATTAAGGGCCTAGGAGCTCTGCCCAGTGTAAACTCTGAGAGGCCAATAGAATCTTTCGTCATGCATCTAGCATCAAACAACTTGATGTCGCCCACACCTCTAATTGAATTTAATTCATACTGTTCAAAGCCTTTAGAGAATGATTACACTGATGTCTGTTAGCAACGCCAGTGCATGAGGCTGGTGCTGCGTTAAGTGATTTCTTACAAGCACTTATGACTAGTTCGCTTTTGCATGGGAGCTTTACCATGCAACTCACCATAGCACGTCAACGACAACGTTAAAACTGTTAATGTCGTTTTAACCTTGGATTGAATCCCTAGACACAAAACTAATACACCTACACCTCAATGAATGAGCCATAAACAACTAATCAAGAGTACGACCAGAACGCAAACACGACGTAACACACCATCACTCGCTGTATCAGACTCCAGTCTGCAATGGTAATCCCAGAATCAGGAAAAACAGTCTCCAGACTGACGAAATCGCTATGAGGCCATGGCGGGAAATGAATGTGTGCTACAGAAATGATCATAGCATAACAACACCTATTCATCCAGTGCAGCGGGTTTAAAGTAATGGACAGGACACTCTTAACTAAAATAATCTTAGTTTTACTGACAACTACGTTACTTCTTTACTTCTATCCGAGAGGTTGAGAACAACACCCAAAGAGCTGAAGATGGGACATCTGCAAATCATCAACCACAGCTGAAGTACAAACCACGCACACCTTATGTTACCTTCCAATTCCATGATGTAAAATGCGAGAAATGCAATCCAACCAAATGTATCCTAACGCACTCTGTTATTGTAAACTATAAATGCCAATACAAATATGTTTTAAAAAAAATGTTACCTTCCAATTAGCGTAAAATGTGGAGTACCCTTCATTTTTCTCCAGTGCAACGTTAATAAGCATTGACAAAGCCAATGGACCTGCATATTCAAACGTGTTTTTGTAATAGCTGGATTCATTTACAAAGATTCTCTTGAAAAAATCCGACATTAGCTCTTGCAGAGTGACTCTTACGTTATGAGCAAATGTATGACTTTCTAGGGGTTGACAGAAAATTTCAGAGGCATTCCAGGGAGTCTGCAACTTTTGTAGAGTACTAGAATTACTTGCATGCTTGTTATATCCACCTATGAAAAAGTCATAGGTGCAGAAAACGCACTGGACCCGAAAATGTATTTTAAAAATGTTGTTCAATTGAGAAATGTTTTCATCCATTCAGAAGTCTCTTCTTCACTTCTTCATTTTACCATTGCATTTGCCCTGCTCATGACTGGAGAGAATTTACAAGCATTCCAGGGGTGGAAAATACCTACAAATTGTTGATGAATATCAGCAAACGGGCAGGATTTTGGAGATATTTACCAACTCTTGCTGGTGAGCTAGCTCTTTTGTGAAGTATACATCAAGTAAGGAGCTAAACTCTGGCATAATGTAATCATTTAGGAACTGTTTAGGCCCAGGATTTAGGGTCAAAGTTCAAACAATGTGGCAAAATCCTTGCAATCGCAGATGCAAATACCATACCTGTTACGCAGGTGGTTTGCCCGATATTTTAGCCTCAATTGTAACATGCTTTTAACTGTTAGTAATTTTTGTTATGTAATATGGTATTACTTCATTGCTATCAATCAGCAGGAAATGGTAAAAATGTGTGCTAATCGAACATGTCAATCATGTCTTTATAACTCCGAATGAATGAATGAGTGTGAAGGCGTTTAACAGTGCTGGAAATTGTGTGCACATAAATTCCAGGGAGATCTCACTAAGAAAACCAAAACGTCTGAACATTTAATGGGGTTTGGTCAATTCAAATTGGATTGATTCTAGGCGTATTCAAAATTATTAACAACTTTTGATTTAGTATATTTAATTTTAAACACTGAGGGTGCAGGTATGGCATAATATTAAATAATATAAAAACCTCACAGAAAGTATAGAATTAATTCACAAGCCTGGGCAATGATTCCTAGAAATATTCTACATAAAAACAAGCTTAATCAAATAGGGTACCCCATTAATGATCCTTTCGATGTTTGCATGTTGCCTAATTTTGCCACCAACAGCTGTATAAAAAAGGAAAAAATAAAATCTCCCTTCCGTCGTCCTAAATATAACTATTCAAACTCTTTCTGTTGCTATGTACCAAATGTTACTTTGTAGTGCATTCTGTTTGAAAGGCTACTCATACAAATAAAACTTGAGGAGAGATGCTACTAGGCCTGGATTGCTTCGCAGGAAACGGTTGCTGTCGGGTTTTATTAAATTCAGACCAAGGTCAGGCTTTTGAGTACCAGTAAGAAGAATTTCCAATCAGCGTGTTCAAAGACTTTAGCAATAGCAATTAAAACTAGATAACATATTTTTTTTTGTACCTATGCCTATTTTCATGCCATTAACGTTACAAAACACTCAGCCTTGCCTACCTATTTTTTTCTTTTCTTCAAAGATTTTTATTGAGTTTTATTAAGGAAGACACACTCTCATTATAAAGACAATGCACAACTTTGTATGATTTCTTTGTTAAAATATTTTAGGCATGGTATAATACAGGGTTCATGTGACGTAATCTAGCTGAAAGAACCTTTCCAAACAGGAACCTATTCTTTAACAGGCATTTTAGCAATTTAATGGGGCATTTGGTCAATGAGATACACAATCTCATAAATGTTTTCCAGCTATTTATTAGGGTCAAAATAGATTCATTCGTTCTTTTTCTTACACTGGTCTAAGGACTTTAGGCTGCAGTGAAGTTACCTAGAAACGCAGTACTCCAATGAGCTCCCCAAAGTACAATTTCAACCCATGTGACTATTTTAGTTTATACGGTGGTTCCCTCTGGCTGCCACATCCACTCTGGCTCCCTTTTTTGTTACTCCCTACCCCATACTCTGCATAGTTGCTTTTTAGTGTCAGTCTTTCCTCAAACTCTTCTGTTTCTTCAGGAAATAGCCCCACAGCTTGCTAGGGCAAATTGCGGGAGGTAGCACCAAAGTGAATTGACTCCAGGTTGCAGCTCTCTTTCTTTTGACTTGATCGGTAATTTTTTGTTTGAATATAATGAGATTCACTTACTTTCAACCTTACTGGACTTTTTACATGGTTGTCGTGTTTTTGCGTAGGAGGAGGCATTGGTGAAGAGCCAGAACTGAATATTCTGCATACCGTTCCCACCAAATGAAAATAATTAAATAGATAAGGTCACAGCAGATTTCTTAAAAATGTCATTGCTGATCCGTCTGGAACAGGAGTTTTGATACTGGGTTTGTGTACAACATCTTGTTGCGCATGGAAAGTTTCAGAGTGATCTTAAAAGCAGGGGCAGAGAAAAAGGGGGTAAAAAACATGTGTTTCCCATGTTAATTCCTGTTGGAATTTTAGACACGACTACAGCCTGAACTGCTGAACGAAATTAGACAAATTTGGCAGAAAGGTAGCTGTTGGTGAAAAAAACAAACTTTTTGTAAATTGGCATAAATTTGTTCTGTAGTTTTGGAAATATTAAGGAAAATCAAAATTTGTATATATAGGAATGGGGATCCTCCGAGGATCCGACAGTCCCCTTGTTCAAGTCTGATTGGCTGCCAACACTTCAAAGCAGGAAATGTTGAAAGACATCTTAGGACTTGGCTTCAGCTGAGTCCCAACGAAAAACATTATAAAAAAAGAGAAGGGAGCAGGGTAGGAATACCCTGACCCCCTAGGCCTTTTTGGGGGGGCCCGCGGGGGCCAGGTCCCAAGGGCATGTGGCCATAAATGTTGAAAACAGACTCCCCCCTTGTGCCCTGGGGACTGCCACCACCCTGGGGCTAATCGAAAAGAAATGAGGGGGCCTCCTGGACCCCCAGGGACCACCACCTCCCCAGGGCTAATTTATTTGTTATGGGGGGCCTCACAGCCCTCCCAGGCTGCGGGGAGCACCACCTCCCCCAAGCCAAATGCAGTTTTAATATAGATGGGGGGCCGTGTGGCGCCCCTACGGGTCGTTCTCAGCCCTCAGGACCGCCACCTCCCCAGGGCATGGCCTACTGAATCAAAGGAGGGGGGGCCCCGCTTCCTGGAGCCGTAGATGGCCGTGGGGACCGCCATTCCCCAGGGCCGACTCCTGCTAAGTCCCGGGGTGCGCACACCAGGGACATAGCTATTTGCTGTTGCCTGGCGGGAGCTTTAACCGCTCCCGCCAAGCCACAGCAAACAGTCCGCTTCCAGCAAGCAAGAGTAGTGAAAATGCTCTCGCTTGCTGGAAGTGGATCATTCATCTGTTTTCCGGCGCGCTGTCAAGCGAGCAGGGAAACAGACAAATTGCTTTCAGACACAGGGATCTGCATGTTTAGCAGCTCCCTGTGTCTTAAAGCAATGCCGGCTCCCGCAGGGGGCGGGGAGCCGGCAGGGACCACAGGGGCCTTGAGGCTCTCCTCGCGGTCCCAATGCAGACAGGGTGCCCCCAGGAAAAATGGCTGGGCCCCGGGGGATGGGGTCCCAAGTCCCGAAATCGTTCCGGGCAGGGGGACCGCGCAGCCTCCCATCCCTATTGCAAAAAGGCTGTGCCCCAGGGGATTGGGTTCCCAGGGCTGAAATGTCATCAGTGATGTCACTGACCATGTCAATAGTGATGCAATATGTGAGATCATAAGCAGTGCATTGCGGGAGTGTAAGTTATAGTTAACTCAGGTAACTATAACGGCTGAATTTCTCTGGTTTTGTATGGGTAAAATCTGACCCTAACTATAACGTCCATGTAACCTTTGTTTTTTTTAGTGAATTTCTAAGTTTTTTTTAAATTCTATTTGGTAACTATAACGTCCTTGTAACCTTTGTTTTTTAAGTGAATTTCTAAGGTTTTTAAAATGCTAATTCCTAACTATAAAGTCTCTGTAACCTTTGTTTTTTTAGCGAATTACTAAGGGTTTTTAACTAGCAGTCATGTTTGCAGAGTGGTGGAGAAAGGGGGCTGGGCCTCCGACCAGCTCTCAGGAATTCCACTGTGTAGGACTTACAGGAGCCACCAGGAGGGCTTGTTGGCCCCCACGTCCCTCAGGAGCCAAGGGGACTTTATCCCCCAACTAGTAGTGCGCCGGGAGGCCCCTTTCTCCACCACTCTGCAAACGTGCCTCATGGCACACTACTAGTTGGAGGATGAAGTTCCCTAGGCTGTTCAGGGTCCTTGGGGGCCAACTAGCCCTCCTCTTACCTCCAGTGAGACCCACACAGCTGGATTGCTGGAGGTGGTCGGAGGCCACGACCCCTTTCTCCACCACTCTGCAAACACGCCTCCTAGCGCACTACTGGTTGGGGGAAATAGTCCACTTTAGTCCTGGGGCCCTCAGGAGTAAAGTGGAATTCATTCCCCAAACAGAAGCACCCCAGGAGGCACGTTTGCAGAGTGGTAGAGAAAGGGGCGTGGCCTTGAAGTCCTCTCAGCAATCCAGCTGTCTGGGACTTACTTGAGGTAACAAGAGGTCTTTTTGGCCCCTAAAGACCCTCAGCATTCAAGAGGATTTAATTCCCTAACTACCACTGCACCAGGAGGGGCGTTTGCAGAGTGGTGGTAAAGGGGGCATGGCCTCTGGGGACTTGCCAGAGTTTTTCTTTTTTTTTTGTTTGTTTTTTAGATTGAAATCTCTTTATTAATTTTGACACAATACATTACAGACTGCCAGCATCCGCAGGCCTGCGGTGATGGAACTTCTAGCAAGCAGTGAGTGTCATTTAATAACAATGAAAAGAGAACAAAAGAGTGAAAAGGTCAGACCCAAGAAGGGAGAAGAGAAGGGGGGAGGGAGGAGATTCGCAAGCGGGAGTGGAGTTAACATTCATGGCTTCCTTTTTTGACTCAGGTACCTTATGAAACCACATCTGGTTTCGGTGTCGTTAAGCGTAGGATTCTCAAATATTGAGGGCAGGACAATTCTCGGAATTTGTCTGACAAATACTGTATGCAGGAGTGCCACATTTTATCAAAGTGAGGCAATTGCTGTGTGGCTATAGCCGTCAACTTTTCGATGCCAAATATGTCCCAGACCTTATGTAGCCAATCCAGGTGCGTTGGCACCGCATCTGTTCCCCACCTAGCAGGCAAGAGTTGTTTCGCTGCACCCAGCAATAGGGTGATCGCTCTGCCACTGTGCGATCGCAGCGGATATGTGAGGAGATTGGGAAGGCCTAATAGTATGTAGCTCGGGAATTTGGGTTTATCAGTGTGAAATATGGTGTTGACTGATTCCAAGACTTTGGACTAGAAGTGAACATTTTTGCGTTGACGTTCAAGAGGGAGATTGGGCGGTAAGATGCGCAGTCCCTAGGGTCTTTCCCTGGTTTCAGGATCACTCTGATAGTTGCTTGGAGCATCGACTCCGACAGCCTTTCCCCATCCTTCAATGAGTTGTACACCCTCGCCAAAATGGGGGCCATCTGTACGCCAAAGAGCTTATACAACTCCGCCCCGTACCCATCGGGGCCTGGAGCCTTGTTAGGTTTTAATTTCTGGATTGCAAGGAGGACCTCCTGGACACTTATGTCCTTCTCTAGCGCTTCAAAGGTGGACCTGTTCACTGCCGGTGGAGACACCGAGGCCATGTAAGCCTCAATGTCCGCTGAGCTGAGCTGCTCGGCCTGTTAGAGATTCTGATAGAAATCTCGGAAGGCATTGGCTACATCTACATCCGAGGAGCAAAGGGAGCCATCCATAGACCGTATCTCAGGGACCCGCCGATCCATTGCTTGCACTTGAAGGAGGTGACCCCGCATGCGCCCTGCCTTGTTTCCCCCTGCATAATATGTCTGGCATATTCTAAAAAGAGCATACTCTGCACGTCCAATATCTAGCGCCCGCAGCTGTTTCCTTGTCGCATTCAATTTGCGACAGATTGCCACTGATCCTGACCGGACATGTGCTGATTCCATATCTTTGATCTGTGCTTCCAGTTTGCCTCTTTTCTCCCTTCGCTCTCTATTGAAACCATTGAAACCTGCTGATAAACCTAGAAAGTGCCCTCGCAATACCACCTTCAAAGTTTTACAGAGGGTCGATGTGGACGTCTCGGGGAGATCATTAAGTTTTAAGAAGGAGTGGAGTACCGTTTGCGTATCAGCTCTTATTTTGTCATATGTTAAAAGTTTAGCATTTAGTCACCAGTGGAGAGGGGCGGGCATCAGTCCCCGGTATTTGAATCGCAGAATTACGGGGGAATGATCCGGAAGTGAGGCTGCCCCAATTTCCGCCGAGAGCGTGTCCCGGTTGAACCGGGGTGTAGTGAGAAAGTAGTCTATGCGGGCATATGTCTGGTGTGATGCAGAAAAGAAAGGGTAATCTACTGCCGTGGGGTGCATGTGTCTCCAAATATCCATGAATCCTGCTTCACTCAACCACTGCCGGGTACCCTTTGTCAGTCCCCTAACTTGTCCCACCCTTGAGGCTGATCTATCCTGGTGGTCATCTATTGTTAAGTTGAAGTCCCCACCCACAACTATTTCCTTATCGGGAGAGGTGAGCAGCAGGCCCAGTGTTTTCCTAAATAAAGCCTCCTGCTGCTCATTCGGGGCATAGGTGGTGGCAACCGTGAGCCTGGGGCCCTGTATAGTGACTTGCAATGCCAACATCCTACCCGGAATCTCCATAAGAACCCGCTCCACCCTTCCCGCAAAGTGAGTCGCAAGCAAGATCACCTCCCCCTTTTTTGGAAATTCCTAAGGGGAAGTATTGCCTGTCGAACCAGCAGGAACGCAGTCTCCGCCAGTCGCCCTGGAGGAGGTGGGTTTCATGTAGTAAGCATATGTCGCATTTTGAGTCCCTAAGCAGGGCCAGAACAGCTAGCTGCTTGGCAGGGGCATTAAGGCTTCGGACATTGAGGCTGATCAGGGACACCAGAAGACAAAAGAGGTACGGTGTTCCTGGATGGCAAGTTGGCCACCTGGTTAGTACTCCGAGTGGTGGGGAGGTGGGAAATACCTCCTTTCGGAACTAGGACCCTCACACACCCAGCAAGCTAGGTGTCATGCTTCATCATATGGGTCTGCTCCTCGTCGAGCCGGCGCTGCAATGCTCGACGGGCACCCATAAAGGGGCTCTTTATCGGAGATCTTTTGTTCCTTGCCGTATAGGTGCCGTGGGTGTGAGGGGCCTGGTAAGATGTAGATGTGGTGTGTGGGTTAAAACAGGTAAGGGAATCCTCTATAATTATTTTTATTCTGGAGAGGTCACAACCTGATTAAAAAGTAAAAAGAAGAAGGAGGGCAACTATTTTGTTTTAATCTGACAAAAATTACGCTCTACCCCTTAGTGGTCAACATGTTTCTCGCCTATAAAATGTCTCTAATAGATCAGTTGGCGATTCCTCAGGACCTAGTGACTAAATGAAAATTATCTACAGTGTGTGGTGTGGTTCTACATACCACTTCTTCTCTCGGTAGGACTTTGCCCCGGAGAAAAGCAGCCAGCCTAGAGTACAAATAAAATGGATCAAAAAACCAAATGGAAATATTGGTACATGGTCCTATTGATTCAAGTGGGTGTGTTTCACCGTACACAACCTCTTTCAATCTATACAAGTGATAAAATCAACATGATTTCATGCATATCACATTCTACGTGTGCCTTCATTTGTATTTAGAATATAAAACCTCTGTATAACCAGTTAGAGTAATTGGACAACATGGTGAGTGAGTATCAGCTCACCTCTTAAGGATTCAAGTGCTGCTTCATCAGACCGCAGCGGAGTATGTGGACACTCAACGTAGTGTCGCTGTTTATTAAAAGGAAAAAAAACCAAACAACAAAATATGTTGGGTGTGGGCTTGTAGGCACAACGTTTAGTTGCTAAGGCCATGACTCTAGAGCATTAAAAGTGAAAGTGGGCATGGTTCAGGTTAAAGTAAGCCCAAAGTCGTGAAATTGGTATCATTGACAAGGTTATTCAACAGACTCAAAAGTGCCCCAGACCTGCCTGCGTAGCTGCTGGCGCCGTGGGACTCTTCAGGTTACCAGAAGGATAATATCCTTCATTGGCCCATTTTCTGGGACTTATTATTTAGTCCCGCCCCTTCTATTTTGCCTTCCCCCAAATCCTCTGACATACCAGTCATCATGGATGACAATCCTGGACTTAGCTTTGATGATGCAATGGCTGCAGAAATTCTCAGGAATACACCATCTATCCTGGGAGGTGAAGGTTCATCAGCCTCTGGATCACCATCTGAGGACTGGACCTCCCTTACCAATATGAAAAGAGACTGGGTGAAAATAACGCTCCACGGTGCAATGATGACGGAGTACTTGAGGGTCAATATTGCACCAAACGGCCTAATAGTTAAGAACTTCCCTAGACTTTTCCTGGATGACGCTGTCTTTAAAAGGAATGGTCCCTGGTAGCATGGAAATGCACCAGGGACTTACTTATCCTCATTATTAATTCAGCAAAGAGGATAGCTGATGCCCTCCTTATTAGAATACAGGTTGCTGAAGGGGCCATAAAGACTACCATACATGGCACTGTATTTAAAACCAAATTGACAGAACTCAACCATGAGATTGCTGAGCACAAGGAATTTCTGATGAAGCAGAAGGTTAGCAAGCTTCAGAAGGATATAAGCAGATTTAACAAAGAAAAAATATACCCCTATCTGAAAGCAGACTATACCAACAGCAAAACTAGCTACTCTTCTGATGAAAATAGAGAATCCGACAGAAGAGACTCGGCTAGCAGTAACTCCAGCAATGGGAGCTGGAAGGGTTCGAATCAGAGGAGAAAGAATTATCCACAAAACCCCCACTACCCTGTACAGAATTTTCAAGGGCCGCAGACTCCTTTTGGCCTTTCCCGATGTATCCCCAGGGCCAACCGCAATACTTCCCTGCCAGCAATCCACCTTTTTTAGGCAGAGGCTGGGGCAGAGGAAGAGGGCGCAAAAGAGGAGGACAAAAACAAGTCCAGTGGCAGGACCAGGAACCGAATATGATGGAAACCAGGAGCAAAACACAGGGCAGGAGAGTCTAGTGGTTAATTTGTCACATAGACAACTTACATCTACAGAACAAACAGTACTTGAGAAAGGCCTTGGCTATGTCCCCACCCCTAAAGAGGACAGTTTTCGGGAACAATGCGAAATCCAGAACCTGTTTAGAAAAATACGCCTTAAAGCCCACTTCGATGGTACTGAGGAACCAGCCAGACTGGATTCAGGCCTTCGCAATCCCTCGACCTTCACACCTACCGTTGGCATGGTACCTGTGGAGGTAGTGACCTTTGAGAAAGCTGTCTTAAAAGAACTGAAGAACCAGGATACCAGAGTTCCTTTCCATAATCTCTCTAATCAAGAACATGCAGCGATTAGATCATTGACTGAGGACAAAAGCATTACAATAAAGAAAGCTGAAAAAGGGGGCGCCACGGTCATACAATCCACTTCGGATTACAACACCGAGTGCCAACGTCAACTACGGAATAGTAAATTCTATACTCTGATAACAACAAACCCTACGACTCGATTAACGACCGAGATAACCACCATGGTCTATGAGGCAGAGAGTAATGGGTGGATCAGTGGTAAAGAAGCTGATTTCTTAATTACCAAACATCCCAAAACACCCTATTTTTACACTCTGCCGAAAATACATAAGGGGACCACCCCTGTTCCGGGCAGACCTATAGTTTCAGGAATCGTCTCACTCTTAGAGCCGCTCTCAAAATTCTGCGACCATTACCTACAACCTTTGGTCAAACAGACACCATCATACATCAGGGACACAATAGATATCCTCTTTGTTATAGGTGAAATAGAAAACACAGGCGATATTAACCTCCTGGTCACCTTGGATGTGGAACAACTGTATACCAATATCCCAGAGAGAGAGACATTGGCAGTAATAGAATCTGCACTAAGTGGGAGTGAATGGACAGCAGCAACACCCATTTCGTTCATCATGCAATGTGCCACCCTGGCCTTAACAGAAAACTTTTTTGAGTTTGACAGCCTACTCTTCCACCAGTCCCAGGGTACTTCGATGGGGAGTACCTTTGCCCCCAGTGTGGCATGTTTGTATATGGCGGCGTTTGAACGAGAGACCATCCAACATGCGAGTAACCCCTTCGGAGCTAACCTGAGACTGTGGAAGAGGTACATAGATGACATCCTCATCTTTTGGCAGGGTGACATACAGAGATGCGCTGAATTTTGCGAGTGGATTAACACAAAAAACCAGCATTTGAAATTCACCCACACTATATCTGCCACAAACATTGCCTTCCTAGATCTCACCATCAGATTACAAGAGGGTAGAATAGCGACATCCCTATACAAAAAGCCTACCGACAGAAACAGCTTGCTACTGTACAGCAGCTATCATCCTGCTACACTGAGAAATAACCTTCCCTTCAGCCAATTTCTAAGAATTAGAAGAAATTGTAGTTCTACAGAAGACTACAAAATTGAAGCAGAGATACTGGCTGACAATCTGCTGAAGAGACAATACCCTAAGAAACACGTTCACTCTTGCATGAAACGAGCAAGAAACAATAATCGTGAAAGCCTCCTAGAGGTACATGAGAAAGAACCCACTGACATTTTGACCTGTGTGACCACGTACACACCTAGATCCAATCTAATAAAGAAGGCAGTGAACAAACACTGGGCAATTCTGAACACGGGTACTCTGTCAATACCCAAACCAAGGTTTGCGTTTAAACGTACCAACAATTTGAAAGATATGTTGGTGCACACTAGACCCAAGAAGAGCAACATCCCTAACCAGCGGCAACTTTGGGATCTCCCACCCGTGACAGGACACTATCCCTGCGGCTCTTGTATTGTGTGCCCACAGACCAGACACACCAAACAATTGGTTCTATCAGACACATTTACATGGACGCTAATCAAACACACTAACTGTAACACCCCACGTTGTGTGTACATGCTGACCTGCCCTTGTGACAAGAGGTATGTTGGCATGACCATGAGGCCCGTTAAGGTCAGAATCACTGAGCACAAGAGCAATATTCGTTGCCATAAAACTACCACCAAACTATACACCCACTACTCTGAACTCGGACACCCCCAGAGAGTCTACGCTGGGTCATCCTAGAATCCCACCAACAAATAACACAGACTGCTTTGTACAGGATTGAACAAAGGTGGGTGTTCCGTCTTGACTTAGCAAATGACGGCCTGAATGACGCCATACCCTGGAGTACCATTAATTAATCTGATATATACAACCATTATCCGCAACTTTAACGAATGAATATATCAGCTGAGGACTCCACGCTAGTCTCTCACCTCTTTATACATCTCTGCCACATGATATCGACATCAGGCTAGTCAGATATGGAGATTAGGCCATGTTAGAACGATATATCTAATAACTAACAATAGAGTACAATACTACACTCTAAGATGGCCGACATACGAATCACCCAATCGGCAGTCGCCAGCAACTTATGCACAAATTTAGCGCAGTGACGCGAGCACTTTTGCACTGTATAAATTCTTCTTCACATTGTTGATAAAACCGCGCCACTCAATGCCAAAATTGAAGCCCTTGATGCGCGTCCACATCAAGGTAATAGCCAGAACTATAGACTTTCACCACATTCAAAGATGGCCTCCATGGTTACACTGTAGATGATGTCATGCCGACACCATCACACCACACACCAGGTGCGGCTGATTTACCATGCTTAATGGCACCAGGAGAGGGTATTTAAGACAAGAACTGACAACCTGTCTTTTCCTTCCTGATGCAGCGGAGCGGGTAGGTGAGCTGGACTGCTCTGAGTGGGAGCAGGTGAGTACGGATTACACGTTGAGACTATGCCTGGTCACAAGCTTTTAAGAGAGGTAAGAGGTGCTGGGAATTGCTGACAAGTTACCGCTGGTCTCTGGGAAGGGTACGTTGACTCTGATGTTCTGTAGAGCTCTGCACTAAGACATAGCTTGGGCGCTGTAGGCGCTCTTAACACATCGCACGATTGGCATAATGTCGGAGCGCATGGTGAAGGCGCCAGCAGCTACGCAGGCAGGTCTGGGGCACTTTTGAGTCTGTTGAATAACCTTGTCAATGATACCAATTTCACGACTTTGGGCTTACTTTAAAGTGAACCATGCCCACTTTCACTTTTAATGATCTAGAGTCATGGCCTTAGCAACTAAACGTTGTGCCTACAAGCCCACACCCAACAAATTTTGTTGTTTGGTTTTTTTCCTTTTAATAAACAGCGACACTACGTTGAGTGTCCACATACTCCGCTGCGGTCTGATGAAGCAGCACTTGAATCCTTAAGAGGTGAGCTGATACTCACTCACCATGTTGTCCAATTACTCTAACTGGTTACTTAGAGGTTTTATATTCTAAATACAAATGAAGGCACACGTAGAATGTGATATGCATGAAATCACGTTGTTTTTATCACTTGTATAAATTGAAAGAGGTTGTGTACAGTGAAACACACCCACTTGAATCAATAGGACCATGTACCAATATTTCCATTTGGTTTTTTGATCCTTTTTATTTGTACTCTAGGTTGGCTGCTTTTCTCCGGGGCAACGTCCTACCGAGAGAAGAAGTGGTATGTAGAACCACACCACACACTGTAGATAGTTTTCATTTAGTCACTAGGTCCTGAGGAATCGCCAACTGATCTATTAGAGACATTTTATAGGCGAGAAACATGTTGACCACTAAGGGGTAGAGTGTAATTTTTGTCAGATTAAAACAAAATAGTCGCCCTCCTTCTTCTTTTTACTTTTTAATCAGGTTGTGACCTCTCCAGAATAAAAATAATTGTAGAGGATTCCCTTACCTGTTTTAACCCACACACCACATCTACATCTTACCAGGCCCCTCACACCCACGGCACCTATACGGCAAGGAACAAAAGATCTCCGATAAAGAGCCCCTTTATGGGTGCCCGCCGAGCATTGCAGCGCCGGCTCGACGAGGAGCAGACCCATATAATGAAGCATGACACCTAGCTTGCTGGGTGTGTGAGGGTCCTAGTTCCGAAAGGAGGTATTTCCCACCTCCCCACCACTCTGAGTACTAACCAGGTGGCCAACTTGCCACCCAGGAACACCGTACCTCTTTTGTCTTCTAGTTCTACCCAGGGCAAGTACGGTGGACCTTTATCAAGCCCTCATTGTCCCCCTTGTTGTTTACTAAGTACTGCACGGGATCTCCCGTGGGACTCTTCAGGTTACCAGAAGGATAATATCCTTCAATGGCCCATTTTCTGGGACTTATTAGTTAGTCCCGCCCCTTCTATTTTGCCTTCCCCCAAATCCTCTGACATACCAGTCATCATGGATGACAATCCCGGACTTAGCTTTGATGATGCAATGGCTGCAGAAATTCTCAGGAATACATCATCTATCCTGGGAGGTGAAGGTTCATCAGCCTCTGGATCACCATCTGAGGACTGGACCTCCCTTACCAATATGAAAAGAGACTGGGTGAAAATAACGCTCCACGGTGCAATGATGACGGAGTACTTGAGGGCCAATATTGCACCAAACGGCCTAATAGTTAAGAACTTCCCTAGACTTTTCCTGGATGACGCTGTCTTTAAAAGGAATGGTCCCTGGTAGCATGGAAATGCACCAGGGACTTACTTATCCTCATTATTAATTCAGCAAAGAGGATAGCTGATGCCCTCCTTATTAGAATACAGGTTGCTGAAGGGGCCATAAAGACTACCATACATGGCACTGTATTTAAAACCAAATTGACAGAACTCAACCATGAGATTGCTGAGCACAAGGAATTTCTGATGAAGCAGAAGGTTAGCAAGCTTCAGAAGGATATAAGCAGATTTAACAAAGAAAAAATATACCCCTATCTGAAAGCAGACTATACCAACAGCAAAACTAGCTACTCTTCTAATGAAAATAGTGAATCCGACAGAAGAGACTCGGCTAGCAGTAACACCAGCAATGGGAGCTGGAAGGGTTCGAATCAGAGGAGAAAGAATTATCCACAAAACCCCCACTACCCTGTACAGAATTTTCAAGGGCCGCAGCCTCCTTTTTGGCCTTTCCCGATGTATCCCCAGGGCCAACTGCAATACTTCCCTGCCAGCAATCCACCTTTTTTAGGCAGAGGCTGGGGCAGAGGAAGAGGGCGCAAAAGAGGAGGACAAAAACAAGTCCAGTGGCAGGACCAGGAACCGAATATGATGGAAACCAGGAGCAAAACACAGGGCAGGAGAGTCTAGTGGTTAATTTGTCACATAGACAACTGACATCTACAGAACAAACAGTACTTGAGAAAGGCCTTGGCTATGTCCCCACCCCTAAAGAGGACAGTTTTCGGGAACAATGCGAAATCCAGAACCTGTTTAGAAAAATACGCCTTAAAGCCCACTTCGATGGTACTGAGGAACCAGCCAGACTGGATTCAGGCGTTCGCAATCCCTCGACCTTCACACCTACTGTTGGCATGGTACCTGTGGAGGTAGTGACGTTTTGAGAAAGCTGTCTTAAAAGAACTGAAGAACCAGGATACCAGAGTTCCTTTCCATAATCTCTCTAATCAAGAACATGCAGCGATTAGATCATTGACTGAGGACAAAAGCATTACAATAAAGCAAGCTGACAAAGGGGACGCCACGGTCATACAATCCACTTCGGATTACAACACCGAGTGCCAACGTCAACTACAAAATAGTAAATTCTATACTCCGATAACAACAAACCCTACGACTCGATTAACGACCGAGATAACCACCATGGTCTATGAGGCAGAGAGTAATGGGTGGATCAGTGGTAAAGAAGCTGATTTCTTAATTACCAAACATCCCAAAACACCCTATTGTTACACTCTGCCGAAAATACATAAGGGGACCAACCCTGTTCCGGGCAGACCTATAGTTTCAGGAATCGGCTCACTCTTAGAGCCGCTCTCAAAATTCTGCGACCATTACCTACAACCTTTGGTCAAACAGACACCATCATACATCAGGGACACAACAGATATCCTCTGTGTTATAGGTGAAATAGAAAACACAGGCGATATTGACCTCCTGGTCACCTTGGATGTGGAACAACTGTATACCAATAAGCCACAGAGAGAGACATTGGCAGTAATAGAATCTGCACTAAGTGGGAGTGAATGGACAGCAGCAACACCCATTTCGTTCATCATGCAATGTGCCACCCTGGCCTTAACAGAAAACTTTTTTGAGTTTGACAGCCAACTCTTCCATTAGTCCCAGGGTACTTCGATGGGGAGTACCTTTGCCCCCAGTGTGGCATGTTTGTATATGGCGGCGTTTGAACGAGAGACCATCCAACATGAGAGTAACCCCTTCGGAGCTAACCTGAGACTGTGGAAGAGGTACATAGATGACATCCTCATCTTTTGGCAGGGTGACATACAGAGATGCGCTGAATTTTGCGAGTGGATTAACACAAAAAACCAGCACTTGAAATTCACCCACACTATATCTGCCATGAACATTGCCTTCCTAGATCTCACCATCAGATTACAAGAGGGTAGAATAACGACATCCCTATACAAAAAGCCTACCGACAGAAACAGCTTGCTACTGTACAGCAGCTATCATCCTGCTACACTGAGAAATAACCTTCCCTTCAGCCAATTTCTAAGAATTAGAAGAAATTGTAGTTCTACAGAGGACAACAAAATTGAAGCAGAGATACTGGCTGACAATCTGCTGAAGAGACAATACCCTAAGAAACAGGTTCACTCTTGCATGAAACGAGCAAGAAACAATAATCGTGAAAGCCTCCTAGAGGTACATGAGAAAGAACCCACTGACATTTTGACCTGTGTGACCACGTACACACCTAGATCCAATCTAATAAAGAAGGCAGTGAACAAACACTGGGCAATTCTGAACACGGGTACTCTGTCAATACCCAAACCAAGGTTTGCGTTTAAACGTACCAACAATTTGAAAGATATGTTGGTGCACACTAGACCCAAGAAGAGCAACATCCCTAACCAGAGGCAACTTTGGGATCTCCCACCCGTGACAGGACACTATCCCTGCGGCTCTTGTATCGTGTGCACACAGACCAGACACACCAAACAATTGGTTCTATCAGACACATTTACATGGACGCTAATCAAACACACTAACTGTAACACCCCACGTTGTGTGTACATGCTGACCTGCCCTTGTGACAAGAGGTATGTTGGCATGACCATGAGGCCCGTTAAGGTCAGAATCACTGAGCACAAGAGCAATATTCGTTGCCATAAAACTACCACCAAACTATACACCCACTTCTCTGAACTCGGACACCCCCCAGAGAGTCTACGCTGGGTCATCCTAGAAACCCACCAACAAATAACACAGACTGCTTTGTACAGGATTGAACAAAGGTGGGTGTTCCGTCTTGACTTAGCAAATGACGGCCTGAATGACGCCATATCCTGGAGTACCATTAATTAATCTGATATATACAACCATTATCCGCAACTTTAACGAATGACTATATCAGCTGAGGACTCCACGCTAGTCTCTCACCTCTTTATACATCTCTGCCACATGATATCGACATCAGGCTAGTCAGATATGGAGATTAGGCCATGTTAGGACGATATATCTAATAACTAACAATAGAGTACAATACTACACTCTAAGATGGCCGACATACGAATCACCCAATCGGCAGTCGCCAGCAACTTATGCACAAATTTAGCGCAGTGACGCGAGCACTTTTGCACTGTATAAATTCTTCTTCACATTGTTGATAAAACCGCGCCACTCAATGCCAAAATTGAAGCCCTTGATGCGCGTCCACATCAAGGTAATAGCCAGAACTGTAGACTTTCACCACATTCAAAGATGGCCTCCATGGTTACACTGTAGATGATGTCATGCCGACACCATCACACCACACACCAGGTGCGGCTGATTTACCATTCTTAATGGCACCAGGAGAGGGTATTTAAGACAGGAACCGACAACCTGTCTTTTCCTTCCTGATGCAGCGGAGCGGGTAGGTGAGCCGGACTGCTCTGAGTGGGAGCAGGTGAGTACGGATTACACATTGAGACTATGCCTGGTCACAAGCTTTTAAGAGAGGTAAGAGGTGCTGGGAATTGCTGACTACTCACCGCTGGTCTCTGGGAAGGGTACGCTGACTCTGATGTTCTGTAGAGCTCTGCACTAAGACATAGCTTGGGCGCTGTAGGCGCTCTTAACACATCGCACGATTGGCATAATGTCGGAGCGCATGGTGAAGGCGCCGGCAGCTACGCAGGCAGGTCTGGGGCACTTTTGAGTCTGTTGAATAACCTTGTCAATGATACCAATTTCACGACTTTGGGCTTACTTTAACCTGAACCATGCCCACTTTCACTTTTAATGCTCTAGAGTCATGGCCTTAGCAACTAAACGTTGTGCCTACAAGCCCATACCCAACATATTTTGTTGTTTGGTTTTTTTCCTTTTAATAAACAGCGACACTACGTTGAGTGTCCACATACTCCGCTGCAGTCTGATGAAGCAGCACTTGAATCCTTAAGAGGTGAGCTGATACTCACTCACCATGTTGTCCAATTACTCTAACTGGTTACACAGAGGTTTTATATTCTAAATACAAATGAAGGCACACGTAGAATGTGATATGCATGAAATCACGTTGTTTTTATCACTTGTATAGATTGAAAGAGGTTGTGTACGGTGAAACACACCCACTTGAATCAATAGGACCATGTACCAATATTTCCATTTGGTTTTTTGATCCTTTTTATTTGTACTCTAGGTTGGCTGCTTTTCTCCGGGGCAACGTCCTACCGAGAGAAGAAGTGGTATGTAGAACCACACCACACACTGTAGATAGTTTTCATTTAGTCACTAGGTCCTAGGAATCGCCAACTGATCTATTAGAGACATTTTATAGGCGAGAAACATGTTGACCACTAAGGGGTAGAGCGTAAATTTTGTCAGATTAAAACAAAACAGATTAAAACAAAATAGTCGCCCTCCTTCTTCTTTTTACTTTTTAATCAGGTTGTGACCTCTCCAGAATAAAAATAATTATAGAGGATTCCCTTACCTGTTTTAACCCACACACCACATCTACATCTTACCAGGCCCCTCACACCCACGGCACCTATACGGCAAGGAACAAAAGATCTCCGATAAAGAGCCCCTTTATGGGTGCCCGTCGAGCATTACAGCGCCGGCTCGACGAGGAGCAGACCCATATGATGAAGCATGACACCTAGCTTGCTGGGTGTGTGAGGGTCCTAGTTCCGAAAGGAGGTATTTCCCACCTCCCCACCACTCTGAGTACTAACCAGGTGGCCAACTTGCCACCCAGGAACACCGTACCTTGTCTTCTAGTTCTACCCAGGGCAAGTACGGTGGACCATTATCAAGCCCTCATTGTCCCCCTTGTTGTTTACTATGATCAGGGACACTACCATGAGGAAACATTGGAGGAAGCCTTTGTACCTTCCGCAGCTACCCGCAAGCGTGGGCCTCCCCCTTACAAGGATTAGGGCCAAGGAAAAACCTCCACTTTTTCCGTACCTGGAGGTTTTTCCTTGGCCCTAATAGATATAGAGTTGAAACATTAATAAAAACACAAAGAACTTCCCCCTCCAGGGGGCACTCGAAGAGCCGTAATGAGTTGGGTCCATGTCTCCGGCAATCGCAGTCACCAGTGGACGCCCAGCGGGTTGGAGCTCTGCCAGACGCATCCCTCATTGCCTGGTGGGGGAGGCGAGTGCTCAAGCCAGAAAGGGTCCGCATCCGCTGAACCAGTGGAAAGAGCCACATCAACTTTCCTTCTTCTGAAGATGGTGGAGTAGCCTTGTACGTTCCTCTCTGCTATCTGCTTGCTTAGGTTTGCCCACTATCTTCGTCCCAAGTCTTGTGGAGCGGTGGGAGCCCTGTATACCCCTCTCAGAACCTCGCATAGGCAATCCAGACGGCCCGTGTCACCCAGCTTCGGGATGTCTGGCAGGTTACAGGCCTCGTCCAAAGTGCAGATCACCCGGACCTCATCTCGCCAGACGAACTGGAGGCGGAAGGGATGGCCCCATATGTATCTGATCTTCTGAAGCTGCAGGAAGTCCGTGAGTGTTTTAAGGGATCTGCGTCGCTGGAGCGTGATTGATGAGAGGTCCTGGTACAGCCAGATTCGGAGGCCATCGAATTCAATATCTTTCAAATCTCGTGCAGCCGTCACTATGGCCTCCTTCTGTCGGTAATGATGGAGACAGGTAAGTATGTCCTGTGGCTGGCCCGGTCCGGTAGCTGGCCTTCCCGCATGATGAGTGCGGTCAAGGATAATGCCCTGCTCTTGCAGAGATGGTGTGACGTGTTTGAAGAGGCAAACCACAAAGTCCTCCAGGTTGCCTGTGACTGCCTGCTGAGGAACTCCCTTAATACGAATATTGGAGCACCGAGATCTGTTCTCCAAATCTTCTAGCTGATACCCAAGCTCCGTATTCTTATCACGCAGCTTCAGCAGCTCCTGGGAGTGACCCTCCAGCTCCTCCTCTCCAGCATCTTGATTCTGCTCCAATGAGGTCACCCTCTGATCCAGCACCTCGACATCTTGACGGATCCCTTTAATATCAGCGGCTATGTTCTGTTTAAATTCAGCAAAGTCTCCGCAGTGGGATTTGAAGAGCCACTCAAGGAATGATTCAGTGATAGGGAAGTCCTCCCCCCTGGACGCCTCGCCCTTGGCCACTTTCCCTGTTGTCTCCGGGTCACCCATCTCCAGGGCCGTCTCCGATCGTTTTGTGGAAGACTTGGTGAACATCTCCTTTACTGACATGTCCCTCTTAGCGGTCCGGTGGGTCAACATGTCTGCTCACCGGTCAAAAATAGTTTCACTCAGGGCCTGCAGGTCACTATCACCGGGGTCCCGCACTCCACTACGTTGGTAGGTGCTCTCAGTGGGGAGGATGCCACGCGAAGCGAGAGCGCAGATCTCTTCCACTCCGCTGCCTTGCAGCGCAATCGTGTGTGGCGCCTCCACCTAAATACATCGTCTACTTCATCCTTGAGATTAATTGGAGAACCCCAGTGGTTCGCACCCAGGGTGGGGAACAGCAATCTGGGGACAGGCCAGTCCACCTCTCTCCGGACCGCAGAAGGCCATTGCTGCATGCCCTCGTCCCCTGCAGGGCACATCACAAGCAGTGGCCATAGTCAGGAGCCCCAGCAAGCACGTCCGGGGCCGCAGTCGCTATCGCCAAGGACCTCCACCGACCCACTGATAGGCCCAGAGAGCGACAGGGAAACAATTCAAACTTCAGCGCAGGGGGCGACCCCCCGCCAAGCGTCCAAATATAGTACTGGTAACATCCGCGGTCACTGCCACCCCCTATAGGGCAGTCCAACCAGGGGCAGGGCTCAGCAATCAACTTCTCGGGGACAGGCTCGTCCACTCCCACTGGACTGCAAAAGGCACGCCGCCACGTGCCCTCGTCCCCTGCAGGCCACTCCACCCACGGTGGGAGACTCTAGGAGCATCCCGCTATTGCGCCCCAGGTCACTGTATCGGCCGCGGGAGGCCCCCCTTGGCTCGACCACTGGGCTCGGGGGCAGGCGCCTACATATTGGAGTGCCCGTGTGGGTTGCGGTATGTGGGCAGTACCACACAGATTGTGAAAAAAATAGTGTTGGACCACATGAGGGCCATCACTAACAACGACCCACATTACCCTGTCCCGAGGCACTTTAGCCAGAAGCATTTCTCAGACAGTTCCCTGTTGACATACTGTGCGATTGAACAAATATCAAACATTATATGGGGAGGAGACAGAGTACTTAAACTGAGAAAAAAGGAATCCAGCTACATTATTGATTTACAGACCAAGAGCCCTGATGGGCTCAAACTGGATGAGGAACTGGGAGTACATTTGAAAGAGGACAACTAATCTGGTTTCCCCTTGGCACTGCGGTATCTTAGAATCTTTCCCCCATCCTTGGCGGTATTTGCATTGATGCTTGCCACATGTTTCCTTTTTCTGCTGTGCTCCCACCCTCCCCTGTTCATCTTCCTTTGCTTAGTGCCTTTGTTTGAGGTGTATGTGTATGTGTTTGCATTTTGGAGGTTGCTGTCTCTGCAATATGTTTTTAATGCTGTTGTCATTCTTTTTTAACTTCAGGAGGAAAGGAAAGGGCCCACCTGACTCCGGCGGGACTGGCACATGGGTTCCCTACCCTTTTCTTCGATGGCACTTCTGGGTGGAGCACTGACAGATAAGATTTGAGTGCACTTGTTTATTAGTTTATGCGTCGTTTTTGGATGTCATCTTCGGACTGCAATTTTGTATGTAAAAAAATATTCTTGGTTTTCTCTCGACATTAGTATCCATAATCGGATTACGGCTCTTCTTCTATAACTACGGGACTGTTTCCATGTTATGTACTACCTACACTCTTCAGGATAGTCTATCGCATGTTCAGTTTATACAACTGGGGGTCAATTCTATCTTTGTTGACGTTGGGACACACTGCAGATAGAGCTATTCATTCTGCACTGATGTTCAGTCCCAACCTCCATAGGGCACTAGACCCGTTATTGTTTACCCTCCCCACCCCCTTGTTCATTGGTTTTTATGATCATGAGTAGGTCTACATCTGGTAATTATTAGTACAGATTTTTGGTGTTAGACATTACGTAGCGATACTCCGTTGGCCCAGTTCTCATCAGAGGTTTACACTGATAGGGGAAGGTACAGTACGACTGTATCATACAATACCATACCACTATGTGTTCCACTTTTGGATCCATGTCAATTCGTATATATATACTTCTGGTTTGTTCCTCAATTGAAATTTATCTTGTGTTTAGTGCCGCATGTAATTGTTCCTATTTGTAATTCGACTACGCACTTTCAGAATCGTACATGTTGCAGCATTTGCCCTCAATATTTTACATGACCTTTCCAATTGGCCCACATTGTTGGTGAATATGAATCTAATTTTGGAAACGAGCAAGTTTGTTTTCTGTTGCCTCCTATTGACATATGAGTTCATTATGATATGTGTATTTCCTTTACACGAGGGACACATCAATTTTACAACACGGGCAATTATGTTTTACACCTTCACATGTTTTTATGAAGTTCGTACAGTATATATCTGCATATAATGATTCTCTGCAATTATGTTTTCTTTCGAGACTTTCTAACACGGTTGACTTGGGTTGAGTAACTATGACTTGCGATACATTTTGTGGTCCTTTGTCTATGTTCACTATTGTATATATCGAGCACTGTGTGATCAACTTTTTTCATGTGATCAAGGCTGCATGCAGCTGAAAAGCATAATGAGAAAAGAGAAATAAATCCTTTGCATTTCACGTCGCCCTGAGAGTACGTTTTTCACTGCAAGAAGACTTGCGTGCATTGGCGTCTTTGGGAAATATTACCGGCCTGCTCCGCCGGGAGACGCGCCACCTCCCACGGGTTCGTTGCTCCCGGAAGGAGCGTTGTCGTGAGCAAAGTTCCAAATTCAGGAGGTGTAAAATTTAGAAATCCCACTACAGTCAATGCAACAGTAGGTAAAGTGTTGGATGTCGGAGGGGCAAAATTCACTATTCCCACTCCAATGAGTGCAACAGTAGGGAAGTGTTGGATTGAGGAGGGGACAAATTTACTATTCCCACTCCAGTCAGTGCAACAGTAGGGAAAGTGTTTGATTGTGGAAGGGTAACATTTACCATTCCCACTCCATTCAATATAACAGTAGGAAAAGTGTTGGATTGCAGAGGGGTTACATTTACTATTCTCACTCCAATAAGTGCAACAATAGGGAAAGTGTTGGATTGCGGAGAGGAAAATTTACTATTTCCACTCCAAGCAGTGCAACAGTAGGGAAAGTGTTGGATTGCAGAGGGGTTAAATTTACTATTCTCACGCCAATAAGTGCAACAATAGGGAAAGTGTTGGATTGCGGAGGGGTTAAATTTACTATTCTCACGCCAATAAGTGCAACAATAGGGAAAGTGTTGGATTGCGGAGGGGTAAAATGTACTATTCCCACTCCAGTCAGTGCAACAGTAGGGAAAGTGTTGGATTGTGGGGGGGGGGGGGTATAATTTACTATTCACACTCCAATCAGTGCAACAGTAGGGAAAGTGTTGGATTGCAGAGGGGTTAAATTTACTATTCTCACTTCAAAAAGTGCAACAGTAGGGAAAGTGTTGGATTGTGGAGGGGTAACATTTACTATTCCCACTCCAGTCAGTGCAACAGTAGGGAAAGGGTTGGATTGCAGAGGGGATACATTTACTATTCTCACTTCAATAAGTGCAACATTAGGGAAAGTGTTGGATTGAGGAGGTGTAGAATGTACTGTTCCCACTGCAGTCAGTTCAACAGTAGGGAAAGTGTTGGATTGTGGAGGGGAAAATGTAGTATTTCCACTCCAAGCAGTGCAACAGTAGGGAAAGTGTTGGATTGCAGAGGGGTTAAATTTACTATTCTCACTTCAATAAGTGCAACATTAGGGAAAGTGTTGGATTGAGGAGGTGTAGAATGTACTGTTCCCACTCCAGTCAGTTCAACAGTAGGGAAAGTGTTGGATTGCAGAGGGGAAACAATTACTATTCCCACTCCATTCAATATAACAGTAGGGAAAGTGTTGGAGGAGGGGTAAAATTTACTATTCCCACTCCAATGAGTGCAAAAGTAGGGAAAGTGTTGGATTGCAGAGGGGAAACATTTACTATTCCCACTCCAGTCAGAGCAACAGTAGAGAAAGTTTTTGACTGCAGAGGGGAAAATGTACTATTCCCACTCCAGTCAGTGCAACAGTAGGGAAAGTGTTGTATTGCAGAGGGGAAGAATTTACTATTCCCACTCCAGTCATATTATAAATTAATATGAATATTTTTATCAAAATACCAAAATCTATTGTCAAAATATTAACAACCAATAAATACAATATTATATACAATTAAAAAGCATAACACAATTAACACATGAACAAATTACATTTAAAAAGATGTCCTCTTTTTTAATTTTGTTATTACTTACATAACTTTCCACCCTATACCTCTACAAGCTACACACCACACATCTAAAAGGTATATTTAAATATATAATATTTAGACATTTTACATAATTAAATATCTATTAAAATATTAATGCTAATTAACTACTAACTAAAACAATTACATTTAATTACCTTTCCACCCTTTATCCACACAAAACAAACAACCCACACCTAATATATAAATTTTAAAAAAATAATTAAAGAATTTACATAATTAATAACCAATTAAACAATTAATATTACTAATTAGCTAAGAATAAATTAATTATATTTAATTAACTTCAGACCATTTACCCCTACAAATACAACTCACACATATAACCTAAACAATATTTTAATTACATAGTTACATAATTAATAATCATTTGAATAATTATTAAAAATTAACAATATTTAATTATTATAATTTCCTACATAAACTTTACCCATACAAAAACCACAAAACACCCCAAACAAAAACATATATTACAGAATTGACATAATTAATTATCAATTAAATAATTCATAAAAAAAAAAGAAATTATAAATATTTTTTTACTTCCAACCCTATACCCATACAAAACCCACAACCCACACATTAAATTTAAATTAAAAAATATGTATACAATTAACATAAATAATTATCAATTAAATGATTATAAGTAATAAAAAATAAATTATTATTAAATTATAATTAATTAGCTTCCCACCTTATACCTCTACAAAACACAGAATCCACACCTAAAACTTAAAAATAAAAAATATTATCTATACAATTAACATAAATAATTATCAATTAAATAATTGATATTAATTTAAAAATATTAATTAATTAATTATAATTAATTTACTTCCCATCCTATACCCCTACAAAACCCACAACGGGCCCTTAAATGTTAACTAAAACAAATAATTATACAATTAACATAAATAATTATCAATTAAATAATTAATATTAATTAAAAAAATATTAATTATTTTTAATTAATTTACTTCTTACTCTATTCCCCTATAAACCCCACAACCCGCTACAGTACTAAAAATAGCAAAAAACTATTACATTAAATTTAAAAACTACTATTAATTTACAAACAATATTAAAAACTAACAATATTTAAACAAACATTTTAAAACATATACAATTAACTTATATATTAAAATACACACAAAAATCAAAAATCGATATTAACAACAATATTTTTAACATCAATGTTACTTACCTTAAAATCGATATTCTTGTCCATGATATTCTTGTTCATAATATTTCTGTCTCACGATATTTCCAACTCGATAATTGTGTCAGTCGATATTACTGACTCGATATTTTGTCTGAATACCATTACAAATTATGCATGAGTAGCTCATCCAGGCCATGTTTGTACTTTCCATTCTGGCACTTGCATGTCTGCATTTATAATGTGTACAAAATAAAACTTCAAGCTCTGGAATGACAACCTGAGAGATCCAAGCTACTAAAACTTCCTGAAATGAAGCAAGTGGATAGCCACCGGAACACCTGTTACCTGCCAGCGTTATAGCTGGCATCTCTTCTACATCCTTCGATTGTGCTACTGTAGTCCCATGTCTATATTAGTTAAAGATGTCATTGTAGTTGCTTTGTATCTATATCAGCTGTCAGTTCGTAGCCCTACGCCATGTCTGTGACACCTCTCCTTTTTTTATTTTAGAGCTCTGATCACTCCACACCTTCATCTCTCCGGAGTGGACAGCCTCAGAGAGTGGTCCATGCACATTGCTGGAGAGGTGCTGTAGCTTACTGTGATCTGCCGCTACTGATGTGGCATACTCTGACCTACAAGGTTGCTATCCCATACCTGCCAACCTGAACAAAAATATCACTGTTTGCGGAGGGGGGCAGGGCCTTGGAGGGGGCAGGGCGTCGTGCCGAGAAGTACCTAAGAGGCACTTTTGCCCTCACCCTGCCCCCTAACCCCCTCCTCCAAAAACGAAACAAAAAGCTTACTGAGGCTGGTGCAGGTGTCCTGGAGTGTTTTCACACCCCTTAATGGAATTCGGCAGTTTAAAGCCTCGAAAAACGAGCAGGAAATCCACTGTTTATAGTGGGTTTCAGCTCATTTTCCTTGCTACCGTGCGATATCGGCTCCTCGCCGGATGACGTGTGATGGGAGCCGAAAGCGTGTGTCACGCGGTGGCACCGTGTGAGTTGGCAGGTTTGCTACCTATGGTGCCTGTCCCCATGATAGGGACAGCCTTACAAAAGCTTGCATTGCTCCTGCCTCTGAGGAGTTACCAGCACTAGCCTCACTTCCACTTCAGGGACCTACTAGCAGGGTGAGAGAGAACGAAATCTCAAAGGTGGACTCACACTCCTATTGTTTAATGAAATGTCTGTATACCTGTGAAGAGGAAGACTTTCATATTTCATGACTGACAGCTACAATCAACTAAAAGCAGATGAATGGGTTCTGATCAATAGGTATGTAAATGACACAACAATCAATTGCTGAGTGGTCTGACATTTTCTCCCTCTCTCTTTAGATAGTAAAATGTCTTGCAGATGAGCTAATGCTATCTCTGGAAGGAGGAACAAAGTGGATAAAGTATATCTTAATTGTTAGAATGTTTTTCTTTTTTACCAGAGATAGAATGAACCAGAAAAGGTAACCGATATTGAGCTCCCAAACAATCCATCTCAATTTTGTCTCGGACTGGCAAATCATTTATCCAATCCTCCACCAACATGGAGGATATAAATTTGCACTTACTGCATCTGTTTTGGCAAATATGGTAGTTGTATACAACCATATATATATTTGTGACAATGTAGGGATGTCTAAACATCTGCAATAGCTTAATATAACTGGAAACCTTTTGAGATGTCTCGGTGCAATATAATTGTGATCATTTGAGTAAATTTTGCGAATTGCAACTTTAACCTATGGATTATGGCCTGTGACTTTTGACCCTTGCCCTTGATAGGGTAACATGACATGGGTATTATCATTATTTCTTTATGCTTATCGGTTCATGGTGTTTTATGCATACTTGCATACATGATATAGATATGTGGGTCATTATTCCTGCCTTTGTTTGGTAATAATATCTAGAGGCATGCACTGTAGGCTATGCATTTACCCCTCCACATTTCTCATGCTGCATTCACCTGCACACCTTGGGAAGCAAGGTTTTAGATGCAAGCTAAAGAGGACTGTTCTATGAAGAACAACCAAGACATATGCTTTTGGACTTGGATGACTTATATCACGAGGGTTGTGCTTATTTCAGACCGCCAGAGGAAAGGTATGTATTTATTTGGGTGTATTTCTACAGATCAACAGCAAATGCAATGGAGGATTTTGTTAGCTCCATTATCAAACATTAGCCATCTTTTTTGCTTTCAGGTTTCTAATAATGGCCTGGTCTAATGCTCTAATTATTAACACTATATTTGCTATTCACTAGGTTAATGTACAATATGAAGTTGTAACTACACCATTGTTGTATTTACAGTCTTTTATGTCTTAGAACAAAATCGAGGGGGCACCTCAACAAATCCCACTCCTGGGGTCTCTGGTTGGTCTGCAGCAGTCTCCACACTGACCCACCCCCCTTGTTACAGTCCACGGGCGGACCAGTGAAACCTCTGTCTGTATTCGTTGCTCGGTAGATTGACTGGGAAACGTACAGGGCACTCTGATACCTCGAAGACTTCTTGGCTCTAAATATCATGGAAATAGATGAAAGCTGCACACAGAAATAGGTGAGCTTTAAGAGCCTTTCTGACAGAGGGATGATAAGAAATGCAACTCAGTGCTGCAGGGAGGTTGTTCCACGGTTTGGTACATAAGAACCTAAGGATCTTCTTCCTATGCACCACGTCTCAAATGTAAAACAAGAAAGTTTGACAGAACAGAAAGTTTTGTGGATGAGGCAGAGGCTTTTGAAATGGATTTTCTGTCTAACAGGCATCCAATGAAGCTTTCTCCGGGCCTCAGAGACAGGATCATTTTCTTTAGCGAGTATACTAGACAAGCAGCCATGTTCTGCTCTCTTTGAAGCGTTTGCATGAGTTCAGCTGAGTGACCAGCCAATAGGATGTTACAGGAGTAGAGGCTTTTTGACACACATGCTGAGACTTCTAAAGGGTGCAACTGATTAGGAAGGTGGGGGCGGCTTGTCGAAGTTGCGTAGCATAAAATAGCTAGAACTACACACAGCCTTTATTTATGGGAAGAAGGAATATTGTGTGGGATTCCTGTTTCTGAGGGACTCATTTCACCTTCGGTACTTGCGGGTCATGGGTGGGGTTGGGCAGGGGTATATTCACTGGCAAGCATTCTGATTCCCAGCACTATATGTTTTTTCACCATTGGGCAACAAAATCCTTCAACTCACAACAGTATTTTCCTGCAAAAAAGAGCTGTATTTAGGCGATTACAGATTAGAAGAGGGCCAGTACTGCACTACTTTTGAAAGGCAAGAGCTGGTCACACACTACCATGCCTCGTTTGAGCAGTGTAACCGTGTCCATCTTGTCCGTTAAATTCTAAATTGGAGTGGCACTAGAGTCTACAGTTTTTAACATTATTGCAACATTTAATCCACAAACCACTGCCAGCAGTATTACCAAACACCTATCAAAGAAACAAGCAAAATGTAAATATTAGATGCCAATTTAACTCCTAATGTACTAACACTTAGGGCCAGATTACGAGTCTGGTGGTCCTTGGACTGCCAGACTCATGGTGGCGTGACGGTGGAGGATCCAGCCACCGCCGCACATGCGGTCTGACCGCCCAATTACGACTAGGGCATTCGGACCGCACTAGGACCGCCGGCTCCGCCAGGGAACGTGGTGGTCAGCAGCCGCAATATGCTTGGCGGGACCGTCACGATCCCGCCAAGCATATTACTAGTTTCCTCTCCGCCAGGCTTTTCATGGTGGTTCAACTTTCATGAAAAGCCTGGCGGAGAGGAAACAAAGGGAGCCCTACAGGGCCCCCCTGTGCCTCAGACATATGTGCTATAAACACAGGGGGGCCCCCTTTGTTTCCTCTCCGCCATTCTTTTCATGGCTGTTGAACTGCCATGAAAAGCCTGGCTTAGAAGAAACTCGTAAAATGCTTGGCGGGACTGTGGGGGTCCCCCCAAGCATACTGCGTCCTCTGACTGCCGCTCCTACACCAGGGAACGGCAGTTCCGTGGCAGAGCCGGCAGTCCTAATGCGGTCCAACTGCCCAGGTCCTAATCGGACGGTCGGACCGCAGGTGCGGTGGTGGCTGGATCCGTCACCGCCGCTCCACCACGAGTCTGGTGGTCCGAGGACCACCAGACTGGTAATCTGGCCCTTAGAGTTTTCCATCTAGCTTACCATTGCCAGAATGCACCCCATAACATGAGATCATCATTGCAGGAAGGATCCTCAGGTAACAGAACTATTGGCCACCTTCATTATCCATCTTTGTACCTAGACAGCATGAGGTCCCCTCACATGACTTGAAGCTTGTGACTCCCCCCAACAAACCCCACCCTCCATGGGCTCAGAGGCACATATATGTGGTGTGCATTGCCTTGCAAACTCCCTAAATAAATAATGAACAGATATCCACAAAATATGCCATTTAAACATACCTCAATGTTAAAAATACATTTTTTGCTTGCACAGTGATTGAAAAAATAACATTCTTAAAATACTCCTTTTCCCTCCAAGTAGAGTGGAAGCTTTTTTTTACAATAGTGAAATGGTTTCATCAGAAAGATCATATTGCAGGAGGTTAGAGCTGTAGCCTTAGACGTTCAACGGTTATCTAGCCATTTAATGTTAATTAAAAAATGTATGATTATAATTTAGAACCACTTAATGTATCTCTTCTTCTTGCCAAGGATTGATTTGTTCTCACAAAAGACTGCTTTGTAGTGTAGATTTAGAGCTGCGCTGTTGTAAGAAACAGCACCAATGTGAGGGGTGCCTGGATATTATTTCCAGGCTCCTTTACACACCTGAAATTTGGGTTTGATGCATTAAACAATTTTAGGGTCACATAACCCTCGCACTCCGCCCCACTCCCACATATATGCAACATTCCCCCTACTGTATTCCTCCTCCTGAAAAAAGCCAACGTACACGCTTGTCTTGTGGTGGTCATTTGTTGGCCGCAGTTTATTAGGAATACAAGGAAACATGTATATACTTTGCATATTTTGCATATTATGTTATAACAACTTCCTTGGTATTGTCTCTTGGCCCTTCTGGGTCGTTTTCTTGGTTTTGTTTTTTGCGCGGGGAGGGAGTAGCTTCTGTCCCGGAGTTAGGCCACAACTCGCTACCTTGTCCGACTCTTGTTGTGCCCTGCCGTCCGGCGGGGGCTGGGCTGCGAGCGCCGTCTCCGTTTGCTACCCCCTCTTTGGTAGGCCAACTCACCCAGCCGTGAGGCATCCCAAAGTGAGTGGTCCTACACGCCGCCCTTAGGCCGACTCACCCAGCCGTGAGGCATCCCAAGGAGAGTGGACCTATTCTGGCACACCGCCCTCCGGTGTGCCTCCGTACCAACCGTTATCAGCGTAGTTCTTCGCCCAAGCCTTGCTTGCTCCTCAGCCCTGCGACATTGCTGTTCCTTAGGTGTGGGTGGGTGGGACAAAAAAGGTTCCGACGCCGATGCTGCTCCCCCGCTCCGTGAAGATAGGAGCTTACCTGGGGGAGCAGCGCTTATATGCCCCCCCACTTGCTTTCCCGCCCCGGTAGGCGTCTTCCCCTATTGGGGGGTTCATATCCCGCCTGGGCCCCCATTGGCCGAGGGGGCCGGCGCCTCTTTGGCGGCCGCCGCGGGGGGGGGGGACCGTGTGTTTTTCACCCCCTTTCTGCCGTTTGGCCGTTTTGCGCGCCAAAACCAGCCCCCAACTCGTTCTGTCCGGGGGCACGGCGCTAGTTATGGCGCCGGCTCTCTAGCCCCCTTTGGGGGCAGCCTCTGCAAAAGTAAGTGATTCGTGACCACGAAAGAGCGTGTCACAGTGTACTAAGGTACTTGGCAATTCAGAACAAGCAGTGTGAAGGTTTTTACCTTATTGAAATTCGCAGTGAAATGAATCAATGGTTTGTAAAGCTATATAACATACACCCCCAACCGGGCGGTATCTGATTTGCAAAGTGGAACCTACCCCCGGTGGACAGATTCCATCTTCTGAGTGGTGGCTGCAGCCTCTGGGGAGTGGACAACTGAATGCTCTCTCTACGCCATTCCCTGCATGCCTACTTTGAATTTCAAGAGCAGCCCTTGTTTCCTCAGTCATCATGCATGGAATGCAAGTGCAGGGATGGGGGTCTGCTGTCCCTCCCAGGCATCGATCCCTGCATTTAGAGCCTTTCACGGGGGTTGCAAAATGTCACACATATTGACGAGGCAGGAGGAGGCTTTGCGACCTCCTGCGAATGAGCATTTTACAAGGCAGCTGATTAGTACATCAGTCACACCGCAAAATAGAGCTCAAAACGCTAACCAGTGGGTGTGCAGAAGCGCTGACTGGCCTGAGACCTCGCTTCCCACATCCCACATCAGGACCATAATGTACAGTCTTTCAGCATTACCTGCAGGGCCGTCAAGTGCATTTTGTTGACCTGGATTTCTAGGTACTGGAGTGCCACTTCTAAGAAAGAGCAATCGAAGTTGTGGATGATGAGGTGGGAAGATGAAGAGGAAAAAATAAAAAAGAGAAAGTGGCTTCATGAAACAGGATAACTCTCGGGAGCGAATGACATCAGTCCGCGCCTCTTGAAGATGAGAGGGAGCATAAAGGAAAGCTTTTCAAAGCATTCAAAGATCATCTTCCAAACAAGACGATGTTATATCTCCTGTTCCCGTTTTTATACTTCTATTTTTCAGCTGGTACAGGGCTAATGTAACTAGAGTGTCAGTTGAATTCCTAGCAGTATTTATACAAGACTGAAATCATTCTTGTAACATTTTAACGTCATTTTACTAAAAGGTTTTGTGATATTTCTTGGTAAAACGAAGCAATGATGGCGTTTGACGTCCTGCACAACGTACAACAAACATTAATTAAAACTGAACTCAGTTCATCCACCACACTCACCGAAGTCTGCGTATTTTCCTTCTGGTAATGGCTGGCCATGTAGTGGCACATTATGGGCACTAACCTGTGGTGAGACCTTTACCTGAATCTGTCAGTCAAACATCTTTATTCAGTTCAAAGGAACCATAAAAGTAAGCAAGATATATAATAAAAACAAGATAAAGTACGGGTCACAGTGCAAAGGCATAAGACAAAATTAAATAAGTTTTACAGCATTTCATTGCAATAAATTACCATTTGATTAAGACAAACCTGAGAAAACTAAAACCTCTAAATAGTCCATGAAGGGTCACATAAAGGGTCCGCCAAGTTATTCAGGATGTCAGTCTGAAAAAAAGGCAGACAAAGTTATCAATCTGTTTTACTTGTGGCTACGTAAAACCAAAATGGCAAAAAGCATGGCGCTTGAGCAAGACGTATTATATACTAGGCGGCACAAATAAAACCTGAAAATTGAATCAGTTATAAAAATACAAAATGAAATTATAAAGGGTCAATATTGAAAAAGCAGTGCAAGGATACCTACTGTTAAGAAAGGTGCAGTGGTATTGAGCTAATTTTGTTTCTGAGAGTTTCTAAATTTCAAAGCCCGCGGATAAAGCTGGTAATGGCAAAACAACAACATTTTGATTCCAGCCGTAAAAGGCGGCATAAACTCGCATTATGACTTCTGACCCCGAATGACAGCAGGATAGGTCATAGAAAAGACCTTCTAGGTTGGGAATAAAGCCTGCAGAAAAACATAAAATGAACAAAAGATTGTTTTCAATGCCATCACAGGGACAATGGGGTAAGCTATGAAACCATGAACCCTGTTGGGGGTAGGCTACCAAAAAGTGGACGTGCCAAATCTGAAACGGGTAAGGAAAAACCTGTGTTCTATGTTCGTGACCCAAAAGAAATAGCGTCCAACCCCCACCTCTAGTTTGAAACCTAAATAGTGTGTAAGTGAAGCTGAAGAGTGTTGGTTGCAAAATCTCAACTGGGATCTATGCTGAAATACAGAACTGTTTCCATATCAACTTTTGCACTTCCAGGAAGTTCATTTGGAGAGAGAAAGAAATGGGGAAGATCTAGTTCCAAAAAAGGCTTTCCTAACATATGACAACCAAGGAATGGTTATAATTTGTTTTAATTTTAGGCAGTCCTTCAAAATCTCTTTGGAAAAGGAACAAAACGAAGAAGTCCAAACTTTAATCCACAAGAGCAAAGGGGCAGCTAGGACTGCATCTTCAAGAAAGGAGAGGCCAGATTCCAGGTGGGTTATTAACATGGCAGTGCTCCTGAGAGTGGCTAACAAAGAAACTTATTCTCAATTGTTTGTAGGGGACCTGGAAGAGTGTAGCCCCAGACTCCTGCCCCATAGGTTCCCAGAGGGATGCACTTCGCCTTGTACAAGGCAATCTGCTCCTGAATCGGTTTATGACCTAATTTATTTGAAAAACGGAATAGACCCTCAATCGCCCCCTCCATCTTGTCTACTCTCACTGTCAGAAATTTCTCCTGTTTTAAATCAGAGGAAAACAAGATACCAAGATAGTAAAATTTTGAACTCTGGTGATGGGAGTCCCAGCAACAGTATGCAGACGAGAAGGCATCTTTTTGGACCCACAAATCGTGGTGTAAGATTTGGTATTATTGATTTTCAAATGTAAGTTCTTCATAAAATCGTTAAAAATATCCAATAAAAGCTGCAGCCCGTTCGCAGTACGGGATAAGAGGACCACATCGTCGGCATAAAGAAACACTGGGACGACACGGTCCCCAACCCATGGGAGATCTTTACCTTTTAGAATCAATGTTTTCTCTAGGGCATTGATGTAAAAGAGAAAATGAAAAGGAGCCAGGATACAGCCCTGTCTGACATCTTTATTGAAAGAAAAGAAGAGGGTACAATCACAGTTGGTGTCAAAACAGACCCGTGTTTTTGTTCCCTCATGTAATCTGCCCAAAAGATCAATTAAAGCTGGGTTTACTCCGGCTTTACCAATCATTGTCCAGAGCTTCTCCCTGTCAACCAGGTCAAAAGCGCTGGACAAGTCCATAAAGGCCATATGGACTGCCCCCTCCTTGGCCTGGACGTATTTGCTAGAGATCACGAGGAGATTCAAGGATTGTTCGACTGTGCCAACCCTGGGACGGAAGCCGAATTGAGCCTCCGAGAAACTTTTTGTGTCGCTAGCCCAGTCCTCAAGAAGGTGGAGGAATACCCTCCCCATGATTGTAGCTGAGAAGTCCAGGAGCGATATGGGCCTATAACAGATGAGTGAATTTCTATTGTCTTTTTTAGAAATTGGCATAATGATAGAATCCTTCCAGGAGGACGTGATCTGACTTAATATTACGGAATGAAAAACATTTGTTAAAAGAGGTGCCCAGAATGCAGGGTTTTATTTAAAAACATCAATAGGTACCCCACCTGGCCCGGGTGCTTTACCTGAAGACAACTTGGAGATGGCTAAAGTTGTCATATCAACAGTAATGTCGTTACTCAAAACCAGGACTTCGTCAATGGGAGGGCAGACCATTTGTTTGGCTTTGGATAAACTAGAATTACCAAAGATTTCTGATAAGTGGTGCAACCAATTGGTGGCTGGAATATGACATTCAATCATGGGAGAGTTGGAATCACTAAAATAGGATCTGTTGACAACCTCCCAGAAAGCTCTAGAATGGCGAAACTTGCTTGCCCTAAGAAGATCGTCCCATGCCTGGTCCCTCACTTCCTGTTTCCTGGCTGTGACGATTGTTTTATACGCATTCCTAAGAGATTTAATTTGGGTCACATTGCGTGGGGATTCCTTAAGTGATTTTAGAGCTGCTGTACACTTGGGGAAAAACTATTTAAAAGGACGACTCTCTTTGGGTTTATTCTGGATTAAAAATTAGTTTGCGGCTTGGTTGCAGATAATCTCAAAACTCTGGCCACATCAGCAGTGTTAGCAGCCTCTGCCAAGCAGACCATGATATTTGGTAACTCTGGGAAATGAAGTTGTTGAAAAATTTCTTCTGATCGATTTTGTCCCATTTTAGATGGACGTTCTTACTGGCTGAAAAATGTAATTCAGTGGGACAATTTAATCCCAATCGTTTAGAGGTTGGGCCTGAGAGTACCAAAAAAATCGGATTGTGATCACTCAAAACTGAGTGCTTTGTGTAAGAGTCTAGAACATATGGCACTGTGCGAGGAAAATAACATAAACTCAATTATAGAGCCTTTTCCTTTGCCTGTAAAAGTGGGGCAGAGAGGTGCCTTGTCCTTTCAGAACTGCAATGAAGGTTACATTTCATAATACATTGATTCAGGGTATCCCCGTAGAGGGTATGTAAAATGTGGGTTAGGTTCTTATTACTGCCACCAAAACATCATGCACGCGTTTGTCCCCTATTGAACAAATTGTCGAATTAAATTCACTTACCCATAGAATTGCCTCCCTATCAGGGTGATTCAATAAGTACTCCGAGACAAATATGTCTAACTCCTTAAGTAGCTTTATGGGGTGATTAACAAAATAATTAAAGTAAAAATTAATCAAAAGTATATCCAAGCGGCCAGGAATTTCGAGGCGCAGCATTTGGCAGCATGATGAACCCCATAGCTTCTCCGCTTTCAGGAGCCCGTTTTTTAAAGGAAACCAAAAGTCCCAGGCCCCCCTTGGCACGGCCTGAAGAAGATGGTATGGCCGGTGAGTAAAAAAAATTGAAACCCATCGATAAAAAAGTCCTTCTGGGACCAAGTTTCTTTACAACAAACCACATCAATATCCTTAATGGTATCTAACCAATCTGGATTACTCCATTTATTTTTCATACCTGCGATGTTCCATGAAATAAAGTGGAGTGGAATTGAGCTAGTTCTGGCCTTTGAAGAGGGTACAGAACAAGAGGGATCATCAGCAGGGGGAGATGATTTAATGGTAGGTTTCCTATGAAGTCAATCTACTTCTGACAAACCATCTAAGACAGCAAAGCGATTAGGATGAAGAAAGGATGGAGCAGATGTTGGACTTCCATATCTCGCGGGCCTTCTAAAGAGAAGGGAACAATGTTGGGGGCTGATCAAAGAAGCCCAATGATAAAGCACAAATAGAACTTGGGGTCGAATTAGAATTTGTACACTCAAAAACTTTTAAAGGATTATTAGGCTTATGTAAAAGGTGCCTGACGAGGTTGGGGTTTCGAAAATTTACAACCACACAGTCCCCCTAAATAGTATTTTTAGAGGGCCCCACCCATCCTACTCTTCTGGCAGTGATGATGTCATTTGCAAAACTCATTTGCCAATCCAAGTTTCCATTGCACCAATGGATGACCTTATTCTTGACCACTTGCTGCTCTGGGTGGACTCCAGCAAGGATAATGACGTAGGGGGTGCAATCTGTTGGAAGTTGCAAGCAGTCCCTACGCCCCTCCTCACAGGCCCGGTTACCACCGGCTTGTTTTGCCGAGGGGTGGCCCTTAGGATCACTGATATTTAAGGGGGTTGAAGGGTGGATGGATATAGGTGAAGATGACTGACCCCTCGTGTTGTGAGACTAGGGTAACACTGCTGGTGGGACCCGACAAGATTCAGAAGATTGTTCCTCTGTTATGCTTAAAGCGGTAATATTGTCTGAAGATGATGGCTATAATGAAGTATAAATTACCAGAGCCAAAGATGAAATGACGCATTGCATCAAGTGTGCTTGAACTTTATCCCCCAAGAGGTTCAACTGATTCGAGATGGCATTTCGAATGTCAAGCAGAAGGGATTTCAGGTTTAAAAAGAGGGGTTTGAACACCTCCAAAAGGGCAGCCTTAATGTCCAAAAGATTATTGAGGTCTGGGTCAGCTTGAGGGACGGTGGGTTTGGTAGATGTAGTGTCATTACATCTTTTCCTTTTAACTTTGGGGGCTTGATTGGCCTGGGAAATAGCTTCATTTGGAGGCTGATTTTCAAGAGGGGCATCTGGGGAAATGTGTGGATTTTGGAAGAAGATGGCAGGTTCCAACGGTAAACCCGGCATAAGTGAAACGGACCCTTTTCCCACAGGGGGTGCTTCCTTTGCAGCTGGTGGAACATGCGGGTCTTTTAGGACAATTAACTTTCGCACTACGTCAATACGACTTTCTAGGAACTCCAGTTCAGAGGTTAAATACGTTGTAATAGGGGTGGTGTGTACAGCCCCTTTGACCCCTTTGATGCTGGGGGGATTCCTTGTTGAGGAGGTCTTTTTCCCCATGACTAAATGCAAATGCACAAAGGGTAAAATAATGAAAGTTGAGACTTGCCTGAACTTCACAGGGCCACAGTGCCCAGGCCCCCGATTCTGATGGGTGAAGGGCCGCGTAAACAGAAGGTCCTGGGAACCCGGGAAACCAGGACCAAGAGACAGGGTCCAGCACTCTGCTGGGCTTGTAGCCCCAACTAAGCACCTCCAGGCGCAGGAAGTGCGGCAGTGGCAGCCCTCCGTGCCGCAAAGACACCTGGAGCATGTAGTGCATGGCCTCCTGCCTCAACTCCTGTCAGCGCACCCCCTGAATCATGCACAAACCACGTCAATCAACAGTGGCAAGTTTGGCAGTAGAGTCTGACGGGCACTTCATTTTATTCAGATCTATATGCCCCAGTGCGGGCATGTGTTCCTCCCTTCCAAACGATCTGTTTTAGCCAATAGGGTAATTCCTTTTTTTAAAACACAAAACACTAGTCCAAATTGGTTTAGATGAAGGTTTTTTATTTGCATTCACCACTTTATAAATCCTTTGTGCATGATTTCACTTTTTGCTCGCTTTTTGACACATTTTTTTTAAAGAACAGGAAACAGTCGACACGTGTTTCGCCTATATGGCTAATTGAGCCAGAGCTTTCTCAAGGCTAATCATTTTGTCTAGAAGTCATAGAATCAAAAGAATTTTAGTGCATTCCAGTGTGCTTCACGATATCGGTTAATAGCATCACGGTGCGAGATATCCAAATTCTGTCTGTTCTACCGAAGGTAGGTCCCGGATAAATCTGTGAGCGTGGCGCTCCAGCGGTGGTACCGCTGGAGCGCCACGCTCACGGATTTATCCCGGGACCTACCTTCGGTAGAACAGACAGAATTAGGATATCTCGCACCGTGGATGCTATTAACCGATATCGTGAAGCACACTGGAATGCACTAAAATTCTTTTGATTCTATGACTTCTAGACAAAATGATTAGCCTTGAGAAAGCCCTGGCTCAATTAGCCATATAGGGCGAAACACGTGTCGACTGTTTCCTGTTCTTTAAAAGAACTTGTAAAAAAACGAGCAAAAAAAGTGAAATCATGCACAAAGGATTTATAAAGCGGTGAATGCAAATAAAAAACCTTCATCTAAACCAATTTGGACTAGTGTTCTGTGTTTTTTTTTTTTTGTTTAAAGAGCTTTATTGAAATATTTTAGAAACATAGGTACAATATATAATAATATTTAGATGTAAAGCAGCTAATAAATAATAAACTGAATATATAATTTAGCGGAATAAAGGAGATAAGAAATCTATCACTAGTATATAAATATTCCGGCAAACACAGGCTATAATAAAAATTGTACCAAGAAGTAAAATAGCATTTTACAATTTTTCAGAAGAAGGGAAAAGCCTAGAAAAGGGGAGAAAAAAGGGAAATGAACGAAGTAGTAAAAGAAAAGAGGAGGAGGAGGAGGAGAAAGAAAAAGAAAGAAAAAAGGGAAGAGAGAAAAGGAAGAGAAGATATAATAGTCTCTTCATCTAATATCATATTGAAAGTACAACATTATAATAATCATAATGATTTCTAAAAACAGAATAATGGCTGTGCATCTGACTTATACAAACATTCATAATAAATGAAAAGAATAAAATACTCAAGGTGGCTGGTAAACGAAGGAACTGTCTTGATTACGTAGTGCAGATAAGGATAGATAATTGGTAAGTGGAGACCAGAAGGCTTCTTTACGAATAAGTTGTTGAGAAGTTTTGGCGGAAGCTCTATCCAGTCTATGATGGTAACAAAGGAGGTTCCACCAGGCTGAGAAAGAAACTTTAGAAGCGTCCTTCCAATTAGAGGTGATTACCTGAAAAGCAATAGCTATTAACAAGTCCACAAACCTGCCCACCTTGCGAAATCCAAACCAATTAGTAGAATTGCTTCCCAAAAATATGGAATAAATGTCAAAGGGAAAATTAATAGAACAAATGGAGGAAATTGACACACAAACCCTGGACCAAAACCGATCAATATTGGGGCAAAGAAAAAAGGAATGCATGAAAGAACCAGGGGTAGTATGACAAGTCCAACAATTCGGAGATAAGGCCGAATTGTACTTTGAGAGAGACAATGGAGTTAAAAATAATCTTTGATAAAAATAATAGAGAGTCTGAGTAGTACTAGAAGTGCATGAGGTGTGATGAATGCGTGTCCAGATGGAGTTCCATGTGTGAACTGAGAGGGTGCGCTGCAAATCAGCTTCCCATAGAAGCTCAACTTTACTTTTGGGGCGGTTGGGCGAAGAGAAATGGAGGTATTTGTATACATGGGAGGCTCTAATAGAAGTAGAAGTGGATAAAGGCTCGAATAGGGATTCGGGAGGAGAGGGGGAGATCCGGAAAGAAGAGAGAATTGATCCGTCAAGAGTAATCGCAAAGAGTTGTATCTTGATAAAGAAGAAGCAGGTAGGTCAAATGTGGACTGTACCTCTTGTAGGGAAAGAAATCGAGAGTCCTGCAATAAATGCTTAACCAGAAAGATCCCTTTGGCAGTCCATGTTCTCCAAAAAATAGTACGGTTTGACAGCTTAATACATTTATTATGGCAGAGAGGTGAGTCTAAAAATATTTGTAAAGGGCTGTGGGATTTACACTTAATAGGAAAAAAAGTTGAAATGAATTTTGAAATCGTCGGGTAATTAAAAGAACGAGGAGGGTGAGCAAAACTGGCTAACAAAGAAAAAGGAAAAGGGGAAATCAAAGATTCCTCCAATCTGTGCCAGACAGAAGAAAAGGGTCCTCCAGTAGAGGATAAATACGGTAGTGCCTGACGAATCAGAAAGGAGGAATGATACTGCCTGAAATTAGGAAAATTGACACCTCCGTGATCCTTAGGGGCAGAGAGATTAGCTAAAGAGATGCGAGCCTTCCGACCGTTCCAAAGAAATTTACTCAAAATTGTATTAAGGGTCTTAAAAATTTCAATGGACGTTTCACCGGTAGCATGGACAAATAAAATTTGATAACTGGGAGCAACATCATTTTAATGGTGTCTAATCTACCCCACCACGACAAAAATAGCGGGGACCATCTACCTATCATATTGTTTATTTTTAAAAGAACCTCATCCAAATTGGACTGAATCGTTTTTGCAATGGAAGAAGAATATTTAATCCCCAAGCAAGTAATGCTATTGGTGGTCCATTTAAAGTAAATTCCTTCAAACATGCTCCTTAAACAATACTTATTTAAAGGGAGCACTTCAGATTTGGAAAAATTCAACTTATAACCAGACAAGGCTGCATAGGACGAAAGAAGTTCGGTAAACGCGGGCAGAGAAGTAGAAGGATCGGAAACATATAACATAATATCATCTGCGTAAGCGGTGAATTTGATTTCAACAGTTTTATGTTGAAAGCCTCGGAAGGTGGAGGAGGGTCGTAAAGAATGAAGGAAGGGCTCGAGAGAAAGGATAAAAAGTAAAGGGGAAAGGGGGCATCACTGACGAGTACCCCTTTGTAAAGGAAAATAAGAGCATTGAGAGCCATTAACAAAACTGAAGTGGTTGGAAAGGAATATAGCAAGTTGATAAGAGACAGAATAATAGGACCAAAACCATGCCATTTAAAGGCACGCATCATGAAAAGCCAATGAACGCGATCAAAAGCTTTTTCCGCGTCGAGGGTTATGGCAGCAATGGGAGAGGAGCTTTTAGATGCGAGATGTATAATATTAAGAAAAGTTCTAGAGTTGTCAGCAATGGTCCTTCCCTTAACAAATCCTGTTTGCTCTGAACCAATCATATCAGGAAGTACCTGATTAATACGAAGGGCTGACACCTTGGCAAATAGCTTGCAATCAAGATTGATCAGTGATATGGGACGATAGTTGGCACACCGGGACGGATCTTTGTCTTTTTTAGGAATTAAAAAAATCATAGCCTCAAGAAACAGCCCCGAGCCTCACCATTGAGTGCAAAATGTTGAAAGAGAGATAAAAGATGGGGCAGAAGAATGGAAGAAAAACAAGAATAGAACTCGGCAGTGAGACCATCAGGGCCAGGGGCCTTATCTTTAGGTAACATGGACAAAGCAGACTTTATCTCAGAAAGAGATATGTCTTTTTCCAAAATAGAACAATCAGGAGGAGGGGAAGAACGGGGAGGTAGTGAATTAAAGAAAGAGTCCAAATCTGTATCCGAAGGAGAAGATTCAGGAGTATAAAGGGTCTTATAAAAATCCGTAAAACAATTCAATATTTCTTCATCTTTAAAACGAGGAATGTCATGATCATCTATAATTTTGACTATTCTGGATTTTTGGGATTTAACCTTCAGGTAATTCGCCAAAAGTTTACCTGCTTGATTGCGACCACCGTAGAATTTAGAGTTAATTTTTAATAGTGTCCCCGAGGCTTCTTCCGTAGATTTCTTATTAAAATCAAGTTTTGCCTGGATCAAAGGCTTGAGGGGATCGGCATTTTTAGAAGAAAAATATGCATGTTCCAATATTTTAATGGAAGAGAGCAGGGCAGCAGATTCCTTACAATACTGTTTTCTTTTACTAGCTACATAATATATAATAAAGCCTCTGGCAGTTGCCTTGAAGGCATCCCAGACAGTATGGCATATCTGGACTAGCATTAAGGAGAAAAATTCAGATACAAAATCTTTAAAGCGTCCAAGAAAGGATGAATCTTTAAGAAGGTAATTATTAAAGCGCCAGCGACGAGACTTAGAGGGTAAGGAAGGAAGATCTAAGCTAATCAAAACAGGAGCATGATCAGATATGAGGATGGAGCCAAGCTCTGCCTGCAGTAGATTAGGTAGAAGATGTGGGCTTAAGAAGATATAATCAATTCTAGAGGTAGAGTTATGTGTGGGGGAATAAAATGTATATTCTAAACTATCAGGATGATATATTCTCCAGGCGTCAACCAAACCCCTTGCACGAATAGTCCCAGCAAAAGTTTTTTGCATTTTGTTAGGAATATATCTAGAAGAGGATTTCCGATCCGTAAAAGGTTCCATAACCTGATTGCAATCGCCACCCACTATGAGATTAGAGTCAGAGCAGGTATGGAGAATGTGTGACATGGATTGCCAGAATTGTGAGTCAACGCCTGTAGGGCCATAAATGTTAAGCAGAGAAACATGGGATCCATTAATAAGAGTATGAAGGAGAAGCCAACGTCCATCTTCGTCTTTCTCCTCTTTTTCTATCGTAAGGGATAAGGATTTATAAAAAAGTATGACCACTCCATTTTTCCTATCTTTAGATGGGGAATTATAGACATGACCTACCCATTGTTTTTTAAGAGAATTAACATCATTAAGGTGGGTTTCTTGTAACATAGCAATTGTACATTGGAGTTTGGAAAGATGGGTAAGTACCCGTTGTTTTTTAACTTGGTTGCGTAATCCCTTGACATTCCATGAGATAATCCGAATATTGTCAGTCATTGCAAGTCAAGAAGGGCATTAATACTAACAAAAACATTACAAAATTCAATAAAAATATACAGTCAAAATGCAAACAACCAAAAACATTAAGATTAATATATTGAAAATCAAGCAAATAATCATAAAAATGAATATGAAAAAGGAAAGCGATAAGGATTGCATGGAAGAAGATAGGAATAGGAAATAATGAGGATACGCTGGAAAAAGAAGATACATAACCAGAAGATGAAAAGGGGAGAAAGAAAGAAAAAGAAAATTTACAAAGAGGAGAAAGGGAGGAAAGAAAAAGAAGAAGAAGTAGGTGATAGAAAAAGAACAGTTGACAGGAAGCCGGGAGACTTCAGTCAAGAGGAACGGAATAAGAGTCCAGAGTAAAGAAAGTGACATGGGGAGGCGGGAAGCCGCGAGAGAAACAGGAGGCAGATCCAAAAGAGACATCCGAGAACAACCAAAACCACTAGGTAGAAAGGGAATAGATAAGAAAGAAGGAGCATGATATAAGATAGCCAATTAAGAGGGCAGCAACGAAATAGACAAAGAGCAGTGAACGCGACACAGGCAAACAACAGCTACCAAGAGAGCAAATGAATTAATGAGCACTTACCAAACATGAGGGGTAACCGGAAACATAAGGAGTGAGGTAGAAAAGCGGGGAGGAGGGGAACATCAGGGAATTGGGTCAGCACGGGAAGAGAGACATCTGTGGAAGAAAGAAAAAGAGGAACCACAACATGAAAAAGTTTTTGAGAAGGTTAACGAACTGTAATGGTCGGAGAGAATAACAATTGAACCTTAATCAATAGCATCATAAAAGATAAACATCATTAAACTGTGATAATATAAACATTGACTACAGAATACAAAGCAGAAGGCGAAGTCAACAATGTTAATTAAGGCTCTCCAAAATCCATGTCGTCCCCTTTATGACGAGATATGAATTGTCTTAAGTCTTCAGGACGATCGAAAGAGTAGGACTTCTCTTTGTAAGTAAGCTTAAAAAAGCAAGGATGAACTAGGCCGTATCTGGCATTCATGGAGCGAAGAGCAGGACGAAGGGAAAGAAATTCCTTGCGACGGGCTGCTGTGGCTCGAGCCACATCCTGAGAGAGAAAAACTTTTTGACCAGACCATAACATCTGCTTCCTTGACTTTGCTGCAGAGAGGACCATTAACAGTTCAGTATATTCCAGAAATAAAACAATTATTCCTCTGGGGCGATTCGCTGACGATGAAGATGCACCTCCGATTTTAGGTCCAATGCGATGAGCGCGGTGCAAGTTAAGAGTAGTGCCATCTTTGAGACCCACAATCTTAGGAATATGTATTTTTAAGAAAGCGAGCATGTCTGACCCCTCCTCTCCTTCCGGAATACCGTAAATTCGAAGGTTATTTCGTCTGTTATGATTTTCTAAGTCCTCAGTTTGTGTCTTAAGGAGAGCAATCTCTTTGAACATAGCTGCGACTTGAGGTATCAGGTCCTCAGTATCACTAATCCTCTGTTCTACAGCAGACATTCTGGAGTCCAAATTAGACCATTTCTCATCCAACCTCTGAAGGGTAGTATTAGTTTCAATGACAAAAGGCTTAAGCAACCTTATCTCTTCCATAAGATCCTCCATTGTTATGGGAAGAGGTGACTTAGTAGGCGAGTTGGGTTCCTTCTTATGACGTTTGGGAGGAGCAGCAAGACTGGATTCCTTGCGGGAGGAAGACATATTTGCTGAGGTAATTTTCTGGTCAGAAGAGGACTCCATATAAGAGAAGAAATTGAAATAATGTGGCTCTTCAAAGATATATGGCGTATAGGGACAGCTGCTTGAATCTCACAGGCGGCTATGAAGGTCTTTGGAAAGAAAAGAGCTTAATTATTATGCCTGACCCTGCCAGCACAGCAGCGAGGAAAAGAGTCAATGCACGCTAACAAGACTCAGACATGGCCACCACCGTACCCTAGCAGACAACGACTAGCCAATAGAGAGAGCACTCAGAACAAAACAAAAAAATGAGGCTTAGTCCATCCACCAGGAGGGGAGCATGATGTGGAGAGCAGAGAAAAAATTATGAGGCACAGCGTCAGTTGTATTTTTAGATGAAAGCAGCCGGGCAAAAACAACCAATTCCATAGGCAGTATATATGAAGTCAATAATAATGTCTCACAAGGAGGGGGAAGACAAATACATAGTGCAGTAGGCAGTGCATACTAATTGAGGAACATATGAGGGCGTTAACAGGCGAGGAAATATATGAGCTCCGTTGTCAAGTTCCAAAAGAAGGCTCACCTGCAAGGGGCTATATAGCAAATGAGGTGGTTTTGAGGAGAAAAGCGTTACTGGCAAGCTTTCACCCAGACAAAGCAGCGCAGAGGACTTCCAGCTGCATAATAAAAGTATCTTGCAGCCAAAATGTGAGTAGAAAGGGTGTCACTTCAAGGGTTTAGCCAAAGGGGAAAACACTCCAAGATAAGCAGCGGCGGCGTCTTAAAAAAAAAAAAAAGCGCCGCAGCAGAACCGGGGAGGCTGCGTGAGGAGATTGCGTCCCGCCGAAAAACAAAATGGCGGGCGCAACCGCGAGTGAAAGTGAGATTTACAGCGCGGGGGAAAACAGGCACAAAATAGACTGCAAAAGTGAAAAAAGAAACAGCTACCTGTGCCCCCGCGCCTACTGCAAATATGGGCTCAGTCCATGCCCTCGGAAGTTGGTGTAGGCGGCTCCGTTCGTGGCAGGGGTCCCGCTCGAGTCACGGAGCCTCAGGTGAAAGCGGCCGTCTTCTGGCGGCTCAGGCCACGCCCCTCTAGTGTTCTGTGTTTTAAAAAAAGGAATTACCCGATTGGCTAAAACAGATCGTTTGGAAGGGAGGAACACATGCTTACACTTTTTTCTTACCTGTTAATACGAGGCTGGTTAGGTCCAGAGTCTCGAGCTAAGTTCCTCCAGCACTATAGGAATTAATATCCAGAATCAGGATCTCTGGACCCTCCCTATTGCTCTGAACTATATGCCCCAGTGCCTCTCCACCCAAGGTAACCAGGAATTCACCCGATGTATAACTTCATCTTTTCTGTATGTGGCTGTGTTTTTTTGCAGAAACGCTAAGCTCCATATCATGGAAGCATCACCTTAAGTGTATTTGGAACCGGGATCTGGGATGATCTTGGATTGCTCGACGATTAATTAGCTCCTAATTGGGATTACATTAACATGTCAGACGGAGTCATCACCTTTGCAAGGAATGTGTTTGACCTCAGGAACATTATACCTCGCTTTGTGTGAAGTTGGATAAACGTAATTGCTCAGAATTAGGATTAGATATACTTGTGGTACAGAGGCAGTACAATGGGAAGGAGAAAGTAAAACGCGGTACTCCATCAACCCTCAAGTACTCCCGCCAATTTCAGTGAGAAGAGACATTGATTGAGCTCATCCCACTGCAGCCCCGAGGAAGCCATACAATACGAAAAAAACATGTGTAGGATGTAGTATCGTGACATTTTGAAGCATGACACACTACAAGATATTCAAATATCTATGAATTCGTGCCATGTGAAGAAAGATTTGTGTGGTAAGTAGGATTGTGAACTGTCGCTCAGAACCCGTTCCAATATTGTTGTTAGTCTGTATTAAATACGCTTTTAACTGTCTAAATGTTTATATAAGGACTTTTTTACATTTTTGTTGGACATAGAATGTAATTTTATAACACCCCAAGAAAATGTTATTTAGACAGTCCATTCTGCATTTTGTTCCTCAGCAGACCTCATGTGCAGTTTTGAGAGCATACCCACAACTAGTGACATGTGCAAAGAACTAGGCAAAGCCACCACAGTAGCTCTCTGCGGTATGGGAGGAAAGCAGTGCAGAGCCATTATTATAAAACGACTTGTTGCTGCTGTCATCCCCTGCACTACACACACAAATGATGGACGGAATGCGGAACAAATCAAACATTCACCCCCAGGCTAGCTTGAATCCAGTGGCACAGTGAGTCCTGGACCCACATCTGGCCATACCCGGCGCACTTAGAGTGAGAAAGCAAAATACATACAAATGATGGACGGAATGCGGAACAAATCAAACATTCACCCCCAGTCAAGAGATCTGGGTTAAATCCATCAGTCTTGACCCTGCTCCTCATGGAAACAGTCCAGACCGAACTGCCAAACCAGGTCTTCCCTGGACCAGAAACAAGCATCCTGGGACCGGCTTTGGGGTGTCACCCCTCATCAGCCAGGCTAGCTTGAATCCAGTGGCACAGTGAGCCCAAGACCCACGGCTGGGCAAACCCTAGAGCCCTTAGGGTGAGAAAGCAAAAGACACACAAACGATGGAAGGAATGAGAAACAAATCAAACATTCACCCCCAGTCAAGAGATCTGGTTAGATCCATCATTCTTTTACTCACCATGCCACCCCAGTTTAGAACCTGCACTGGTGCACAAACAGGCTGTTTAGTAGCAGTGCACAACCTTTTTACCATGAAGTAGAGGTGGGTGTGTGAGGTCTATCACAGAATTTGTACTGGAAGCATACCCTTCCTCACATTGGATGCGTGCTTTATAAGGCAAGATACATGCAATGTGTGAAATGTTTTGAGATATAAAAACATTTCTGGATCAGGCTGAGTCAATAATTATGCATTTTTGCGTTGACCCACTCATGTCACACTAATGTAAGCCCCCCTTAATGCAAAGTGGCTCAAATCAGCCTGAGGTGCTATTTGCACAGAGAAAAGGGCACCCTTTCACGGCAAAATAACTTTTTCTCTGGAAAATAAATATCCTCCTAGGGCTTTGTGCCGCTTTGCGTTACTTTGTGCTGGTGCAAAGTCTTGGTAAGTCTGTCCCTTTGTGAGGAACTAAAATCTATCTATCTTAATATCCTCAGTTCTCATGTGTTATCAGTACATGCTTTCACACTCCCCCCCCACCTCCCCTGGAGGGTGATTGAAAAGATATGCTCCCTCCTCGGTTTGCCATACGAGATTCAAATTGTTTTTTCTAGGATTGGCTTTCAGAATACGGCATACATTGGAAGAGAGAACTATCACCTGCATTTTGAATATGGTGGAAATGGGATATTCGCAAAAATCAGCGGATTCCACATTTGCCTTTTGTTAGACCTGTCAACCTTAGGGTGGTTTTCCCCCAAATGTGTTGCTGTCCTCCTCCATTTTCTGCTGATCTTGTTTTTGTTGGCCTTAGGACTCCGTTCACTTTACCACTGCTAACCAGTGCAAAAGTGCTTGTGCTCTCTCTAAGGATGGTAAAATTGGCTCATACCCAATTGGCACATTCAATTTACTTATAAGCCCCTATTTAATTGGTACTACATGTACCCAGGACCTGCAAACTAAATGCTACTAGTGGACCTGCCGCACTTATTTTGCCACCCACTAAAGAAGCCCTTTAAACATTTCTCCGGCCTGCCATTGCAACCTGTGTGTGCAGTTTTAAACTGCCATTTTGACCCAAGCCCAAACATTCTTTTTTTATACATATAAGTCACCCCTAAGGTAGGCAGGGGCAGAGGGCAGGGTGCAGTGTATTTAAAAGATTGGACATGTACTTTTGAGTTTTAATTGTCCTGGTTATGAAAACCTCTTAAATTCATGTCTACCTCTTCCATAGGATAACATAGGGCTTCCTTATTACATTTAATAAGTGATAACTTTCAATTGGGAGCAGGTAGATAGTCGAGTTTGGTGTCTATTGAATTGTATTTTAAAGAACTCTTTAATGGTAAAGTCAGATTTTAAGTTACAATCCTAAAAATGCCACTTTTAGAAAGTTGGCATTTTTTTGTCCCAACCATTTGGTACCTGCAACCTGTTCCTGGGTCACATGACTAGGTGTAGCTGGCAGCTGATCTATGTATATTGCTCTCAGATAGTGAGACAAAGGGATGCTAGGTGTTGGCAGGATGGGCCACTCTGAGTTAACAGGGGAGGAGCTGTTATCTACCACACTTTCACATCACTAAAGCCCAGTGGCAGCTGGCATGTAAGGAGCGTGGTGAGGTAGGGGGGACAAAATAAAAAATAAGAAAAAAAGAATAATTCCACTTACCTTCCTGGTGCAGCATCCCCCTTGCTCGCGTCTTCTCTCCAGGCAGGCTCCAGGAAACTGCAGTAATCAATCCTAGTGCTGCTCTCATGCGGTATGAGAGCAGCGCCAGAATCGGAGGGAGCGGCCTCTCTCACCACTCCAGAGGACACTGGAGCCCTATGCTGTCTCTAACCCTTAGACAGCTGGGTTAGAGAGGCTTAAAATGTGCATGTCTGGCTGCAGTTGCAAGACGGCAGGCCAAAAAGACATGTGCACTTTAAACTTAAAGTGCCCTGCCTATCACTGCTTTCTGCTGCTGCCTGACTGGAAGCAGCAGAAAGCCCCACCACCCCGTCCTGACACTCAGCTCGGGAAGGGGTTCTGAAAAATAAAATGGTTATAAATGAACTTTATTACCATTGTATTTTTCCATCTTTGGGGGCAATTTTCAAGTGGGGCGGCGCACCTCTGCCTTAACGGAGGAGCCGCCCCTGCTAAGGCCTTACCTGAGCACACTCACAAAGGGATTGGGCACCAGTCTATTGTGACCCCAGACAATCTGGGGCCAGGACAGGGGAGACAGGAAATTCCAAGCACCTCTGGGGGTGGAAACCTCTAGAAGCCTCTCCTACTTCAAAGTGGGCACTAGGTATAAATATTCGATGTCAGACACCAACTATTCAGTACACATCTGGACCTGTGGAAGACTCAGAAGATGGACTCTTGTGTTGCCTTGCTGCAAGAAGGACTGCTACTCTACTGTCCTGCTGCCCTCCTGCCTGAGTGATAAGGACTGGACTTGCATCTAGAACCAAGGACCACCAGTGTGACTACCAGTTGGCTGGCCTTCTGATCAGAATCCTCAGTGACGGAACAGGCTTCCTCCATCTTGAACCCAGCACCTGGACACTGCTAGCTGTGAGTCTTGCCCTCCCAAGTTGTGCCACCCCAGTCCTGGACCCTTGGAAGTGGGCCTGCAGGTATTCCCTGCCAGCCCAACTGTGGTTGCAGCAGAACCAAGGCAATGTGTTGGCATCGCCTACCAGAAATTCTGTATCGGAGATACTGGGCGGTGCATCGTCTCACCAAACTCCGAGTCGGGACCACTGCATGGCCCATCCCCGGCGCAGGACTTCACATCTCTGCTCGCAGACTCCCAGGAACCACTGCTTTGCAATGCATCCTCAACGCGGCCTTTGTATTGCAAGTGCCTCGTCAACTGCCTCATCTATGCAGGACTCTGCATTACAAGCCCCACAGCTTCTTTGGAACCATCTGGTGGCAAAGTATCTCGATGCAGGACTTTGCATCACTAGCCCCTCGTCAACTGCGTCCTTGATGATGACGCAGGACCCCGCATCGCAGCTTTGCAGCTCTTAGGAAATCATTGCTGATGACGCATCCGTAACGGAGGACTCCGCATCATGCCGCAACCAGGATTTAAGGTACTTTTTCTTCAGCTGACCTAACTGGGTACCGGTACCCTGCCCGCACTTCATCGCGGCCAGTCTGAACTTGGGAGTTTGTCCCAGTCTGGCATGTCCAGATGTCCACAGTTGGTGCTTTGTGCTTTTTGGACTATTTTCACTTAAATCTTTAAAATTGTATATCCCCTGTTCCACTGATTTTGTGTGGAATTTTTCTTGTGTTGTGTTTTCACTTTTTTACTGTTTGAAGTACTGCATAAATACTTTACACATTGCCTTTAAGTTAAGCCTGACTGCTCTGTGCCAAGCTACCAGAGGGTTAAGCACAGGTTGAATTGGGGTTTGATTGTGTTTCACCCTGACAGAGATTGTGGTTGCTGCTTGAGTAGGGTTTCACCCTCCTCAACCAGTAACCCAATTTCCAACATCTTTCCTGTAGTTCTCTTGCTTCATTTAGAGCTGCCTTTCTGATAGCTGAGCCTTAGCAGATTTCACTGCAGGAATGGATGGAAATGTAAGTTATTAATGGGTTTTTGATCAATGACATTTTGCATGTGGGCTCTTTACACACTGGCAGTCACCAATGTCTAGTTATGGTTCAGCTGCACTTTCCATTGAAAAGGCATTTTTTGATTTGCCTCTATTTTTTTTATTGGGAAGTATCAGAACATTACAACCAAGAAGAAAATAAGAGAGCATTACAAATACAAATCCATGCACAAATAGACAGATTTGAATATGGGATGAATAAGGGATTCTTTCTTTGGTCATACATTATATGGAGACGTGAATGTACCCTCTTTAAAAAGTCTAAGAGCAGAGATCTAAAACTCATAAGATATTGCGCAGGTAGCCAAGCATGAAGGAAACAAGCCTTTCCCTGACAGATAGCCACAGCTCACGCAATTGTTACAGGTAACGTGGAGCACGTCAATGAGTTTCATATATTGTACATAACAGTGTGCCCCCCTCCTTTGCAAGTCATCTGGTTGCCCCTGCTGCACATCTTTCTGTTCCCCTGGAATGCTCACAGCCCTGTGCCAATGAACTGGACATTACTCAGTGCTCACATGGTACACAACACTCAGTGCTTTTCCTGCACACTACCAAATGCTTCCAAGGTGGACAGCATCTGTTTTTCCCATGAAGAATATCACCCAGTGTCATGTGATGTGCGACACCTAGTACTCCTTTGTGACACAACACCAGAACCCCACTAAGATATACCACTCTGCGGCAACCCCCCAACATGCAACACTAATAGTCACCTAGTGCACATCATGCTGGGCCCATTGCTACCCTGCTGAACATCATCCTGTACTCCGCTGATGGACATCACCCTTCTGCACATGGTTGACTTTGACTGTCTGTTTGGGGCTTACATTTTAAGGCCAGCAAATCATACCAATCACCTTGCAGTTCATGCATTCTGACTGACCATGTTTTGCAGGTTTGGTTCTGTGAGTGAGGGGCTGGAAAGCTGTGCTGGAGCGGGAATCAGTTAGATCACAGCTTACCATCTAACTGGCTAATTCCCGCTCTGTTTAATCAACCTCTGGTCGTATGGATCTTTTCTGTTGTTTTAGAGAAGAAGAAAGCAATGCATCAGATAAATTATCATCACAATCATTAGTCTGATTTTAGTCTATAAAGAGAGTGGATAAATGTTTAAAGGATTTTATTAAGCAAATCTTTTAGTAGATCATCTTTATTGCAAATCACAAGTTATATTCAGATTAATCTCAATAGTCAATATATAACAGAAATATAAAATCAATATTATTTAATCAAGTCTGGTAATAAATGCATTAAAGCGCGTTCCATAAAGGAAAGAATCCTGATTCTAAGAATCAGGTGAAAATGGACCTACTCAGAACCTATACAGAGTTCTAGTCTGAGAGAGTGAGAGAAAAGCATAAAGCTTCAGCTCTTAAATCAGCTGAAAAGAAAATATCAAAACATCAAAGCAGAACTTCCCATAAAGAGAGGTTCAAAAACTCAGTAGAGTCTGAAAGCAATGTGAGATAAAAGTCTGGTTCTAAGTAAAATGGCATAAAAAAAGTGGTCTGGAAAAGTGGGTAAGTAGTAACCTACTCTAGGAAGATGCACTATTATAGACTACACATTTTTTGAAGCTTTGTAACATGTTGCTCTTCTCATCTCCTGTCAGCCAGTCAGCGTCCGATGCTCTCCTGGGAACAGGATCACTCCTCATCTTCTCACACGAATACAGTAGTCCTCAGACAGCAATGTCACGTTTGCAACTAAATTGCAACAACTATGTGCCTCATTCAGGCTTACTTTCCCACATATACACTACATCTTTGATCCTTCTAATATCAATTTTCTAAACAAAAGTATATGTAGTTGTCGAAACATCTGTACTAATGAAAAAGAAAACATTTTGCAGAATCATCATTGATGTGGGGGAAAAAAGTAGGTTAGAAAGTCAAGTTCACGTTTTAAACTCTGCAGTTTAATATATAAACTCTTCATTACCCCTTTAAAGGACAAGATTTAGTCATGTGTAAATAGTGGTCTTTGTGTAGGTAGAAATGTTCTGCGGAAATACTTGAAACTATATAAGCAACTTATTAATTATTAAAATAAACATGTTCTTGGAGAGGTCAAGAATCAAACTTTTTTTTAATGTGTATTTAGCATTTTCTATTCAAGCTTGCTTTTCAAGCAGCATCTTGAGGCCTAGAATGAGTAAATAGAACAACTTACACTTTGGTGTATTCTAAACACATTATTTTCCTCAAAGTTTGCACATTAATTCTGCACATTTATTTATAATCAGCGCTATTTGCTTTTTAATTTCTCCGCCGCTAAGATGCATGATGACCTGGCTGGCCACAGTACCAAACCCAACATAAGTGAATGGCAGAGCTGCCCAGACAGTTTGAGGGAGCAACAAATTCTCCCATCCCACAAAAGCTTGAACTGGTTCAGTGTGATGTGACACTTGACACATCACACAGCACAGTTCCAGTTTGCTCCTCTTGTAGTCATTAGGGATGGCGCTTTGAGGCTCCGCCTCTTGCGGTGGACAGGAGATAACACAACACTGCTCCAGCCATTTAACAGGTGATTTTTGATTTCTCTTGGAGCTCAGCTGCAATGCCCTAATTCCTAGGCGCTGCTGCACTGAGACAGTGCCCATGTAGGTTATCTCCAAAAGCCTGATGAGTCTGCCTATTTGGCTACCATGTGTCTTTGGGCTAACCTCAAAATATTTTATCCCAGGGTCGGACTGGCCTAGAGGGGAACCAGGCAGTGCCCTGAGGGCTGGTCTGGTAGGTCAGTGTGTGTGCCGTTTTTTATGTTGAGCCTAGAGTCAGCACGCAAGCGGTGCTCTGGCGATGATCTGTGGTAGTTCAGTACGGGAGTGAAGCCCCGCCCACTCCCCCGCCTATATTTTTCATTGGCTTGTGTCTTTGTCTGTCCTTTGTAAATGCTACCATCTGACTCCTTAGTAGGCTCGTTAGTCCCTCCTTAGTACAGCCGTGTCGTCATTTTATTCCTCCCATGGCTACTGGCCCCTTTACTTGGTTGTTACACCACACCTGTTCTATTTTCTTTATTTAGTTTCTCCGAACTCAAGCACGACGACGTGCTTCGCTTACATTCAGCGGTCATGCCCACTTTCACTTTCGAGGCAGCCAGGACAATGGCGGCCGTTTCCTTTTCGATGTCGCCGTCACTCGTTTTTCTTCTTATTAGAGATCACGTGAGTAGAAACATGGCGGCGTAAGAGAGTTTCATTTGTGGCCTTGGGTTGGAATCTTGCCGACATCGGTTTAATCTGTTAATTGATTCCTGAGTCCTTCCCAGAAAGAAGCTTTCCAGAGACCAAACTAAGAAAAAATCTGCAAAGATGTACTGGTAAGATTAATTGATTTTATTTTCTTTGCAGGTCGTGTTTGTTTCATTTCCAAATGTTTTGTATGCGTTTCGTTTTCGTTGCATGTTCTGCGAAAATGTTGCTTTTTCGGGTGTTTTGTGTAGTTAATGCTGCTGTCTTGGTTCAAAGTTGATGCCATAGGTTTTCAATCCACTTTATTATTGGGAAAGGAATATGTAAACTTCTCGTAATCTTTTGCGACACTGGGTTCTAGAGGCACTTTTTTATAGGAAATTGTCTGGCAATGTGATGTGTCGGAAATAGTGTAGACAAACATGCTTTATGAATTGCTAACAAGTTTGTGTAGCGCTTTACTGTAGTGTAAGCTTTCTCATGTGGTATCTATCGCCAATGTAGTAAGCACCTTTGTAATATGAACTACAGCTATGTGCCAGTAAACGAAAGCCGAATTTAAAAAAAAATGCTTCAGCAGTAAAATTGATTTTACCGGAAAATTGTAACAATATGTATACAGAGGTAACCTTTGATCAATTTGTAACATGTTGATAGGAATACACGCACCAACCGTTGAACGACCTGGTTGCTTTTTATGCCTCGGTGGGTGTAGTTCTCCAATCGTCATTTTCCTTTAAACCCGTGTTGGAATAGGATGTTTTACCATCTGGTCAAGAAAACCAGTCTTGCCTCCAAGTGTAACCCATGCAATCATGAATGTTCTACCATTTCTTGTAGCTAGCATTGCTGTTATGGGTGGCTGCTCTCTGCTGGTTGGTATAGTTCTCAACTACTTAACACATGCAATTGTTCATAGTCTTAATAATCCTATGGTAGACTCCCAGGTGCTGTTCATCTACCACCCAATTTAAACCTCCCATGTACAAGCAAACTCTTGAAAGATGGTGACCAAACAGCTGCGAGAGTATGCAGAACTGAACCTTCTCTGGATTATTGCTGGTCTGGGTTCAGACTGAGGCCCAGCACCAGCTTTCTCAAACATTAGATACAAACAAAGAGTTCCTATGCACACGCAACAAATAAAACAGGTATATGACGCTGTTCTTGTGTTTTATAGATGAGAGACAAGTCGTGTAAACGTTGTGGTTTGTATTTAATATGGATTTCCTTGTAAGACCAGCCAACGCGCGTTTCGTCAGTGGGTGATAACCCCCTTGACTTCTTCAGGGCTTTTCTGCATCAAAATCGGAGCTCCCAATCTCTCCACCGGTGATAATTCCAACCCGGTTGGACATGTAGCTGTCTTCTAATCTTAAATACAATAATTCCCAATTCTCCGACTCAGGATGTTGTCTGGTCTATATCTCTTAGACCAGAACTTCAGATCCTCAACAAAAGCGCTCAAAGTCCGACTGTCCACTGAGCCAGACAAAACGGCGGAGTAAGCCGTCTGATATCAATCACGGAGGCGAGTGCGCCAGTGCGTCCCGTAGTGTTTCGAAGTAAATGTAAACTGGAAGAACAGCGTCATATACCTGTTTTATTTGTTGCGTGTGCATAGGAACTCTTTGTCTGTCATTGTTTTGGACCTCTGGGTCCTTTGCTTTTTGGGGGTTTAAAGGATATTTTCCCCCACCTGTAGCACCACTGATATTGGTTAGAATCTGTATACTTTTCACGCTATTGGGTTTAGCGCCAATATTCTGCACCTGTGAGAATTAATATCCTCCCTTCCTTTTTAGCCTTAGTCAAACATTAGATTCGACCTTCTCGTCCTCATTGGGTGAAATCGGGAAGTCCCTATTATCTTCTTTGCTAGGCTCCATGGTTGTCCGGGGGTATCAGGGACAGCCCTTAAATAAATTCCCCCACCGCCGCCCCTCCTTTTCCACATTGTCAACAAATTTGGGTACTAGGTCTGCATCAGTTCAAATTCCACATGTCCGTGGATGATACATACGTTTAGAGGACTTTGCAAAGAAGCATTACTATGTGCCCAGATCAGGCTTACTTTTGGATGATGGTCAGAGGCCTGGTGATAATTTGCAACTCAGACCTGCTATACAAGTTGAAAATTCTATATTATGCACAAAGCACCCTCTGAGTTTCTGGCCTTATTCAGAGACTGGTTTACCAAAGCTCCCCAGCTAGGAATCTGTTATGGCTTTACTCCTTTAGTCCTTGTAAAATCTTGCATTTGAATGGTCCCTTAGTCTTTGTCCCGCCTTTTGGTTGTTTGTTTCCGCCCTGTCGACTGACCCCGTAAAATGGATCACTTTTAACCACTTGTGCACTTTAGGCACACAACTTTTTGTTTTGCCTCGGCTCACGCGCCGTCCCTTCACCACCACCCGTGGCTGCTCCATCTCGTTTAGCTTTCCCGATGCTGTTTACATTCCCATGCCCTTGCTTCACCCATCCCTCCTCCCCTTCCTTCCCCAGTCATTGCTTGTTTTGCCACGTTCATAAGGTTTTTTTCTTTTAAGTATTATGCACAGCGGTTGATTTATTTTCGGGCCACATTCAGGTTTGCGCAAAATTGCGCAGAAATATAAATCTAATTGTGTTTACGGTGGCTCTTCCCAGTCATTGCTGTTTAATCTGGTAATAACACAGCGTCTTGAAAGGCCGCAGGGCATTCTGTGTGTGTGGGGAGGGGGGGTATTTCAAAGCATCCGTTTGTCATCATCTGCAGCTCCACCCTGACTCAACCCTGCTTCCAGTGATGGCCTGGGCCCTCAGGTGGATGGGTTGGCCTGCCGCACAGCTCTCGGACTCCACTCGTTAAAATTCGGCTGTCCGAGGCCCCCGCAGGGGGCCACTAAAGAGGGCAGCCCTCTAGTGCCAGCTGGGCACCCCACACCCCCGTAGGGGCAGGGACTCAGGGAGGAGTCCCCAAGCCTGGTCGCAGCGCGATAGGCGAGAATCACGTCCGGGGCGCGAGGACAGGGGGAGGGGTATATAGGCCTCCCCCCACCATCTTGTCGTCCTCTTTCGCGCGCCCGGACACGCCGTCTGGACACGATGTCCAGGTTCGCCGGGGTCGTCGTCATTGCGGACACGCCGTTTCTCTTTGTGGCTGCCCTTGACGATTGACGTGCCCCCGGAGCTGCCGTCGCCTATAGCGGTGAGTGCATAACCCCCCCCCCCCCGTCCCCGCCCGGTCTCCCCAACGGGGGCAGTATCAAGGGCAGGGCGGCGCGGCCACGGTCCGCCTTGGGGGGGGGCTGGGGCAGCGAGCTCGGGTGGTGGCAGTAGAGGCGCTCCCCCCCCTACTTGGGATGGGGAGGCCCTGCCACGTGGCACGGATGGCCAAGGCCCGAGGGGGCCTGTTTCCCGGTGCACTGGGGAGGTCCCCCTTCCGGGGCTCGAGGTGCCCAGGGGCAGTTCCGGTGGGGGGCAAGAACACACGGTCCTGAGTTGGAGGGCCTGGCGCGCGGGAGGCGGGTGAGTGCAAGCGATGCCCCCCCCCCCCCGTTCCACCATGTGGCGACGCCCGCGGGGGACTCTGGCCATGCTGCATACCCTGGGGGTGGCTCCGTAGTCCTTTCAGCTGTGGTTGTGACCCGGTAGCGGATCCGGGGCTGTAGGGAGGGGAATTAGGCAAGACAAGTCCCCCCCCAGCCTCCCGCGAGCAGGTGATCTTTACCCGCAGCAGCACCATTCTCCGGCGTGTGTGCACAGTTTGAAGTTGGCAGGGAGGTGGCGTCCCGGTCACGAGGGGCCGACAGATGACAGGAACGAGGCTGGGGAAAGCATGCATGTTGGGGACGCGGTAGTTTCCCCCCTCCCCCTCCAGAGTGTAAATGCCCCGACCAGCGTCTCCGTGGGGACCCCCTGGCGCTCGGGTTTCGTGAAGGGGGCGCCTCGCAGCTCTCGTCCCGGCCCCGCTGCACTGCCGGCCGGCACGGGCCTCCCGTGTGTTAAGGTCTGGATTGCGGGAGGGGCTGCGTGGCATGTGCGCAATCCCACCCCCCTTACCCATGCAGCCACGTGGGCTGCGAGTTTTACCGAGGTCCTGGGGGAGCTTTGGGTTAGGGTTGGAAAGGCGCGTCAGTGCCCGGCGGCTGCCCGCACCAGAGCTCCAATTCATCAGAGAAACTAACAGCAGCCCGAGCCAAAGACCCGGCCACTGTTTGCTGTAGCTCAGGCGTGGTGTGGTCATCCCTCGCTGGAATCCCTCTTCGAGCACGCGGTATAATTCCCGTTTGAGGGCAGATAGCGCCCGGCCTCTCGTCTTGTCTATTAATAAGTAGGCATAACTTCACGGGCCAATCAAGAGGTGTGCACTTGTTCTCCTGAGAGGGGCTTGCTGGCTGAAACCCCACGTTACGGGAAGCACTAGAGAAGCCAGGATGGAAGTGCAGGCACTTTATTGAAGCTTCTATGGTACCAAAACGTAATGTAACACTGACATGGGGGGTTATGTCCTCGATTGCATCCGTAATAAGGTGTCATGTTCGACGCCACTGTCACTGCCACGTGTCACTGTTACTTATGGTCTGCGTGCTTGTCTGCCTTGCCGGGGTGGGGGCCGCGTCCTGCTCGGGCAGAGAGAGTTACAACAGGCAAGGGCCTCTTTGCAGTTTTCTTTTGCACCCCGGTGATTATGGCTAGGTGCACCCCAGGCGTATCCGGCAGCAAGCGTTACCTGGCACCTCCAGCGGGCCCAATGTGTGGCAACGCAGGGCGCCCACGAAAGAGTTAAAGCCTCACTAGGAACATCACAGCACTTGCAGCACTAATGGGTTTTCTGCAATTTCAGTACTAGTACTGTATAGATGAATCGAACATTATGTAATGTCTTGGTTAAGTGGGCAGTCTGGGAGAGGTTCTGCCTTTGAAAATCTCGAGTTCCAGCTCGTCAGAGATAAGGGGCCTAGTAGAATCGCAGGCGTCGGATTAGTCGGGGTGAGTTATAATGCTCGTAACCCCTTCCCTTCGGGGCCGGTGTTCCGGCCTCCAACCTGGCCGATCTAAAGCGGTGGGGAACAATTGAGCAGCACGGTCAATGGGCCTCAGTCGCGCTGGGGGAGGTGCCCCACTACTGTGTCGGGAGTCCGTGTTTGCTAAAATCGGGGCACGGTGGGCAAGTTGCCCTCACTGCTATTTAAGGGGGCTGTCTCGCTGTGCCCGGGACCCAGTAAGGGAGGGTCAGGTATGGCTCCTACACCTCCACACGGTGCAGATGGTACGGTGTGCCTGAGGAACGGCCAGGAGGTGACTACTGGCTGACCTGTCCATGAATGGCATGGAATTCAGTTTTGCCCGTGCCTCCGCCGTGCGGCATAGGGCCATGATACCTCCATATGTAGGTTGAATTGCAGGAGGTGAGCTGCCAATTGTTCTGGGACTCTAGCCCCGAGCTCCGGGTACACCATTAACTACCCCTGTACACGTCACACACACTATTTTGTAGTGCAATTTTCCCCGCGCGGTCGAGCAGTTGAGTGGGCTAGCCCGGGGGAACGTCGGGGATGGGTGGCCAGCGGCCCCGTCTAGACACGGGCCTCGGTTGGTGGCACACACTGGTGCTGCAATCATTCACCTGGGCCCCGGGTTTATCGGCTCCTCCGGCTGATTCACGGTCATCCCGCGGGGTGACCTGGACGGCGGACAAACTGGGGTGCTGGGTTTCGGGGGTTCCGGCTCGGGCCGAGGCCCTGGTCTGCTCTAGCTGGAGTCAGGTTTGCGGCCCACCTCGAGTCGCGGGATATTGATCTTATGCGTCTAACAACCATAGACAAGGATAACAGTCCTGACTTGTTGCCGGTATGGTGTTACTTGCTATATTATATATCTGGATGCAATGAACGAAACAGCCAGATACTAGTCGGGCGGAACACTATTATAAGCACCCGTGGCTGCGGGAGGGGCAAGATGGCCTCTTTTGTTGGGTGCTCGTGCCTTGAGGGAGTTTATGGCACGCCGGGCAGGTGGGTCGTGGAGCTGTATAGTGTTGGGGACAGCGCAGCCGCACCGGTTGTTGCGGGGCTGGATCGGGCTCCCGCGGGTGCGTTGTCGTGTCCCTGGTCGGTTTACTTTTCAGGGTCAGGGCCAGCACCTGCCCAAGACAGCCCCTCCCCCCGCAGTCAGCGGTTGTAGTACGGGTGGGGCACGGGGTGGTCGTCAATGGCTTAAGGGACTGCAGGGTACGCCCATTGTATGCCCAGGAGGGTAGCACCTGCCAGACTCAGCACTGGGATAACCGAGAACAGTCTGAAGTGCTAGGGAAAACAATTGATTGGTCCAGCCCCAGGATAACTTTATTCAGCAGGGTGGCCTGTCTGGCAATGTGGCAAAGGCTTGGGGGCAGGTCAGCAGATCTCAAAGGTGGCTCTGCATGTCGATGTGTCTTTCTTGCGTAATGCCGGGGGTGGGTGATCAGCGAATCCACTTAAGAGAGGCGATGGCAATGCGCGAGAGTCTGGCAGTCGAATGTGGTGTTGTGTTCAGGCGGCCATTTGTTGTCACAGGATTATACCACTGTGTTTGGGCATAAGATTTAATTTTAATAGCACACAGGTGAGGGTTTGAGGTCACCGCGGACCGGCAGCTGTAAACTCCGGGGTATCGCTCCAGGCCTACCAGTGTTCGTTCTTTATGTAATAACAGTGTATGGGCGACGGGCAGTCTTTTCAGCCTACATTATTCACAGGGTGCACTCAAGGTTCATGTAGGGGCCATTAAGGTGGTGTCCTTATAGTGGTGCCTTTGTGAGTGACCTGCGCAGCGTGTTGGTTGTGGTGCCTTTCCTTGGAGTGGGGATGCTCGGTACAAACTTTGGCTTGTCTCATTGGCGCCTGGGGGGTGCTGTGGGTGCCGTGCGCTGGTGCAATTGGTTTCGTTTTATTGCATTGAGTGAAGACTTCGCTGCATGGGCGACAAGGTCCTTGTGCCACTAAGGCTTATGTAACATGTGTACATCGCTCAAGGCGCCTCTAAGCCCGGTAATGCGCACCAATGCAAGCCTTAAACCTTGGTGGTCTTAGAGTTTCTCGTTGGTCTAATGGGGGTTATTACAGCTGCAGAGGGGTGAGAGCAGGCAGCAGATCAGAGGTGTGTGCAGGCAGTGGCCAGCAGACATGCCTCTTGGTGGCAGGCCAATCGTTGTCGTTGCGGCGAAGCACTACTGGTACCGGAAATGGTGGTATCTAGTCCCACACTACCAACAGAGTAATGGGATGATGTACTGCTGGGCACTGTTGGACACAGTGTCCAATACATGCATCAAATGTAGTTGTACACGTGGGCACACACTCATACTTGCAGAGTTGTCCAGGAGGCCAACAATTTGTCAGGTTGGAGGGGAAAGGCCCTCTAACGTTTTTGGGACATACACGGGTAACATTGTGACTGGTATTCAGGGATGAGCCTGTTCGCCAGCACTCCCTGCTTTTGCAGGTGAGGAAGTTGATATCCTCACCGATTAACTTTTCTGCCCAAGATCATGTGGGGGGCCGGATTTAGAAACCGGTGCCTTCTGGTGAGGACGTTGGGAGCTGGCCGCTTCTCTGTTGTCGGCGAGCTGTGAATTTTCGGCGCTCACATGCTCAGTCGAGATGTCGTGTTTGATCATGGTGGGGCCAGCCCAAGGGAGGATTTTGCATGGAGTGTGAGTTGACAGTGGTGGTTCGTATGCACTGTTTGTTTTGGATGTCACATTTCAGCTGTCCTGTGGGGCACTGTGTGGCTGCTCGTGGGCTGGCCAGGGAGCGTCCACTCTGGAGACCCTGTTCCCTCCCTCCCAAGAAACTCGAACACCCTCCACCGGAAGCAGAGCAGCCTCTTATCTGCTATGACGTGTGCGCATTAGTACAACACAAAATGCTTACACTGGTACAAACACGTTAATCTTTGTGGCACTAGAACGAGGTCAGACCTTCCACAGTCCTGGTATTTTCGAGTACACATCATTGTAAACCTGGCACGTTCACCAAATTGCTGCAATTGTGCTAGGATCACTACTACCAGAATTTGGCGGGGGGCGGATAAGGGTGGGATTTCATGGGCCCGCCCATGATCAGCATCAGCGTGCTTGCTCCTCAAACCGGGTTAGCAAGATGTTTGTCCCTGATGGAAGCATTGTTAACTGTGCCCACTGCACTATCCCTCTCCCAGTTTGCGAGCAGGGGCTTAATTTAAAAAGCAGTAAGTTGCACAAGAGTAATTCATACTCGGGTGTCTAGTCTGCTCTCCTAGGTATGCACACCAACTAGGTTGCAATCAACAAGCATTTCATCCTTCTGAGGTCGATAAAACAAGTACCATGGAGCTGAGTAACAAACATGTTATGCAGCGCCAAGATACCATGGGGTGTACGTGTTACCAAGTACAGTCAGAAGCGGAAATCGTTAATGAATCTGGTGAATACAGTGGGCTCACTCAGCAGGGTAGTAAGCGAGAGCCCAGAACAATTTCCATGGGGCGGAAGGGTGGCACAGGCAGCAAAGTTGACAGCCAAATTGACAACGTTTGATTAGTCTTGCGGGCTGCTCTGAGCAGAGCACTTGCAGGCGTAAGTAACAGTTTCCGCCACCAGTTCAAAGGTGCATCTTTCACTAAGTTACTCAGATCACTGGGACAGGAAGTAAGGTGGGCTGGATATCTCTTGCTTCTACCTGCATTGGCACATCTTGTCAGGAGTGATTGTCAAAGGGATTGCACTTCAGCCAGGTATTGTTAGCACCCATCCACACCAAGCCGAGTGTTAAGGTCACACTGGGCCCCATTTACACAGCCCAGTATCAGGCCCTTGTGGGTCAGTGCCATGAATTACTGAAGTGAACTGAACAGGAGGCGTGACCGTGGGTTACGCTAGCAGAAGTTTGGGGAAGAGCTAAACTCCACCCATGGTCATGGTGTAGTCTTCAGTAAGTTTGGAGTTGTCACTCTCATTTGACCAGGGGTTCGATGCTACACGAGGGCATTGCTGCGCTGCGGCCAGAGCACTGTCTTTGTGTTTCCCAGAGGGGCAGCTAGTGAAGGCAAGGCTCTTCCCAAACCTGGCACCAGAAATCAAGGTAGTCAGGGCCAACTTGTCTGTTGGGTGACTTGGGTAGGCACCGTGTAGTTGTCACTCCACGAAGGGGTGAATTGTCTCCAATAGTGGGCACAATACATATGCGTGTCTGTTTGTGGTATCTCCTAGCGGACCCACTGACGGTGTACTGCAGCTAAACAGGGAACTGGGAAGCTTGGGTTTCCGTCACTGTGGCAGGTTTAAAGCATCCAGGGTCGGAGAGGCACAGTAGGTACTGTGCATCTGTGATCCGATGGCAGTTAGGCAAGCGGGGTGCGCTGCGTAAATTGTAATTACATGAAAGGGTGAGGTGTCTCCAGTAGTGGCATTGTTTCAAACCAGCTTCGATACCATTAAGGTGTTCACCAGGGTAGCAAGCAAAGGGGTTTGTGCATAAGCTGGGCAAAGGGGCGAAATAAGTGCACCCCAGAACCAAGGGCAGTTGACTATGATCCTGCAGTTAGGCGCAAACGCCCGCCCGATCATTAATAGATGCCACGCTGGGTGGTGACGCTGTCAGCCAACAGTGGGCTGCCGTCCCAAGTAATGGGGACACAAGGTGTCAAGCACTAGGCTACTATGTAAAAGAACATTTGGCATGTCCAATGATCAACAAAAAGCTAAATTTAACTGAGCAGGTAATTTTCCACCGCTGGGGTTGCCCAGGGGTGGGGCAGTGTGAACACCACTGCCCCCCTATCCGGGGGCTCTCGCAGGGAGGGTTCTAGCCTGTCGACTTTTCCTGCAGTTAAGGTCAAATGCCCTGCCCGGTTAGCTATATTAGCCTCACTGGGCGGGGGTGCTGTCAGCTAACACCTTGTGCTGCGTCCCCATGAAAGGGGGGAACAAGGTGCCAAGCACAAAAGGCAAGGCGAGCAGTGTGAACCCCCCCCCTCCTATTCGGGAATATTCTGGGATGAAGGGCAAAGTAGGACTTAGCCATTCCTTAAAGTTAGGCACCATATGGCAGCCAGTGCGCACTGCATTAATCACACGGATTCTCTAGCTGGTATCCCCAGGGGGGTTCACCACTAAGGGAGCTGAGCTGGCGAAATTCCCATAAGAAATAAGGGATGCACGGCAAGGGCAGGAGGGCACCCTGGCTCATCGTCACACACGTCTAGTTATGGACATTCCTGTGCGTCATGAGTTAGAAAGCAAATGGACGGTGCAAAGGTTAAAGTATAATCCTTCTCGCCCGAATAGCCAGAAGTAGGCAGGTGGGTGTGGGAGCGGTCTCCCAACAAGCGGGCAGCTGTCCCTTAAGTGGGGACACAGGTGCGCTGACACACCGTCCTAGTAGGACGGCAGCTAGGTGAGCTCAGCAAATTCATGGGGCAATGTGAGCCAGGGAATCTGATCTGCCCCGCCCAGAGTTGGCACGGGGCTGAGTTATGTATGTGAAGTAGTGGAACTTTCCCACAGGAGGGTGGATAGTTTTTGGCACAAATTCACAGGGCAGAAGGGCCTTTGTGTTGCATTAGACACTAGCTGATCCAGGCTATCGGCAAGGGCTATTGTGATACAGATGGGGTTCATCTATCACCAGTGGGAGGGATCTCTTCCCTAGCTTTGCAGGAGGCCTGGAAATGAGAGGTTGCAGGTAAGAAAGGAGCTTTTGGTGGGGGGCTCTGGCGGCGACGGTGGCCACCTCCCGAGCTGTGGCGGAGTTACAGGGCGATCTGGAAGCAGAGGGGTACAGAAGGGTACCTCTGCGCGGCACCATGGTGGGTGCCAGAGCCAAATCCTAGGAGCCTCATGGGAGGTTCCTAGAAAACCGTGTCGGCGCCCCGTTAGTCCTTCGGGCGGTTGTGGGCCTGAACAACCGGGGGGTTTGCTATGCTACGCTCCGCCCTGAAAGGGGCGTGAGTAATAAGGAACCATGTGTCACGTGATCCGGGAAGAGGATCACCAGAAGTGGCAGCACAGATGGGGTTCGCCCCAGTGCTGCTTGGCTCATCAGGCGGGCAGGCGGCCCAGACGGTTGCCTGCCCTTGGATCGCCCGTAAGATAACCCACCATATTACATAACGGTGTATGTAATAAACCTGCAGCAATATTTACCCAAACAAGAAATGTGTTGTGTGATTATTTATGAGCATGCATGTTACGTTGGAGGGTGGGGTAGGTTGCCAATGCTGGTACTATGCGGCTGTCCGAGGCCCCCGCAGGGGGCCACTAAAGAGGGCAGCCCTCTAGTGCCAGCTGGGCACCCCACACCCCCGTAGGGGCAGGGACTCAGGGAGGAGTCCCCCAAGCCTGGTCGCAGCGCGATAGGCGAGAATCACGTCCGGGGCGCGAGGACAGGGGGAGGGGTATATAGGCCTCCCCCACCATCTTGTCGTCCTCTTTCGCGCGCCCGGACACGCCGTCTCCCACCCTACCGCTTACCCGGCGTGGTTCGTGGCAGGCAGGAGGCAGAGAATGTTGTAATGTTGTCTTTTTCGTTGCAGGCGGAGTTACAGGGCGATCTGGAAGCAGAGGGGTACAGAAGGGTACCTCTGCGCGGCACCATGGTGGGTGCCAGAGCCAAATCCTAGGAGCCTCATGGGAGGTTCCTAGAAAACCGTGTCGGCGCCCCGTTAGTCCTTCGGGCGGTTGTGGGCCTGAACAACCGGGGGTTTGCTATGCTACGCTGCGCCCTGAAAGGGGCGTGAGTAATAAGGAACCATGTGTCACGTGATCCGGGAAGAGGATCACCAGAAGTGGCAGCACAGATGGGGTTCGCCCCAGTGCTGCTTGGCTCATCAGGCGGGCAGGCGGCCCAGACGGTTGCCTGCCCTTGGATCGCCCGTAAGATAACCCACCATATTACATAACGGTGTATGTAATAAACCTGCAGCAATATTTACCCAAACAAGAAATGTGTTGTGTGATTATTTATGAGCATGCATGTTACGTTGGAGGGGTGGGGTAGGTTGCCAATGCTGGTACTATGCTGGTGCGTGTGGCTTCTACGGTGACCCCTTCCCTCTAGTCGCCCGCGGGACAGCCTTCAGCTTGGCTCAGCCCATGGCTTGCTCCTGGGCTGCACCGTAGGACAGGCTGCTGTCTCTTCAGCATTACATTGCTACACGTACTTCAGATGCGTCTGCACATGTGTTTGTGTTGTCCGGAGCTGCTTTACGGATGATCACCAGTCCTCTGGTTATGGTGAAGCGGGAATCTGTTTGTAGTCTCCAGAACTGTGACACTCACTGCTATAATTGAAGCCTCTAGAGCACACTAACAGTGCTGGGTGTTAGCTTTGAGCATGCTGCGAGCTACGAGCGCACAAAGTCCCTGCATATTAGGTGGTAAGTTAGTATTCTTGGCTGCAGGTCTGTTGGTCTTTGGGAGTAGATATGCCTATGTATGTGTTCTTTTTTTTTTTTTTTTGTGCATTTTTTTGTTTTCGTATATTTGCATGGCTTTTTTTCAGTGTCCTTCCTCCTGTGTATGTATGTGCTGCATGGCCAAACCCTTAAAAGGTCCCAAAGGCGAGACCTATTGTATTGGCTATGCCAATGTTTGTTTTATGTTTGTTGGTCTGTTTTATGATCTGCTGGGCAGTTTTTACTGTTGATTCCCCGATATTAGCACAAACATTTCCGGTAGCACGCACAAGTGCCTGCAGTCTCCCAAGCATTGCAAAACAACTATACACTCTGTCATTGCAAATATAAACTGCCTTATTTGTGAATGTGGGCCAATTTTTTAGCTATCTGATTTGCTAATGGGGTCCACTCTTATTTCGGTGCACGTGCCTATTTTCTCTCCCATTTCGGCCGCATTTCATCCACGAAGTTAGCTCTGAACATCGCCTGTTTTTCTCTCTGTTGGAAGACTTCTGGATGATCGAAGTCACGACAGACTCACACAGTGGTACTGATGTCCAGAAGCATTCTTACCGTCACCTCTCCACCCACCTCGAGACCCAATGTTTGGCAATGCAATGCAAACTGAGTGCATTGTAGCATTTTTACACCTGAAAGAAGGTGTAATAAGGTTGTCTTTGGAGAATATCTGTGAGTAACGAAAAAGTCAATTTCCCTAAACTTTGCACAAACGTGAGGTCACACACTGACAGTAAGAGTCACGTGAAGAAAGAAGGGAGGAGGGGGTGGAGGGGGAGGAGTGACTAGCATCGCAGGGTGCTATGAATCAGCATGCGAGAAGAGGGTAAGCGCTCTACCATTAATAGCCCTACACAGCAGTGCACAGAATACAAATCGTATGCACTGCCGTTGAACGCACAACTCACGAAGGCTTTCAGCAAATAAAAGGTTGCTTTCCTGTATTTTAGCTTCATGCAAAGAATGACGCTAATTAGCCCTTGTTGGAGGTTATAGAATATGCACGGAGTAAAGCTTTTAAATAAATTATATTTTTCACCCGGGCCGAGGAAATAAATCAAATCATATAGCTAATGGAATTGTTTGTGCATTCATAATAATGGGTATGATTTTAGAATTTGCAAGCGGAAGTACATTGACCATATAATAAACAATTGCATGTCACACATGCTGTTCATCTGGTTGACAACTTTTCTTTTCAAAGAGGAATATGTTTTCTCCCTTTGGGAATGAATTTCCTAGAACACTTACCCCAAGAGTCGTAACGTTTTTGGGCCCGTTTTTCGAAGCCATTTGCGCTCCAAGCGTAGTTTATAAGAGCATATCGGAGGATTTACAAGTTTCAGGAATTAACTAAAGTGGCATGGCAGTTATAAATCCATTTACGCCCGCGTAATATTATAGCACAAAAGCATATTTTTACAGAGGAATAAATCCTGGAGTGTGTTGTCCAAGGTGTGTTCAGCCTTGAAAGTTTGTGAAGACCCACAAACATGTCAGTTTATGGCCGTTCGCAAACTTCTCTTGACACTTTCCAATTCCTACTCTGGAAATAGTCTCAGATATACGCCAGGCACAGACTGGAGTAAACTAGGGCAGGGCGTACCTCGCGTAATTTGCTGACGCGTAATTACAGCAATTTTACACGAGAATAGGCAGTATTATGCGAGGAGTATAAGACACCATTTGGCGCTATGCATTTTCCACTAGGAAAATAGTGCTAAGTGTAACAGAAGACAAACAGCAGCAGCCAGTAGGGGCTTGGGCTCGTTAAGTTCATTGTTCCTGTGCTCCTGTGGAAGGATTTTTGTGCCAAATTACTCAGAATTACGTGAACGGTCATAATCGCAGAATTTTTGGTAATTTTGCATCAAAAAAGCAACAAAATATTACCAAAATTTCTCCGATGTAATAAAATTTCACCCAGGCCTAGAGTAACCTCCATTTCAGAGTAAGAAGGGGAACAGAATGCCCCCAAACCTTCTGGGTGTATAGGGAAAGGGGTTTCTCCACAGAGGAAAAGTTGGGGTCCTAGCAGAAAAAAACTTGAAAAAATTGTGTTATTGTACAAATGTGCTGGCATTTGTTAACACCCAATTGTACTCTGCAAAAGTATATCTCTAGAGGAACAGACAGCAGTGTACATAGGTTTGAGCTTTTTTGTGACTCCACACTCATTACATGATTTCTTACCATCATCTCTTGAAATTAACATACAATTAAACTATGTTGTTTTCAGCTGTAGAAAAAAGCTATGAAAAATAATTAAGACACGGGATGGTAACTATCAAAGAAGGGGTGTGATTAAGCGCAGGACCATACTGTGATTGGCTGCAAGCTCATTTAAAAATGAACTGCCGACCGAGCAACACAACATCCGAATCATGCACTGTATCATTTTTGCTTTAACTTACTGTTGCCCAAGATTGTTTCCATTGTACAATATTAAGGACACCCATTGTGACAAACTCCAATCCCGCTGTTGGTGCTGAAAGATGCAGTACATTGAAGATTAAAGGGGTGTGGTATAGCACCCGACCATGCTGTGATTGGCTGGAAGCTTTTTTTTAAACTGAACTGGCAGCTAAGCTAAGTGAAGTGCTACAAGGCCAGCAGGCAGAAAGGCATGCTACCTCTTTGTTTTAATAGTGGTTTGGGTACTGGGTATTGTATTTAAATCTGCCTCCTCTCTTTGGCATAGTACAGTAAGATCAACTTGAAGCAGCTTCAGCATGCACAACCCAGGAATGCAAATGTTTCAGGGTAAGACATTAGGAGGACTGAAACTGCTGACCAAGGCTCCCTGATTGCTAACACAATCGAAGAAATGGACTAATAGCTTCCTTTTTAGCAAACAAGAGGCAGCCATTGCAGCAACCCTGGACAATTAACCATATGGGGTTGGTCAGGTAGTGAATGCACTATAACGGGTGGTCGGTCTCACAGGGTTAATTTTCCCTGTTGTCTAGTAAATAGACAGTGCAGCAAATTGGAAAATATGATTTCTTCTCATTTCCCTTTATTGTCACCTTCTTTTCTAGACACTGATTTAACTAACCTGATAAATCACAGATCAGAGCCATTTGCAAGAGCTACAACAAAATAAGTCAGAATTAGCAGAAGTGGGCTCCAATTCCAGAAAAGCGAATATGCAAATAATGATTTGCATGATTTTCATTATGAAAACTCTGACCAAATTAGACAAGGACCTTCAAGTCAAAAATGCCTCTATAAAACTGTACAACTCCACGATTAGACTGCTCGGAAATAGTAGAGTTGGGAGGGAGACAATTGTTCTAAGTGTGCTAAACAGGATGTGTTCAGCCCTAGAATCAGCAATTCAAGCTTTCAATTGGCAATCAAATAGGATTGATTTGTGCATAGATCTTTTGCAAACTTTTGCCTGCTATGTTATTGCTAGTAACTCCAAAATGAGAGTATAGAGTAAAGCACTCACTTCAATACAGATTGTTAATCACAATTGTCAGTATAGTCCAGTGTTTGATAAATTAAGTTGCCTTTCAGAGATCATGTGCTCAATTGCTGAAAAGTGAAAGGGACTTCCAGAATCACAACCAATTTGCAAAAATCCTAACATTAGCTAGCAAATTGATTGGGGAAGAGATAACCATGAGATTAGCATTTCAAATATTAACAAAGCATTGTCCACTGCAGAAAGTATATCAGATGATAAATAGCCCATTCTGAATTTGCATTTGATTGTACCCTCACACTAGATGCCTTGCCTGTAAGGAACAAGGAACACATAGAGGGCGTGCATGTACTTGAGAAAGGATACTCAAAATGTATTCTCACTTCTCATCACCTCCCAGTGCATTACTCTCCTTTATCAATCCAATCATTACTATACTTAATGATCAGGGCAATTTTCACCTCCTACTCCCTCAGTAGGGCCTTAAGTTCATCTACGGGTCCATTCTTGAAGGTATCTAGAATTCACAGTGCCAGATGGGGCGGTAGTTCCTTTTCATATTTCATCCTAAACTTTGGAACACTCCTCCAATAGAATTAGGATGCCTAAACAATGAGTCACAGTTCAGAAAAAGGCTAAAAGCATGGCTATATCCGCATTAATAGCCCCCCTGTGTTTCTCCACTTGTTCCAAAGCAACGTTATGTCTTAGCCAGCGCTGGTAACCCTACAGGTAGCCATACGCTTTAGAAATCCACATAGCATAGCATAGCGTACTTTCTGGTATGATTTGTAGTGTCCCATGGGTTTAAGTCACTTGAGTTTGGTTTTGAGAGGCATCACTTATATATAGGTTTGATGTATGTCACATTCTTGCCCAAGTCAAACTTCAGTATACAGCAATAGGAGGTTTACTCAGAGGAATACTATGTCTGATATCCAGTATCATTTATGAGAACAATTTATGTTTAGATTTGGGGTAAGATTAAAAGTGCTGTATTATTATTGTCTTCTGCAGTTAGAATGCGGACACTTGTGTGTGTTTTCTATGTTTTTTCTACATGTAGCAAGTGGTGTTGTGTGAGGATGTCTATTGAAGTGGTTTCACTTAAAGCCTTGTATGGTTTTTTTTATAAATAATTATTTTCTAATGTATGTATGATTATGATCTGTTTATAAATTGTAAAAAAAATATGTGTTGTAAAATTTGAATTCTCTTGTGTTTTTGGATTGCAAAGCCCTAAACCGATCCATGGTCAAAGTGTGTCATTTGGACATTGATCTTGAAGAAGGTGGTCATATTCCCAATAGTGCTATCAAAACATGCATCACTGACCCTCTTCTGAGTTTAGGTTCACTGGAAGTAGACCAACAGTGCACAGTATAATCAAGGAAATAATAATGGAAACTGTATTGAGGCTCGAGTTTGCTTTCCAACAGCCATTGTTTATGGTCTGGCTCTACAGCGCAGCTATCTCCATACATTTATGTGAGCATCACTAGAGAGGGGCTTTAGCACCACCCACATGTTGAGAACCAGGAGTCCATGTTTTGATTGGGCAAAATGTGTGTGCTTCCACAAAAAACATACATGCCCTCCACACAGCTGTAATCATTTTGTTTATTTATCGGACTGCTTAAACTTGAACTTTCAGGGGCAGACACATGACAGTGGAATGCTATTACAATTTCTTAGATAACTGTATAATTTATGTTGTTTTTCTCTGACAGCAGCACACATTGGAGGAGGGCAGTCATTAATCTACATGGATTTTTAGGTCTGGCTTGACAGTGCAGCTATCATCTGACCTCCTACACCAATATTATTCTACAGTTCTTTGCTTCCAAACAAATGCATTTGTATTCTTATACTATTTACGTGTAATACTTCACATTACCATACAAAATTCCTGTAAAGCCAGACCACATTACCATCCAACATTCCTTTAATGCCAGACCTATAGGCATTGCCAGTGCTTGTTTTATTAGTGACATGAAGGAACATGAGTATGTTGAGTTTGTAGTTCAGGTTTTATATTGAACAATATTTCATGCAATGAAATTGTTTTGGCTGTACTAAAGCGTTTATAAATTGTGAAATGATTTAATGTTTGCTAAAATTTTATATCACTTTTTTAATAAAATTTAAATATTTTGTATATTTCCATAGATCATATTAGATGTTTTTTTTCTTTAAGAAGCAATAGAGGTTGAGTGGGATTATGTTTGTTATTGTAGTTCTTTCCCCCTCCCGTAACCTGAAAGTAAATTTGGGATTACCCTTTTGTGAGATTTCAGACAGGGCCTCTTGCAGTTCTCAGAGCAGCAATACTTTCAAACTGTGGCTTATCTCTTTTTTTGATTCACACTGTATAGACTGTTACTGTCACAATTTCTTCTTGGGCAAACCAGTGTCTTGTGTTGCAGCGTTTTGGGCTGTGAGAGAACCTCCTGGTACTGGAGGGGTACTTTTAAAAATTTGGATTGACAGCGCAGCTGTCTGAAAAAAGAGTGTTGTTACCAATTCTTTAAAATATAGGATGGAATTTGGTTAAATGTAGAGGAGGGCCATTGATGTATCATTCGGCATTCCAGGAAGTGCTTCAATTGGAATCCACAAAAACTATTTTATATCTGAAAATTTACACTCAGTCATCATGTTGTTCGTTACTTTCAGTTCTTAATCTCCTTTATGCATTTTTTACAGAAAGCAATTATTTTTTGCTACTTTATTGCCATCCTTGACAACGCCAATAGAGCAGACTAATGTGATAAACAGCATTTGTGCACACAGCACATGTAAACAGCTTTTGTGAATGTCCATGTTTATATGCATTGGCACATTGAAGCGAGGCCTAGGTGAAATTTAGGTTACACTGGCGTAATCTTGCATAATTTCAGCAAGTTTGCATTACTCTGATTTTACAAAACTGCAGAATTGATGCCATTATGCCACATCACATAATTGTAGGTTTTATAGCAGAGTGTGCTGTCAAATTTAACAAGCATTGGTAAATGCAATAGGTTTCGCCTATGTGATAAATAATAAGCTGTTTTTTGTTGTAAGTTGCAGCTTGGTGAGCAGTTGTGCAATATAAATTACTGAAGCCCCTTTTAAGATTTATATAAAATACAATAGATTTCACAAGCACACCGCAAGTGCTGTGGAGGCGAAACCTAACAAGCACAACGCAAGCGATGTGCAGGAGAAACCTAAAAAAGGAAAAAACAGACCAAGTATTTCACTGTTGGAAACTTGCAAAGGAGATACCATGCTGCACTGGCGAAACGAAACTTGAGGGGGCCCCCCCTGCAACGTACACGGAGGGGGCCCCTCCGGACTAAATCAGGAACTCTCCGGACCGAGTATTGTGCTGAGGTGGCCCCCTCGACCTTGAGGGCCCCTCCGCACCGCGGGGGCTGCGGAGGCCTGTGTTACGCCATTGCCATGCTGTGGGGCATTCAGTGTCAAAGGGAACTATGCCCCAGCCTCATCTATTTTCTTAAAGCACATTCCATACACAGTGAAAGTGAGGCTGTGGGAGTCCCTCAAGTAAAACCCATTCAAGGGTACTAATACGATTCATTGTTTAAAAACTAAAACACCATTTTCAACAAAGAGATGCTTTGCATTAGGTATCACTAATTTGAGGAAGCTTTGGATACCTTTGATGTTAACCAAAAATAAGAAGCCTTTTTAATATAGTTATATTTGTTTAAGCATCCCATGTGGGCTGAGCAGGAAAGTGTAAGATCACAAGTTCAAAACTTTTGCTCCCATTACACTTCAGAATTACAAAAAACGCTTTATTTGTGCTTTCTTAACTGCTGGTATATCTTGCAATATATGTACATAACATGTACGTGTTTTTAAATTTTGTGTTAGAAAAATATAACATCTTACAGCCTTTCCTTTCACACTTCTTGTACTCATGCACTATTATCACATAGTTCACTTTACAAAAACTGCTCACTTTGCAGTCAGAAACGAAAATGTAAACACCAAAATCCATGTTCAACAAATAAGCAGGAATTTGTCAGAAGACAAGGCCTGACATTTGACCTCTGGTTTTGAACGTGCAGCAAATGTTAGAAGCAAAGTTGTTCCAAAAACTTTAGCATAGTTCCTCAAAGCACACTCTCTAGGTAGAAACAATGCACGTTGTGCACTCACTCAAACCCTAATTCTTTGGCTTGCTAGGTCAAAGCTTTAATTAAACCTCTGCCAACATTTCTGTCCTTTGGCGCCACTTTATATCAAAATCATGGACATTGATGAAACATTCAGACAACATTCAGGCACACCGAAACATACATAGATGGTAGTTCGACACGTGTGATATCGTATTCACCTCACAAGGCAATTTTCGTGTTCGACTAAAATGAAATATTTAAAAGTACCCCGCCCTTATGAAATGTCCATTATTAGAAAGCTGTGTTTCGATCTAAATGTTCCAGAATACCTGTTCGTATTTTAAGTGTGCTATGTCTGATGCAGCGCGTATTGTTTTTAAAGCAATACCATGCTAATCAGTACATGTACTCTGTTTAATAAGGACAACGCAATCCCGAGGCGAACTGTCTGCAGCTTTGTTGACCGTTCAGACGCACCGTAACATATGGAGTTAGTGGATTGGCACGTGTGAGATCTCATTCACCTCACGCGGCAATTTACGATTTTGACAAATGAGGCACTTACCACTAATGGCTTAAGTTTCAGAGCCACACAGGCTGATGTTTTCATCTTAAAACAAGTGTTGGCCTCTGATGCGGCTTTAGCAATGGAGTGGGTCCCTGCTTTGGGGAGGGGAAAGGGGGGTGGGGGGGTGGGCTGGTGAGTGCACATTGCCTGGGGGGGGGGGGACTAGTGAGCTCCATTGCGATTGGAGCGTGCAGCTCCTGGTTTCACAGAGGCTTTTACTCTAGTGCAGCCACGGGGAGATTATGAGGGATGAACAAACAGGAAGTGCTGTGCAGCCGAGGTACACACTGGAGAGCAAGAACACTAGAATGCTGACCTTTTTCGACATCAAGAGAGCAGCCTCACAAAGAAATTCGGTCGATGAAAAGGAGTACATGGGTCTTGGGACACTGATAAGAGCAAACACATGCGGAACAACAGGAAATACTATGCAACAGCCAATAGAAATGGGAGAATAATAAGAGGCAAGCACAGGAACCAATGAAAAGCAAGGGTGTGGGATGTAAGCCCCTTTTAAGATTTATATTGAATAAAATAGAGTTCACAAGCACAGCGTAAGCGCTGTGCAGGTGAAAACTAAAAATGGATGTGAGGATACATTTCGCACTAAATCCCTTTTGCGTTTTACCAAATTTTGCGTCATTTTGTTGAAATTTCACATACTTACACACATGCAAATTATGTGAACTTTGGACACTACTAAAGCCAAACCTTTTGGTTTTGCCAACGCCTATCTCTTATTTTCTTTTTCTCTGCCTTTTCATGCTTTATTTTTAGTGAATTTCTTCAGTTTTGGGCCTTCAACCTCTTTCTGCATGTAAACGTTCCTTTCAAGATAACTTGGTCGCCAGAATTGGGTGATGGAATGGTCATGCTTGAATGTACGTATAAAGTTTATTTATAAAAGTCACAAGTCACAAATCACGGGTACAAGCGTAGCACTGCAACAGCAGCTTGCTTGCTGTTGGGTACACCATACAAGAATGTGTATTTCCTGCAGGCATTGAATCAGCTCAGCCCCAAAACTAAGGCGCTAATTACAAGTGCCCTGTAAAATACGCAGAGTTTGCACATTTTTGGGTGTAACGAAAAGTGTCTATTACGTGTTTTGCCTTAACATGGGGCATACAAATCAAATTTTATCCCTTACAGCAAAAAATCCACCTATTCCAGTAATTACCTATCCTTCTTTGACCTGGTGAAATTTAATGGGGCCTATGGACTATATTGCACCCGGTATTTACCTAGTGCAACAACGTCTGCACCACTCATAATTCTGACAAAGGTTTGCGCAAAAGTCGTTATTTTCAAACCCACTTGTAATCCCTTCTAAATATATTCTGTATTACATCACTCATTCTAGGTACACCAACACCTGACCCTGGACCCCACACAAGAAATTAACTACTTGCCAGCTATGCTTTTGTATGTATAGCTATCCTGGCTGATGAGCATTGTTCTTTTTGCATTTGTATGTATGTGAGCATAGTGTGTCTCTATGTGTGGCTTTTTGTTTTATCGCTGTACATGGTGCCTCTACAAAATAAGGGCCAAATGTACGACTGTTTTTAGCGTGCGCAACGGGTTTTAGACCCGTTTGCGCACGCTAAAAACCTTGGGCCCATGTACAAAGCCTATTTTGCGAGTCGCTAATTGATTAGCGACTCGCAAAATAGGCTTTAGGACTCGCTATTAGGAAGGGGCGTTCCCTTCCTAATAGCGAGCGCAAGGCCATGTACGAATGTTTTGCAACCGCAATTGCGGTCGCAAAACACTCGCAAATTACCACCTTCTTCAAGAGGGTGGTAATGGGGTCGCAAATGGGAAGGGGTCCCCAGGGGAAGCCTTCCCCTTTGTGACTGGCCCCCAAAATATTTTTTAAGGGCAGGCAGTGGTCCCAGGGACTACTGCCTGCCCTTAAAAAATGAAACGAAAACGTTTCATTGGACAACAGGATGTGGGAGCACACCGCTGACCTCTCAGGCAAGGTTCGCGCCCCTGGCATTCTGGTAAATGCAGTTTCTTGTAGTTCGCTCCGATATTCGAGTGTTTCGCCAAGGTTGGCGCAGATAGTGCTGATCTCTAGACACGTGTTTCTGGTTTATTAACCGTCATCAGTAGAGAATACAGTCTTGTATTTTGGGGTTTGCTGAGTAGGCTGCCAAACATTATATCAGGTCCGGTACCTCTCACTGGCACGCAGGTGCTTCATCCACGAGCTCGTCAGCTCAATGACTCACGGGAGTACTTTAAATAGACAACAGGATGTGGGAGCACACCGCTGACCTCTCAGGCAAGGTTCGCGCCCCTGGCATTCTGGTAAATGCAGTTTCTTGTAGTTCGCTCCGATATTCGAGTGTTTCGCCAAGGTTGGCGCAGATAGTGCTGATCTCTAGACACGTGTTTCTGGTTTATTAACCGTCATCAGTAGAGAATACAGTCTTGTATTTTGGGGTTTGCTGAGTAGGCTGCCAAACATTATATCAGGTCCGGTACCTCTCACTGGCACGCAGGTGCTTCATCCACGAGCTCGTCAGCTCAATGACTCACGGGAGTACTTTAAATAGACAACAGGATGTGGGAGCACACCGCTGACCTCTCAGGCAAGGTTCGCGCCCCTGGCATTCTGGTAAATGCAGTTTCTTGTAGTTCGCTCCGATATTCGAGTGTTTCGCCAAGGTTGGCGCAGATAGTGCTGATCTCTAGACACGTGTTTCTGGTTTATTAACCGTCATCAGTAGAGAATACAGTCTTGTATTTTGGGGTTTGCTGAGTAGGCTGCCAAACATTATATCAGGTCCGGTACCTCTCACTGGCACGCAGGTGCTTCATCCACGAGCTCGTCAGCTCAATGACTCACGGGAGTACTTTAAATAGACAACAGGATGTGGGAGCACACCGCTGACCTCTCAGGCAAGGTTCGCGCCCCTGGCATTCTGGTAAATGCAGTTTCTTGTAGTTCGCTCCGATATTCGAGTGTTTCGCCAAGGTTGGCGCAGATAGTGCTGATCTCTAGACACGTGTTTCTGGTTTATTAACCGTCATCAGTAGAGAATACAGTCTTGTATTTTGGGGTTTGCTGAGTAGGCTGCCAAACATTATATCAGGTCCGGTACCTCTCACTGGCACGCAGGTGCTTCATCCACGAGCTCGTCAGCTCAATGACTCACGGGAGTACTTTAAATAGACAACAGGATGTGGGAGCACACCGCTGACCTCTCAGGCAAGGTTCGCGCCCCTGGCATTCTGGTAAATGCAGTTTCTTGTAGTTCGCTCCGATATTCGAGTGTTTCGCCAAGGTTGGCGCAGATAGTGCTGATCTCTAGACACGTGTTTCTGGTTTATTAACCGTCATCAGTAGAGAATACAGTCTTGTATTTTGGGGTTTGCTGAGTAGGCTGCCAAACATTATATCAGGTCCGGTACCTCTCACTGGCACGCAGGTGCTTCATCCACGAGCTCGTCAGCTCAATGACTCACGGGAGTACTTTAAATAGACAACAGGATGTGGGAGCACACCGCTGACCTCTCAGGCAAGGTTCGCGCCCCTGGCATTCTGGTAAATGCAGTTTCTTGTAGTTCGCTCCGATATTCGAGTGTTTCGCCAAGGTTGGCGCAGATAGTGCTGATCTCTAGACACGTGTTTCTGGTTTATTAACCGTCATCAGTAGAGAATACAGTCTTGTATTTTGGGGTTTGCTGAGTAGGCTGCCAAACATTATATCAGGTCCGGTACCTCTCACTGGCACGCAGGTGCTTCATCCACGAGCTCGTCAGCTCAATGACTCACGGGAGTACTTTAAATAGACAACAGGATGTGGGAGCACACCGCTGACCTCTCAGGCAAGGTTCGCGCCCCTGGCATTCTGGTAAATGCAGTTTCTTGTAGTTCGCTCCGATATTCGAGTGTTTCGCCAAGGTTGGCGCAGATAGTGCTGATCTCTAGACACGTGTTTCTGGTTTATTAACCGTCATCAGTAGAGAATACAGTCTTGTATTTTGGGGTTTGCTGAGTAGGCTGCCAAACATTATATCAGGTCCGGTACCTCTCACTGGCACGCAGGTGCTTCATCCACGAGCTCGTCAGCTCAATGACTCACGGGAGTACTTTAAATAGACAACAGGATGTGGGAGCACACCGCTGACCTCTCAGGCAAGGTTCGCGCCCCTGGCATTCTGGTAAATGCAGTTTCTTGTAGTTCGCTCCGATATTCGAGTGTTTCGCCAAGGTTGGCGCAGATAGTGCTGATCTCTAGACACGTGTTTCTGGTTTATTAACCGTCATCAGTAGAGAATACAGTCTTGTATTTTGGGGTTTGCTGAGTAGGCTGCCAAACATTATATCAGGTCCGGTACCTCTCACTGGCACGCAGGTGCTTCATCCACGAGCTCGTCAGCTCAATGACTCACGGGAGTACTTTAAATAGACAACAGGATGTGGGAGCACACCGCTGACCTCTCAGGCAAGGTTCGCGCCCCTGGCATTCTGGTAAATGCAGTTTCTTGTAGTTCGCTCCGATATTCGAGTGTTTCGCCAAGGTTGGCGCAGATAGTGCTGATCTCTAGACACGTGTTTCTGGTTTATTAACCGTCATCAGTAGAGAATACAGTCTTGTATTTTGGGGTTTGCTGAGATCAGCACTATCTGCGCCAACTCTGGCGAAACACTCTGAATACTAGAGCAAAGCAAGCAACAAGAGACTGCATTTACCAGAATGCCAGGGTTGAACCTTGCTGGGGGGTGAAGCGGTGTGCTCCCACCCCTGTTCCCGAAAACGTTTCATTGTCTTTTTTTTAAAATGCATCCGGTTTTCCTTTAAGGAAAACAGGCTGCATTTAAAAAAAAAAAGCTGCTTTATTAAAAAGCAGTCCCAGACAGGGTGGTCTGCTGAGCCCAGCAGGCCACCATACCTGGGAGGGCCTGTCATTCCCAATGGGCTCGCAAATTGCGAGAGGCTCATTAATATTCATGAGCCTCGCAATTTGCGACCCCATTGGGAATCGCAAACAGTGTTGTACACACTGTTGTACATCCCAATTTGCGACTCGCAATTGAGTCGCAATTTGCGAGTCTCAAATTGAGTGGTCGTACATCTGGCCCTAAGGCTCTTAATAATGGCTTCTACCCACAAACAGCTTCCAGCCCCTATTTCAAAATCACACACAACCATTATAATACCCTTGTTTCAAAATACCAGGTATGGAAAAGATTTTCCTGTCCTGATATATTTTCTTAAATTCTTGTACTTGTAGTCCGGCATTTGTAATGGCAAAGTATTAAGTCTGGAAATCCAGAGAACAAACACTGAATATTAGCTTCTAATGGCTAAGAGAGCTCTACCATCCAAAATTGGGTTTGCAGATGCATATCTTTTTTATTTACACTTCCATTCATTGATTGGCAGTTTCATATAGTGTGGAAAAGATCCAATGAGTGACAGAGAAATTTATATAGGATCTGGTCACTTAAAAGAAACAGTGAAATATCTGATGAAAAGAGTGCAAGAAATACCAGGAGGCAAAAAATAGTTAGAGAGGCCCAGATTTATAATCGGATTGCGCTGCCCTTCTGTCATGCATGGTGTTGCTAGGGCAACACAATCCTTAAGTCAGATTTACCGAGCAACTCAATGCCACCTTGCATAGCCCAGCATTGCTTGGTAAATCTGGAGTAACGCAAAGCAGCGCAAGCCACTTCCTTGCATTACTCTGCCCTGGGAAGGCCTTCCGTGGGTGGAGCATGGATGTTCCCACACATCCACCCATGGATTTTGGCACATTTTCAGATTTACCAAGACTGGTAAACCTGGGAATGCATAAGAATAGTAGGCCTTCCCGATAGAGGCACAATGAGGAGAAATATCTTTATTTCTCCTCGTTGTTTCCTATTTCTAAGTGTGCTGCATTCTGGTAAACCTGGGAATGATTCAAAATGGTAGGCCTTCTCGATAGAGGCACAATGAGGAGAAATATCTTTATTTTTACTCATTGTTTCCTCTTTCTAAGTGTGCTGCATTAAGCCCCTAAGGATTGTTTTTGTGCAGGAAGGTGTACCTTCCAGTATAAAACAATCCTTCCTGCAACGCAGTAACCCTTGCTCCATGACTCAAGGGTGCTTGCCTTGGTGCTAGGCTTCACTGAGTGTGCCAGCGCAAGCAGAGAGCAGGAACGTGCCATATCTTAATAGATATAGTGCATTCCTGCCCTCTCCATTTGATGCAGGAAGTTGTCTTGCTGCATTGTGCTGAGTCACAGTTTGATAAATCAGGCCGAGAATATACAAGGAAGTTACAACACTTCAGGGTACTATCTAGAAAAAAAACCAGGACATGCAATGGAGTTATAGTACTTCAACATATGGAATGTCCACTATGGATATGGTGACCCAAATGCAAGTGTAATTTACATAACTATGTAGGATACAGACTGTTCCACTGCAGACCTTCAATTAGGTGGCTGTACTGTAACTCCTGAAAAACTGTTTGTAAATGGAATAATAGCTCTTTTGGCTCACTTTTGAACATAGTAAGAGAAGGGATAGCCATGATCAGCAGTGGAATGGAATTCCACACTTTGGGGCTACTTCTAGAAAATGATTGTTTTTGAGTGCTTTTCTTTCTGAGTGAGGAAGTTTTGAGAAAGATTGGACCTCAGACATGACTAGTTTGTCTGCCTGATAGGGGTTTCAGAATGGAGAGATTTGCGGACATTGCTGGCACAGTTGAATAGATGTCTGGTTTCAATGGGCAACTATCTGAGAATGCTTAAACAAAGTCAAATGTGGTTGTATTATTTAGGACCAGACACTAGCTTAGCTGCAGCGTGCAATGGTACGTCAATCATTAGAACAACTGTAGTCATGTCATTCTAGAGATTAAACAACTCTTAGAAGTTGTGTTTAGGGATATGCTCTTTTATTCCTCTCAGTAAACTGATTTGGAACTGTGCCCCTTACGATAGGGAGGTTATGTGGAATTGGTTGAGATTTTGTCCAAAATGCAGACTGAGGAATTAGAGCAGTCAATGATGTAAGTATGTCAACCAGCAGCCGCCGCAACAGCCACCAACACAACTACCACATCGTTATTAAGAGCAGGGCCCACATGCATTATCACAGAGGCCACCAGGACAAGGATCAGAGTCATGACCACAGCAGTAACTATAATAAGGACTATGGCATCAGCGACAGCTCCCATCTTGGCATCAACAACTGCAGCCACAATAACTTCAACATCAGCAGCAACAGGAGGACCCTCAATGCTAGCCAACAGCTGTGACCACACCAAACCACTGTAGAAGCAACAGCTGTGATAATAGCTGTCACCGCAACTGGGACAACTGATGCAACAACCACTGAGATCACAGCCACCATCAAAATAGCAACAACAGCTACAAAAGCAGTAGAGAATGCAGTAGCAACCACAGCTGCCACCATGACAGGGACAACAGCAGCAGCAATCACAAGTGCACCTGGAGCAAAGATAAACGCTGCCACCACAGATGGTGACAATAGCTGTTACCGCAGTAGGAACCATAGTAACAGCTATAAGCTCATGAGGGAGCACAGCAGTGACAACGGATCCCTCAACAGCATAAATCACAGCAGTAACCACAGCTGTAACCTCAGAGGAGACAACAGTAGCAACCATCTCCACTACCACAACAGGGATAACAAAAGAAAATACAATTGTCACCATAGCAGCAACCGCAGCTGCCACATCTGTATTGACTACAGCAAGAACTCAGCAGTAACCGGAGCTGACACAATGGCTAGGACAATAACCACCAACAGCAAGACAAGGACAACAGCATTGATCACAACTATAACCACAGTATGGACAACAGCATATAATAACAGATGCCACAGCAGCAGGAACCACAGCAGTGACAACAGCTGCCACCACAGAAGACACAACAACTGCAACTACTACGACCAGCAAGAGAGAGAAAATAGTAGTGACCACAGTTATAACCACTGAGAATAAAAATAAAAGTGATGAGTGGATTGCTTGAATTAATCTCATCCACTGCTGATTACTCTGGCCACAAGTCCAATTTCCAGCTCACCTCACTGTTGTACCATAGACAGGAACCAATCTCATGCAAATCAGCCTTGGTCCTGCTAAAATAGGAAAATACCACCCCGAATTGTTGAGCTGTACCCTCTCAATAATAACACAAGAAACTCGATAACAGCTTCTGCCTTTGCCAATGCTTGTTGTGTCAAGAGTGTCATTAAACCTCAAATATGTAGGCATGAAAGTAATTGGACTTTCAAAACCATAGAATCACTTCCACATTTTTATCCATGACATTTTGTTCCTTTACCAAATGTTTAGGTTAGTACTGGAGAAGAAATAAATCAATGGCTGTTTCCTAGCGGCACATGGGTTGCTACGTTGCAGCAACCCACTGACAGCAAATCTGGGGATTGATGCGTTTTGTTCCATCTCTGATCAACTTATTTGGGTTTGAAAAATAGTAGTGATAGACATCATCCCTCGAGCAGTGAATCTGTAAATGTGACCCACCGGTGCATCTGATTTTAGAATATGACCCCAACAGTTGTCTTGCCTGTCAGGAACATAATTTAACTTTTATGTCACTAAAGTAAAGTTCAGTGTTTTGCTTTCTTTTTTTAAGTTGGAAAAAAATAATTGCCTCAAAAATTTAAATGTACTTTGTAGGTGAACAATTGCCAACTTCTGTCTTTTTGAAGTAATGCTAGTAAACAAGGTTTGCGAGCAGAAGCTTGTTCTGCGAAGAGTGATGTGCAGATAACTCACTCCACATGGCCGATGTTCCCTGAAATACTAAGATAGCATTGATTTTCTGTTTCTCTTATCGCTTATTACACGGATTAACTTTTTCTCGTGGACTTGTTCTTTCCTCAAGTTGACCTCTGTTCTGAGCAGTGGTGATTGAATATTCGCTTACTTCCTCAAAACTTTGTAACAAAAAGAAAGTCTTCTTTTTAACTGCAGAAACAATTTTTTCTAAAAAAAAAAGCAGTTGGCTGTTGTTTAGCTCTACTGATGACATCCTGTTGTGATTTCCATATGTTGATTTTAGAGTAGATGTGTATGTTTTTGTGGTGTTGTACTCATAGCAGTATAGATCCACAACACCTGGAAGATGCACTACTATGCTGATCTGAACTTGAAGTGGACGTTATATATATTCATCAATCAGGAGATATATTGCCTGCACTAAATGTTTCATATAATGTTGACTAGAGTGGGATCATGGATGAGTAAAACACATGCAAAGGGTTGCAATGAAAGGAGCCTTGTCTGCTAATCAGAATATTGGCCCTACCCGCCCTTGCTCTAACAGTGGCTTTCCAACTTAATGTTGTTATGCTGTTCACAGTCATGTAGTGATAATGGCCATCTACCTGGTATTGCAATGCAATATGTATCTGGCACCATTTCTTGAAAAACTGGGATGATCATCTATAGATTGTGTCTGATGCCTGTTTGTATTTCATTGTGTGAGATTAGTAGAGAACATGTTTGATGTTTCGTTGAGACGTGGTTGTGTAGCTTAGTGTGAAGGGACATTGTGTTTGATCTTGGGATACCGTTGTTGAGTTTTATGAATATGAGGTGCTGTGTGAAGGAGTCTGATATGGGTTTTTTCAGCGGTTGTTCAGTGTCAATTAGTAGGTAGGAGTATGGCATTCTCTATCTATGCATCTGGAATTCATTATGAAATTATGCTACAGTGTTGTGCGCATGAGTGGTGTTTATACTAGATTTGCCAGTATATTTCTGCAGAGCATGTATGTGGGGGTACCAGTGTGGTTGGTTTCGCTGTGTATAGGCCAACAGCAGAGTCTGGTGCTGTATTGTACGGATGATGGCTGAATTGTTTGAATGGTGTTATGCAGCTAGGGTGCAATTTTGAGTCATTTTAAAAGGGTGTGTCTTCCTAGAGTAAAATGCTATCAATCCTATGCTATGGTTACTTCAAATGTTTGTTAATATTTGAAAGTGTATGCATATATATGCTTCTGCTTTCCTGGTCATTGGTTTTCCTTGTCCTTGAGTGCATGTCTGTCAAATTTCCATTGTGCGCATAAGGCCATTTGAGTGTATGTGTTCTTCCTTTGATATCCTGCAATACATGTTGCCACATGTGTATAGTGTCTTTGCAGCTTCTAGTTTAAGTGTATTCATCTAGTGGAGCTGTGGTGTTACAGCTTTCCACGTTGTGTGTTTGGTAAATGTTTGTTGGACAACTCAGTGGAATACGTTTGGCGGTACATCACAGCTTCTAATGGAGTTTATGCTGGGCTGACGCTGGAGACTACATAGGTATCCTTACCAAGAACACATGTACGTGATCTATTTGCACAGATGAATAAAACACATGCAACTGCTCCAGTCTGAGATCACCATTCATCAGACTTGTAATAAGGTTGCCAAGGATTACAACAGTTGGAATAAGTACGTTTTTCCATACCATCCCTGCAATCAATCTTCTTGTAAATCACACCTGCAATATAACAACTGAGAAGTGTGTTCTGCACTACATTTGTGAAAATACACTCTTGTAAATCTCCGGCAATTCCAAATCATTCTAAAACCACATCCTTAGTATGATCGGAGCTATTCAAATAATGCTGCAAATACATTGCTAAATATTAAGTGAATACTGTTAATATGTCTCCTTTTATTCACCCACATTTGTATATTTTCTCTTGTTTCACAACTTATTTTCGTTTTCATGTCTCCATTTAACCTTCTATACTGGTTCTCTCAATGTATGTTTTTATGGAAAACATTTCTTTATTTCTGTATATTATATTATCTTTCAAAAAGGTGTTAATTTATTAAGACATCACCCCAAAAGATACGTAGAAAAGAATACGTTATTTATTGATAAGCCTAAATGACAAGTTCCAACAACAATCCATCATATCTTCAAAGCACTGCTGAAGGGATTTCTGCAAGGGTCGGTGCTGCTGAGAAGTAGAGCACTCTCCAGAGAAGCTGCCAACAGAATGGAATGTAAAACAAACCAGCTCTGTCCTGAAAGGCTTGTTGGAAATGCCATGCCATCTCCCGCTTGACATTTCACAGAAGCACTTTGGCCTTTTCTTTGTCAAAACGTCTTACCACCTCATCCTGTTCATGTCTCCTTGGCTTTGAACATGTATTTGCTTATGCTCTTAGAAAATAAATATGCAACTTATTATTTAGTAGTAAAGTTCCCAGTATAACACAAGAACACACTTCCTGTGTTTCCACAAACTGTCAGACAAAATTGTTTAAGTGGAAGAGAGCTGAAGGTGGTTTCTAAGAAGCCAAAAGTTGGTTGATTCAAAAAAGAGCTCTGCGATGCCTTTTATCAGATGGGTGGCCATCAAAGAGGGACACATTATAGTTTGAGAAATGATAGTAGAAAGTGTCTTAAAAATTGAATGCACTACATTGGCATCTTGAATCCTCTGGCAAATAGAACGTGGATCATCACCAAAGGCTCCATGGGATCTAGGACTCGATTTGAACAGCATGTTTCATACTGCACAGTTGCTATGACACAGGAGTATTAATAATGGCAAAGGTTTTTAGGCATTTTTTGATGGGCATTTAAACTCCACAAAACCTCAGACCTTAGAATAATGAAACTCCTTATCTACCACGTATCCATTTACTTGGTATACATACCACCATGAACCAGCTCCACCTTCATTGAGGAAATCACCAATCTCATCACCAATACATCCCTCAAATATGCCAACAATCTCTACCCAAGGGACATCATTGTCCAAGTGACCCTCTCCTTCAAGAAAATGAAAGTGGCACTTTGTTTCCTTCATATCAAAACCCAACACTTACCCTGGGCAACATTGTAGGCACTATCTTCACCTTCATGCTCATGTTTAAATTTCTCCTGAGCTGGACTGGAAAAACACTTTACCATTATATTTATGTACATCACATACAGATTATCGATAATACCCAACAAAACCACCCAAATACCTTTGTTGCTCCTCTAAAGACTAGCCCATTGATGCATAGAAGCTGGGCTTGCTCCTCTATCATCCACCATGCAAACCACAGCCAAAGTCAACTCGCATCCATGCCTTTATGAACCTACAACCCACAAAATGAAACCCTCCACTCCCTGGTCCACCCATGAACTCACCAACAGCAAGCGCTCCATCCACAATTAAAAAAAAATAATAGAAGACATGCGACAATGATGTCCTTATATAACTTTAAAGTCTCAGTGCCACACTCAGAAGTCTCACTATTGCAAGCAAAACCACTATCTACACATCTTTCATCTATCTAGCCACCTATATAAACAAAACATCTTCCAGACAGTCATACTCAACAAACCCATGTTGCATCCACTCATACCCCACTAGAATTAGCAATTAAACATGAAATTTACACCTCACTTACCACAAAAGTGATCTCTGGGATGCATCTTTGATTGTGACTACCCTTTAAAACCCACTTTGCCAAGAATACTTAGACTACTTTGTACCAGTAAACATTCCTACACAGATTCGTGTCATGCCTCCCAGGAATCAGACTTCAGAGCCATCATCCAAGCCCTAGTCCTGTCCCGCCTGTGCAGTAGCAATGCCCTGCTTGGAAGCACTCCTCGCACCACCTTGAACCCACCGAAGAGAATCCTTCAAGTATCCACTCTTCTCAAAGGAATGAAGAAATATGGTTGTACACCCCCAACCTGGTTGATAAGTACAAGAAAAGGATTAAGGGCAATCTTTCTGCAATTATGGGCACAGAATAACATTCTTCATCCTATGAAGCATGAGTCCTTTTTTTCTCGTAGTTCAGAAACAAGATGAAGACTCATCTGCCATGTATAGGGATCCTCCCAGCTTCTAGAGTGGACATGTTTCCAATACACCCCTCCATTCTTGACGAACACAATCTCGAATTGTCAAGCCTCCCCACCTTCCCCTCAATTCATCGATAAGTGCTGCATCGCAACTAGTCTTGCGCTGTCTATAAGACAACACATACAGACAAGGCTATTCTAGCCATGTTGTGCACATTCTGTTATTCCATTTTAATTTTAAATTGGTTTATAGCAATCATAGAACAGTAGACCAATAATGCATATATTAGAAATTGTCACCATATTAAGTGCTTCTACATAAAGAGCTGCTGTCCATGCACATAATTCAGATTGAAAATCTTGAATAAAATATAATAAACAAAATATCATTGAAATAGTTTGCATTCTTCTTCAAATTTTATTTACAAAAATGACAATTTTTCATTCTTTAGGCACATCAGAATTCAAGGGTAGTCGCATAACAACGTCATCATGACAAGTAAAGGGTGAATAAGTGCAGCAATTTAAACACGCATTGCCTTAGCCGATCGGTCTGGCTATTTAGAAGTGAAAGTGCTGCTTAATTGATTGGCAGAGCTTTTTTGTTGAATATTTTCTCGGGAACTACACTTGGAAGGAGGAAGACATTCTTTGGGGTGTTCACTAGCGGTGTACTCTGCATCCCTCATATAGTTTCCTGGAGCTAAGCGATTCAACAACTGCATTTTGCCTCATGTGGTTTGTCAACCACAGATGATGAAGGTACTTAAGTTACAAGGCCTTTGAGGTATTTCTCACTGTATTTTCAAGATGATGCACCAATGTCTGATCATTTTGGTATGATTGTCTTTGTTTTTAGACCTCATAGTCATCAGAACACCATCTTCGAGTCATGCATGTACAATTGAAAGATAGGCGTATGATTGATGAACTGATGATAACGTGAGGAGTGGAGTGATGTTAGCTCTAAGAGAGAGACTGATGGACGGAACATTTTTTAATATTTCTAGTGTCTCTGCAGAGATTATCTACCTGATTGGGACTTCTGCTCATCTGTAGATCATGGTCTTTGTGTGTTGGAAAGTTTAGTGTGCCCAATGCAACCTTACACAGTACAGAGGCACATGTTAGCAATAAAGTTGCACTGTTTATGAGAAATGCTCACCCTCTTAAGTATCCAGAGACGCTTGTTAGTATGGAGCTGAGCTTGACTGCATAACATATATATGTTACACTGAGCATTTGCACCAAAATATACACAGACTGAACAGTGCACAGCAGCATTTGCACAACAGAGCAAAAAAAATTACATCTGCACAAAATTGGCAGTGCAAATGCAGTGGTGTAAAATGCAATTATTTCAGCACAAATGTTAGTCTTGGAATAGTTGGTGCAAATGTCTTGATCGCTCAGTGCCAGCATTGGTGCAAAATTATATTGCACTGGAAGCAAAGGTTATGGAACTTGACCTGGGGCCACTCCCTCCGTGTAAAGAGAGGGTTCCTCTTACAGAACCATATAAGAGAACCAAGTAATGCAAAGATGAGTTAAACATCATAAACTAATGTTTAATTTGAATAATTCATGTAACATGCTTCTGTGGCCTATGTGTGAGACCTGATGACCAGAATAGACCAGATGGGGGTTTACTGTAAGAGTTAGGGCCCTGAGCCCTCATGCAGAGATAATCATGACGCAGACACATAGTGATATAGCCTGGAACTGGCCCAGGGCACGTGCGCACGGCCCCTTTTATTAGCAGGGTCACCTGACCAGTGACATCTGTGATAAATGGGAGTGGCTGGTGGAAACACATTATTTTACAAACACTAGACCGTGACCAGCCAGTCATTACATCCCTCCCAAACTTTATTGAAAAATGGACAGCAAGTTCAACCTGTGGGAGAGAACAAATACCAAAACAAAAACTCCACAGACTACTGAGGTTGTTTGCAGGACAGGAGGAGGGTACTGGTGCAGCTGGGTGCACCCGGTATCACGGCACGCCTCTGCAGTTTCACCAGACTACTTTGGACATGAATGGCAGTGTGGAGGAAGTCCGTCCATGTTGTCACAGTCCACCTGGGCACTCTGGGTCCTGTCCCACCTGGTCTCACTGCATGGAAGTCTATTTACAAAGTTCACTGTCATGGTGCATCATGAGCAGTGGTGGAGTCTGTGAGAAGTTGGCCTGGCATATGCTGTCCACTAATTATAGTGGGCACCTTGCACCAGTCCAAATCGACTCTTATGGTAGGTAGGTTAAAGACAACCTTATTGAAAGCTATCCTAGTGGTAGCTGTGGAGAGCAGCCTTCAGGCTAAGTCTTGAAGGAATGTAAAGCAGCGTGTTTTACCAGTCTATAATCTCTTGAGTGACCAAATGAAAGAGCACCACACCAGGTATATATTCAAAATATATGTATTTATTACTAAACACACCCTCTAGTCTCTTTATGAGGCTAGAGTTCGAAGTACATAGGTTATAAGATCTTAAATCACAGTAATAGCACAAATACACGTTTGGGCCCTAGGGGCGTACCAAACCATATACCAATAAAGTGGTATGCGAACCACGACTGAACTAGACACTAGGCCTAGAGCCTCTAGAAGTGCTTGGACCACAAGGAACCACCCAAGGTAGTGACACAGGGGACCCACGGGAGACGCATGCAGTGTAAATACACAACCGCGATACGCCGTTAACTTCTATGGAGAAAGTCGGGATCGGGAAAATAGAGGAAAGGGACACTTAAAAGAGGACTAGGACAAAACCCTTTGAGATCTAGGACTTTGAAGAGTCTCTACCCACAGGAGCACCGGAGTACTCGTGTTACCTCACCCAGGGAAGCCGGGTGCATAGGTGCCTTTCGGGGTCGGGTTTCGTCGTCGTTTCGTATGGCGATCTGCTGCAAAGTGCGGCTGGCGACCAGGAGAAAAGTGTCCGGGTGGATCCAAGAGTGGATCGGAGTTCTGAAGAACCTGAAAGCAGAGGGGACAGAGTCTGGGTCACTAGCCAGTGACCAGGGAGGCGATGGACAGATGCCCACCGATGTTGAGTGCTTCAGGTTCGTTGACGGTCGTCTTGACTCTTCAGCCACGAGGTCCAGGAGGCGTTGTCGGCAACCAGGAGCAGGATTCGGGCTGTTGCTCGATGTTTGTCGAGTGCAGAGGTGTCGGCGACCAGATTGGACCCAACAAGTCTTGGCAACGGCAAGTCTCGAGTAAGATGTAGATCGTCGATGATGCAGACCAGCAAGGTCTGGGGAACTCACCCAGCGAGGGTAAGTGAGGGCAGGCCTGGAGCAACCAGACTGCCAAGTAAAGAAAAGATTGGCCTTCGTTAAGGGCTACTAGCCAACGGGCTAGCGACCGCGAAGGAGCCTCGTGACGCCGCACGTGGAGCTGGCTTACAGGACACTCGTGGAGTGGGGGCCAGTGATCTTCGGTGCAGGTGGTGCTGGAGGCTACGGCTACTCGGAGCCCAAAGCACGACTTCTTGGGAGACCCAGAAGATGGTGCACTTGCAAGTGTGCTCGGTGTCCAGGGGTCACGGTCTCAAGTCACCCACGATAGCCACAGGCCTCAGCTTTGCTGGGGACTCAGGGTAGCCTCGGGGAAGTCTGAGAATCCACCTCTGGTGATGCGATGACTTCGGCGTCCGACGGGAGCTTCAGTGATGCGAACCGGACAGATGCTTCTTTGGTGCCTGCCAAGCAGGGGAGTCACTCCTTGACCCCAAGGGAGATTCTTCAGTCCTCTAATCGTGAGTAGAGCGTCGAAGGTCCAGGATTCAGTTTCAGAGTTTCGTCCAGGTATAATCTCAAGTCCTAAGGACTGGGTTCCTACCTTTATTCTAAAAATAGGGGATGGACTACTCTGTGGCCCCACCTATGGGTGGGTCAGGGCAGAGGGTGGCTACACCCTTTCCCTTTGTCCAGTTCGCGCCAAAGCAGGGGCTGCAAGCCCTGATCCGGTTTGAACTGGGGTATGCACAGGGACACCAAATGTGCCCCCAGTGCAGGACTTCAAAGCACCCGAAAGTGCTCCCGCCCAGCCCCAATACACATTGTCCTGTCTGGGAGGTGGTCACACCTCCCTGGGACAGGAAACCTATTGTCCAGGCCTCCCCTGCCGGAGTTTCGTCCAGCAGCAGGAGGCCAGACTCGTGTCTGTGGCAGCAGCATCCATTTTGTGATGCCAGGGCTCTGGAAAGAAGTTACCGGACTCGTCAGAGTTAACATGCCTTTCCCTCTAGAAGGGTGGAATGCTACCCCCGCCGCCAGGATTGGCGGGGGGTAGTATTCCAAGATGTTTGACACCAAACACGACATGTTTAGGTGCAGCCATTCCATAGTTAGCATTTTACCGCGAGGATATAATGCGTTTAGAGTATATGGTCAGGCTGCACTACAAACAGCATCAGAGATGGTCTCCGAACGCTGCAGAGGGGCCCTGCTCATGCAGGGGCACCCTCTCACATAGGAACCATGCACTCTGCCTTTAGGATTGATAAGGCCTGCCTTAGGAGTGACTTATAGGTTTATATGTGTGTATGCATTTAGTGATATAGGTAACCTATACCACAGTAAGGGGTGCCTGCACCACCTTACCCAGGCTGCAGTAGCAGACCTGTGGTGTCAGTTTGGATGGCCTTCCAGGGGTGGCATAATACATGCTGCAGCCCCTGGCAGGCCTCTGAGGTACCTATGCCCTTGGTACATAGTATACCATATACTAGGGACTTACAAGGGCACTCCAGATCCCAATCAGTGATGTGCCTAAGGCACATGGAGACCCTTTTAAAGAGGAAACAGCTAGGCTGGGGTTCTGAATAGCAGGGCCCCAGCCAGACTAATGTCGAAAACCAGTGAAGCATCAGCAAAAAGTGGGGGTACCCATGTGAAGCAGATCCTACTCTCCTACACAACCCCCCCAAACGTAGGGACATTAAACTAACCTTGCCCAGTTAAGTCTTCATGTTCTAAGTGGAAATACCTAGAGAGTCCATCGGCATTCGCATGGTTACTCCCAGGCCTATGTTCCACTGTAAAGTCCATCCCCTGTAGGGAAATGGACCACCTAAGCAGTTTGGGGTTTTCACCCTTGATTTGTTTTAGCCATAAGAGGGGCTTATGGTCTGTCTGAACCAGGAAGTGTGTACCAAACAAGTATGGCCTCAACTTCTTCAGAGCCCAGACCACAGCAAAGGCCTCCCTCTCTATGGCTGACCAACGTTTCTCTCTAGGGGTCAGCATTCTGCTAATAAAAGCTACTGGCTGATCCTGACCTTCTTCATTCAATTGTGACAGTACAGCCCCTACCCCCAATTCAGATGCATCTGTTTGAACAATGAACTTCTTGGAGTAATCAGGACTCTGCAGAATTGGAGCAGTGCACATGGCCTGCTTGAGGTCATCAAATGCCTTTTGACAGCTAGCTGTCCACTGAACCTTTTTGGGCATTTTCTTAGAAGTTAAGTCATTCAAGGGTGTCACTATTGATCCATACCCCTTGACAAATCTCCTATAGTACCCAGTCAGGCCTAAGAAGGCTCTCACCTGAGTCTGGGTAGTGGGAGCAGTCCAGTCCATGATGGTCTGGATCTTGCTCTGCAAAGGTTGAACCTGGCCTCCACCCACAAGGTGGCCCAGGTACACAACCTGACTCTGCCCTATCTGGCACTTAGTGGCCTTGATAGTCAGGCCTGCCTTTTGCAGGGCCTGTAAAACATTCCTGAGGTGAACCAGGTGATCCTCCCAGGTGGAGCTAAAGACAGCAATATCATCTAGATAAGCTGCACTATAGGCTTCCAGTCCTGTGAGAACTGTGTTCACCAACCTCTGGAAAGTGGCAGGTGCATTTTTCAGACCAAAGGGCATTACCACAAATTGATAATGCCCACTAGGGGTTGAAAATGCTGTTTTGGGCTTTGCAGTATCAGCTAGTCTGATCTGCCAGTAGCCAGCTGTTAGGTCAAATGTGCTGAGATATTTGGCAGAGGCCAAAGTATCTATGAGCTCATCTGCCCTGGGTATTGGATGGGCATCAGTCCTAGTGACTGCATTGAGACCCCTGTAGTCTACACAAAACCTCATCTCTCTTTTCCCACCACTGGTGTGAGGTTTCGGTACTAGGACTACTGGACTAGCCCAAGGGCTATCTGAGGGCTCAATCACTCCCAATTCCAACATTTTCTGGACTTCAGTCCTGATACAGTCCCTGACATGGTCAGGTTGCCTATAAATCTTGTTTTTAATAGGCAGACTGTCCCCAGTGTCCACTTCATGAGTGCACCAGGTGGTCTGACTGGGTGTCAGTGAAAACATATGTCTAAACTGATTGAGGACTTGCCTGCAATCAGTTTGTTGCTGGGTAGTGAGGCTGCCTGCCAAGGCTACACCATCAACTGACCCATCGTCAGGGTTCTGTGAGAGCAGGTCAGGAGTGGGTCACTCTCTTCCTCCTGCCCTTCATCAGTAGCCATGAGCAAGCCCATGTCTGCCCTGTCCACATATGGCTTTAGTCTGTTGACATGGAGAACCCTTTGGGGACTCCTGGGTGTTCCCAGGTCCACTAAGTAAGTGACCTCACCCTTCTGCTCAACAATAGTGTGGGGTCCACTCCATTTGTCTTGGAGAGCTGCTGGGGCCACTGGCTCCAACACCCACACCTTCTGTCCTGGCTGGTAAACAGTCAGAACAGCCTTTTGGTCATGCCAGGCCTTTTGAAGTTCCTGGCTAGCCTCAAGGTTTTTGGTTGCCTTTTTCATGTACTCAGCCATCCTGGAGCGGAGACCAAGTACATAGTCCACTATATCTTGCTTTGGGGGCTTGAGAGGTAACTCCCATCCTTCCTTCACCAAGCACAGTGGACCCCTCACAGGGTGGCCAAACAGAAGTTCAAAAGGGCTGTAACCAACCCCTTCTGAGGCACCTCCCTATATGCGAATAAAAGGCAGGGCAAGAGTATGTCCCATCTACGCCTAAGCTTTTCTGGGAGCCCTTTAATCATGCCCTTCAAGGTTTTGTTGAATCTCTCAACTAAACCATTGCATTGTGGGTGATAGGGTGTGGTGAACTTATAAGTCACTCCACACTCCTTCCACATTGCTTTTAAGTACCCAGACATGAAGTTAGCACCCCTGTCTGATACTACCTCCTTAGGAAAGCCCACTCTTGAGAAGATTCCCAGGAGGGCCCTTGCCACCACAGGTGCTGTAGTGGTCCTGAGGGGAATAGCTTCTGGGTACCTGGTGGCATGATCCACTACCACCAGGATAAACCTGTGCCCAGAGGCTGTTTGGGGATCCATGGGACCAACAATGTAAATCCCTACCCTTTCAAAGGGCACCCCCACCACAGGTAGTGGTATCAGGGGGCCTTTGTAGTGCCACCTTCTTTGCCACTGGCTTGGCAGGTTACACAGGAGCGACAAAACTCCTTACTGTCTTCAGACATGTGGGGCCAGTGAAAGTGAGGGACAATTCTGTCCCAAGTCTTGTTCTGGCCCAGGTGTCCTGCTAAGGGAATATCATGGGCTAGGGTCAATAGGAAGCCCTGAACTTCAAGGTATTACCAACCTCCTG